>CM038220.1:29870116-31070116 GCA_021442155.1 Cymbidium sinense | reverse complement strand
CAAATTTTATTTGCATTTTAAATGAGTGTTCCATTCTTTCCAAAATTTTCTTTAAAGGCTCCCCCCTATTTCTCTTTAAAGTTTGTTATGAGTCCAATGCATTTTGAGCCTTAGTTTGCATATTGTCACCTCCGAAGTCAATCGAATTTGACTTGTGAGCTTAACCCGACTTATGGCACATATATGGAGGTTAACAAATTGCCCCTAACAAATGTGATTCGCGTATGGAGCGAGTCACATTTGTTGAAAACGGATTGACCCTTTGGGTTAGCCACAGAACTTGGATCATTTCAACTTCGATTACAATAGCTTACGGAGCTTTTGATAGGGTTTATCATTAATATGATGCCTTATCTCGGACATGAGAAGTAATGGGATTGATCGATTTATTAGAATTGACTTGTCGGATAGATAAAAGTTCTTACACCATCTACTTTCTGCTTCAATGGCTTTGTTGAAGATCTTTTTCTTTTATGTCATTGTAGATTTGAGTTCCCTCCAATCCTAGCTTCATGCTTGGTTGGGTTTGATGGAGAAATTGATTTATTTATTTTGATGTAGGATTTCGTTGGGGAATTGGTTTATCCGTGCTTGGTCAGATTTGAAATTCCTTCCGTACTAGCTTTAAGCTTGACGGACTTGATGAAGGACTGACCTAATTTGTACATATTGACTTGTCAAGAAGTGTATGCACTCCATAAACCTTTTGTGCTTGTGGATTCATTGAAGGGTACATATAGATGACCCAGCCTTGCTTATATAGTCAATATTGAGTTATTAACAAGCGTGTGCTTTAAAAGACTAATAACCATTTCTTCCATCGACTTTGTTTGAACTATGGAATTGATTCCTTGGTCCTGTGCTTTTTGCTTTGACAGACTTGATAATGAGATTGGCTTTGATCTGTGCTTTGAGTTTGATCAGATCATTTGAGAATAAATTGAGATATCACCCTACGGGCAATATATAGATTGATTTAAGGTAGCCTTGAATTAAGCATTTTCTCATATTGTCATGATCTATTGATCAAGTAGAAAGGTCTCTTGGCTCCTGGTTGCTTGTAATCATTAAGTTGGATCTGGTTTGAGATTGAAGAACTATCATCATTGAACTGATGAGCGGGGGCTCTTTCACTGCGGCCTTTTATTACAGCTTGTTGAGTGAGGAGAGTGTTAGTGACTCGACCATATTTGGGCTTATTGAGTTCTACCTTTAGAACCTACTCGAGTCTTCGACTTAAGCTGTAGTGGGTTGGTATTTTTATCATCAGACTGACGAACGAGGGCTCTTTCGCTATGACATTTTCTTGCGACTTGTTGAGTGAGGAGAGCGCCAGTAACTCAGTCATTTATGGGTTTGTTGAGTTTGACCTTTAGAACTCATTCGTGTCCTAGACTTCAGGATGTAGAGGTTGATGTTTCTCCAACTTAATTGATTGAAGCTTCTAAGATTGGGAGTTCTTCTAACTTGATCTCCAAAATTTGATAAATCTGAGAGATAAATTTCTTGACATTTAGGGCTGTCTTTTCATACATAAAAATAGATTCTTTTTGTTCTTGCAAGAACATGCAACTTAATAATGATAATTATAGATATATTCAGAGATTTCGGCGTAATGCTCAAAGTAAACCTGAATTAGAATATATTTAAGGATCTCGTCTTATGGCACGATGTCAACACAAATAAACTTGATATAAACTAAAAAAAGCCCCCTGTCTTGCAGGGGGAATTCTAAAACACATTTGGAAGAACTTTCAAGATGAAATTACACAAATATATTAATTTGAATTGATATGCTCTTAAGAGGGTTTTTAACATGTAGCATTGATCATATATAAATCTAAAATGTGTAATAGAATTTCATGAAAAATTTTTTCATATGGAGGAGTATATTTATTGATCTCGCATGAAGCACCATGTCCCAAATAGATATACTAAAAAAATATCCCATGTCTTGTAGGGGGATTTCTGTTGTACCTCGAGAATGTGGTCATCATGTATAATATTTTTTCAAGTAGTGACCATTAATTGGTGGCATTGGTCTTTCACCCTTTATGTTGATGAGTTGATATGCCCTTGCTTGATACATTTTTTCAATGACAAAAGAGCCTTCCCAATTAGGCTCAAATTTTCCACCAAATTTTTTATTATGAATAATTGGCCTTCTCAGCACCAGGACCAATTCTCTTTTTTGGAATGTTCAAGGCCACACCACATGGTCAAAAGCCCTGGACATCTTTACTCGATAAACCTCTAAATTTTGATGAGCTAATCAATTTCATCAAGCCGAGTTCCTCCATTCTCGAGCATTTTGATCTTCAATTAGGTTGTATTGGATGACTACTCAAGTGGCAACTCAACTTCAAGCGAAGAACCGCTTCCGCCCAAATACCAATGAATAGGAAGTGGATTTAGTTAGCATCTTGTAGGTAGTTCGATACGCCCATAGTGCCTCTACTAGCTTGGTATGTCATTCTCTTTTATTTTTAGTGAGAATCTTCTTGAGCGGCTTGACTAATACCTTGTTGAAAGCCTTTGCTAAACCATTTGTTCTTAAATTGTATATTGAGGAGTATCGCCAATCAATTTTGTGTTGATCGATGAATTTATAAACCTTTACACTTTTGAAAGCCGTGTCATTATCAAAAATTATTTGGCGCGACACTCCAAATCTATAGATCACATTATACGTGAAGAAGTTGATCACTTGGTAAGCAATAACTTCTTTAAATGGAGCAGCTTCAGCCCACTTGGAGAAATAATCGATTCCGCTAGATGAAGGTGTCGATGACGATGGATCAATGGTCCAATTACATGTACCCAACATTCTAATGGCCGGATGCTATTGTTGGTGTAATGAATTTGGAGGTTGATGGATGAGATTCTCATGTACTTGACACTCATGACACTTCTTAGCATGATTAATAGTCTCTCACCATAGATGGTCAATAGCCCATCCTTTTGATCTTTATGCCATCTTGGGACTGGCGATGTGCACCACAAAGTCCTTCATGAACTTCAACCATCACTTTGCTAGCTTCATCTACATCTTGGCATCATAGCCACATTTGTTCAAAGGATCTACGATATAGAGTATTATTGATGAAAGCATAGCGTAGCATTCTCTTCTCGATTTGAGTTACCAGTGATTTATTATTTGCTAATTTGCCTTCTTTAAAGTAGTCGATAAAGGGTTGCCTCCAATCACGTGACTCTTCTACCATAAAGGCTTCACACTTCTTTTCTGAGATAATGTTATTCTTAGCTCTTCTTGGTACAATTTCTTATTGATTTTGGAGAGTATGAGGACCAACCTAAGTCACTTCTTACTGAGTCAGATTTGATAATCCCCCTGCCTACGAGGATTGATACTTTACTGGCTCTAAGAGTCATCGAGTAAATATGTCGATCATGACATAATCACCGTTCATACTTGTCATTTTCTTAACTTATTTTGCTAAGCAGTCAGCTTTGTTATTCTTGGATCGAGAGACTTAAGTTAGTGTGATATTTGATATCTGCTTCATAAGCTCGAGAACTCACTTGTGATAGAAAGCTAACTCAAGCTTGTTGATTTTATAGATGCCAAGTACTTGATTTATGATAAGTTGAGAATCACTAAAAATATGCAAGTTTTGAATGCCTATGAAAATAGCTTCTTCAAGACCTGCCACTAATACTTCATATTCAGCTTCATTATTAATTCTCAGCTTGGTCAATCCATATGATCTTTTCATTATCCGTCCTTCTGGTGCCGGCTCTTGCTCTTGGGAAATTTAGATATTGGACTTATTTGATCGATGAGGCTCCATCAAAGTACAATTCTCAAATTTATGATTTTTCTCTTTCATGAATGAGCATAATTTGCTCATCGGATAAATCGTCATTAAGAGAAGTGTCCGCCGGAATGAGATGTGCAGCAAGAAAATTTGCTAAGACTTGTCCCTTTACTGCTTTCTATGGAACGTATGTGCTATCGAATTGTAAAAGCAATATTGCCCATCTTGCCAAGTGACCTATCAACGCTGGTCTTTTCATCAAGTACTTCAATGGATCGATCCTTGAGATGAGGGTAATCTTGTGAGATAACATATATGATAGCTTTTGACGAAAGATCAATGCTAAGTGCTTCTATCGAAAGTATCTCATTTCTACTCCAATCAGAACGATAATAAAAGACATTCTCTTTATTTTCTTCATTGTGTTTTAATAATGCTCCAAGGCTCTTCTAATGCATGTATAGAATGAGGGGCTTCAAGTAGGCGCAAGGATTTGGATTTAGATAATGCTATTGAAGGCTTCCTGATACTCCTTGCCCCACTTGAATGGAGCATCCTTCTTCATCAACTTTGCAAATGGTTGACATCATCCAGATAGATTTGATATGAATCAACGGATGAATGCGAATTATCCTTGTAAAGAATGAAGCTGACGCAAACTCTTCGGTGGAGGCATCTCCATAATTACTTTGATTTTAGCAGGATCAATTTCAATACCTCTGTGACATACAATACCTATTAGCAATTGATCGTCATGTTCTTCTTCTAATTGTTACTTGCACTTCATACTTAGGTTGCGCCAATGATTTATGAATTTCATCACATACTCATCTTTCCTTCTTTTCAGCAAGGCGACGTCAGCGATTATGATTTTCTCGGTTACATTAGCGAACCTCTTCGCGAATATAGTCTCTAATTCAATGAAGGTCTTAACTGAATCATTTGACAATTTTGCATACCACTCAAAAGCAGCTGAAGTCAGGCTATTAACAAACTGACAAAAGAGCAGTGCATCGTTCTCTCCTATGTGACTACAAATAGCTTTAAATTGGCTAGATGTTGCTTTGGATTATCAAGCACACTGAAAGTATTAAATTTCAGCACTAAGTAACCTTTTGGGTATGGCACTTGGTCATATTCAACTGAGTAAGGGCGACCCTTACTCACCATCTTTTCAGTCTGCTTAGAGGCTATGACTGCCTTTATCTTTTCATTGATTATTATTTCTAGCTGAGCATCTGTTACCGTTTTAGGTATGCTAGCTAGATTTTGCATTCTTGGCTAGAGAGGTAGTGGGTTAACTTCGTTCCTCGTAGGGGTGTCAAAAATTGACCCGATTCCACAACTCGACACGAACCTGACTCGAAAAATTTGGGTTTGGGTCAGTAAAATAGATTTTCGAGTCGGGTTAGTGTCACAATATATGACACGAATTAATTTTATGTCGAGTTGGTTGACCAAAAAACAATTGACCCAATAACTGTCCGTCCGTCTGATTCCAGCTTCGCCGCTTCAGCGTCGCCGCGATCTGCAAAGAGCAATCAACCATCCGATCATTTCTGACCGGATCATTCGTAAAACCTATAGCTTTACCCTTTACTCTTTTAAAAAGAAAAGGGAAAGAAGCCCGGAATTTCTCTTCTCATACTTAGTCGGATTTCCTTTCCTTTTGCGCGGCTCTACCTCTTCTCGATTTCAATTTCTGTGGCATTGACGGTGTGGCCTCTGTGAACTGCGAAGGCCAAAATCCGAATCCCTCCCGACGTTGTCATTTCGGCATCTTCTTTCTCTCGACTCTCCGTCACCCTTCTTCTTTCGAATCTTTCTCTCATTTCGCGTTTGAGGTAATATGTAATCCTTCATTCCTTTATCTTTGGAGAGCCATGCTAGATCTAAATCAATCCTTCTCTGTCATTCGTGTTTGGTGATCATTTCTTTGTAATTGTATGGATGAGTCGATGACCATGTTGTTTCAGTTGTTCTCTGTCATGCATGATTGGTGATTGTTTATTCAGTTATTTATTTGTATTGCACATATGAATGGACATGTTGTTAGTGTTTAACATATACGATAAAGTTGAGATGAATATTGTATAGGAAATTTGTTTGTTCGGTTATTTGTTTATTCAGCTATTTTGACTGTTGAGAAGTAGAGACTTGAGATGAATATTCAATATTGTATGGAAATTTATTTACTGTGTATCATTTTTTTTTTATCTACTCATTTAAATGTTATTGTAGGCTGGCTGTCTTGAGAAGTTGAGATGAATATTGTATGGGAAATTGAGGAATTCATTTACTATGTATCATTTAGCTATTTACTGATTAGGGGTGTAAATGTGTAATACATGTATAATGTATTATTTATAAATTTCTTATCATCAATTTTTTAATTTAGATGGAGGATTACAAGAAAATAAAGTTTTTTTTATGGAGATATTGGTGAGAATGAAATTCAAATAATTGATGAAGAGACAAGCAATAGACTTGCTAGGAAGAAGGTTTTATGGAGGTGATTGGCTTAGAGAAGTTGCAAATATGAGGGAGAAGTTATTTTCATTGTTTAGAAATTATTCGAAATCAAGAATGCAAGGTTCAGCATTACAAACTTCAGAAATCACTAGAACATCGCAAATTGATAATTCAAGAGCATTAACTTCAACAATTTCAAAATCAGCTTTGTACACTTACTTTATTTTAGTCAATTTTTTTGCTTATTTAGTTGACATTTTATATTATACTTTTATTTTGTTAAGGATTTTGATTCTTTTGATGAAGAAGATATGTCTGTAAAAATCGAGCTTATTTATACTTAGATGAGCCTAGATTGATAGAAAAATGGATTTAAACATATTGCATTATTGGAGGGTATACGGTTTCGAAGTTCAATGGCTCGTGATATTTGTGTATACCAATTTCTACCGCTTGCATCGAAAGTGCATTTAGTAATAGCGGAGGGATTCTTGATCAATATCGGAGTGCACTAAAACATAATATTGTGGAAGCATTAGTATGCACAAAGGATTGGTTATATAAAGATACAGGTTTGAAGTTTTTCTTTTAATAAATTTAATAAATTTTCATTTAAATCACTTATGTATCTCTAATTTGTATAATTGAAGTCTTTCTTTGTTGTAAATTTAAATGATTCTGATCTTGATGAAGTCACAGGAGATGTTATGAAGTACACTTCTAATCAAAGTGATAAGGATGATGGTGATATCTCAATTAACAATTAACTTAATTAACTAGTCTCTTTAAGTATTTTTTTTTAACTTTCATGCAAGAATTTAATGGATGATTGTAATAATTCAAGCACAATTACACATAGTTAGGTGTTGTTGTTGCCTTTCTATGGTGGTTGCGCTTCTTCTAAACCATTGTTGCCTTGTTGGTTATTTAGCTTTTTTGCAGTAATGTCTACCTTTTTCTGCTGGCCGAACCTTTACTGATCCTTCGATATTTTTATGCTTGACAATTTGAAGAATTTTGCATTTGCATACTTAGCACAATTTTATCTATCTATTTTTGCTGCATTTTCAGCTTGGTTCTATTAGACTTGTGCAGGTGATTATGATATTAACCACATGGTTGTTATAATCTGCATTATTTATTCTGTTGGGTGTTTTTCTGGCCAGCAAGCTGCTTTGGGGTTGTTTCTTTGTTTAGTTTTTTTTGTGTTGTTTGTGGAGTCGATCACCGCCGCTTGTGGCTATCCTATATCTTCGCATTTTCATCTTGTGTCTGTTAGACTTGTGCAGATCATGTTGTGATTATTCTATTAAATATGTGGTTGTTAACATCTAGCATCTGCATTCTTTATCTGATTGGTTATCCCATTTTATGGGTATTCTGGTCAGATTCGACTATTTTGGACTGTTTCCGCTGTAAGTTTCATATGAATTGGGATGGTGTTATTTACATGCTATTGATGCTTGCAAGATTTCAACAGCTTCCCGGCCAGTATATTGTTACTTGTGGTCGGTTTCCCTACTGGTTTATTTGTCCCAAGATGCTTCATTATCATATGGGTAAGGACTCTCATGATATGATGAATAAGTTGGTGATAATTATACTATATGGGATAATCCATTTCCCATTCTGCTCTTTGTTGTCCCATATAGAATATAATAATATATGGCTTTGATTAGGTTTGTAGGTACTAAGGCTCATAGGACTTTCAACAAATGGTTGTTATCTTTCCACAGGTTTGTAGGCAATGATGGCTGTGATGATTTCACTCCTCTTTGGCTGGTAGTAGCTCTTGTGAACCCTTCAGATGAAATTTGGATGCTCATATTTGCATCTGCCCCATTTTGGTGTGATTGAGCTTAAGCCTTCTCTCACATACTCTATCTAATTTTCTCTATTTATGATGCTTTTATCCTTCACTTTATTTGTATTACTTTAATTATGCTAATTTTTATCCTTCTACATCCTTGCAGATGCAGTTTACTCTTTTTCTGTAGGTGCCCATTGGAAGCTGCTCGGTGATGAAGTTTTTTTTTTAAATGTTATTGCTTAAGGTGTATTAGTGTTGTGGATGTAATTTTGATTAATTAAATATTGTTGTTATTTTATTTTAATTATTTGTAATGTTAATTGTTTATAATGTCAAGACTAAAGATTCAAGAGAGATTGTGATGTATTATTTATGTTAATTTTATTTTTAGCTCATAATAACCAATAAGTTATGCCATTATAAAATCTTATTAGAATTTAGAACTATTTCATAAAAAAAATATAGGATATCATAAAATTGAGTAATAATATTTAATGTTAAATTTTTTATCTATTTGGTTAAATAAATTATTTCAGATTTTTGTCATTATTAAGCTTATATGGGTCGAGTTCGGGTTAGAATTTTGAACTCGTTTAATATTCGAGTGTTAGTCGATTTTGACAACCCAATCAATATTCGAATGGGTTTGGGTTACTGGGGTTGTCGAGTTAGTTAAAATTTGAACTCATTTTTAAAAATTCGGGTTGAATATTTTGGTCGAATGAGTTGAATTATGACACCAACTAATTGACACCCCTAGTTCCTCGCTTCATGCGTAGCATGTATTGCAGGAGCTTAAGGTGCCACAGTGGCTGGTGGTATAGAAGTTGCATTGTTAGCTACCTGTTAGTTAGCAGACAAAACAGGTGCTGCACTTGATGAGATATTCTTCTACAACATCTCCATCATGATGTTCATTTGAACCATCATATCATTCATTTTGGTACCAAGCTATACAATCTCCTTGTCTTTGACCTCCATTTGACGTTACATTTCTTTTTGCTCTCTAGCTAATGTCATGGCATCAATCAGTACAAGCTCTTCCTCTTCTTCTATTTCTTGTTGTTGTTCTGCTCCTTGCTCATTTTCAAGGGAAGAACTTGACTGTCATTCTCCTTATGCATTTACAGGGGTAGCTATTAATAGGGTTGAACGATGACGCTGATTATAAAAGCGTGTACCAGGCTGATCATTTCCTGGTTCAACCATATAGACAACTTTGACACCCATGATCTCTTTCTCATTCTGGCCTTCTTCTTCTTCATTTTCAGCAAAGATCAAAAATTCATTCTCTATTTGCTTCTGTGAAGACTCTTCTTCATAAATGTTGAATTCAGGTTCAAGTTCCCGAGTTTGCGTTCTTCGAACGGTACTGAGCTGGAGTTCATCTATATCTCTGACCATATAGACGACTTCTACTTCCATAGAATCATCTTCATTATTTTCTTCCTGCACATGAATTTCTAATCAACGTTTCGAGTGGATCTCTGGTTCAATGTGCAGAACAAGTACTTCTTCTATTAAAGGACTATGGTCAAAGTCAACCTTCTCTTGTATGGGTGAATCTGATCGGTGATGGGATCCCCTAGAGGATTCTCCAAGGTGTCAACCATCATGTCTTTCATCAATGATATCCCTTCTTTTGGGTATCCACTTCTGATGAGTTAATTTTTTAGCGATTTACGAACATGTGTCGGATGTCACACCTCTTCCATTCTTGTTTCATTACGGACTTGGCCTCCATATCCTTTTACCCTTTATTTGGGACCTTTTAAATAACAAATTTTGGACAGTCAAGTGTCACGCTCAAGCGTCTTGGACTCGATTCTTGTTCGAGAAGAGATGACAACTTTCTTGGATGAGCTTGATTTTTATCACCACAGCCTCCAAATCTTCTTTCATTAGCTCTCTGTCTTTGGCTACTTTGAGAACTTTATGTATCCCGAAGATAGTGTTTGTTGTCTTCGTGGTGGTGGAGCTTGACGTGGTTGGTTCCAGAAGGACTACTTTATTTCACCAGTAAAGCTATTCCTCTTCACCTGCTTTAGGTTATTAAAGTTTTTGTGGGTAAGAATACTAAAGCGGCAGTATCGCTTATTCACTAGGTCGTTCAAAGATCTCTGAGCCCTCATTTCAACGCTTCTCCTTCTTCTCCACGGTTAATTTGCTCCCTGATAAGGAAGCTTCATGACCATGCTTTCCGGGTACAAAAGGTTCAATTGGCATAGCAGCTGTACCATGAGGCATTAAGGACACAGTTTTCCCCTTGACGATTCTTTTTGTCACAGGGGCTTCAGATTGACCTAGCATTTTGAAAACTGAAGTTCTCTATTGGAAGAACTCCTTGGCGATGATTGGGTTTGGATTGGCGCACATGGGTGAAAAGCTTGATAACTTAAGGCCTTCCGGCGTCCTGATGAATGTACCACGGTGGGTACTTGAGTTCTGATTCGATGCAGAAAAATTCAAGCTATCAAATTGAATGGTAGCCCCGACATCACCTGTGTTGATGATGGCATTGGCTAGGCAGATGTTCCCACCACGACTAGCTAAACTGTGAAAGGAGTGCTTTGTTCATCCATTATACAAAAGTGAAAGATGAGGATTAGTAATTAGCAATTATTATTTCACCCCATTCTTTCAAGATGTAAAGGCGCTACAGAATAAAATAATGGTGTAAAATACTCTATGGAATGATTCATTCTACTTAAAGCCTCATATTGAATTATTACACACTTAAATCACCATTTTTTTGTTTTGAATTTTCAAAAATTTTATTCTATATACATATATGGCTAAGATGAAAAAGAATCTGTCCTAACGAGTTGCAATCATGGGCTCAAAATTTGCCACCGACCTCTCACATTGAAGAGAGTTTGATTTAAATGTCGATCAAACTTTTAGAAGGCGGATGAAATAGTATATAAGACACTACCTAGAGATTTCATCCTCATTTTGTGAAGATTTTAGATCTGGTTCTATGTATCCTATATATGCAAGCTATAGTTATACCTCCCAATGTTGAGAGAACTTTCGATTAGGTCGATCCGAATGCGTATAGCATATAGTAGTAGCATGTGGTGTTTAAAATTTGGGGTTTAGAATTTATGAAATCCACCATTATTTAACTTAAAGCATACAGTTGGTGGAATGATAACGTGCTCGATCTAGATCTCGGTTTAGTCATCGCGTGGTCCTAGTCTACTTAGTCGAGAAGATAGTTGTGACACGAAGGTTCTTATCGGAACACGTTCGTCGTCCCAAAATCCTTGTAGACTGGGGTGGTGTTTGTCAGGAGACACTTAAGTCTATCTTAGGCGAGAGGGTTGTTTGCCCTATCAGTATACCTATGATTCACAACTCAAATGGCGAGCCATTTAAGCATACGCTACGATCGTGATCATAATATAATGGAATTGGGCGCCAAACCACTCGAGGACTCTCGTAATTACTTCATTTGGAGCCTATTGAAGTCACTGGTCGAGGATATGACCACATCATTCTTGGCGTGAGATTGAGAGAGTTAACATGGAACACTTTTGACATTGGCTCTTTTGTGAGCTAGAGTTTTCTTAATTTATCTATTTAAATAGTTGAAGATGGATAGATTGAGTTTCGCTTTAAGCTTTTAAAGATAGACTTCATTTAAGCATTTTTTAGATTGATATTTAACTTGAGTTAATTTGATTTGAAACTATTGATTAATTTGAATATATTTAAGAGCTTTAGATCCTCAACTGTTTAGCTAACGAGAGGATTAGATCTACTGTCACCTGATAGAATTATTTTCTCAGATATTTCATTGATTTGAAACTCTTATTATAGGTTTTTAGATTTTGTTAATCCGAACCCAGTCCTAAGACTAAACCGGGAAACAACCCGCATAACATCCTCAGACACTTGAATTTAAGCATTCAACATAGTGTTGGGGCCCATGCGACTATGTTTAAGACTTTATGTGGTGTTTATTTCTTAATTATGAGATTGATTTTGTATATTCATTTTTTTTTTATTTAATTTCGTAGCCTTTTAGACATTAAAATTTGCACTTGAAATCTCTATGTCAGAATGCATGTTATAGCTTAGATAATTTCACTTAATTAGTGGTTTCATTAATTTTAAAATTCATAATTAGAATGAAATCCCAATTTTTTGATTAAAGGAAGCCATACCATTTTTGTAGAATTGGATTGATTATCTTTCTGCCTTGTAAAGAGTTCAAATTGATTGGTGAAGAAGGTATTTTGATTTAGGTTGCAGTTTAAAACATTACTTGCACTGTGTTTACTTGTTGAGTTTTTGTAATTCTCCCAACTTGATTATGTTCAATTTATATCAATTTTGATAAGTTATGCCGATTTCAGTATTTATTACTTTAGCCATACTCATGCTTATTAGCTAGCATAGTATTTACATTCATATTCATATAAGAGTTATGATTAGATTCATCTTTAGACTTTAAGTTTATTGCAAGTTTGTTATGAGTCTAGTATTATTCTCCCCAAGTTTTAATTAAGGCTTGTTTAATTTTGAGGAATCTACAAGAAAAGAGAACTCACTCATTACTTCAATTGAAGCCATAGAGAATTGCTATTAGAGTTTATGAGTTTAATATTAACCTCCCCAAATTTTACTTGCATTTTTAATGAGTGTTCCATTCTTTCCAAAAAAATTTTTAAAAGCTCCCCACCTATTTCTCTTTAATTTAACATTTATCTTCATATTTATCATATATTTTTTTTATTTGACTTAAGTTTACGTAATTCTCATTTGAATTTATTTAAGTCTTGAATTTTAGTCTAAATTTGACCTCCCGCGTCATCCCATGTAGGGACTACATTGATTTTGGCTTACTCGACGCCTTTAGCGGAGTATGGCTGTCTTCTGCGGCCGGGTTTTATCTCGTCACATCTTGAGCACGATGGCCTTCAAACAAGAAGAAGGCAAATGTAATATATATTCATCCCTCTTTTCTAAGTCATAAATTAGATAAAATTTTGACTTTTCATCTGGGGGCGACATCTAACGGATGTTGGCTTACTGCATCCCTCTTGAGCATGGCGGCGGTGTCTTCGCGACCGTACCAATTTTCATCTCGGTTCCACCCAGCTGCAAACTAGCGAGCAAACATGTATATATATATATATATCCACATTCACATATCACACATGACTCATTTTTGTGCGTGCTGCAAAGATCGGCAAAGAGATGGGGTTGGATATGCAATTGGGAATATAATGTGAGTGATCGAAATCGAAAAGAAGAACCTCTTGAAGTTGTTTCTTCTCCGTTAAAGCGAGGATTGGAAAGGTGATGAGGAATGTGACACGGAAGAAAAGAAGAACCCGCCTCTTGACGGTGTTGCTTTCTCCGATTATGATGAAGCGAAGATTGGAAAGGTGATGCATGGAATCGATGCACCGAAGAAGAACCCTTTGAGTGTTCTTTCCACGATTTATGGTGAAAGCAAAAAAATTGGTTTTGCGGTTTGCTGCGGAACACGGGTCGGAATGACTGGACGGTGGGCTGCGGACCGGGATGGCGGGATGGTGGGCTGCGGACGGGCCGGGTTTGTGGAGCAGAGGCGGGCTGCGGGTTTGCGGCGGGATGCAGGACTGGAAGGATGGGTCGGCGGGAAAGACTTGCAGGTCGGACAGCGGGCTGACTTGTGTGGGTTGCGGAGCGGACTGGAAGGACGGGTTGGCGGGCTCGTGCAGCGGACAGCGGGCTGGCTTGCACGGGCCGCGGAGCATAACGGCGGGAATGGCTGGACAGCGGCGGGACGGCAGGCTGTGGCATGTGCAGCAGAGCGGGTTGCGGGCTCGTGCAGCGGAGCGGGTCACGATTTTGCGGAGGGATGCGGGCTCGTGCAGCAGAGCGGGTCGCAGGCTCGTGCAGTGGAGTGCCAGCCAGAACGGATGGACGGTGGGCTTGCGGGCCAGCGGGATGCGGTCCGGAGGCAGTGGGACGGCGGGCTCGTGCAGCTGAGCGGGTAGCGGGTTTGCGGCGGGATGTGCGGTGGGCTGTAGGCCAGCGCGACACGGGCCGGATGCAGTGGGACAGTGGGCTCGTGCAGCGGAGCACGGGTCAGAATGGCTGGACGTTGAGCTTGCGGGACACGTTAAGCGGAGCACGGCGGAAAGAGGGGAGAGGAATTACCTGTGGCGAGGGAGGTTGGAGCCTAGGAATGGAGGAAGGGCTTTTTTTGGTTTTCTGTCGTTGAAGGAGAGCGAATGGGAGTGAGCAATTTTTTTTGTGCGGTTAAAGGAAGAGTGAGAGAACGATTTTGGACGAGAGTTTCGAATCGAGAGCGAGATCGGTTCTTCGATCAGGGCTATTTAGGCTTAATTAATTTTTTTAAATATTTAATTAAATCTCGATTATGAGTTTTATGCCTACAGACTCATATAGTCAATATATATATATATATCAATATTAGGTTATTTATTTCAGCCGACCATTTATGACGGTTTGTTTGGTTTCGGCGTGAAATTATCAATTCACAAATATCATTCGAAAGCTTCGATTTTGCAAACTTGCATTAAGTGTGAATAGTCTTATTTGATATATTTCGATGTTTTGAAGCTAACGACGCAATCTTTCATGAACGGAGATCGTTTGGTTTGCATCGGCGTCTCCTGACCTCGATATGCGTGTAAGCATGTTGATGACTCGGCTGATCAGTTGATCATCAGTTACAATATTTATATCCAGGTTTATATTATGAGCGTGATGGCAAAGTCGTTCGACGATTAAGTCATTTGGGTTGATTTTGGCGGCGTCAAGTGCATTTCGGCGATTTGCGTATTGTCGCCCGTCATTCGACATTTGCGGACTCGTCCGAATGAGCGTGGGCGATCTCATTTGATAGTTTTCGATGTTTAAGCGGCGTATCAGATGAATGGAGGTCGTTGGACATCGCTTCGAATCGATATGCGGCGTCGACGCGTTAATGACTCAATCGCTGATAGGTTGATCGTTGATTATCTGATATTTATATCTTGTCAATTTCGGCGTTAATGCCAAAATCCGTATAATGTTTTTATTTGTAACAATTTATGAAGAAACATCTTCAAGATCAAAAAAAGAAGTGATTTCCAACAATGTACCAATTATTGGAATTTGGAAGTCTGTGGGCATATATGTTAAGATGAGAGATTGCGGAGAAGTAGAAGAAAAAGAAGTTCTTGGATTTCTTAGATAAAAGAAATATTGTTTTGTATAGTATGCCTTTAATATATCGAGTCATTTTCCTTCATATTTGTATATTCTAAATTGATATTCTTTTTTTCATTTTTTTTTTTTTTTGGACTATTTGCCGGTAAACCAATAGTATGTAAACATGCAAAGTTGGTAGTGAATTTTTAAAAAGCCTTTGTGTGGTATCCAAATATTGAATCTTTTGAGTTTAGTAATGATTGATGACCCATGGGTTGTGATAATGATAACCTGATAGGCAATGTTGTTAAAATCGAATTGGCAGATCAAATCAGTTCAATCGTAAACTGGTCATATAATCGGTTCAATTACTCTAAACAATCATTCTCACATTGAACCGGGGAGAACAGTTGATTCGCCTGTTAAGCTAGCTATTATTTTTTTTCTTAAAATCGCTCATTAATCACCATTTTAGATTATTTAATCAAATAATTAAATTTCTTTAGTAAATTTATATTAAGTTTTAATAATATATTTCTATCATTTAAGTTTAATATTTTTAAAATCGTTCTTATAAATTCTAAAACTCTTATTTTTAATATGAATATAATTAAATTAATTTATAGTATGATCATCAAGTAACTATTCAAGTAGTTTATAAGATTATTCTTTAGAGCTCTTTTTATTTAAAGAGTTCAACACTTACTTACCCTCATGATATGGGACTAAAGAGTATATATATATATATATATATATATATATATATATATATATATATCAACTATGATTTAGTTTTGAGATCATTAAAGGGCATTGAGACTTGAGATATAAGAATATAAAAATAACTTTTGAATTTTTTTTCTATATTCATATTGGAAAGTATATTTTATAATATAAAAGGTTATTTTGAAATATATTTAATAATACTATTTATTGAATTTTTAATATATTACATTTTTGATGTTAGCTATGTTTCATAAAATTTTTATTTATATTTTAAATTTTATACTTTTATTTCAAAATTCAAATTTTTATAAATAACATTTTTATTATAAATTATATTTATATTTATAAACTTATATTATAAATTTTTATTAACTTTTAAATATATTTAATATACATATCTATATTTATAACATACATTATTATATCTTGATGAGTTTTATATCAAATTTTAAATTTATAATTATTATAAATATTATTTATATACTCATTATTTTTTTTTAATATATGTTTATCATATATTTATATTATTATATTATTTAATTAGATTAATATTAAATAATTTTAATATTTATTATATTATTCAATTACGTAGAACCACCCCAAAATAACGTTACTTTTCATGTGAACTATAATGGTTACTGAAATTCATCTCGTTTACGCGGAGCTTCTCATCCAGTATTTGGGCATCCCCTTATCAAATTCGCACGCGGAATAATAGGGCACATGCCCTTCCCCGCAGGAAATTTCCTCCCGTATCCGTAGATTCTCTCGAATTACAATTTATTATATCACGGCGCAATTAATAATCCCAACCGTCCAATCCCCTTCCGCTAAGTGTAAGGGCACTCCCGTCATTTCGAAGGCCCGGAATTCCGTACTAGGTCAAGGACCCAAATGCGGTCAAATGAGAGACAACTGTATGACACGTGCGGGCAGACCCCGCCCTCTGCACGCGAAGCAATGCCTTCCCCACTCTGCAATTCTGCCCGATTGACCGGAGACAGAAGCGACCGGGGCCCTCCCCCGGCAGCTCTGAGATGCACGCGCGCGCGCGCGCGCGCTAACCGACGGCCACCAGCGGTCGTGTGAACCGAACCCATTTACGCACGTGCATCTCCCTTCGTGTGAACTCGCCGCATTGTCGGCCGAGCCGCCGTCGGTAATGATCGTTCGTGTCGGCCGCTCATCCGGGATGAAATGCTGGGAGACGATATGAGCGTCGCAGCTGATCCATGAATAGTCTCCGCCGTGGATGGCGTGGTCTTCGTAGAATTTATGTAGCTTTGAGGTTGCCGGTGGCCGCAAGCGAAGCGGAATATCTGAGCCAGGCTAGCTGGGCCACACTATTGGGCCTGCTCTACCAGTGTTAATTTGACCGGCCAATTGCAACCATTGACTCCTAGGGTTGCGGGTTCCACCATCGACGAATATGAACGGTTAGGATCGAGCGGGACGAACGAATATTGTCCGTTGGATTTTGGAGTTTGTTATTTCCCAAAATGAATAGTGGCCCCAGTGGCGTCGGACCGAAAGTTATCCTGCAATGGGAAATGGCGTAGCTGGTTATTGTTTTACGCTTTAACCGAAAGCCAAGCTCAAAAGAGTAAAGGCCTCGAGTTCTTTAAATGTTGAATTGACTCCATAAAATACTGCTTCATAAAAATATATATTAATTTTTCAATTAAAAATATTCATTATATATATATATATATATATATATATATATATATATATATATATATATATATATATTTCGTTTGTTGTTTAGTAAAATGGTTGAGAATTCAAGTTTAAACTATGCTCATTTGTTTAATAATAGGAATAAATTATGCGTGAATTATTCATGAATATTAAGCCTTCTTTTCAGTTAAAATTGTCCCAAGTTTAATCATAATTTATTTAAAGAATTAATTTTGTGATATTTCTATTTTATTTAAATAACGTGAAACTACATGTTTTGATTTATTGATAAATCAGATAATAATAAAGAATTTTATTGTGAAATACAGAAAATAATAAACTTTGTATAAAAACATTTAATTAATGCTGAATTTTAAAATTATTTTAATAAAAAAAATATGCGAAAATATTCTGATATAAATTTTTGCCTTTATTTTATTTGATTCCCGAAACTCTGCTCGTGCAAAAAAAAAATTTTTTTTTTTTTTTAAAGAGAGTAAAAAACCGCATGTGACCGAGGGCCGCGCCGGTGCCCCTAAGAACCTACAAGCCTGCCAAAGGGCCGCTGTTACCGGTTGTAAAAGACCCGCACGTGTGGGATGCCCAATAAGAACCCCCTCTCCTTCCTCGCACTCAGCACCAGATAAACACTGAAAGAACCGATGAGAGCGGAGGTGAGAGCAAGGCGAGTACCTTTTACGGCGGCGCCGCCATTAGATCTCGTCGGCGTCCAAATACCATGCCACTTCCGATGCCCAATCTCACTAGAGCTGATGCGAGATCCAGTAACGGTGAGTACCGGTCAGACCTACGATCGTCCAAGCATCGAATCATGGCTTGCGATGGGGAACACCACATGCCCCGTTACCCGCTCCCCACTCTCCGACTTCACCCTCATCCCGAACCATACACTTCGGCGCCTAATCCAAGAATGGTGCGTTGCCCACCGTTCCCAGGGCGTGGAACGAATCCCCACTCCGAAACAACCCGCTGACCCCACCCTTGTCCGCCTCCTCCTCGCTCAAGCCTCCGCCGCCGATGCCTCTTCCTCAACGCGTATTGCCGCCCTCCGGCGCCTCCGTGCTCTAGCCTGCGAATCGGAGAAGAATCGCGCCGTGGTCTCCAGTTACACGCGCTCGGCAATTGTCGAGATGGCGTTCAGCGCGGATCTAGATTTGGCGGTTGAAGCCATGGAGGCTTTAGCCGTGGTGGCGGTTACAGAAAGGGAGAGCACGACCGTGACAGCGAGGCCGGAGAGGGTTGCGATGCTTGCGGAGATGATTAGATTAGAGAGTTCCGTGGAAGCGCGAATCGGCGCGGCGTCATTGGTGGAAGGGATGCGGACGGCGGAGGCGCGAGAGGTTGTCGGCGCAGCTCATGGCGTAATCGAGGGTCTGGTTGCGCTGGTGGAGAAGGGGGATTCGCGGGCGGTGAGAGCTGGAATGCGGGGATTGTTCTCTCTCTGCTTAGCGAAGGAGAACAGGGGAAGGGCAGTGATGGCGGGGGCGGCAGATGCAGTAGTGCGGAGAATCGGGGAAATGTGCTGTGGAGAGAGAGGCGATTTGGAACGTGGGCTTGCGACGGTGGAGTTGCTATGCAGAGTGGAAGGGGGAAGGGAAGCCGGTGGTGGGAATTGAGGGAGCGGTGGGTTCTCTGGTGAGGACGATGGCGGGTAAGGCAACGGAGAGAACGGCAGCAGCAGCAGCGGCGTTGGTGGCGGTGGTGGGAGGATCGGAAGCGTTACAGAAGGAAGCGGTGGCGGCCGGAGTTGTGACGCATCTGCTGTTAATGGTGCAGAGTGGCTGTTCTGAGAGAGCAAGGCGGAAGGCACAGATGCTGCTCAAGATACTCAGGCCGGCGTGGCCGATGCAGGATTTGTTTTCAAATTCTGAAGATTTTCTCCATCCTTAAAGATTGACACTTGTATTTAATTTCAGTCAAACAATTTCTTTTGCGCTGCTAAGATTTAATCTGACAAATTCAATTTTTTTTCTGAAAGTGTTAGATTGAATTTCAGTCGCTCAAAATAAATTGCATTTGGATTGACTAATTGCACATTTATTGTAGAGGATACAAACCCTCAAATTACGTACCAGGAGAAGGGATAAGCAAGCCAGCGGTGCATGATTTTAAATATTTTTATTAACTGATTTTCAATAGACGATTATTGTATTGAAAAGAGGATTTCAATTATATTTCTTGGTGAGTCAAATATCTTCCAAGTTGCAAGTTTAATTAATAACTTAATGTGCAATCCAATGGGGGTGTCAATTCGAGTCGACGGGCCGAGTTCGAGTCTGACCTGAAATTGATCGGATCCAAATAGGATTGATCCGAACTCAATCCGTTTATTAAATAGGTCAAAAATTTCAACTCAAATTTTCAACCCGATTATGATGCATTTGATCTATTTATATATATATTTTAAGCCATGTGTGTGAAAAATCGCAATTTGATTATGAAGCAATTTGAGTCTGATACGTTAAAATCGAGTCAATTTCGGGTTGGAGGGTCAAACCGAACCCGATCTGAAAAATCAAACAGGTCAATTTTTTCAACCTGAACCAACCAAAAAATTTTTCGGGTCAGCTTGATCCTGAATTTTTTGAGTCGGGTTTATATTGAGTTGTCGTATCGGATTAATTTTTGACACTCTTATAATCGACTGTATTATGAAAAAAAAAATTGATTGCTCCACCTTTTTTGGCCGTTCTCTACTGCCGGTTTGGTGCACGAAGAAATGTTGAACTATGTGTAAGAGATGGGTGAAAGAGAGAGAATAGAGCGTGATTCATGAGGTTACCGTTGGTTATATTTGACCATCATTAACGGTCTTCCCCTGCGGTATTTTCTAAATTATTTTGTTAATATTAAATATTAAGACCTTTTAAAAATAGGTAATTTTTTTAACTAAGTATGATTAGAAGCTTAATTAAGTAATTAAATATTATTAAAAAAAATTAAGAATAGGTATAGTGGGCGACCCATTAACCTCCGACGTGTGATTATCACGCGTTAAGTCTCGCCACCACTACTGGATCGACCAACACTATTAGGGCCGATCGGCCGAGGCCTTGGTTTGTTTCGACTTGGCTCCTCCGCGATTCTTCCGCACTCTCGAGCTCGAGCGCGCAACATCCCCGTCCAACCGTCGTTCTCACAACATCGGAGCTTCCGACCCGTGCCAGATCTCCAACCCTTGCATTGTGTCGCTCTATTCAAATAAACTTGTTTTTCTTGCCAACAGCCTCGTTTACGACGTTTAACACTTTCCTCTCTCATATAGCACGGTTTGGAAGCCAACATTAGCTTCCGGCGATGATTCTGGCGGCTCCATTTTATTCGGGGAAGTTTCTTGTGAAGGATTCAACTTATTTTTGCGCACATCCCCGTCGTTATTTGTAAACTCACGGTAAATCCCTACTTCTATCAATTTATAAAGTAATAGAGTATGTATGGTAGGAATTTGAGTAGTATTTTTAGACTTATGTTTGGGATTTGAGTTGTATGTTTGCGTAGGTATTGTGATTCAGGTATTAAGTAGCTATATATTTTATTTGGAAAGAATGAACAGAGAATTTGTTTCGCTGATCCTTTTCTATGGAGGCGAACTAAGTATTGATGGCAGTCACCAAGTTACATGGAGGTTGAATCGTCCGAAGGTTCTCAAGGTCACGACCTTACTGGAATTGAAGCAATGAATTATGAGAATCTTGCACATTGATCCAGAGCACCACACAGTCACTCTAATAGGTCGTTATGCAGTGGATGATGGATTTATAGCGTCTGTAATATCTGACGATGACGCGGGTTACGCCGAAGCTTCCGCCGAGATGTTGGTGTTGTATGTCGTGGAAGATGTTAATATTACATCCACATCACCGATCCGAAGTAGTCAATAGATATACCGCTAACGATACACAAGATTTCATCGCTAAGCACCGCCAGGGATACAACGCAGCTTTGATGAGTTGATTCCCAAGTAGTATATGGTCAACATTTATCTGATTATACTTGTAATAATTAATATGATAATTTGTTGCTCAACTTATAAGTTATTGACGACGTCGTCATCGTCGGATGAAC
The DNA here is from genome assembly GCA_021442155.1 of Cymbidium sinense. Taxonomy (NCBI): domain Eukaryota; kingdom Viridiplantae; phylum Streptophyta; class Magnoliopsida; order Asparagales; family Orchidaceae; genus Cymbidium; species Cymbidium sinense. The sequence goes on along the minus strand of CM038220.1, from coordinate 31,048,405 downwards.
CGTATGTGCCTCGCGTCAGAAGATGAGTATCGACATGAGTAGTGAGTCCGAAAGCGGATATTAGTGATGATGACCGCTCGGAAAGCTACTGTGCTTGAGAATATAGATAGTCATAATTTGCTAAAAAATCACTCATTTCGCAATATTGCCAGTGAGAGTCATATGTTGTCCACAAATGAGTATGTCCGGATGTGTCAAACTATGAGAGAGTAGGACAACGATGTTTACTTCGACCCCATCCAAAAACCGCCTCTAATAGATGAAATTGAAATTCAAATGACTTTGTTGAAGGTATGTGTTTCAGCAAACGAGTCCGCAATTTATGTTGTTGGGTGGTGCATAGTAAATAATGTTCAATTCCAGCATCTAACCGTAAGAGCTACACTTTTGCATGTGTACAACACGATAGTCCTACAAGGCCCTGTAAGTGGCATTTACATTGTAGCAGCAGCAGACCCTTAGGGGGTGCTTGGAGAATATCAAGAGTTTGTGAAAATCATAGATGTGTCAATGCAGTAAGTGCATCCCACATCTGTAGTTAGTTCAAAATTCATAGCGACTCATCATACTGCATCGTGCACCGGATTGATCCGCCAGAGAAATTATAGATAGAATGGAGTCAAAATACAATGTTAAAGTTTCATATATGAAAGCTTGGGATGCAAGGCGTAAAGCAATAAAAATAATATTCGGCAGCTGAGAAGAGTCCTATAAGACTCTCAGTCTTTATATGGAATCAAATTGTAGTATTTTACCTGGTACAGTCTACAGAATTTAATCTACCACTACGTAGTATTTCCAGAGACTTTTTTGGGCCTTTGGACCTTCAATAATGGGATGGAGTAGCTGCCGACGTGTTGAGCTTAGATGGTACTTTTTTTCAAGTATCGCATATTACATTAATGTAGGAATCGACGACAATAATGGTTTATTTCCTCTAACTTTTGCTATTATGGAGTCTGAGAATGTTGATTCGTGGTTGTGGTTCTTGTTGTACTTGCATGATGTGTTGCCCGTAGTGTCTGCTAGACGTGATTTGTGCTTAATATCTGATAAACATGCCGGTCTGTTACGTGGATGAAAAGAGATTTTTCCATGGGCAGCTCACAGGCATTGTTTGCGTCATTTGCGTGAAAATTTTAAAAAGGTCGTACGCATGTTGGGATTGGTGATTTTGAGTTTCTATGTCAAAAGACGTATATAGTAGGTAATACTGACGATAGTTGTCAGTTCAACTGTTTAATGTTAGATATTAAAAATGTTAAAGAAGAAGCGTACAATTGGCTTCAGAAGCGACATGTTTAAATGGTCTCTTGTACACGATGGTGGTATGCGTTATGGGACAATGACGATGAATGCATCTGAGTGATTTAATGGTGTCCTGAAACGGGCACGTGGTTTGCCGATTCAGGCTTTAATCACTGTTATTTATTACAACTTAGTAACCTTGTTCATGAAATGATTATCTACTGCTACTCAGCAAGAGGAAGTCAGCTTGTCTATTTATACTCAAAGGATGTCCACACTATTACGCATCGAAAGGGAGAGGCATTTCGAACTTGTAAATATCAACCCACGTGAGATGCAGGTTTTTGACAGGTCCAGTCGATCATTCAAAGTTGATTTGCTAGATAATGGCCTCTGTGATTGTAATTGTGGCAGAACGATTATATATCATTGTCCATGCCCACATGTGATTGCTGCATTAGGATTTCAACGGTTGAACAATCTCATATGTGTGTCACAGTACTACACTCTACAGCTGGATAAGCTGACATACATAAATGAATTTCATACTCTACCAGATCGTTCTGATTGGATATCTCTCAGTATAGAGCATGGATTAGTCGCGTTGCAGCCACCTAACTTTTGCGAAAGTATGCACTGCATAAATAGATTCAAAATACAATGGATGAAAATGTAGTAGCGAGCGAACTTGTAGCATATGCAAAACAAAGTCACTACGTGTCACCGCGGACGCCATAATATTAACAAATGGTCGACATTTTCCCTTTTACTTATAGGCTATTAGATTTTACACATAGGATAATGCTTATCTTTCTCTTTCCGGTTGTAATGCTCTACTTAAATTTTACAATATTAACACTATTATATTTGCTCTTCTTTTCCCAACAGGTACGATGGCAGAGGAGCACCACCCGCCAGCTAGACGTCGGAGACGTAGCCATGCTAGGGAGGCCACCCCACCATTGGAGCCTACACCTGCTGAGGTTCATCCTAGCATTGCCTCGCGTGGTGCATCGCGCCACCTCGACATGTAAGTGATTTTTATTTTTATTTATGTGTTACGCGCTTACCTTTATTTCTGCTAGTGATATTATTTTTTTGCAGCACTGCATTTCGAGGCCGCATCACACTTGCTTATGCCGGCGAGTGACCCATCACGCGTGCATCATTCATCCGTGGGCTGGAGGGCTCGCATCGTGTTAGTCGTATGCTTCAACCGACTAGATCATCATTTGCTGACTGCCTTGGTTGAGAGATGGTCTCCGCAGACAAATACCTTCAACCTTGCTGTAGGTGAGATGACTGTGACGCTCGAGGACATGGCGATGATCCTGGGACTACGGGTTGATGGGCCACCTATCATAGGCCCGATTGTGATTGGCGAAGGGAAGAGATTGCACACCGCCCGATTGCGATGATTTGTCGATGATGACACCTTATACCGACGGCGATATCATGACGCTCACCCCGATCGTACATTCGTGATGGGTTAGGCACACGCCCAAACATGCATGCCACTGAGGTGGCTCAGGTGGACTTTCTACAGGGAGTCATACACCAGTTTGAGCACGGAGGAGTTCTTCTGTTTCTTGCATGCTTATATTTTATTTCGACGTCGCTTTACCGCCTCGATACTTCGTTTAGGTCCACCAAGTATTTATCACTCCCCGGATGACTTGATTCCTTAGCATGATGTCATGGGTGGAGCGCTTTTAGCTCATCTATATAAGAGTCACGAGTCGACATTAACAGACCAACATAGCTGGTTTCCTACACCTTCTTCAGATTTGGACTTGGGAGCATATTCATGTAGGCAGGCTGACTCTGCATGTTTCATATCCTGTTGAGCTTGCTGGTCTCAGCGTTGGTTTGAGGTATGTATTGTTAATTTCACTTTCAAATTATGCAGCTTATATATATGTTTAAACTGTTTTCTATGTGCAGATGGAATGAGAAGTATGTTCGCCAGCAGCTAATGGTGAATATTGCAGTGTACAGAAATGAGTTAGATGGCTTGCGGCAAACACAAGTTGGATCTGCAGATAACACTTTAGTTCAAATATATGTAATGCAGATTATGTTTTAACATTTTTACTATATGCGTGATCTGAGTCGAGAAGTGAAGATCACAACACATCGATCAAATGAGAGAACGAGTCCCTCTTATCACCGAAAGAGGGTTGAGTGGCATTTACCGATAGAGTATCACCTTATTCCTGAGTAGATCCTTGACCCTAGTTTCAAAAGGGTCAATGGGTAAGCAGATGTCGACGGGTTGATTACCACCACCACACATTGTCGCTTGGGAGAGAGGATTGCCTCGCCGAGGGCCTAAGAGGATGCGAAGACGCATCAGACATGTGCCGGGTTCGACGGGCTTCTAGATGATCGACCGCCCCGACAGATCCTTTGACCACTTACTACGCCAGAGCACCAGTGGAGCATATTTATGTAAGTCCTGATATAAGTATTCATCTGAATTCAATATTTATGAAAGTGCTAATTTTACATACTATTTTTCATGTAGTGAGCATATCACTTGACTGGACATCTTTCACCATACTTGTGGATGATCACCCTTTACAGGGATGTGTTGATAGGTACGAGCTAATATGTAGAGACCTGGATAAGCCTGTACATATTTGGTGACACATATTATGGATCGGTGCCTACAGAGGGTGTCGCACACCATGACTGGAGTGTCAGGCCATCTACTCACGATCCGTGTCCTTCTATGATGATCCGTCCTTCTACATATCAGCCTACATATAAGTCGCAACCACCTATCTTCCAGTCACAGGATGATATGAAGCACACTATCGAGGATCTTGTAGTAGAGGGCCACCATCAGCTGCGTGATCATCCATCCCATGCACCTGACTAGTACAGACCTGGGAGTGGTGTGATTCTACGCAGACGTCGGAGGCGTTAGATGTTTGTGATACTTTACTTGTTCATACATTTTATTTATCTGTTTCATTACAAACTTGAGAGTCATGTACATGATAAATTTGGTTATGTCATAATGAACTTCTTATTTGTCCATTTCAGAAATGAATTTGTTAACTTCATATGATTGTCATCCATTAAACTATTATCAACTTGATGCGGTCACAAATCATTTCAAGTTTAAATTGCACTTTTTTTCTTTGTTTTTAAAGTAGGTTTATTACTCTCTACTTTTTAGAAAAACAAAAATTGAAGGATTAAGATTTGTTTGATGAGTACGGAACTCTATGTATACATGAAAATCATGGTTCTCTTCATATCCCTAAATCGTGACGTTATTACTTATCTCACACAAATCACACCTTAAAAATTAACCCGCAGTCCAATTATCGCGATTTCTGACTTAACGCACGTAATGCCTCTGAGTCAATGTGGCCAGTACTAATTAGGCAACTATACCTATTCTTAAATTTTTTTAATAATACTTAATTATCTAATTAAGCTTCTAATCATATTTAGTTTAAAAAAATTGCCTTAAAAATAATGGCATTCTAGATACATAGTTATCATGTATGGGAATGAAGTTCTAATAATTTATTATTTTTTGTTGGTCCAAAAGGAAGGAGACCGTGGATAGGATAAGTAGTTATGATGAGCTAAGTCTAACGGTCAAATATATTAGTGGTGTGCGTTTGATTGATTTGAATGAATTTGATGATAAATTTTTAAAATTGATTGGTTTTAGATTTTTAAAAATATTGAATTAAATTTATTAAATAAAATGTAAAATCAAATAAATAGAATAATAATTTAGTTCGATTATTTTAATTTGATTTTGAATAAATTAAATTTGGTTATATTTAAAAATTATTTGTATACTTTTTTATTGTATAATAAATAAGTAATAAATAAAATAATATAACTGATATGGCTCTCAAAATATGACTAGTCAAAGCACAAATCTTGATGTCGAAAGCGATATGATTTTGAGTCAAAAACCGATCAAGATCAAGCACTTAAAATATCTTAGAATCTTTGGGACATCAATTAAATCCCAAAACAAACTCTCAAATAGGAGTGTTTATAGTCAAATCGAAGGCTCGACGGATCTAACGAGCCTAAGATCTCATAATTTCAATTTCATTTGGGCATCCAAATGCTCAAAATACATCAAATGATCGAAGGAATCATCCTGAGCCGTCCGATCGAGGGGAGTGGTATGGGTCTTACATGAATTTCAATGCCCTCCTCCCATCTATAAATAGCCTTCATTCTCACATGAAGGAGGCAGTGAAGAACAAATGAAGAGGAGTCAAGCAAGGAAGAAGAGGAGGCCACCGCCGAATGAATCACCACCGCCATCGCCACATCCTCGCCACACCGCCAAGCAAGGAAGAAGAGGAAGAGTCCGAGTAAGAAAGAAGAGGAAGAGTCTGAGTAAGGAAGAAGAGGAAGAGTCCGAGCAAGGAAGAAGAGGAAGAGTCCAGAAGAGAAGAAGAAAGGAAGAAGGAAGAGTCCGAGAAGAAAGAAGAAGAGGAAGAGTCCGAAGAAGAGGAAGAATCCAAACAAAGAAGAAGAGGAAAAGCCTAAGCAAGGAGGAAGAAGAAGCTCTGAAGCTTGAAGATCCTCCAAGCAAGGTCACACCCCTGCTCGACGGTCATCAACCACCATCACCGGCCACTTTCATCGCCAATTGTCCCTGCATCTCCACCTACTACCAGCAACCATTACAACCTGATCATTGTTACATACCGTTTTCCTCCTCATATGCAATTCTGTAATCTTGTATCGAAGACTCAGACAAAACGTATAGCTTTTTTATGGGCTAAAGCCGTGGTTTTCCTCTTTTGAGGTTTTCCACGTTAAAATTCTGGTGTCTCTTGTTCGCTTTAATTACGGGCTTGACTAATCGACAAGTAAACTTTCACTCTCAAGGTTTTTCAAGACGCAAAAAAATATAATCAAAAATATAATTAACTAATTCATGTGCTAAAAAAAAATTTAAAATTAATTTTTATTTACTTGAATGATATTTTGAACTTAGAAGTTGATGAAATCATATTATCATATTATAAGACTAAAATATTTTGAAAAATTAGATAATGATCCTCTAAAAAATTACCTACTAAGTATTCAAAAATAAATAAAAATAAATATATAATAGATAAGCCTATTATACATAAATTAATAAAACTGTATTACATATAATTATTTTGATTTATTTGATTTCATCCAAAATTTTATTTAACATATCGATCCAAAAATTAAAAACTAAAATTTTCATTAATTAAAACCAAAATCCAAATTTTGAATCATGAGATATTGTAGGAAATATATTTGATTGAATCATCCTTATAAGAAATTAACTAATTTTATTACATGATTTAGAAAATTATATGATGACTTACTCTCTTACAATTTTGTATAATTATATTTATTTTCGTATATTTTTCTTATATTTTCTTATATAATTTAGGTGCAATAATTTAATTGTATTTCTTTTGTTTTGCTGGCATTAAGTAAATTTATTTTAGAGATATTGTATAGTATATCTATAATAAATTTCATGTTCAAATCTTCTTCTAGTGGCATTTATATGCATAACACATATTTTTTTATATTTATATATAAAGCCTAATATTCTCTTGTAACTGTCCCCTGCATGTATTGATCATTGATAGCGTAGTGTTGTGTTAGTGAAGATTTTGCATGATCCAAATTACTACAAAAGAAAGAAAAAATTACATCTAAGGGAGCCTCCATAACTAAGAATGACATATCTTTAATTTGTATAATTTAATTATGCAACATTGTAAATATTCAACAATGAAGAGTATGCTTTTTATTGATGATCACTAAAAGAAATGGTGAATTACAATTATAATTATGAGATCCCACAAGATATTTGGACATTTAGATTGAATTTTAATTTAGTTATGTGCTTAAAAATTTTAGGTGATATAAATCAAAATTTATGTTCTTACTTGCACAATTGCAAGAATATCTCACAAACATGTAAAGGAGAGAGAATTTTTTTTATTGTTTTTTTTATTTTATTTTTTTTATTTTTTTTATTTTTATGTAAAGGAGAGAGAATTGAATGCACATAAGATACAAAAACTTTTATATGAAAATTAGAAAAGAAAAAATAGCTGATTGAATTAATGATTGTGATGATGTGCCTCTCTCATGGCTAAAGAAAGAAGTATCACAATATAAGATTTTAAAGGATATGAGGCTATCACTAGCATGATAGTTAATAGTTGAGTTATCTATCAATAATATGGACTGAATCTAAGAATAGTGGAAGGTGACAAATATAAGTGAAAGAGTGCTTTGGCCTGTGGCCTAATGGTCTGGGTCCACTCTCCCATCGTGGAGACTTGCGTTTATAGCACACTAAGAGTTTGTTTAGGGCAACTGTAACTTTTTGTAAAATTATTATGAGAAAATTAACTTTGTTAGAGTTGTTGTGTGTGTTATAAATATTTTTTTAATTCAAATGATACTTTTAACAGCTATCGCACTCTAATAACTTTGATTCTCATAAGCAGCTTTTTACCATAAAATTTTCTAAAAAATAGTAAAAAAACTAGCAGTCAAATAGAGTTGTGGTTACTTTTTGAAGAGCAAAGCAGCTAAAAAGCTATCACAAACGCACCGTACACTCATTTAACAATAATTTATCATTAAAGCTCAAACATTCCCTCCCAAAAAAAGAAAAAAAAAGTGAAAGACAAATAGGGACATCAACATCAATCAATAGAGGATGTTAGATGACAAGTGATGATGAATGTAGGGCATCTTGTTTGGTTGATGCCATGCGTTAGACAACAGTCATTAGTGTTAGTCCATATTGTATGTTAAGGATGGAAACAAACAATCTGCCATAACTTCGGTAAAATTTACAGTAGAAATAGGAGGGTGGATGGCAAATTGTTAAAAGAAAAACATTCAAAGAACTTACATTGAAAAGCCCGTTGAGCAGCAAGTTTTAATGAAAGAAAGAGGAAATTAAAGGGACAGTGAGTGCATTTGATTGGCTGACCATCAGGAAAATCGTCGCTTGTTTTGTCTATTAATTAATGTCGAACCTTCGGAATATATATATTAAGTGTGCTAAAAACTACTAGTAGAAAGAAAAGTTTACGCTTTTATTATGAAATTCAGACACACATATATTTAAAGACAAGAAAAAACCCGTAAATTTTTATGTGGAAAATCTCAAAAGAGGGAAAATCACGTGGCTAGCGAAAAAAGCTTCCACTATGATTATTTCATTACAATCTCCGATAACGGATTATGAATTGTATGAGAAAAGAACAACCACTATGTAGTCACGCTCGTAATGTGATGGCTAATAACGAAATGAACACGGCGAAGGTCGCCATGATGGAGACCAGAGTTGACGACGGCGAGGATCAACAACGGCGACCGACGGCTAATCGCATGTTGGTCGACGACCGTAGTGGTGGTACACAGAGAATCTTCAAGCTTGGGCTCTCCTCTCTCTTGGCCTCATTATGAGGAATGAGGCTATTTATGATCGAGTAGGCGTCTATAAATACATGCAAACCCCGAACACTATTAGGGTTGATCGGTCGAGGCCTTGGTTTGTTTCGACTTGGCTCCTCCGCTATTCCTCCGCACTCTCGAGCTCGAGCGCCCAACATCCCCGTCCGACCGCTTCGTAACATCGAGCTTCCCGCACCCGGCGATCTCCAACCCTCAGCATTGTGCCGCCTCCTCGTATTCAAATAAACTTATTTTTCTTGCCGATAGCCTCGTTTACGGTGTTTGACACTTTCCTCTCTCATATAGCAGGGTTTGGAAGCCAACATTAGCTTCCGACGATGATTCTGGCGGCTCCATTTTATTCGGGGAAGTTTCTTGTGGAGGATTCAACTTGTTTTTGCCCACATCCCCGTCGTTATTTGTAAACTCACGGTAAATCCCTACTTCTATCAATTTATAAAGTAATAGAGTATGTATGGTAGGAATTTGAATAGTATTTTTAGACTTTTATTTGTGATTTGAGTTGTTTGTTTGCGTAGGCATTGCGATTCAGGTGTTAAGTAGCTATATAGTTTATTTGGCAAGAATGAACAGAGAATTTGTTTCGCTGATCCTTTTCTATGGAGGCGAACTAAGTATCGATGAACGACCAAGTTACATGGAGGTTAAATCGTCGTTAAGGTTCTGATCACAAAGACATTACCGAATTGAAGCAACGAATTATGAATCTTGCAAATTGATCCGAGCACCACAGCCACTCTAATAGGTCGTATGTGATGATGGATTTATAGCATCTAATATCCGAAGATGACGCATGGCGTACGCTGAATAAGCTTCCCCGATGTTGGTGTTGTATGTCAAGTGAAGATGCTAATATTGCATCCACATCAGCTGATCCGGTAGTAAGGTCAGTAGATATACCGCTAACGCATACACAGGATTTCATCGCATAAGCACCTCCGGGGATACAATGCGCCTTTGATGAGTTGATTCCGCAAGATATGGTCAACATTTATCCGATTATACTTGTAATAATTAATATGATAATTTATTGCTCAACTTATAAGTTATGCGTGGCGACGATGTTCATCGTCGATGAACCGTATGTGCTCGAGTGCCGAAATGAAGATGAGTATCGCATCATGAGTAGTGAGTCCGAGCGGATGATGATGACCGGGTTGTCGCGGGTTAAGAATATGAGTCATAATTTGCTAAAAAAGCACTCATTTCATAATATTGACAGTGAGAATCATATGTTGTCCACAAATGAGTATGTCCGGATGTGTCAAACTACGAGAGAGTGGGACAACGATATTTACTTCGACGGCCCATCCGATGAAACTGCCCTAATAGATGAAATTGAAATTCCAAATGACTTTGTTGAAGGTGTGTGTTTCGCAAGTAAACAGAGTCTACAATTTGCTGTTGTTGGGTGATGCATAGTAAATAATGTTCAATTCCAAACAATTACCCCTAACCAGAAGAGCTACGCTGTTGCATGTGTACAACACGATAGTCCTACAAGGCCCTGTAAGTGGCGTTTACATTGTAGCAGCAACAGACGCTTAGCGGGTGCTTGGAGAATATCAAGAGTTGGTGAAAATCACATATGTGTCAATGCGTAAGTGCATCCCATCATCGGCAGCAGTTCAAAATTCATACAGACTTCATCATACGCGGATCGTGCACTATTGATCTGAAGCCTAGAGAAATTATAGGTAGAATGGAGTCAAAATTCAATGTTAAAGTTTGAAAGCTTGGGATGCAAGGCGTAAGGAAATAAAAGTATATTCTATTGAGAAGAGTCCTATGACTCTCCTTTATATGGAATCGCCAGATTTACCGGTACAGCCTACAATTCAATCTACCACTACGCAGTGTTTCCGTGAGACTTTTGGGCCTTTGACCTTCAATAATGGGATGGAGTAATTGTCGACCGCTGTTGAGCTTAGATGGTATTTTTTTTGTTGGGCAAGTATCGCGGGTACATTATTAATGTGAGGAATCGACGCAATAATGGTTTGTTTCCTAGCTTTTGCTATGGAGTCCGAGAATGTTGATTCGTGGTTATGGTTCTTGTTTGCATGATGTGTTGCCCGTAGTGTCCGCTAGACGGATTGTGCATAATATCCGATAAACATGGTCTACGGATGCAAAGAGATTTTTCATCATGTGCATTGTTTGCATCATTTGCGCGAAAATTTTAAAAGGTCGCATTTGGGATTGTTGATGTTGAGTTTCTATGCCAAAAGACATATATAGCAGGTAATACTGATGATATTTGTCAGTTCAACTGTTTAATGTTAGATATTAAAATTGTTAAAGAAGAAGCTACAATTGGCTTATGAGCGACTTTAAATGGTCCATCTTGTATGGTGGTATGCATTATGGGACAATGATTAATGCATCCGAGTGTTTTAATGGTGTCATGAAACGCACGTGGTTTACCGATTCAGGCTTTAATCATTATTATCTATTATAACTTAGTAACCTTATTCATGAAACGATTATCCACTGCTACTCGGCAAGAGGAAGTCAGCTTGTCTATTTATACTCAAATGATGCACACACTATTACAGCATACTGAAAGGGAGGCTAGGCATTTTCCTAAACTTGTAAATATCAACTCACGTGAGATGCAGATTTTTGACAAGTCTAGCCAATCATTCAAAGTTGATTTGCTAGATAATAGCCTCTGTGATTGTAATTACGGCGGAACGATCATATATCATTGTCCATGCCCACATGTGATTGCTGCATTAGGATTTCAAAGGTTGAACCATCTCACATGTGTGTCACAGTATTACACTCTACAAGAGTGTCGACATACATAAATGAATTTCATACTCTACCGATCGCTCGACATCTCTCAAGATAGAGCATGGATTAGGCGCACCTAACTTTTGCGTAAGGTCGAACCTGCAAATAGATTCAAAACACAATGGATGAAAATGTAGGTAGAATGAACTTGTAGCATATACAAACAAACCGGTCACTACAAGTCATCGTGTCTCATAATATTAATGATAGTACATTTTTCCTTTTACTTATAGGCTGTTAGATTTTACACAGGATAATGCTTATCTTTCTCTTTCTGGTTGTACTGCTCTACTTAAATTTTACAATATTAACATTATTATATTTGCGCTTTTTTTCCAATAGGTACGATGGCAGAGGAGCACCGCCCGCCAGCTAGACGTCGGCGATGTAGCTATGCTAGGGAGGCCACCCCACCATTGGAGCCTACACCTGCTGAGGTTCATCCTAGCATTCCTCATGTATGAGCCACCCCGACATCGTAAGTGATTTTATTTTTTATTTCTGCTACCGCTTACCTTTTATTTCGCTTAGTGACATTATTTTTTTTGCGAGCACGCATTTCAGGCCGCATCACACTTGCTTATGCCGGGGAGTGACCCATCACGCGCGACATCATCCGTGGGCGGTGATCGCATGTTAGTCAATGCTTCAACCGGCTAGATCATCATTTGCTGACTGCCTTGATTGAGAGATGGTCTCAGCAGACCAATACCTTCAACCTTGTTGTAAGTGAGATGACTGTGATGCTCGAGGACGTGGCGATGATCCTAGGACTACGGGTTGATGGGCCACCTATCATAGGCCCGATTGTGATTGGCCAAGGGAAGAGATGGCACACCTGGCCTGATTGCTGCGATGATTTGTTGGGACGACATCTTATACCAGATGTGACGTGTCATGACCCGCTCACCACGATCGTCAACATTCGTGAGCCGTGCACACGCCTGCATGCCACCGAGGTGGCTCGTGGACTTTCTACTGTGGAGTCATACACCAAGCACGAGGAGTTCTTCTATCACTTATGCGTTTATATTTTATTTCTGATCACGCTTTCACCGATACTTCTAGTTAAGAGGTCCACTTGCAGGATTTACCACTCCTGGATGACTTGATTCCTTTAGCATGATGTCTATAGGTGGAGCAGTTCTAGCTCATCTATATAGGGAGTCGCACGGTCGCCTAGCAATAGACCAACATGGTCGGTTCCTACACCTCCTTCGTGATTTGGGCTTGGGAGCATATTCATGCGGGCGCCACTTACATGTTCCATATCCCTGAGCTTGCCGGTCTCGTTGAGGTATGTGTTGTTAATTGCACTTTCAAATTATGCGCCTTATATATATGTTTAAGCATGAAATGAGAAAGTATGTTCGCCAGCCCAATGGCTTAATGTTGCAGAATTTAAACGAAATGGTTGGATGGCAAACACATGTTGATCCAGATAACACTTTAGTTCAAATATCTGTAATGCAGATTATGTTTTAACATAATTTTTACTATATGTGCAGGTGATCTGGGAACCGTAGAGTGAGCAGATCACAGCACATCTATCAGATACATGCTCAGCGGGAGCACGAGTCCCTCTTATCAGCTGGAAGAGGGTTGTGTGACATTTACCGACAGAGTTACGCCGTCGTTTATTCCCAGTAGATAGCCCCGCTGAGTTCAAAAGGGTCAATGGTGATAAAGCGGATGTCGACGATGATTACCACCAATCACACATTCTTTGGGAGAGTGAGGGATTGCTCGTCGAGGGCCTGGGATGAGGATGTGGATAGAAGACGCCTATCACCAAGATATGCCGGTTCGATCGTGGGTTTTCTCAGATTTATCGTCACCGACAGATCCACCACTTACTACGCCGTGAGCCTGGAGCGTATTTATGTAAGTCCCGATATAAGTATTCATCCAATTTAATATTTATGTTGCTAATTTTACATACTATTTTTTCATGTAAGCGAGCATATCGCAACGGACATCTTTCACCATACGGCGTTGTGGATGATCACCCCTTACAGGGATGTGTTGATAGGTACGAGCTGATATGCAGAGACCTGGATGAGCCTGTACATATTTGGTGACACAAATTATGGATCGGTGCCTATAGAGGGTGTCACACACCATGATTGGAGCGCCGGACCATCTACTTCCGTTGATCCAGGTCCTTCTGCGTATGCTGATCCAAGTCCTTCTACATATCAGCCTACATATGAGTCGCAACCATCTATCTTCCACAGATGATATGACGACACACCGAGGATCTTGCGAGAGGGCCACCATCACCGCGTGATCATCCATCCGCACCGACCGATACTTGAGTGGTGCGATTCTACGCAGACGCGGAGGCGATGTTTAGACAAGATACTTTTGTGCATTATATTTTATTTATCTGTTTCATTACAAACTTGAGAGTCATGTACACGTTAAATTTGGTTATGTCATAATGAACTTCTTATTTGTCTATTTTTAAAATGAATTTGTTAACTTCATATGATTGTCATCCATTAAACTATTATCAACTTGATGCGGTCACAAACTATTTCAAGTTTATACTGCACTTTTTTTTCTTTTTTTTTAAAGTAGGTTTATTACTCTCTACTTTTAAGAACAAAAAATTGAAGGATTAAGATTTATTGAGTACGAACTCTATGATAATGCGGAAAATCATGGTTATCTTCATATCCCTAAACCGTGACGTTATTACTTATCTCACACAAATCACACCTTAAAAAAATTAACCCGCCAATTAATGCTCAATGACAACGCGACAAAGAACGCCACATCGAGTCGACGCCGACGGTACCAATTAATTGACGACATACCTATTCTTAAAATTTTTAATAATACTTAATTATCTAATTAAGCTTCTAATCATATTTAGTTTAAAAAATTGCCTTAAAATAATGGCATTCTAGATACGTAGTTATTATGTATGGGAATGAAGTTCTAATAATTTATTATTTTTTTGTTGGTCCAAATGAAAGGAGACCGTGGATTAGGATAAATAGTTATGATGAGCGAAGTCTAACGGTCAAATATATTAGTGGTGTGCGTTTGATTGATTTGAATGAATTTGATGATAAATTTTTAAAATTGATTGATTTTAGATTTTTAAAAATATTGAATTAAATTTATTAAATAAAATGTAAAATCAAATAAATAGAATAATAATTTAGTTCGATTATTTTAATTTGATTTTGAATAAATTAAATTTGATTATATTTAAAAATTATTTGTATACTTTTTTATTGTATAATAAATAAGTAATAAATAAAATAATATAAATATAATTAAAAATATAATTAACTAATTCATGTGCTAAAAAAATATTTAAAATTAATTTTTATTTACATAAATGATATTTTGAACTTAGAAGTTGATAAAATCATATTATCATATTACGAGACTAAAATATTTTAAAAATTAGATAATGATCCTCTAAAAGATCTAAAGTATTCAAAAAAATAAATAAAAATAAATATATAATAGATAAGCCTATTATACATAAATTAATAAAACTGTATTACATATAATTATTTTGATTTATTTGATTACATCTAAAATTTTATTTAACATACCGATCCAAAAAATTAAAACTAAAATTTTCATTAATTAAAACCAAAATCCAAATTTTGAATCATGAGATATTGTTGGAAATATATTTGATTGAATCATCCTTATAAGAAATTAACTAATTTTATTACATGATTTAGAAAATTATATGATGACTTACTCTCTTACAATTTTGTATAATTATATTTATTTTCGTATATATTTCTTATATTTTCTTATATAATTTAGGTGCAATAATTTAATTGTACTTTTGTTTTGTTGACATTAAGTAAATTTATTTTAGAGATATTGTATAGTATATCTATAATAAATTTCATGTTCAAATCTTCTTCTAGTGGCATTTATATGCATAACACATATTTTTTATATTTATATATAAAGCCTAATATTCTCTTGTAACTGTCTGCATGTATTGATCATTGATAGCGTAGTGTTGTGTTAGTGAAGATTTTGCATGATCCATATTACAAAAGAAAGAAAAATTACATCTAAGGGAGCCTCCATAACTAAGAATGATATATCTTTAATTTGTATAATTTAATTATGCAACATTGTAAATATTCAACAATGAAGAGTATGCTTTTTATTGATGATCACTAAAAGAAATGGTGAATTACAATTATAATTATGAGATCCCACAAGATATTTGGACATTTAGATTGAATTTTAATTTAGTTATGTGCTTAAAAATTTTAGGTGATAGAAATCAAAATTTATGTTCTTACTTGCACAATTGCAAGAATATCTCACAAACATGTAAAGGAGAGATAAGTTTTTTTTATTGTTTTTTTATTTTATTTTTTTTATTTTATTTTATTATTTTATTTTATTTTTATGTAAAGGAGAGAGAATTGAATGCACATAAGATACAAAAATTTTTATATGAAAATTAGAAAAGAAAAAATAGCTGATTGAATTAATGATTGTGATCATATGTGCCTTTCTCATGGCTAACGAAAGAAGTATCACAATATAAGATTTTAAAGGATATGAGGCTATCTTTAGCATGATAGTTATGGACTGAATGTTAGAACAGTGGAGGGTGACAAATATAAGTGAAAGAGTGCTTGGGCCTGTGGCCTAGTGGTCTGGGGCCACTCTCCCATCATAGAGAGTTGCATTTATAGCACATTAAGAGTTTGTTTAGGGCAGCTGTAACTTTTTATAAAACTATTATGAGGAAATTAAGTTTTTCAGAGCTGTTGTGTGTATTATAAATTTTTTTTTAATTCAAATGACACTTTTTTAACAAATGTGACTCTAATAACTTTGATTCTCATGCGCTTTTACCATAAAATTTTCAAAAAATAGTAAAAACTAGCATTTAAATAGAGTTGGTTATCAAGATAGAAAGATCACAAACGCTGACACTCATTTAACAATAATTTATCATTAAAGCTCAAACACCCCCTCCCCAAAAAAGAAACAAAAGAGTGAAAGACAAATAGGGACATCAGCATCGATCAATAGAGGATGTTAGATGATAAGTTCTGATGGATGTAGGGCATCTTGTTTGGTTGATGCCATGCGTTAGACAACAGTCATTAGTGTTAGTCCATATTGTATGTTAAGGATGGAAAAAAACAATCTGCCATAACTTCGGTAAAATTTCAGTAGAAATAGGAGGGTGGATGGCAAATTGTTAAAAGAAAAACATTCAAAGAACTTACATTGAAAAGCCCGTTGAGCAGCAAGTTTTAATGAAAGAAAGAGGAAATTAAAGGGACAGTGAGTGCATTTGATTGGCTGACCATCAGGAAAATCGTCGCTTGTTTTGTCTATTAATTAATGTCGAACCTTGGGAATATATATATTAAGGTTACAGAAAATCAAATAGAGTAAAATTTTCATTTTATTTTAATGAATACAATAATATTTAAATACAAGAAAACTCCAAAAATTTTAAAAATGAAAAGAGGGAAATATAAAAGAAAGCTTCCACTATATTTTAGTAATAAAAAATCTTAAGGATTAATCAGATAAGAAAATGAACAAACATATATAGCTTATGTTAACAATTGCTAATGACGATGATCAACAACTATAACAAATGATCGACGAAAAGGATGAAGACCGCAGTATGACAGAGGATCAACCGATAATCGGCCGCATGGTGGTGGACATAAATTTAACGATTGTATTTGGAGGATCTTGTTGCGCTTTCCTCTCTGTTGCTTCCTCTCATAATAATGAGTTATTTATATGGGAGTTCTAGAATACAAAAAGCACTACTCCAATTTCATCGGATGACTTAAAATGATCCATTTGATCATTATATTTTAAATATTTGAATGCTCAAATGAAGTAATTTGAGATTTTATATAGATCCTGAGAGACGCGATTTGATTATTATAATATGAGAGCTTTTTTAAACTCATATCCCAAAGTTTCCAATGATATTTTAAGTGATTTATTTCAACTTATGTTTTAACGCCAAGATTTATGCTTTACATAGAATTTTCAGTGTTATATCATTAAGTAATAGTTTGAATAGGCTTAGCGGCTTCTTCTGATGGTCATTCAGACTGATCTTAATAATGAAATCATCTCCTTTTAATATTCTCTTAATCAAATCTTTTCAAAATCTTAATCTTTGCATAATAAAATTGAGGTGAAATACACAAATAAATTAATAATCACAAAGAAGAGCGTTCAATCGTCATAACCAAATCACATTTGCTTTGCAAAAATATTTTATCTAATCCTTATTGCTATTTGGCCTCTGTGTTTTATTATAGACTAAATTAACAGCGTAGTATCTAATCTTGATCATGTTCAGCACAAATTTGGCTGATTTGATCTAATTTAGTGGGTCATGGTTCAAATCTGCTCAGGTTCATATTATTTTGTTACTACTGAATTTATAACATTAAAATACATTATTTTGACTATAAATTTGTTGAAATTAAAATTTTAATGGCCTCTAAAAAAATTTTAAAAGCTTTCAAATTCGATTTTTGGAAACTTTTTATTCAAAAATTGAACAAAAAATTCTTTCTAAATCAATTTGATTTTATAGATCATATCACTATAAAAAAAAAATTTTAAAAATATTTTTTCGGCTTTATGGAGGTAATTATCTATCTGTAATATCAATAAATTGGATAGGTATCTGGATATAACTGCCTCCCCTATCTTAATTTAGCCCAACAAAATCATATCAAGGCTTAAATAGAGCCACTCATCATCTAGGAGTGTGGCGAATGAAGTTAAGAATTAGGACTTGAGCTTGAACTTGATTAATTCATCGAGTTCAAGCTCGAGCCTTTTTTTATACAAGCTTGAGTCTGCTCACGAACCAGCTCATTTAGCATGAAAGAGAAAAAAATAATTATAATTCAAGTAATTATTATGATAAAAATTAAAAAGAATAAGAAATTAGAAGCAAAATAACAAGAAATAATTTGATATAAGAGAATGAGATATACTTTTAAAATATTTTTTTTAATAATTTTATACTTAAACTATTAAATAAATTAATATAACTTGATATAAGAGAAATAACTTTTATTTTAATATTTATTAATCGAGCCAGCTTGCAAGCAAATGAGTCGGGTCAGGACTGGCTTGAGTTTATCTTGTTAGCAAATAGAACTCATCTTACGAGCCATTTATCGAGTCGAGCTCAAATATGCTTACGAGTCGGCTCGACTAACTTACAGCCCTACCATCAACTAGCCTCTAAAAATTTAGGTTTCTTATTAAATCTATGTGTCTTCATCACTTTGATTGTAATTTTAATAATTTTAATATCTTGGATTTATTAGTTAGATTTATGTATGTATATATATATATATATATATATTTGATTAAGTTCTTGTAGACTAATTTAGATTTTAGATCTATGTGTTATATTTGGGATTACGGATCTCCAATTTTAAGAGCATTTCTTCCTTTATTGATACAAAGCCAGCTTATTAAAATGCAAGGCTTGCTTATTTGATCCATTTTTCATATTATTAACCCTGAAATATAAAAAGTCATTTGATGACTAAAAGATGAAGAAAGTTTATTCGCGTGTTTCTAAATTTTCTTAATGATTCCACTAAACACTGTAAAATCAAGTTTTAATATTATTGTTTTGCCCTTATTCTAAAAGAAAAGATTAGTCTTATTAGCATATAATAAAGTAAGAGTATGTTAAATTATAGAGGATTTCAAATTATTAATTAATTTAAATATATTATGGAGAGTGTGAACACTCTGTTCACATTTTTTGAGAACTTTGACAAATTTTGTATAATCAGATGAAGAATAAATATAAATATATGAAAAATATAATATTCGATTTTGTTAGCACAAAATCTGAAGAAACTATTTAAGATCCCCAAATTATGATGCCTAATAATTTTATTACATGTTGAATGCTCCTCAAAATCATTATGAAATAGATGCACAAATCAATCGGGGTGTGCAATCCATTGATTTAGATGGATCGATTTTGAAATTTGTTAGACCGTTCGGTTTTAAATCCAAAATCCAAAAAATCCGATCCGTTTAATCAATAATATAAACCGAACCGATCCAAACTGATTTTTTTTTGAATTTTTGGTTTGGTTCAAAAAAAATAGAAAATTGAAAATATAAATTACTATAATAATTATTAATCAAAGAATTACATCACTTTATCAAATTATTTTATACAAAATCAAATAACTCTTCAACAAATGAAACTGATAATATACAAATTTATCATTGAAATTAATTTTTTTAGAGTAATTTTCTTTAAAAAAATCACTTTTTTAACAATTTTAGATTTTATCTGTTTAATCAGATTAAGATAATACAAACTCGAACAGAAAATATAAAATCGAATTTTATCAAATCTAAAATCGAAATCCAAAAAAAAAAAAAAATTTATAAAACTGACAATTCAAAATTGTTTTGAATCAATTTGGATTTTCAATTTTAACCAAAAAAATACACACCCCTACTAATCAACGAGAATGCTAAGCATTAAAATTTATTTTGATATGCCTTAATTATTAACTAAAAAACTTGTGGTTCTACTGATGTAGGACACGGGTGCTTTTTATGATATGATGTTTATTATACCGATAATTCTTAAATCCTCACAAAGAGTAATGATAAATGCACACTACTATTGAGCACATTCACAATATTATGAATTTAGTGAAGTTGAAAAGATCTAAAAGTTATGTCAACCACACTAGATCCAATCTTATAAGTGCAAAGAAATAACCTAAAAGTTATGAACGATCTAACCCGTATGATTTAAAATAACCAACAAATGGGGATAAGTTGAAGTCGACCTCTACAAACACCATCGTGGAGATGCTCCTTCCTTAAGTCCTTCTAAGGGTTGTGAACTCACACACTCAAGTAGTCCACACCAAGAGGAAAGCACAAAAGAATAGTAAAAGAAATTTAAGAAGATAACTTTCATTCCAAATTCAAGTACAAAGCATTACAAGAGTCTCCCTATTTATGGATTGAAAGAGAGAGTTAAGAATACTCAAACCTAACTCCAAACTCAAACCTAACACCATCATAACTACACCTACCACCACCTACTACCTAAGCTGCCACCATTATCAAACCTACCACTCATTCCATAACTACCCAAAGTGTCATACCTACTACAATGACTCATGGGCCATGACATAAGAATAGCCCAATACATATAAGCTCAAGATATATAAAAGCCCAATAGTACATAACTTAAATTATAATGAAAGGCCCAATCATGGATTTAAGCTTTATGATGATGACGATGGACGGACGATGATACCCTACATCAAGACTGCTTTAAAGGATTCTCCTGAGAATGAAAATCCAAGTACTCTTGTAATAATTGTGAGTCTTGATGTAACTCATCAAATGTAAGCCATGAATCTTCAAGTGGAGAAAGACCTTTCCAACGAACAAGAAACCTTTGCCTCCATCATATGTGATGATAATCGTCTTCTAAAATTTGATCTGACGATGTGATCTTAAGCACGAGATGGTATAGAGTCGATGATGAAGTATGAACCGCATGTCAAGTCTTTTGCAGAGGGAATAGTGTCATCCATGGCTTGCCCATGGTACAATTAAATCTGATACATTAAATATTGAGAAATTCCAGATTCATTGGAAGATCTATTTCATAAGCATTATCATTTATCTTCCTTACAACTTTATAAGGACCAGATCTCTTGAGAGTTAATTTCTTAAGAGTTCCAGTTGGAAATCTCTCAGGTCTAACTTTAACAAGAACCAAATCTCCCTCATTAAATTTTACATATCGTCTATGTGCATCAACATTAGCTTTATATTTATCATAACTCGAGTAAGTTTTGTTGAATTTCATGATGTAAATCATGCATGCTTTGTGCAAATGAAGATGCAAATGCACTATATGTTACGTGCAATTCAACAAGATCAATTGGTTTTCTTGGATCATAACCGCCATAATATGAAAAGGACTCATACCGGGTTGACCTATTAATTGAACGCTATAAGCAAACTCGCAGTAGGAAGAACTAGGTCCCAACTAGTAGTATGAGGTCACTGACACCTAAGTAAATTTCTAAGCTTCTATTAACAACTTCAGCTTTGTCCATCTTTGAGGTGGTAAGTTGTAGAGAAGAGTTTTATGCCAAGGTTTTTCCATAAAGTTTTTCAAAAATAGCTCATAAATCTTACATCACGCATACAATTGTCTTAAGTAGTCCATGTAAGAGAACTATCTCAAAAAGAAAATTGTCGCTATATGTGAGGCATCTGATGTCTTATAACATGGAATGAAGTGTGCCATTTTAGAGAATCGGTCAACAACTACTAAGATAGAGTCAAAACGTTGCACAGTGCGAGGTAATCCTAAGATGAAGTCCATACTAAGATCTTCCCAAGGTTGGATTGGGAGTGGTGTATAGACCATAATTTTGTTTTCCACTTTTTTTACTACTTGGCACGACAATGATACGAAAGCAACATCTTTCTTAAGACTAGGCCAAAAGAACCTATCCTCCATCATAGCTATTGTCTTATCACGACCAAAATGACCATACACCTCCCGAATTTCCTCAACAAGAAAATTTCAAGTGATGAATCGGGATACATAGTTGCCATGAAAAGAGATACCATCTCGTATTTGATAATCTGACTATTAATTGAAACATCAAATTTCAAAGATTCAAAAATTTGTTGAAAATCTTTACAATTAGATAATCATCTTTAACCTTTTCAAATCCAAAGAACCTTCACACTCATGGTATTTAATAATGTACATATTCTACTTAAGGCATCTACAACTTTGTTTCTACAGATTTATGTTTAAGAACAAATGTATTCTTGAAGAAATTGAACCCATTTCGCATGACGAGAACTAAGTTTCTTTTGGGTGTTTAGATATTTAAGCTGCGGATCGAATAATAAAGTATAAATTCTCGTGAAAGAGATAATGTCGCCAATAACGTAAAGTTTGGATGACAAATACAGCTCACGGCCATATGTGGAATATCGTGACGCGCTTCATTTAATTTTCACTAAAGAAAGCAATAGATGACCTTCTTGTTTAAGAACACCTCCAATACCAACTCCAGAAGCATCACATGATACCTCAAATACTTTGTTAAAATTTGGCATTTGTAATATCGGTGGACTTGTTAAAAGTTCTTTAATTTTAGAGAATGCATCAACAGCTGCCTTTGTCCAAACAAAGTCTCCTTTTAAGACATTGAGTTATCACATATAATAGTGCTAAATCCACGAATAAACCTTCGATAAAATGTGGCTAACCCATGAAAACTACGTACATCATGAATTGTGGTTGGGGTAGGCCACTCTTGAATAGCCCTAATTTTTTCGGGATCGGCAGAGATGCCATCACAAGAAATAATGAATCCTAAGAAGATTACTGAAGACGTCATAAATGAGCATTTTTTAAGTGAACATATAGTCTTTCTTCACGAAGCACTTCAAAGACTTGTCGTAAATGTTTCTCATGATCGCTCTTAGTTTGACTAAAAATTAAAATATCATCAAAGTACACAACTAAAAATTTTCAAATGAATGGTCGTAAGATATGAGTCATCACTGCATAAATGTACTTGGAGCATTAGTCAATCCAAAAGGCATTACTAGCCATTCATACAAACCATCTTTTGTCTTGAATGCGGTTTTCCATTCATCACCTTCTCATAATGAATTTGATGATATCCACTTCTAAGATCAATTTTAGAGAAAACTATTGATCCAGCCATCATATCTAACATGTCATCAAGTCTAGGTATGGGAAACCTATACTTAATAATGATTTTATTTATAGCACGACTATCTACACACATACGCCAACTACCATCTTTCTTTGGGGTAAGAAGAGCAGGCACTGCGCATGGAGATAAACTTTCCCTAATAAACCCTTTTGATAATAAATCATCAACTTGTCATTTTAGCTCCGCATGTTCATTTGGGTTCATACGATAATGTCATAAATTTGGGAGTGATAATCCAGGAACTAGCTCTATGGTATGTTGGATACTTCTTAATGAGGGAAGCTCACTAGGAAGTTCTTCGGGACAAATATTTTGATATTCCAATAAAAGTTCACGTACTTTAGATGAAAATGATTCAACACAAGGTTGATTTTCGGAGGTTAGGATAATTAATGCAAAATGATATTCCCATTAATCTTGTTGAAATTGACATTTATTAATAATATGTGGGATTTCTTTTCATGGGTGGAGAAGAATTTTGGGGTTGAAATGGAGTGACCTCTTTAGGCTTATTTAGACAATTCTCTTACCTTGAAAATTAAAAGCATATGTATTAGACGCCCATAATTTGTGACATCCATATCAAAAGCCAAAGTCTACCTAAAAGTATATGAGCAACATCCATCGAAAGAACATCACACCAAATTTTATCACTATATTCTCCTAATTGAATGGGTACAAGACAACGCTTGAGATATAGATAGTCTTATCTACCCAAGCAACTTATAAGGTTGTGGGTGGGTCTCTGGGGTGAGCTTCATCCTAGCTAAAGTAGAGGTAGCAATAACATTCATGCAACTGCCACTATCAATGATTAACTTACACGTCTTTTCACCATTCTTAAAATAAGTGTGGAAAATTGATGTGCGCCTCCAATCAATATTACTGGTTGCTAACACACAACCATAATAGCTATATGAGACTCATCTAATGCTTCTTGCATCACTAGCTTCTTCACAAGGGTCAACTAATTTGATTATCATTATTTTTATTTTGTTGATCCTCATTTTCATAATCTAAGTGTAAGTTTGACGAGGACAAGTACTTGCATAGTGACCAATTTTACCACATGTAAAATAAGTAATGCTAAGTCTTAGAGATGTTCCCACTAAAACTTTTCCTTTGTTTCAGGTCCTTTAGGAACTACTAAAGTAGAGGGTTAACATGATTGAGAGTTGTTTGTAGATGAAGTTGTGAATCGCTTATAAGGTTGTGATCTAAGATATTGTTCAATTTGAGTCGCCACCAAATGCATCCTCAAGAGAATAAATTTCGAAGTTATCATTTCATTATGAATATCTTGTAACCTGATCTAAATCTAGAGATTGTTGTGTGATCCTCTAACATCACAACGGGTCATCAATTCATCAAACCGCATATACTCAACAACAGCTTAAAGATCCTTGTTTAAGTCATTTCATCCATAAGTTGATCATGAAAATTTAATGGTACATATTTTTGCTTTAAAATTTCTTTCATCTCATCCCAAGAAGATAGGTGGTTGTCCTAATCATTGATATTTTCGTGTGAGATTAACCCAATAAGTCTTAGCATGAGTTAGTTTCATGCGCAAAACGAACTTGTCTTTCTTCGACATGGGCATCCAATCAAAATATTGGTCCATGTCTACTAACCAATCTAAGAAAATTTTAGGATCAAGTCGACCATCAAAAGTAAGTGGATCAATTTTAACCTACGAATAACATCATCATCGGTTCTATTGTACGCGAGGCAAAAATTAGATAATGGCTCTTCAGAATGTCGAGGATAATGCTCATAAGGAGTTTGAAGAGCATAACCTTCATCTCGCCTTAATTGTCTTCCTATTCGATGAGGTGGGTGAGGAAGTACCTCATCAAACTCGTGATATTCATTAAAGTTGTTCCTATGATAACGGTCTAATAGGAGAATGTGGATGAGGGAGAGGAAGAGGAACGGATCAACATGATGACCTTCTCTCTTCAAGTTGGTGTTCTATGATTGGGTTAGTTTCGGTGAATGTGTTGTAAGCCTACCAAATTTTTTTTTAAGGCTTCAAATCTTTTTGGAATTCATTAAAGGTTTGTTGGTGCATAAGGGTAAGCTTTTCTATTTTTCTAAGAAAAATTCATGAATCATGTTTTTCATCTAAGGATTGATCTTGATATCTACTACCATGAGTTGACATGATGATATTCTTTTAAAAATATTAATATAAACAAATACTTAATTAATTTTTTAATTTTTTAATTATTTTTTTAAAAATGCAATGCAATGAAATCAAAGACACGATTAAAAGTAAGTAAATACTCTAATTAGATAAAAATTTTGTATGATATTTTTATTTTAACAATGAATTGCAAGATTACTCTAATGCAAAAATAAAACTCAATACTAAACAAGATGTTCCCAAAGAAACATACTTGCTCTAATACCAAATATGATGTAGACAGGGTGCTTTTATGATATGATATTTATTACATCGATAATTCTTAAATCCTCACAAAGAGTAATGATAAATGCACACTACTATTGCACATTCACAATATTATGAATTTAGTGAAGTTGAAAAGATCTTAGTTAAAGTTATGTCAACCACACTAGAGACCGAATCTTATAAGTGCAAAGAAATAATCAAAAATTACGATCTAACCTCAGAAAGGATTTAAAATAACCAAGGATAAGTTGAAGTCGAATTCTACAAACAAATCATTGTGGAGATCGCTTCCTTCCTTAAGTCCTTCTTAAGGGTTGTGAACTCACACACTCAAGTAGTCACTCAAGAGGAAAGCACACAAAAGAATAGTAAAAGAAATTTAAGAAGATAATTTTCATTCCAAATTCAAGTACCAAGCATTACAAGAGTCTCCTATTTATAGATTGAAAGAGAGTTAAGAATACTCAAACCTAACTCCAAACTCAAACCTAACACCATCATAACTACTACCACCACCTACTACCAAACCTACCATCATTATCAAACCTACCACTCATTTCATACCTACCCAAAGTGTCATACCTACTATAATGACTCATGCACATAAAGAATACCCAATACATATAAGCTCAAGACATACAAAATATAAAAGCCCAATAATACATAACTTAAATTATAACAAAAGGCCCAATCATGGATTTAAGCTTTATGATGATGACGTCGATGACGGTGATGATGATGCCCTGCATCATCTACACCTTTCAAAACATTACATTTTGATTTGATAGAGTGACTATGAAGAGTATGAATCCCTTCTTTTGTCATTGTCATGATGCCCTTATTCACATATAACTATTATGATTCAAAATATAAAATATAAAAAAATACTAAAATTTTAAAATAAAACATGATAAATTATTAAAGTAACTAGAAAAATAAATTTTAAAAAGGCCGGGTTAATTTTTAGATTTTATTAACATATGTGAATTCCTTAATGTTGCAATCCAAATTGTAAATCATTTCACAATGATCATAGATTCAAATCACACACTTTTTGCATATTAATTAATTTTTAGTTAAATATTCTATATAATTGATATGACCTTGAAAATTCTCCATAAGACGAATCTTGATGTAAAGCGTTTTATATCAAAGGTGAGATCAAGCATTTAAAATATCATAAAATTTTGAGACATCGCTTAAATTCCTAAAAGCTCTCAAATATGAGTGATAGTAAATCCAATGTCCCAATGTTCAAAAAAGATCTAATACTTTATTGAGCATTCTAATATTTAAAATACATCAAATGATCAAAGGTGTCAAGTCGATAAGTAGTAATGGATTTTGTATATTCTTAATATTAATTATAAATACTCTCATTAAATGAGATCGAAAAAAGAGAGAGCTCTAAAGATCCTCCAAGACAATCGCTCATGGTTGTCAATACTTTATCACCGAATGATCTTGACCATTGTTGATCATAATATCGTCAATATTGACTTCGTTCAACTTTTAACATTGTCAACTTCGTCACAACATCGAACTTTATCTTCAACATTTTATTACAAGAACTCATTCACTCCATACAATCTGAATTCGATTTTAAGATATCAAAAGATATATAAATGCTTTTTATCAATTTTGTTTTTCTTGGGTAAGAAAATTGTGGTTTATTATTCGCTTACATACATAGTGTGTTTGACAAAGTTTAAGATAAACTTTCTCTACCACAATTTTCAAGTACAAAATATGTAGATCCTCCTTACTTTTTTTTATACTTCTCCATCAAACTTCTATACATTAATAACATGGAGTTTAATTATTTTAATTTTAATTCTATTATTAAAATTATATAAGTAAAAAAGTTACAATATTTCAAGCAAAATATGTGAATTAAATTGAAGATTATGAAAAAAATTTAACTCTTCAATTTTGTTTTAAAATTTCAGGAAAAAAAAGAGAGCATCCGATGCCATCCCCGGCTGAGTTCAGATTCGGTCATTCCTCGCCCCCGGCTCAAGGTTTCTGGGGCCCACTCTAATATATTCTCGCCATATATATATATATATATATATATATATATGCACGCACAGCGGAGGAGTCAGCTCGTTTTTTTCAGAATGATTAATATTTTAAATAATTAAATAATAAGCATATTAAATATGGTTAAATGAATAAAAATTTATAATATTTATATTTTTAGAAAAAATATATAAATAATTAGTAAATAATATCACTAAATTTATAAGAGAAATTCATAAATAAATAAAAATGTGAAAATTATAGCCTATAATTTATATTTTGCTCACCTTCTTAAGATTAAATGTATAAATTAGTTTTATCCAAGATTTATTGATTAAATTATTTGATGACTATAAAAGTTAATAAAAGATCAAAATTCTTTTTTTTTTCACTTTCAAAATACTAAGCATAAAATAAATTTTCTTTAAAAAACTTATAAGGAGTAGATCAATCTAAGTAATTTAGGAATTTAATTAATATTAATATTAATCGATATGCATATTAAATATTTTTTAAAGAATTAGAAAATTTGTAATATTAATATATAAATATAAATATAGTTTATAAGATGAATAATATTAAAAATTTTAAAAATAAAATTTTATGAGTTAAAATTAATATAAAGTTATAAAATATAATTTATGATAAAATTACATGAGTTAAAAATATTTATTATATGAGATTACAATAAATTAAAAATTAAATTTATTTTAAGATGTGTATATAATACAATTTACTTATATTCATCTCAAAATAATACTTAAGGGGGAAATTATTTTTTAACAATGAGCAATGAATTATTTTTAGGTTAGGCAAAAGTGCAAAATTTCAAAATTTTTCTACCCATTTTTAGGTGGGCAATTGAAGTGGGCATTACTTGGGTCCTCCCATATATGTGTGTAGACACACATAAATCTCTATAAATAACTCAAAAATAGCCCTCCATTGATATTTCTATCATATCAATTCTCATTTCAATGATATTTCAAATCTCCACTCTCCACAAGAACTTCTCTTCTCATGTTTGTCAATCACTTAAAAAATTTTAAAATTCAAAGATAAAAAAAGTATGAAATGTCAATTTTAATATTCTAGGAATCACACTTTATAAACCCATGAATCATAAATGAGGTTGTCAAAACACCTTGTTATATGCTGATATTTCAAGTTCAGCTCATTAAATAGTTCATGTTCAATTCATTCGTTAAATAAGTGAGTCAAACAAGAACAACTGTTTTAAGTTTGATTTATAAGTGAGCTGAAAATGAATAATTATTCGTTTGATCATGTTCAGTTCGTTTTAACTATATATGTAGAAATAAGTTCTAATCTTACCTTCTATTTATTTATGAAGTTTTATGAATAAGAGCTAATTTGAGTTAACGAGCCAAAAGAGGTCATTACGGATAAAACAACCTGAATAAAAACAATGTTATTTTGAACAATTTTGAATACGAGCTGACACGAACAAATAATTAGTTCGCTCAAATTTGACTCATTTATACCTCTAAATGTACAATTTCCAACTGTTTTGAATCCATTACCTACATGGCACTCTCGCTAACCTTGTTCTTTAAGCTCAACCTAGCTCATAATTTGGATACTCTAAATCTAAAATTGTATCCGACACCAAAGCCCTTGTTCCGAGCCACGACAACCAACCCGTCAGATCAATAAATCCAGCCATTATCAACCACATAAAAAATATTAGTCTAATAGGGCTTCCATGATCATTCAGGATAGACAAAAATAGAGCTCAAATTTTTCCAACCCAAAAGTTGGCCTACATGTATACTCCATCAATCAAGTAGAGCTCACATTCAATTGAGATTTTAAACGACGCAAAATCGAAGTTGAAATATACTAGACGTCCAAACTACCAATGATCTTCGATCTACAAACAAACTTCATTATCTCGACGTAAAATTGATCGAAATATCGTTGCAATTGACGGCCGACCGAAAGAAGAAAATCCACCACGCTCGACGCATAAGAGATCAGCCGCGATACGAAATTCCATTCATAAATTAATCGCATCGCGCCAAACGTCAAACCTATCAAATAGATATTCACCAATTTGGGCGAAAGCGGAATATCGAATCTAAGAACGACGCAACTTCAACTAAAATCTACTGAGATCATTCACTAAAAACGACTCATCGTAAAATGGGGTATACCATTGAGTTCAGAGTGCCAAATTTGCTTAGGAACTACATCCATATTATATGAATTTGGCTTCAACAAAATTTATATAAATTTTAATACTATGTCGCAAAACAAAATCGGTTCACAAAAAATAATAATAACAAAAGAAAATCAAATATTTATTCTTGATTTTACTAGGCATAATTTAAATGATTGATTATTCCAAAATTAATTCATAATTTCTATATTTATGGTATGGAGTTAATTGAGAGTGATTCCTCTCTAAACAGTCTCAATTTTGGCTTAGAATTTTGAAAATCCCGCCTAAATACAAAAAAAAAAGTAATTAATAAGCAATTAGGGCTCCTAATTCCCGATTTCCCTCCTAAGACAAAGAGATAGCCAAGAATTTCTGCAGACACCGAACCTCTCTCGTCCGCTCTCCCATTTAGCCCTCTCTCGTGCGTCTTCCATGGGTAATTTTGCATCTCTCATCTCCACCTCATCTGCCCCTCATCTATTGCATCCTCCTATGATGCACTCATATGATTCAACACCTCTTGCTGCACCTCCAGCAAACCCTGAACTTTACAAAAGAATCGATAAGTTAATTGAGTATGCTGCGAGAAATGGCCCTGAATTCGAGGCTCTGATACGTGAGAGGGAACAGGATAATCCTGCTTAGTTTTTTTTTTTTTTGGAGGCGAAGGGCATAATTACTATCGCTACAATTTGTGGCTATCCACGAGATTTGGTCCAGCATTTAACCCTTCATTTGGATCCTCAATTCCAATGATGCCTCCATCACATAATCTCATGCTTAATCCTTCTTCACTGAGTCCTCCTCTTGTTGCTACGACTGGAGGTCCAGGTTCGTTGTTGCCTGGACCGCAGTCACACCAACCTTCATTCCCTCCTCATTTCGATCAGCATCAACAACCGCAACATCCCCAAGGTTTCTTGGGACAAGCTCGAGCTGACTATGAATCTTCTGTGAAACCTTTTAAGGGTCTGTCAGGGCCACTTCCTGCTGATGTTGCTGTAGAGCTTAATAGTGTGCTTAGCAATCTGACTGGCACTAAAGAGTTAATAAAGAGAGCGAAGATGTGGTTTATGCAAGGTCACCTTTTGCGCCATCATTGGCTGAAGCTCTCCGGGACATAATATTTTCTTTAGAAGATTCAGAGAGTTAGCTTCACATTATTTTTCTGGCAAATGACATCCTCTTTGAAATTTTTTGGACAATTTGATTCAGAAGTGTGATTACATTGGTTATTAGGATTTGAACTGCTTGCCATTCCATTCCATAGAGGTGCATCCTGATGGATAGACAAGCTCATGACTATGCTGCTGTAATGGCTTTTGCTCAGCAGCAACAGCTATAAGCTAATATTCAACAACAACAGCAGTTTGCTTTTCATCCCCAAGCCTCGCAGCATCCACAACAAATGCATGGATCATCGTTCATGCCTCCTCACCCCTCTATTCAGCAGCACCCCTACTATCACCACTTACCTCAGTAGCAACAGCTCTATCCGCACCCACCCCATGGTCCCCATCCCATGCTCCATCTTCAACAGCAGTAGCAACAGCCATCTGGATATCTTCCTCATTTCGACTACCAAATCCACAAAACTCCAAAATCCGGGCATCTTCTTGCCGTACCTGAGAGGTAAGTCCGTCATCGGGTGGGTTCCTCTCAGTTTGACTATGGTGTCCCTTCTTCCCACTATACCCAACTTCTTGTGCACTACCGAATCACCAAGCTGAATGAGTTGGTTGTCCCTTTTCATAAATGATGGAAACTAGAGGCAACTCTACTATCAGGTAGGTTACTCTCGGTTTCCGGCATCTTCCCCATCCTTTCCCTTCCACACAAACGACGGCTGTCAAGAGGTAATTCTATCATCAGGTGGGTTCCTCTCAGTTTTCGGTATTTCCTCACCTATTCAATCCAAATAATCAACACTCTAATATCTCCTATTCAATCCATGTTAGTCGAACTCATGCAAAATCATTAGTGTTGTTGATTGTAGATGTATGAAAATATGTGAAATATATATATATATATATATATATATATATATATATATATTTTAAATTAAAATTTCTTTTAAAAAAAATAATTTTTCTCCCTTAATAAAATTCTTGCCCAATAAAGACAAATTTTTTCATTTTATTTGTTTGCCCACCCTAAAATTAATAAATGATAATAAAATTTTTTGTTTGATGATATGCATCCAAAAAAGTTATTCCTATATATATATATATATATATATATATATATATATATATATATATATATATTTCTTTATCACGGTTTTGAAGACCCATCACGCCATCGTGGAAGACCTCCAAACTATGATCACCATGTTGAAATAATCAAATGACTAACTGAGCTTAAGAAAAAAAGAGAATAATATTTCATCATATTTTCTTATACGGGTGATTGAAAGATCTATCGCGAAATTGAAAATTAGTTATTTAAAACACCAAAAATGTGATGTGACTAAATAAATAACTTACATATGATGCAAATATCAAATGTTGAATTTTATCCAAAATTATGCAAATAAAATTCAAGTTAAGCAAATAGATGTTTAAATCTAAAATAAAATTGATATCAATGAATTGAATTATAAGTAAGAATGAATTTGAAATAAATTTAAAGATTATATTTCAAATAAAAAATGGATTGAACTCAAATAGATTTATGAACTTGAAGTGAATTGAATATTTTGGTAATAAATATAAATTTGACACTTCAATATATGTTATTCCAAAGGATCAATAAGACATTAGAACAATTTAAAATATCTTTCACGCCACCGGATCTACAACTCTTCGTACAAACAGACAGAATGCGATACTAAATTAAGTGATACACTAATTATGGAGCTTCATTCAATTCAAAAATAAAAGAAATTTTATTCTAATTATGATTTTCAAAATTAGTGATTTTATTAATTAGATAAAATTATCTAAATTATAAACACCTGCATGTGCTCAGACATAGAGATTTAAAATACAAATTTTAATGTCTAAAAAGGCTGTGCAGGTTAAATTGAGATTAAATAAATATGAAATTAATCTCATAATTTTGAAACAAAATTACTTAAATAGCTAAATACCCGCATGTGCCCCGATACCTATACCAAGCATCTAAACTTTGTGTCTGAGGATGCTACGCGGGTTTTAAAAAAAAAGAGAGAATGATGAAATCGATTCAGTCTTTTATGACTATATGCATATAAACTAATGAATATCTTCATATGCTAAATCAAGTCAATGAAAGATATAAGTATTCAATTTCTGAATATATGATGTAGTAGTCTAATCCTCATGTTTGAAATAGAGTTGACTACTAAATAATCAACTTCTAAATGAATTTAAATTACATTATATCATAAGACCTAATCCTCTATATTTGTAATGGAGTTGACAAGGTCTGTTATGATATCGATTTCTTAAATAATTTAAATTATATAAGTCATAGGCCTGATCCTCTACTAGCAAATAAGTAGAGTTGACAATAGGTCTACCCCGATGATGGTCGCGTTGAATGAAAATCTCAACCAGAGGGGATATTATTATCAAAAGATACTTAAGCTATAAATTAATCCATCATAAAATTAAATTTCAATTAAGTAAATATATGAACTACATAAAATTGATTATTTAAATACTTAAAGCAAACAATTCATCCACCCATTCATCATCGTTTGTTAGGGATAATAGATTAAAAAAATTTTAGCTCACAAAGAAGCTAATATCAAGTCAAATTAATCACTATATTCAAGCTCAAATAATCTCATGCTAGTAAGGATGTGACTCATGTCCTCAACGTGGTTTGGATAGACTCCACATAAATTTAGTTACGACTCGATCGGTGGTGCCACCAAATGGCCATACTATATTAATCCGGCTCATGTATGTTTCCCCAATATCTCGACCATTTGAGTTATGAGAGTTATATTTGATAGGCACAAAACCTCTTTGTTAAGGTAGACTTAAGTTTACTCTCCCAAACATCATCAGTCTAGGATTTATTGGATGGCGTACACATGTATGTTGATGAGGATCATTCGGTTATGTTGGGTTGACTACCTTCTCTGCCTAAGTAGACTACGGACCGCGATAGCTTGAGATCTAGATCGAGCATATCATCATTCCCCCAACTATCCACTTTAAGCTAATGATAATGAATTTCATAAATTCTAAATTTTAAACTCCACATGCTGCTATTATATGCTTGCATTTAGTGATCTAACGACTAGCCTTAATCGAAAGTTCTCTTTCAGTATTGAGAGAGGTAATTAACTATAGGTGCTTGTGCCTATAGGAAATCTGGAACCAGATCTAAAGTCCTTGCAAAATGAGGGTGAAATCTCTGGGTAGTGTCATATATACTATTCCATTTACCTTGAAAATTTCACTGACACATTAAATCATGCTCTTTTAATCGAGAGGTCGATGACAAATTTTGGAGCTCACACCAAACAGTGCAATTGTGGATTGGGATGAGCGTTTTGGTTTGAGTTGACATTGTCTTTAGTGATGATTATGTCTTATTGGACTAGAAGAGGGTGTCTTAGGAGAATATTAGGAATGTAAGACAAATATTGCGTTGTTAAAGATGAAGTCAACGATGCCAAATATATTACATTCACTATAGACTTGATAGAAGGAATGGGTGTGGAGTGTCTTGGTAGAATTGCAATGATAGAAGATAATAAGATCAATGTTGGCAAAGGTGGCAATGGCATGTTGTTTGATGCATCAACGTTTTGGAATGCCATGTCTGGGACGATGAAATCATTGTCAAAAACTAATGCTTTGATGAAGGAAGCACACTCGAGAGAGGTGTGTGCTATTGGTGTGAGTAAAGGGAGATTTGATGAACATATAACAAAGGATTATTTTGAGTTATTTGTAGATACTTAGATGTTATATATAGAGAGAGAATGTAGGATGTGAGATGCATAAATACAGTTTTAAGTGTTATTCAAGTAAAATTCTCTTTTTTTGGACATTTAAGCAAATTTAATCTAATCTTAAACTCACACATATAACGCATTTGAAAGGATTTAAACTCAAGATTTTTTAGTTGAAAGTTAAAGTTCTTAACTAACAGGGTAAGGTGACTTGCATAAAACTACCAAATTAATTAAATTACTATTTTTTTGGTTGGGCGGGCCGGTGGGTTGGTTGGGCCTCTCACCCACGTGAGGAACAGGTAGTGGTTATTGCGAGTGGTGATGCACGTGCGAACGTCTGAGCAGAACCTGATTCCATTTTCCATGTGCACGCCTGAGCTGCTAGTGAGTGTTAAAAGAGAGGGAAGGGATTCTCGTCTTCCTCTCCCCCTTTCTGACGATTGTCATGTCGGCGGCGTTCACTCTTATTTTTGCAGTTGCTGCGGTGGTTGCGTCGTTTATTGATTCCAGCCGGTTACTGGTGGTCGCCGATGGTGAGAGTTCGCTATGCTCCATTGTCTCATAGTTTTGATCCTGCTAAATAGGATCAAGTTTCTTCACCATATATTTTGTGGATTGCTTTCTTTTATATGGTTTTATATGGAATTTATGATATGGATCTGATTATCTCAGCTGGAGCGAATCTGAGAACATTTTTCTTCTATTAGGATGCTTACCTTGATTTTGATGGTTTCGAATCATTCAATTTAGCAGATGAATTCTTGGATTTTTTTTAATTTTATGATTTTTGGTGCGGCATTTCGGTAATAGATGGACATTTCATTTGATTAGGTTTTTCTTTGCTACTGTTTGATTGAGTGAATGTACTTTGGTTATGCGAATGGTCTCATGTTGTTGTCGTATGGGCACTGGTTAACTGTTGACAGGACACCATTGTAGTGGAGAGTTCTACAGATGTTAACTAAGTTTGGGGATTTACTCAGTAGATTTAATAGCACTGGAGCTTCCAAATTAATGCCTGAATATGGCAGTTGTAACTTTTTTTTTTTCCTTTAGTTATCTGCTTGTTCGGGGCAAACAGCTCGAGTAGTTATTTAGTGATAATGATATGGTTTCCAAAATAGGTGAACCTCCTCGAAGATTGCTACTTCCGTTGAGAGATTAGAAAAAAGCCTCCATGAGTGCATTTATTATGACCTTTATTTTTTTTTTTTTTTTTGCAATGGGTATCCAACACCCAACTGTGGGGATATCGTTATGACTAATCCCTAGCGCATTCATCACCGCGTGTCGGTCCTACTTACTTTCCTTAGGTATAAGCGCTCCGTAGAGGATTGAACTTCGGTCAGGGGTTTCAGTAGCCCACTGAGCTAAGAGACGGTGGGTATTATGACCTTTTGTTATGTTGCAGGTAAGCATTAAGCCATGTGGCCTGAATTTAAAATGCCAGGAGGAACCCAGTCAACTGCATTGATCTGAAGAGTGTCCTCCTTCAAATTTTTTTATAAATGTTGTCCATTTACGTATGTGTTTTAATGCTGCATTCATTTTTTTGACAAGCGCTCAGTTAAAGATAATTTATGTGTTTGTTTTGTTTTATTCATTTGTTATGTAGTACTTGAGATGCACTACAAGGTCGATGATAGTACTTAAGAATTTACTCTTAAAAATGGATAAATTAGCAATTTTTTTTTTGGAAATAATGAACTATAAATCACAGTTTATGTGGCTCGCATCCATGACCTTAGTGATACAATTATCTCTATCACCTGATGGACTAGGAGTTAGTACGCATTTGTCTTTCAATTTTTTTGAATTATCCTGAGGTTATCCACTCTTAGAACATCAAAGCTATAGCTCTGGATATTGCAATTTTTTATTGATTGAATACTCCAAGCTCTTTGATCATCTTGTTACCTCTAGGCTTTATCTGTTAAATTTTTTATTTCATTGAATAACTTTGATTGCAGCCTTACCTGTCATGGATTTGACATGCCAACCATTATTTTAAAAAATATTTAAGTCCCATTTTGTGACAGACATAAAAAATTGTTTTTTTTTTTGGTAAGATGGGGAGCTAAATGATTTATGCTATTAATATTATTTATCTTTGCAGATTGTCCATTGGATTTGACTTGGTCCAACTTTTCATGGGCAGCGTCTGCATGTTCAAATCAAGATGAAAGAGCAAAATGTTGTCGCTATCTTAATGCTTTTGTTACTGTTTCTGTGGCTCGTTATGCAAATAAAACTGGCAAATTCGGGGTGCCATCAGCATTAAACGATATCTGCCTTAATTATGTAACACAAACATTTGTATCTTATGGGATTCCTCACAATGCCACCTTATTTTGTGGAATAGGGCCAAAAATTCATGTCTCTTATCAGTGCCAAGGGATAACAACTGTATCAGAATTTCTAGAGTCTCCTAATTTTGAGGATGTTTTTCGAAACTGCAAGATGCCACTTTTAACAGAAAATAGCTGCAGGAGATGCTTAAACTCCAGTATTATTTATCTTCACCATCTTATTGGAGCACAAGATAATGTCACCTTAAATACCTGCCGTGATGCAGCTTTTGTTGCTCTTTCAAATCAAAGTGATAATGTTTCGGTTATTGGTCTTTGAGCTGCTTCTTTAGCATCAAAGAGCTGCAAATCCTACCAGGTTTCAATTTTTTTTTCTAAAATTTAATAGTTTTATTCCATTCCAAGATTCTTCGGGTTGATCAATGAAATCTTTGCATTGGCTTTTTTTTGGCTAACTTTACATCACATTTGCAGGATGTACACCAGAGGTTTCAAACAACTTCTTGTATTATTAGTTCTAAGCAGAATGAGACTGAAAGTTTTTTCTCTGCTTCAAAAAACTAATTTATAATCTTAATTTTTTACATGAGCAATCAAGTTTTATCTCCCTTCTTGAAATCGAGTCAATATTTTATATTTTTATCTCAGTAATGGATTGAGTTCAATTTGATTACATCATTTTGTTGCATAATTAATTGGTTGGATGGCTTCGTGGGATTGAGATGTCAAAATTGATATTTTTGTCACTAATAAAATAAAAGTTCAATGAAAGGAACCTGGCTAGCGGATGAAGTCCTATAGTTGATGCAAATTAACGGCTCATGTGGTTGGGTTTTTTTTGTTTGCAAAATTTCATTTAAAACTGCTTTTAAAAAAGTTATGTTAAAAAACTGTATAAAAATGACATTACAACAAAAGAGAGAGAGAGAGAGAGAGAGAGAGAGAGAAATGGCGTTTTATCTGGGAAATTTAATATTATGCCTTTTAGGAGAACATTCTTATGTATTGGAGAATCTGCATGAGTACCGACCAGAAGTTTTTAACAAATCGGATCTTTGTCAAATATCTGTTATTAACGCAACATGGCATGCATTGTATTTAGCATTGGTAATACGGTTCATGTTGACTGTTCTCGTGATGGTCCTTCACAGAAGATTGATTGTGAATACATTTCTTTGGTATTTTTTTTAAATTAAAGTGTATCATTATTTTTTTTAGCAATTATGACTTTTTTTGTTGTTCCATACAATGAAGTTATTGTTGGGTATCATGTATCTCTGATGACTATATATCTCATTCATCAATATCAATTACACTAATTGTAAATTTAGAGGCATACCCTTACCAATTAGATTTTTTTCTGTCTCCTTTATTGTCAAAATAAAGATATTCTAAATTACTTTTCAACAGCTAATGAGTAAGAGATTTTTAACATACTTGATATCTGTTTGATTTTCTGATCTGATACAAGTGTTATTAGTCTTTCATCTAAAGTTTCTCTTGCAACCAGCACTCTTTTTTCCTATAATAATTTAAAATTTCATTTCTAGTGATTGCTCCCCAGCCATCATCTCAACAAATTTCACCTATAGCGGCTCCTACTATAGCGTCAGCAGAAGCTCCTTGGCAGCTAACTGGTTTCCCTCTCAGGCAGCATCATGGTACTCTAAGGCTAGCATTGGTCTCCGGAATAGGTATCATGGTCACTGGGCTGGCAATTGTGCTAGTCATTGTTTTAATACTACTTATTCGAAAGAAGAGGAGGGAATTAAAAAGTGCAGAGACTACAAATTCAAACACATGCGATGTGTTCCATCCTTCACATCTACATAAATATCAGGAAGGTCTGATTATGATCTTTATTTAATCTCTGCCATCTAGACTCTCAAATCTCAAGACAGCTCGTTGCCTTAATTTTGATACAGAACTGTCAAATGCAGCGGGAAATGGACAAATTTATAGCCATCCATTGATCAATTTAACCTTACATTTATGAGTTTGAACTATAAAAATCCATCAATTTATTCGACCATCTGTCCAATAATTCTTTCATCATATGTAATCAATGGATGTTTCTGAAACTAGAATGATTTAAATCAACTGTTTGTATCTTATATTAATTTGTTCAACTTATGAGCTTTCATTTTAACAATCTTAACATCATCATATCATAGGTCCATCAATCACTTATCGAAGATTCAGTTACAATGAAATAAAGAAAGCAACAAACAATTTCAGCAATATCATAGGAAGAGATGGACTAGGGACAGTCTACAAAGCGCAATTTCCTTATGGCACTATTGCTGCTGTGAAGAGGATGAAACCAGTTGCAGAACACAGCAAGGGTAGTTTTTGTAGAGAAATGGAACTTCATGGCAGACTGCATCACCGACATCTTGTTGCTTTCAGAGGTTTCTGTGTTGAAAGATGTGAGAGGTGGTTCTTTTTGTGCTCGTAATTCAGACTGAATATTCTTGTATTATATTGATTAGCTTTATATTCAGTATCTTTTTCAGGTTCTTGGTATATGAATACATGGATAAT
This sequence comes from Cymbidium sinense, assembly GCA_021442155.1. NCBI lineage: Eukaryota > Viridiplantae > Streptophyta > Magnoliopsida > Asparagales > Orchidaceae > Cymbidium > Cymbidium sinense. Next base: position 31,008,708 of record CM038220.1, on the reverse strand, counting down.
GGAAGCTTGAAGGACTATTTGCACTGTAACCCTTCAGCTAATTTTGAATACATAAATTTTGTCAATCTAAATATATTTCTTTTTTCTGTGCCAAAATTTGTCTATCATTTATGCAGCATCTGAGAAGACTCCATTGAATTGGCAGATCAGAATCCAAATTGCCATTGATGTGGCCAATGCTCTGGTAATAATTTGTAGTCTCTCTGTTCATGTTATGAGCACAAAAAAATGTTAGAAGGTATTATTTGAGCTGCATTCAAAGGCATGTTTGTCCACCAAACAAGTTGAAAATATGTATTTTCTTTTATTTTGGAAGCTCTAAATATACATTCTCATGTATACAATTATTATATCCTCAGTGTGATCTGTTAGTAATGTGACATTTTCTTTTTTATTAAACTTTTCTTAAGTTTCAGTGATTTGCATGCAGGAGTATCTTCATTTCTACTGCGACCCTCCACTGTGCCACAAGGATTTAAAGTCAAACAACATTCTCTTGGATAAAAATTTCCTTGCTAAGGTATCTTAAGAAATTATTGTCGTACAATTACTTGGGGATTGTTTGAATTTGTACTTTTTGTTTTTATTTTTATGCCATTATTAAAAACATGATTATTTGATGTGTTTTTATTTTAAAAAACATTGACATTATTTTTAAAAACACTCAAAATAGCTTTTAAATATTTTGAGTGTTTTTAAAAACAATAATAACCATCAAACATGATTTAATTTGAAACAAAACATAAACAAAATAAAATTTAAAACAAAATAAATAATAAAAGTGATACAAAACAGCCCCTTAGCTATCTATTTGGAGTCTGATCTATCACTGCTTTTAGGTTGCTGATTTTGGTCTTGCACATACACCAAGGCATGAATTTGTTACGCACCAATGAAGTTGGACATTCATGGCACTCCAGGTAATAAAACATCCAAATCCCCAAAGTATAATTTCTTAGTTATAACAGGGGCATACTGAGCAGTTTTATTATATATGAAAACGTTTAATAGTTAATGATAACCATACTTCGAGATGCCAAAAATATGCACATATAAGGTATCTTATTTCCTTATTGCCATTTGGTAGCATTTTCTCTTCAGCTGCCAACAGTATTCTCATAATGCAAAGGGCATTTCTCTATTTCAATAGTCCATTCTTAATTCTTCTGATTACTGTAAACACATCCTGAACATACAGATTTGGTAAGTCGTTACATCTTTTTAAATCACTTGATCAATGATCATATTTATGGATTCAACTAATCTGGAATAAAATAGGTAATAGGTTAAACTATTAATATGATATCATATTATTAACTTCAATGTGGCCAAGTTACCCAAGAAAACAACCAAGAAACACCCATTGAATGAGACATTGTGACCCTTTATCACATAGCAGTTCAATCACTTGGAACAACTTTTGGAAAAATAATGTTCATTTTTTTCATCAATAAAAACTAAGATTTACGTGCACACTACACAATTCTTATATATTTACATATCTAACACTTAAAATTAGATATTTACTTATCTAATACTTTCCTATGCTTAAAAAAGTGTATTTCATTTTTAAAAAGTGAGTGATGATATTTTTGATGTGATATTAAAGATTGAGGCGTTATATTATATGTGTAAAAATTGAAGTTTAGGTGTTAGATATATAAATACATAAGAATTATGTGATATGTATGCAAATCCCAAAACTTTTGGAGAAGAATACATAAATATCCTACATAATATTTAGGGATTTTCCCAAACACATTGACAGGCTATATAGATCCCGAATATTTGGTGACACAGCAGCTGACTGAGAAGAGCGATGTGTACAGCTATGGCGTAGTACTGTTAGAGCTAGTGACTGGGAGGCATTCAACACATGACAAACATAATCTAACTGAAGGGAAACTATCTGGTTTGGTGGATCCTAAGCTTGGGAATGAATATGATGAGGAGCAGCTTCAGGTGTTACTTGGCATTATAAGATGGTGCACACAAAGAGAAAGTAGTGCAAGGCCATCTATGAAGCAGGTGCTGAGACTTCTGCATGAAAGCTTGGACCCACTGCATGGAGAATTAGTCGAGCCCGTGGAAGGCGAAGGGGACTTCCAAGTCAGGAAGTATGGAAAAGGCGCCGCCGATGCGAATGAGGTTGTTCCTTATATTGATGATGGTAGAATATGTCTTCAATCTTCTTCGAGTACCTCGAGATCATTTTGTAGTCGAAGTGTTCTACTTGAATTTGGTTCGCCGGAGTCACCGCCCGCCGGCATCACCTCTACCTAAATTTTGTTGCTTCTTCTTGTGTATAGCTCTGTTTTGTTGCAGACTTAGATGATGCAGTTTGTTTTGTTGACAGTGGGTTTCAGATATTTTCTTTTTAGTGAAATTTATATGCATATATATATATATCTAATACTTAAAATTTAACTGCCACATTGCACGCAGTTTCATCCAACAATTTTGATGTTACAAGGATTGAAAAGAACTGAACCCAATGATTAAAACGTATTCTTCTCACAATCTCAAAAATCAAATGTCTCATCTCATTTGACTCATTCAAAATCAAACAGAATCAAAAATTGATTTAATTTTCAAGTAATATTTAATGTAAAATCTCAGCCTTATATATTTTCAGCATCATCATAAACATTATGACATTGACCCACCATTTTCTTCACATTGCACTATTAAAATTTCACATGCTGAAAATATCTTTGAGTGAAGCACTGTTCATTATCCTGTTTAAATGCAAGCTCAAGCATAATGCTGTACTTAACATTCATCTTCAAACTACTGAACCAGTTTAGGTGCAAATTCCAATCTAAGAAAGCCTCAACAAGAAATACGTTTCATATATTTATTGACTTCTATATGTATATACATAAATATATGAATAATTTCTATGACAGGTTAAAGTCTTGAGTTCAAAGCTCACATTCTTTCTAAAGAAGAAAATGTGAGCAATTTTTGAAAGGTTGTCCAACTAAAGCATAGATTCTTCTTCCCTGGACCATGAGTTATTATATACCAATTGTTGAAATAACTGATTCCTCCTACTGAGATAGTGATTTCTGGATGGCTGCTACATAGACAGATTTTGGCAAGGTGCCAGTAATCCTATCAAGCTTCTCAGCATTCTTGAACACCAAAATAGTTGGAATCCGGTCGACCCCATTCGAGGCCGCAACTTGAGGATAATCATCAGCGTCGATTCGGAAGCATCGGATTTGCCCAGAGTATTCGTTAGCCAGTTCGTTCATAAGACTGCTCACCATCTTGCAGGGTCCACACCACGAAGTCCAGAACTCCACAACAACAGGCACATCACTGCTGAGGACCAGCTCATTCCAGGAGCAAGCGGTGACTACTTCGGCTGAGATATTGAAAACCTATTGCTTAGATCAATCTAGCTCCATGGAATATTACAATAACTAAGCAATTTTAATAGAAAAAAATGGTAAAGAAAGTCACAAACTTAGGATCCAGAGGGAAACCGTATTCAAAGATGATATGCTATTTAGGATTTGAGAAGGGTTTCTGGTGCGTGACTTAAATGATTACAAGAATTCATTGGATATTGATCTCCTTGAAGATGCCTTGATTCACATAATTATGGTGTCTTGTAGTTGTGACAATATTCTACTCAGGTTGAACGCAAAGGTGACCCAAAGCCTTGAAACATTAGATTTCACTCAAATAAGGGGGAAAAAACCAGCTAAAAGCTGAAAGAGAAACATTTGTTGCGCTTATTGTCCTGAATTGTTCTACCATGTGGCATGGATTGGGATCCTCTAAAATAACACTAGTTAATGGCACCAAAAATTTACCTGATCCCAGCAGTCCATTCCAATTGAAATAAGAAGCTTCAAGCGATTCAAATTAAAATAAGAGAAATTTACATACATAGCACAATTCTTATGCATTTACACGTCTAAAGTTTAATATTTACAAATATAACACCTTTTTATGCATAAATTGGTGCATTTTACTTTAAAAAGATAATGATGGTGATATTTTTTTATATAATATCAAAGATTTGAGTATGAAAATTTAAGTGTTAGATATGTGAATATATAAGAATTAAGTGCTATGTATGTAAATGCCCCTTAAAAATAAATAGCTAAGCTGAAAGCGATACCATGCTATCACTGGGCTACTTGGGGAGGATCCTGATCAATGCTTCAGATTTGGGTTCTAACAAGGTTAAGTAGCTGTTTCTTTTGGACAAGTAAAAGATGGCATTTCTGCTTCATCATTTATCAAAGGCCACTTGGTAATAAGAAAAGCATATGAAAGAATTTACAAATATGTTAGAATGCTAAAACGTACAAGGAGATTGCACAAGTCTAAGCACCATAAAAATAAATCTAAAAATAGTACAAAAGTTTATGAAGCATCGCATAGTAACTAAATGTCAAAAGACAACAAATCCAAAAGCCTAGAGAACGAACCAACGATATAGCAATCTGTCACTTGGAACATATGGAAAGAAATGGCCATAAATATTACAATGAAAACAAAAGCTAATCTTAGATCAGCTCCTTAGACATACATGTGAAAGCTAAGCGACTCATTGTGGGTATTAACAAAGCAATGATCATTTAATGCAATTACAAATCATAATGAGCTACTAATGTCACAATAGACTTGAATGAATTCTTAGAGAAGAGGAGAGAAAATATTTCAGTATAATCAATTCTTTCTCTAAGGACAAATCTTTCACTAGTCTTTCTTGATCTTGAACTAAATGATCTTGAGCTTACAATCAACAAGTTTCAACATTTTGGAAGCTTAACAAGTTCCACAAATTATTATGTACCATTGAGCGAATTTCATCTTTCATTACATCCTGTCATAAATATGACTATAGCTGGAAATCCTCTAAAAAAATTAATTGGATATGTTGTCGGACCAATAACATATCCACTCTCTTAAGACTTATATACTTGGAATGGCAATGCTTTGTATATATTTTTTTTATGGTGGCACTTGCTCGATAATACTTGTGTTTGAGGTGCGGCATCAGAAACTAATTAAACTTTTATTCCTTAATAATAGTCATGCGTGCATGTACCACAATGTAAGATAATAAAAAAACAAATAATTTCAACATAATATTTTCAATCTCTCACTTGAGAGCAAATAGCATCAACTACATCCAATTCAATTCATTTAATTGTTTTGTATTATACAATTCTAGCACCTCTACCAGTGGAAAAGAATATATAACTTACAAGGCATTCTTAAGTAACAATGTTATATTGAGTTGCATCTTTGTTTCAATAAAATCATACAGGTACAATTCAAAATGATAACCCTAAAATAACAATAATAAAGGATAGGTTATCTGCTATTTCAGAACAAGTGAAATGTCTAATGAACTTGTTGACCTCAATGTTTACTACATAAGTTGAGTCGAGCCCATAAGCCGAATTTGACGGACTGCGGATACAATAATGCGCAAATCGAAGCTGAAATACCTTGATATCGCCAAAACTAGTCGAAATGATCTCCGATCAACGAGCAGACTTCGTCATCGCATTCAAAATGTCGAAATTGATCAGAATATGTATATTACACAATTCGACGGTCAATTGATCAAGAGAAAAATCCGTCGACTGGCATATCGAGGTCGGAGAGCTGCGACGATGCCCAAACAACCTCTGTTTGCGAAATTGATCACGTCGTTAGCGTCGAAACCTATCAAATAGAGGCGTCACGCCAATTGGGCGAGTGCGCGAATGTCGAGCGAAGCAATAATGCTCATTTTTGAAGCGAAATTGATCGATTCAAACGAATCAAACGACCATCAGATTAAGCTGAACATCAAATTTACCTAGAAACGATACTCATATTATGTAGGTTTGATTTCGGCAAGATTTTCAAATCTCAATGCGATAGGGTCATACAAAGATAAAGAAACTTATGATAATTATTTTCAATATGATAAACACAAATTTTATAAATAATTTTATTTTAGAATTAATGTGAAACTAAATTGAGCTCTAAACAGCCTTAATTTGGCCCAAAATTTGAAAATCTCACCTAAACTCTTAAGGAAATAAACTAATTAGGCAATTAGGGTATTAATTCCCTTTTTCTTTCCCTCGTCCGTCCGAATGAAAAAAGAGCTTCCCTCCGTTCCAGCTGCAAGCGAGCAAACCTATCCGCTCTAACGGTTGACACTACTAAAAGGAAGCTCCCCAGCGATGCTCCTGGCGGTGCAGTCACCCAAGAAATTCACTACTAGTCTCCAAAGCAGCTCTTTCTCGGTGCTCAACACTCTTCGATTCCATATACAATTCCGTCATGGAGCGAACCCCTAGAGCATCCTCTTTTCCTTGAGGTCCTCAAGGATGGCAGTATAATCGAGCAACTCGACGTGAATGAGAAAGGAGTGTACATGTTTAGGCGCATGGATCTATGTGATTTTGTGCTTGAGCATCAAACCATTTCTCGTTTCCATGCAATTTTGCAGTTTAAAAGGGATGGCGCATATCTTTATGACCTTGATAGCACACATGGAACTTTTGTTAACAAGAATCAGGTCAAGGGAAAGGTGTACATGGAAATTTATGTGGGTGATGTATTACGATTTAGCCATTCCTCACGGTTGTACATTTTTCAAGGGTGATGTACTACAATTTTTATAAATAATTTTATTTCAGAATTAATGTGAAACTAAATTGAGCTCTAAACAGCCTTAATTTGGCCCAAAAATTGAAAATCCAACCTAAACTCTTAAGGAAATAAACTAATTAGGTAATTAGGGTCTTAATTCCCTTTTTCTTTCCCTCATCCGTCCGAAGGAAAAAAGAGCTTCCCTCCCGTTTGCCCAAGGGCGGCGACGAGAAGCTGAACGAAACCTATCTCGTCTCCTAATTCCGATGCGGTTGAAAAGGAAGCTCCGTCACAATGCTAGATCGGGCGGCGATGGCGCGAGGGAAAACAAGTCACCCAAGAAATTCACTCCTAGCCTAGTCCCAGTCCCAAAGCAAGCTCTACTTTCTCTGGTGCTCAACACTATTCGATTCCTTATACGATTCCATCATGGAGCGAACCCCTAGAGCATCCTCTTTTCCTTAAGGTCCTCAAGGATGGCAGTATAATCGAGCAACTCGACGTGAATGAGAAAGGAGCCTACATGTTTGGGCGCATGGATCTATGTGATTTTGTGCTTGAGCATCAAACCATTTCTCGTTTCCATGCAATTTTGCAGTTTAAAAGGGATGGCACATATCTTTATGACCTTGATAGCACACATGAAACTTTTGTTAACAAGAATCAGGTCAAGGGAAAGGTGTACATGGAAATTCATGTGGGTGATGTACTACGATTTGACCATTCCTCACGGTTGTACATTTTTCAAGGGTGATGTACTACAATTTTTATAAATAATTTTATTTCAGAATTAATGTGAAACTAAATTGAGCTCTAAACAGCTTTAATTTGGCCAAAAATTTAAAAATCCCACCTAAACTCTTAAGGAAATAAACTAATTAGGCAATTAGGGTCTTAATTCCCTTTTTCTTTCCCTCGTCCGTCCGAACGAAAAAAGAGCTTCCCTCCCGTTCGCCCAAGGGCGGCGACGAGAAGCCGAACGAAACCTATCACGTCTCCAAATTTCGATGCGGTTGACACTGCTGAAAAGGAAGCTCCCGTCAACGATGCTAGCGGGCGGCTTCGGTGGCGGTGCAGGAGAGGGAAAACAAGTCACCCAAGAAATTCATTCCTAGCCCTAGTCCCAGTCCCAAAGCAAGCTCTACTTTCTCTGGTGCTCAACACTCTTCGATTCCTTATCGATTAGTCATGGAGAACCCCAGAGCATCCTCTTTTCCTTGAGATCCTCAAGGATGGCAGTATAATCGAGCAACTCGACGTGAATGAGAAAGGAGCCTACATGTTTGGGCGCATGGATCTATGTGATTTTGTGCTTGAGCATTAAACCATTTATCGTTTCCATGCAATTTTGCAGTTTAAAAGGGATGGCGCATATCTTTATGACCTTGATAGTACACATGGAACTTTTGTTAACAAGAATCAGGTCAAGGGAAAGGTGTACATGGAAATTCATGTGGGTGATGTACTACGATTTGGCCATTCCTCACAGTTGTACATTTTTCAAGGTCCATCTGAGCTAATGCCACTTGAGGGTGATTTGCATAAATTTAGGAAGGTCAAAATTTATGAAGCAATGTGTGATCGTGAAGCACTTTTGCGTGCTAAAGAAGAAGCTTTCCTTGCAAATGGTATCTCATGGGGAATGGCAGAAGATGCAATTGAAGTTGATCTAGAGAATGATGCAGATGAAATTACATGGCAAACATACAAAGGGCAGCTTACTGAGAGGCAAAAAAAATGCGAAGTAAAATTATAAAGAGGATGGAAAAGGTGTCCAATATGAAGAAGGAGATTGAAGCTATTCGAGCAAAAGATATTTCACAAGGTGGGCTAACCCAAGGTCAGCAAATGCAGATTGATCGTAATAAACAAAGAATCGCTCAGATAATTGAAGAGTTAGATAGCTTAGAAGAAACGTTAAATGATAGTATTTGCGAAAGTAAAGGTGCTCGTGCTGGGAGGTAAGTTGGCGGAAGAACAAAAGCAATTGCTGAAGAGGAAGAATACACCCTGAGTGATGATGATGAGTTCTATGATCGCACAAAGAAGAAGCCTTCTGCTAAAAAGTCTGGTGAACAGCAGTCAGTTGACACAACTGATACTCTCCTTGACAAAATGGAAATTATATCCAATCAAATAGAAGAGAAGAGAAAGCTGCTTGCAGAAGAGAAAGAGAAAATTGCTTCTAATAATCAAGGCAACAAGGGGGAGGATGAGCTGGATGCATACCTGAGTGGCCTTTCTTCACAGCTAGTAATTGATAAGACTTCACAAATGGAGAGAAACATGTCCGATTTACAAGCATAACTGAAGAGGATAAAATATCTGCTGGAAATTGCCGACCCAAGTGGGGAAGCTACTCGAAAAAGAGTATCAAATTCTACAGAAACAGAAGCACTGAAGTCTACTCAATCTGTGCCCAGTATCTCAAAACACTGTCAGTCTACCGAACACCCATTCAACTCCAACACTTCCTCATATTGCTCATCTCCACAATGCCAAAACCTGATTGCTCTCTCTCAGTCGAACCCATCGATCGCCAACCTCTTTCATTTTCCTCCAGCTGAAGTCGATTGTTGCTCTCTCTCAATTTCCGGCATGCCCTTCCCGATTCCTCCTCCAATCATTTCCTTTGCCACAGCCGAGAAGAAATTCCGTCATCAGGTGAGTTCCTCTCAATCTACAGCACTTTCCCATTCCTATCCCTCATACCTAGCAGCACACTCACCTTCCCTTTCTGCGACCTAGAGTATAGCCGAGAGGCAACTCTGCCATCAGGCAAGTTCCTCTCGGCAACCACTCTTTTTCGCAGCTGAGAGTCACCTCCGTCATCAGACGAGTTCCCCTCAGCACTATCTCCTGCAGCTATTTTGTATCTCCTCTTTGATTGGAGTCCAATTCCCTTTACAGCAGCCAAGAGGGAATTCCATCATCATGCAGGTTCCTCTCGGTTTCTGGCATTTCCCCACCTATTCAACCCAAAATTATTATTGCTGCTGTTGGTGGATGTATGAAAATGCTTGAATGTGTAAAAAGAAATTGTATATTTGTACCTGTGTTTCTTTTTGCAGGTTTCAAGACCCCGTTAATATCCATTAGAGCATAGTGGGTGCGAAACTTCAGATCGAAGACACCACTACTTTCAATGCGTCGAGTAAGCCGTGTTGATCACTCTATGTTAAAATGGTGTCGAAATTTTGATTGAATTTTGGACTTAAAAAAAAGGAAGAATCAAGATTTATTTTAAAAAAAAAAATCAATCACATCAAAAATAAATAATCTAAAATGAAATATGGATGTGGGAATTGCATATATGTGTTTGCTACTTGCAGGTGATCGAAGACTCCACTAATGCTCAATAGGGCTTGTTGGGTATCAAGACTCGGTCGGAATACTATCGAAATGCTGCCAAAATTGACTAAATCTTGGACTGAGACAAAAAAGGAGAAGAATCAAGATTTATTTAAAAAAAAGAAATCAATCACATCAAAAATAAACAATCTAAAATGAAATATGAATGTGGGAATTGCATATATATGTTTGCTACTTGCAGGTGATCAAAGATTTCATTAATGCTCAATAGGACTTAGTAGATGAAGCTATCTTTATGTGTAAGACATCAGCTATTCATGAAGAAGCGTCTGCAAGATTAAAACCAAAAGCATTCGTCTACACAGGATGATGTAGGAATACTGCCAAAATTTACAGCGACAATGACTAAAAGGAATCTATTTAAATAGAAAAAGATAATTTCAATATTCAAATTGAGATTATCAAGTTTTGAAATAGATGAATCTATAAAAAAAAAGTATAAGTTTAACTGGAATTGAAATTGTATGAGATAAAATCTCTTATTAAACATTAAAATTATTTTAAAACTCATAATAAAATAATTTTAAAATCTTTAATACTATATGATCAAAGTAAAAGAAACTTATGAAATATTCAAATACTTGATCATATAGCGAATGCAATGAATTTGATAGTCTATCAATGAATACAAACATGATTTTGCAACCCTTCATTTCAAATTATCCAAAAATGAATTCAATTGAATATATGCTTGGATTCTCAAGAATTTACCATGACTAAAATATAGTATTCAAGTATGGATACAATTTAACCATAATTGATGTGAAAATTTATATTATATTTAAATAACTCATTATTGAAGGTGTTAATTCCAGTTCTAAATAATCCTCGCATGCTTCATAAAATGTGTATTAAATTCAACTTGGATATTCTTAAAATTCATATAAATATCCAGATAAATTTAATTTGATATGCATGCATCATAAGATAAACTTTTAATAGAATTCAAGTGCTTCAAAATTCATATCAATTCGTTGGCATCAAAGTATATGTGTACTTTAGAAAAAAGTTCTTTGAAAATCTATGTAAGCACTTGAATTGACATCGTATGGGCCTAACTTTACTAACTTTGCTTAATGTTGGGAGTTTAAAAAGAAAGGGAAGAGAAAAATGATGAAATCAATTCAATCATTTATGACTATATGTATACAAGCTAATGAATGTCATTAATACAAGATATAAATACGCAGAAAATGCCGATCTAATCCTTTATGCTTGAAAGAGTTGATAAAATACTAAATGATCAACTTCGAATGAACTTAAATTATATTAGATCATAAGAAGACTCAATCCTCTATATTTCAGAATGAGAGTTGTGGTCATATAATATCAATTTTTAAAATTTTTAATTACATAAATCATAATCCTCTACATGTTTTGCGATAGAGTTGACAAGATGTTATGATATTAATTTTCAAAAAAATTTAAATTATAAATTAATAGACCCATTCTAAATAAATATAGTTGTAAAGTCACGATGATAGTTGAGTTGATTGAAGATATCAACAGTAATTATTATCAAAATATTTATGATATTATATTCTATTCTCAAATTTAAAATACTCAAAATCTAAACTAGATGCATCTATTATTAAATTAATAGAATTGCGATCAAACAATAAACTAAATGATTTGATTTATATACCGATAATGATGTTGATTGAAAATCTCAACCGGAGGAGATATTATCATCAAAAGATGCTTAAGCTCTAAACTAATTCTTCTTAAAATTAAATTTCGACTAAGTAAATATCTGAACAAAATAAAATTTATCATTTAAATACTTAAACAAACAATTCATCCACCATCGCTTATTGATGGCATAAAACTTCTAAAAAGAAAATGTCGTCAATAAATCTATATTCAAACTCAAATAATCTCCATGGGGCGTGGTGGTGTCCTCGTCCTATGGTTTTAAGTAGCTTCATATATCTGATTCTAAAGTCCTCTGGTTTATAAATGACACCGATTATATATACTCAGTATGTTCGATAGTTCCGAAATGAATTATAGTATATTTGATAGATTAAAGTCCTTTTGTCTAATCTTAAGATTGTCATTGGACAAACACCACCACAAGTTTCTGAGGATTGACAAACCCATGGCTGAATGATCATCTTGGTCTTGGGTCGCCTCTCATCTAAGTGGAAGACGATAGGGATGAATTGCGATAAAATCGCATTCATTCCAATCATCCGCTTTAAGCTAATGATGATGAATTTCATAAATCTAAATTTTAAACTACGTCTTCTATTATATTACCTTTAACGATGTATTAATTGTCGAAAGTTCTCTCGGCATTGAGAGGTATTATATGGTCTGCACTTATAAGAAACCCGAACTCTAAAGTCCATCAAATGAGGGTGAAATCTCTGGTGTCTCTACTATTCCATCTCAAAATTACACCACCCATTAAATCATATCTCTTGATATAAGAGGTTAATTTTGGAGCCCAGAACTAATTTAATGAGTACTCCATTAAGAATCTACCAAGTTGTCTCCCATAAATAATCTACAAGCTAGCCCTGCTCATCACGTCCTCATCATATTATGTAGGGTACAAATTTGACTCTTGACTATTACATTCTATCAAGCTACATAATATAATTTACTGCGTATGATTCTCCAAAATTCTAAGTGCTTGGAAAATGAAACAATATGTAATCCTGCTGCTATCTCTTGTTTTCTATAAAACTCATATCCTCAATCAAACCTTATAATTTCAATGACCTCTCCCAACTGTTTCTCAACTTCAATCAAAAAACCTTGAATTTATCACAAGCTTCAAACCTCTTTTTTTGTCAAGAATGTATACAAATAACAAGAAACGCATCTAAACATATCAGAAAATATTTGCAGTTATAGATTGTAAGGAAAAAGGTCTGCTTTGGTCAGCGTGAATGATCAAAACTTTGTTTGGATATCTTTTTATTTATCTTAACTAGCTTGCTTCTACAATAGTCAACACGTGTCCTAGGGTAACCAAGACTAAGGGCCCGTTTGGGGCACCGTTTAGTCCGTGGCGTGGTACCAACCGTCGCTTCATTGTTTGTTCATATTTGGGAAAAGCCGCGCCTCCAACGCCGATCGAAGGGCGCGGATGAAATAAGTTTATCTAAACTACATCCTCATTCTTTCGTCGTGGGTCTTTTCGTTCTCCGTGCTCTCTGGATCCGCTTGTTAATTGATCTCTTCCTTCTCTTTACCAGCATCGACGGATCTAAGAGTCCGGATCCCGCTTCCGTTCGACCTCTCTTTTGTCGTTCTTGTGGCTTCGTTTTTCTCAATTTCAGCTTTGAGCATTTGGTGCTCGAGTGTTGATTTTTTTTGTTATATATTTTACATAATCTTTTTTAGTCAAAGTGTTGATTTTATAATATTTTGGTTCCAATTGGGTTTCTCGATGTGGCTCTCATTGTATTCCATTTGGCTTTGGGTACTGCATTTATTTCATAGTGGAGGTGGTTGTGCTTTTGCTGTTGGATCGTTCTGATTGGAGATTTGTTTCCCATGTCTTTGCCCTTTAGGTTGGCTTTGGTGGCTGATTCATAATTCGGTGTCCTTCTTTGGTATTTATGTTCTCTGTGTGAGAAGCTATTTTTGGTATTGGATTGGGAGTGTGGAGTTGATTTTAATGGTATCATGGGGAGATTTCTACTATAATATAAGGTTCCAATTAGAGAGTTCAGAGTTTATTCTTTGGTATTTGGTATTTGTGTTCTCTGCTAGCAGCTCTAAGTTCCTCATTTGCTGGATATAGATGGATATTAGTTATGAGATATATAGATGGATATTCCTTACTTTTTGTATTTGAGCTATATTTGTCTACATGATATTATTTATTGTTTTATGTATCGCACATCAAATATACTATATTATGTATACAAGAGCAGTTGAGTGGTCATTGCATTATTCTTCCAATGGACCTGATCAGCAAAGGCGATATGCATTTTTCTGAAAACTGCATTGAATGAAGATGTGTAGATTCCTTTTACATTAGATGTGAGTTGCAAGATTTCTTCATGAAATCAAACCAAAGTGAGTTGTTCTCTCTAAGTTTAATCCATAGTTTGATGGTGTTGATATTTTTCTTAATTGTCTTGAAGCCAGTCACATTTGATATCACATTTGATGTATAATGGGTGACAATATTAATTTTAACGGTAAGCATGACTCTCATTGATATGATTATTGTGTTTGTTATGGGAATTAGCCTTATATGTGATGGTAAATGTTAGTTGAGTAGGATTAAGCTATGATTGAGGGCTATAAAACAGGTAAATGGGCTGTGATGGCTGGGATGTTCCCCCTTACTTTTTCTTGATTGGTAGCTTCATATGTGATTATAACCCTTCTTTGGAAGTTTGGATGCTCACCTATATAGTTGCCCCTTGTGAAAGGTTTTCTTTGACTGAGCCGGAGCCTTTTGTAGCTCTTGTTACTTTTTCCATTTACTTTGGTAGATTTTTTTGCTTATTATGGTTGTTTGTTCATGTTTCAATAGTTAAATGCAATTCATTCTTCTTTTTTCTTGTAAATGAAATTATAGTAGAAGATTTTTCAAGTGTCCAAGAAATCGAACTGGAGATGATTGCAATTACTTTGGGTTGGCGAATCTGAGGTGGCAAACTGATGATGTCACTTGGAGGATAGAACCGGAGAAAAAATTTGAAGAGATTTGATCAACAGATAGTAGCTTCATATTCGATCGTACGTGTTGTTGTACTTTTATTTTTAATATTATATTATTAAGTAATGTATAATCTTTTGTAATATAGTTGGTAACTATATATGAGTATCTAAAATTATTCACTATGGTATAGACATTTTAATAATTTACTCAACAACAGACAATGATTACCAGTTTTAAAAATCGTAAATGACAAAGCAACAACTTCCTCGCACTTCCTCTTCAGTTACTTAAAAGACCCTAAGAAGGATGCCATCTTTTATGAAACTTTCTACCATTTTCTTTGCGATATGCCCAAGTCAACACAGATAACATTTCCATCATGTATGGTCTTTTGACAATATTATTTTTAATAATAATTTCTGAGGTGACATGCACCTCATTTAGAGATAAATAATATATATATATATATATATATATATATATATATATATATATATATATATATATATATATATATATATCATAGGAAAAGTAACATTGGCCAATTAATTTTGAAACATCAAATATTTTAATTACAGAATACTTGAAATAAGAAAGTATAATGATACATGTTTAGAAAACGGAGTTTTTTTTTTATTATTATAAAAGTTTAAAACTATAATTTAAATTCAAACATCTTATTTATGCAAGCTCTATGCCCACCTCCTCATTCCTATCGAGAGTGAACTTGGATTCTTCCTTCCTTGGCCTCTACTTACCTATGAATCCATACAAGATAAAAGCTATATGATTAGTTGAGCCATTGTCTAGCCACCAAAAAATTATATTCATACAACACAAGTGTCAAAGCCTTACCTTCAAGCTCAAAATTATCCAATTAGTATTTATATTTGAGCAATTTCTATTTCATATGATATTTTGTTATATAGAAGAACACTTAATATTTCCCAATGAATGCTTTAGGATCCACACCAAAAGTCTAACCAGGTTTGTTCCTGCTACCTTAAGCACTCTTGAGTGTATTGTGCCTTATCTTAACTTTCTTATGATAGGCTTTGGAAACAAGAAAAGTAATATTTTAATTTTCATTCTTGAGCTTGTCTTCCTCATAATAAGACTCAATGCTTCATCTTGAGAATTATAAGTAGCATAATCAAGCCAATTTTAGGTTGAAGAGCATTCAAGCTTGGTATACAATATAGGCATCAAGAAGAATGATATGAAAAGCTTTTTATTTTGATTGATAGCGAACCACTTTGATGATATACTCCATGACACCTCATATTTCATCATATGAGTGCCTACTTCAGTTGATTACAATATTTTATACCTCTATGCTACCATGATCAAAATTTCTTTCGTAATAAATACTTTAGGAAATCACAAATGAGATGTTCATATGCGGGCCTCTTCATGGCCAACAGATACGTACAATTAGATTTCACCTATAAATCATACATTTCTTAAACACATAGCTCTCATTTTTTATTGGCTTCTCAATACTCATTGTTAAGTCCATATCTTCAATCAGGATGACAAGCTCCATTTCTTTTCTCTAGTTCTTAAAATTTCAACCATTCAAAACTTCAATGTTGGTCATACTACTATTGAAAGAACAAAATGATAATAACAAATCCAATGCAATATTATATAATAAATAAGGCAATTGTGTCCAAAACCATAAATGAGAACAAGAATAACAAAGAGTCCAAATATGTCATCATGTAAACACCTATAGGTTGAATACATAGCATACAATTAGAAGTTCTTTCACATAAAATGGCTATGAGTAAATGTTCAAACCTTTAGAATTACCTTTCTGATGAATAAATTCACTTCCTAATCATATGCTATTATGTGTAACTCTCATATATGATGCATAAGCACCACCTTTAGGTGAATGTATGTACACTAAATAAGAAAGATACCTAAAACTTATAATAGTCTTAATCTTAAACTAAAATGATTGCAAATACAATGTATAAAGAAATTCTTCTCATGCATCTTTCTTCTTTCAAATTTTTGTGTTTCACTAGTAATATCTCTTGATTGAGGAAAACAAGTAACCATTCAACTAGGGAGAAATGGTGACCTAGTCCCCTTTTAATATAGACAATCAAAATATTTTCAATCAAAAAAAATAATTAAAGCTTCCTATAGACATGCACTAGCTATCCAACAATCAATTAGACTTTTAGGTCCATCTTATTAGATCATAAGTTTAGGTTCAATCCTAAAATAATGTTAGTCCATATGGACAAATTCTAATATGGTTAACACAAAACCACTCATCCCTGGAACCTCTACAATGGATAGTGTAATAGACACTCTCCTCTTTGTCACCACAACATTAGCCAAAGAACGACCACCTTACTTGGACAGCTGATTAATAGGTACCACATTATAATTACTACTTAGGCCCTTAACTGTACAAAGTAAATTGGTGTGCCTCTCTTATGGTAATTTGATAGTAACAGGAAGGTGGAACAACTAAAACAATTATGAGAAAAGGAATCCAAGCTCCTGGTAGCCAATAAGAGCCTTATGTCATATGATGCCAAGGATCTCTATAAATATCCCTTTTAACAATGTTGTAAGAACTTAACCTGTTCAAACACTAGTTGCCTTTAAAAGAGCAATAAGAGAGAAACACCTACATCAAAGTGCTTCAAGTTTTATCTCAAAATTATTGAACATCAATAAAAAGAGAAGTCTTCTCACTGAATTGTAACTTTCCATCATTCTTCATAAAGATCTCTTCCTGCTAAAAAGTATATCTTCCAGTCAAAATTTATATAACTCCAAGACAGTAACCTCAATGTCAATATCTTTAGAAGAGATCAAATCACTTCAGTTGTGACTTTGAAGTCAAAACAACCATTGTGCAAGGCGGCGATCTTCCAGTCAACCACTTGCAAAATCATATACATAGAAGTCTTATAGCTGGAAAGTAATTTTTAGAGTTCAAGGGAATTATAACTTATATCATACGAAAAAAAAAGTAATAAGACTAAGACATTTTCACAGAAAATATAGTTATGTTTATGCCATGAATCTAATATGACGACGTAAAAGGTTGCTAAGATCCAAGGTTTGATTAGTTTGAATTTCAACTCATTAGTTGTCTTAAACACTTTCAAAGTGAGTTGGAACCAATTTGGCAGACATTCACTCATGAAAGCAAGGCTCTTTCCAATATTCAAGCACAAAGATTGAGAGGAAAACAAGAATAAATGTAACATCTCGGATCCTTTTCTGGGGAAAGATTCAAGTCAAAACCAATAGCAAGATTGACTTGCATCACTGTGAGAAGAAGCCTCAACAGAAGGAAAAAGTAATATAGAAAAGCAGCTAACAGTAAATCATCTTCAACGAAAAATTACTCATTAAACTAGGGCGGCCAAATCCGTATTTGGGCTCTGATTAACAGTAAATCAAGAGGCTTCTTAAAAGATAGCTTACGTCCATTTGCGTACGAGCAAGAGAATTTCACAGAAATCGAACCCCGTTCCCTCATCCTCCTCTTCTCCTCGACGGAAAGAAACGATCCGGTCAAATGGAACAGAACCCTGCATGCATTCAGAGGTCGTGAGCCAGTGAGAAAGGAATTAGGGAGGTGGATCGGGATACGTTGGTGAGAAAGGGAGACCGAGGGTTCGTTCGCTATGCGAGAAGCACACGTTAAGCAGAGCGGTGCATGATAAGCTGAAGCCATGATATCGTATTTGGACGAGGCGAAAGGGAAAAAAATATCGAAACGAGGAAAAACGCAGTCGACAACGAGGTTGAAGATAATCGCAGGACCATGTGATAAAGGTGCGCCTCTGTAAGATTGAAATAGGTGAAGTATCTGACTCAAGTTTGAACAGTCGGATTTTTCGAATTATTAAAATTGTTTTAAAATACAGAAAAAACTCGACAAATTTATGATATAATTATCCTTTCTCTCTTTTTTTTCTTTACTCTTTTGATAGATATTTTCTTTAACTTAATAGAAGCTAACTAAGCTGCCAAATAATTCAAGGGTATTAATAAAAAAATAATGTTATGATTTCACATTTAATATATCTTTTCTTAATATTTTAAAAGAAGATTTACATACATAACATACAATTATTATATATTTATATATTTAATATTAAAATTTAGATATTTACATATCTATTATTTTTCTATGCTTAAAAAGATGCATTTCACTTAAAAAAAATGAATAAATTGATATTTTTGATATGATATTGAAGATTAAGATGTTATATATATAAAAATTAAAGTTTAAATATTAGATATATAAATATATAAGAATTTTGTGATATATATGTAAATCCCCCTATTTTGAATTCTATGTGCAGATTTAAGATGGTTTAAGGGCTTTAATGCATACTCCATTTTTGCTTTTTAGCACCTAACTTCTTAAGATTTGTAAAAAAGTAAGTATATATATATATATATGTAAATCTCTGAAATAATTTATGTAAAATTAATTTTCAGAACATTAAAAAAAATATTTCTTCAACCAGGCATGCGACGGACTCTTTGGCAAAAGTAAAGTCTCCCGTTGTTTTATACGAATTTCTCGGTTTAATTTCTAAGAGCAGCGAGCAGTCCGCAGCCCGATTTAACTGCGACCTGGCGAAGAGTTCGCTACATGAGCGGAAGTTAGATAAAAGCTTGCGCTGTCCTCCCAGTTGTCGACGCCCTAATTCTTCAGTGTGGCAATCCAATTAGTCACCGCCAACGTTTTGCCGCCTTCCGTCATACTATAGCTTGAGAGCAAAGAATCAAATATGCTCTAAATCCCTCTCCCTCCATCGTCTCCAGCGCTAGTCATCCTCTCCTCCTTTATGCCCTGAAAAGTTGAGGACTTGGAACCCCAACAAACTCAAAGCACTTCTCCAATCTCTTCTCATGGAAGAGGAATCCCCTGCAAACACTAATCCTAATCTTAAGAACACTTCTCTTTGCGATGAGTGTGGATCGAACCCTTGGAAGTACCGATGTCCCGGATGCTCGATCCGCTCCTGCAGCCTTCCCTGTGTGAACTCACACAAGAAGCGCACCAGCTGTACGGGCAAACGCAGACTAACTGAATCTGTGCCACTTTCCCAGTTCGATGACAACCTCCTCCTTGCAGGTCCGTTTATCTCGTCCTCAATGCTATTTAGTGTTTAATTTTTGGGTACCATCACCGTTTCTTCTCTCTCCTTTATTTGTGAAATGTGTTTTGGAATGATAAGGGATTTGGTTAATTCGCATGATATAGATAACTAGAAACCTAGTGCTTCGCAAAGCTAATAGTTATTCTGCTATATTTCCGTGTTCAATCCCAATCGGTTGGAATTGTTGAAATTTCATTGGTCATCCAAAGCTGTTACTTTGTATAGCCATGAAGCTCTTTTATGCTCAGTAAATGTGAGCATTTTGAGTAGAATTTGTGGTATGTGTATCACTATTGAATTGTTCTTTGGTTTTAATTGCTTTGTGTACAAATGAAGACTACAAGTTTCTAGAGGATACCAAGAGAGTAGCAGATTCTGCTAGAAGAACGATTAGCGGATATCGTTGCTATTTTGGTTTTAAGTTGCCAACTAAGCTTTTGATGCTCCGAAATGCTGCTCGTCGTAGACGGATTCAGCTCTTGTTCTTCCCTGCTGGGATGTCAAAGAGAGAAACAAACCAATCCAGATATGATCTGAGGTTTGATTCCTTTACCCTTTCTAAGAAGTTTTTTTTATTAAGTTTTTCCGTGAAACTATTATTTTGAGCATTAATGACTTTGTTTTTCTAGATTATTCTGCTGTCTTTTGGTCTATTTTATTCTTTCAATGATTTAATGCCAATTCCAAGGTTTCTCGGTGTTTTTTTGTAAATGGTTTCTAGGTCATGTGATTTTTTTGGCAGTGAATTGATATAAATCATTAGGAAATTCAGCTGCACATTGCTTTTGAATTTATAAGAGTGATTTTTTTTGGAAACTGAATGTGCACATAAGAAAAAAGAAGAAGAAATGAGCATTTTGAAATCATCAAAAAGAGGTTTATTTGAGAAATAAGCTTTGATTACTCTTATGCACTTTAATTCTAATTGCTGTGAAGAAAAGGCGGATGGAATATGATGCATTTGGGAAGGAGAAGAGAGGGAGAGAGATCAATAAGAGATAGCACACAATCATATACTCTAGGACTTAAAATCATAACCTTTTGGTTTGAGCCAAAGCTGATATGAGTCCATACACTCAAATAGACAACAGAGGCAAAAAGGAAAGAAAAATTCCAAGTTGGTTAAAGGACTTCACAACATAAACATAAATAATTACTCAGGACAATAAGGAGGGACAAATACAGCCACACTTTACAGAGACTAAACAGACAGGGATAAGATATGATAACAACAGAGAAGAAAAGATTACAAATATACTAAATCAGAGCATCAAACAAATATAAATATTACAGAATACAAATACAACTTGTCTGCACAAGACTAAACCAAAGATCACTAGAATGATAACAAATGCAACAAAGATAATAATCCCAAAGTAACACCACAGAAGGACAGATAGTTTCAGATCATTAAAAACAAAACCTGCAGCAGTATCAATAACAAAATGTAGATCAGAAATCCAGAATCAAGAAATAAACTAACAAAATAGTGCTCATATTTTGTAATAAGGATGAGACAACAAAATATATCAAATCAAGATCGACTAACAATCAGAACTAACTAACATTCCGGAGACAAGTAAAGACATAGTGAATAAACGATCTATCAGAATAGAAAGTAGTTACTCATTAAAGAGAAAGATGATCTAGTTAGATAGATAAGATAAATATGATAAAAGAAAAGAGAAATATGAATATATTTTGAAAGCAAACTTCTCTCTCAGATCTTTTCTACTCCTTCTTCTCCTAAGCTCTTCTTTTGTTTTCCTCACCTAGCCCATCATCGACGGAGAACCCTAGATTTCTCCCCGCTTGGCCCCCCCTCTTTCCTCTCTGATTCGAATCCGAGAGAAACGAAACAAAACAAAGGTTAAGCAATCTTCCTCTAAGATCATCACCGCCTGCAATCAGGAGAATTTGAACCAAGGCGAGATTAATTCATTGAAACACGATCTAAGGCGTAAAAGAGACAAACTAAATCGACTGCTCAAGATTCAAAGACAAAAGAAACTCAATCCGAAAGCATCCAACTGAGGAAAAGGCGCTAATCCAACGCTCAAAGCACCGAGCAATTTCACCGTATTTACTCTACTCCGTTCATTCCAATCGAGTCAACTCATCAACTGCACCCAAATCAACCGCTAACCGAAATGTAATCAGATCATTGGTGCTTCGCTCATTACATCATATAGGGATTAACAAGACACACATCAAAAAACACAGAAGAATGTGTGACAAGCTAAACAAAATAGAGCAAATGTCCTCAATCTCTACGATATTAAATGAAGTTTGAAGACTATCTTCTATAATAAAAATTGGAGAAAACTTCTTAAGAATCAAGAACAAATCCAATATCATGTATGTACATCTTCTCATACACGTTATCCTCCAAATACACAAACACAAAGAAAATATTGACTGCAAAGTAGCTTATAGTTTAATGGAGACAATCCTAAAGCGTGCTCAAAATGCACCAATACTTTCAATATTACCATCTAAAAATAAGTTCATAATTGCCTCGCTTACATAGATGGACCGATTTATTGGTATCAATATATGCACTTAAATAATCAGATTCATGGACAATTTAAAGAAAGTTATTCAGATTTGGTCCCTCTCTATACGTAGATTTGAGAGAATTAACTAAATTATCGCATAAACAAATGTAACTTACAATGATTTCAAGAAATACTAATCAAATTTATTCCACCTAAATTTTTTGAAGTAAAACATGATATCAAGAGTAAGTAAGAGC
Source organism: Cymbidium sinense (assembly GCA_021442155.1). NCBI lineage: Eukaryota > Viridiplantae > Streptophyta > Magnoliopsida > Asparagales > Orchidaceae > Cymbidium > Cymbidium sinense. The sequence goes on along the minus strand of CM038220.1, from coordinate 30,986,171 downwards.
ATTACATTTCTGCAAGCATTTCAATCCAAATTAATGGAAGATGCAATACGTACATACTAAACTACAAGATCACCCTCCAAGAAAACAACCTCACTACAAAGAACAACCCATACCGCCTACTCCCACAAATACCAATCAACACAAAGAACAATCAAAATAAATAATAGAATTCGTATGACACCTACACAATTGGAAGAAGGAAAGAAGAAAGAAAGAATCGTTCAATCATGGGAAAAAATATCACAGACATATACGCCAAATTGCTCAAATGATTGTAACATATCAGCCAATTACAACAAAGATGACAACCGAAAGATAGTGGATACAAAAAAGAAGTGTAAAACAAGCTTAAACTATCGCCATTCAATCCAAAGACATATGACATGAGTTGTAGATAATTATAACATTCTACTAATTTCGACTTAAATTTTTAATTATAATTCGTAGATAAAGACAAAATCTAAAATATCATAAAAGATAAGAAATGTCGAGTTATAAGAAGCCGGGCACAAGCTTACCAATCTCAAAATAAAGGGCACAGAATTCACGTACCAACAAATCGCCAAATTACAAGGGTAATACAGAGGTAAGATTCACAACAATGAACGCGCCTACATCAAGAAAAGACCTGTAACGTAAGCCCCTGTACGCGCAGAGAAGTCCACGGAAAGCGATCAAGTTGTGATCCTACAGGTAGAATTAAATCATAAAGGGCAAGACATATAACCTTGGGTAATGGTCAATGGGGGAGTAATGATATGAGTCCATACCCTCAAATGACAACAGAGGCAAAAGAGAAAGAAAAATTTCAAGTCCAAAGACTTCACAACATAAACATAAATAATTACTCGACAATAAGGAGAAATACAAATACACTTTACTAGACTAAACAGAGACAAAGATATATAACAAGAGAAGAAAAAGATTACAAATATACTAAATCGAGCATCAAACAAATATAAATATTAGAATACAAATAATACAACATGTTCGACAAGACAACCAAAGATCGCTAGAATGAACAATGCAACAACATAATAATCTCAAAGTAACATCATGAATGAGATAGTTCCATCATTAAAACAAAACCGCAGCAGATTCAGAATGTAGATCAGAAATCCAGAATCAAGAAATAAACTAACAAATAACAGTTTTATGTTATTTTGTAATGTATGATGACAACGAATATATATCAAGAAATCAAGATCGACTAACAACCGTAACTAACCAACATTTAGAGAGTAAAGACATAAATAATAAACGATCAATTGTACAAAGTAGTATCATCAAGAGAAAGATAGATCTAGTTGAGAGATAAGATAAAGAGAAAAAGAGAAATATGAATATATTTTGAAATCAAACTTCCTTCTTTCAGATCTTTTCTTCTTCTTCTCCTAAGCTCTTCTGCTTTTCCTCACGGAACCGCCATCATCGAGAACCTGAGTTCTCCTTCCCCTTCCTCTCTCTCGGCCGACCGAATCGTCGAGAAACGAAACAAAACAAAGGTTAAGCAATCTTCCTCTAAAAGCATCATCACACCGTAAACCGGAGGAATTAACCAAGGCAGATTAATTCATCAAACACGATCCAAGCGGCGTAAAAGAGACAAACTAAATTAGACAGTTCAAGATTCAGCACAAAAGAAACTCAATCCGAGTGCTAGATCCAACGCAGGAGGGAAAAGGCTCTAATCTGCCGTAGCACCCGATAATTCTAATCGTTTACTCCACTCACCGCTCATTCCACCGAGTCAATCATTGAACTGCATCCAAATTGAACCGCTAACCGAAAACATAACCGCTCGATTTAGTTTGTCTTTTCTCGCCTCTGATCTGTTTCAATGAATTAATCTCGCCTCGTTCAAATTCCTCCTGTTCTGTCAGTGATGATGCTTCTAGAAGATTGCTTAACCTTGTTTTGTTTCGCTTTCTCCTCGACAGTCTGAGCCGCCGACGCCCGTGAGAGAAAGAGGGGACTGAGAGCTGAGAACTCTGTCCGATGACGATGATGAGCGCGCTTCCTGGAAAAACCGAGAAGAGCTTAAGGAGAAGAGAAGGGAGTTTGTTTCAAAATATATTCATATTTCTTTTTCTTTTATCCTCTATTTATACTATCTATCTAACCTGGGATCTATGCTTTCTTCAACGAAGTAACTATTTTCTATTACAATGGATCGCTTATTAACTATGTCTTACTGCCTCTCCTAATGTTATTTATAATGATCTTCGATTTTGATATATTCTCATTGCTCATCCTTCATACAAAATAATGTAAAACTATTATTTTGTTAGTTTCTTGATTTTGATTTCGATCTACATTCGTTATCGACCGCAGTTTGTTTTAATGATCTGAACTATCTGTCCTTCCTGGTGTTATTTGGGATTATTATTGTTGCAAATGCTATCATTCTAATCGATCTTCTAAAGTTATTCCTGATACGTAGATTTGTATTCGTAATATTTGTATTTGTTTACGCTCGATTTAAAGATATTTGTAATCTTTTCTTCTCGTTATATCATATCTTGTCTCTATCTTAGTCCTCAGAAAGTGTCAGATTTGTCCTTCCTTATTGTCGACTAATTATTTATGTTTATGTTGTAAGTCCTTTAGCCAACTTGGAATTTTTCTTTCCTTTGTCTCGTTGTCTATTCGGTATGGACTCATATCATTACTCTCCTCACATCGACCTGCCCAAGGTCACCATTATGTCGCTTTTATGATTTCTCAATTCCTACCTTAAGATAAGACTGAGCAATCCTTTCCCCTGACTTCTCTCATTGCATAAGTGGGCTTCGCTCTACAAGAGTCTTCTCTGTCAACATGTAGGTTCATGTCCCTTGTGTAGATTTTCCCTCTATATTACCCTCAGAATGCGGCAAGATTTGTGATCAGACTGGAATTCTTCCTTTATTCAGATCGGTGTTTGTCAGGCCCCAAACTTCTACTTATAACCTGTGATTTTTTTTGCACTACGTCCTGATATTTTATGATTTGATTCTCAATTATAATTCTAAAAGTCAAGAATAATTATTTAATGCTTATAATTATACAACCTCATGCCCCATGTCTTAGCCTGATTGTTACCGATAGTTTGCTTTAATACTTCTTTTATATCCACCTTTTCCTGTCATTTATCTTGTAGTATGATACTGGCCCCTCCAATTCATCACAAGACAAACAATTTTGGATATATGTCCTCTATGATATTTTTCCTCACAATCAAAACACAATCCTTTCTTTCTTTCTTCCAATCGATCTTCTCCTCCGCTATCCGTTTATTTTGATCGATTGATTTGATTGCAGGAGTAGACAAAGATGGGTTGTTGTAATTGAGGTTATTTTATCGAGATCAGATCTTGTAATTTCGCCATCGCTATGCCTAGCTTATCTTCCATTAATTTGGCCAATTGAAATGCTTGCAGAATTGGGTCAGAATGCTTCTTACTTCCCTATCGATATCATGTTTTCAAACAACAACTTTGTAAAAATTCAATGCCCGAATTTGATTACTATTTCTTCAAAGTCATCAGGTTCTCAACTGTTGTCACTGTAATTTAGTTAATTCTCCTCAAATTTCTTGAGAGGGACTCCTTCAATAACCTATTCTTTAAATTGGTCCATGAATGAATCGATTATTTAAGATATATCGATACAACAAGTGTGTCCATCCATGTAAACCGAGACAATTATGAACTGCTCTTCGATAAACTGTAATATTGAAAGATCGGTCTGCTTTTGAAATGTACTTTAGATTGTCTCCATTAAACCTTAAGATATCTACTTTAATGTCTAATGTTTTGTCGTGTATTCTATTTGGAGATAACATTCGTAATGTAGATGACGTATCATACTGATTGATTTGTTGCTTTCGAAGTTTTTCTCCAATTTTTCTTCTATATAAAGATAGCCTTCAAACTTCATTTAATATCATGTAGATTGGCGACATTCGCTTCATCTGCTTTTTGCACACATTCTTCTGTAGTGCTTTCTTTTCCGCCATTTCATGATGAATCAACGAGACAACGACAATTTGCCTCTATTTCGTTACAGCTCAATTTGGGTCCGTTCAATGAGTTGACTCCGCCTCAGTGGAATGAACCCTACCGAGTGAGTACGTGGAATTATCTGCTGTAACCGCTGGATTAGCCGCTTTTCCTCTCGCCATTGGATCAAGACTGATTGAGTTTCAGGTCAATCTTGAACCGTCGATTTAGTTTGTCTTTTTCCTCTTGATTTGTGTTTCAATGAATTAATCTACCCTTGTTCAAATTCCTCCTACCGCCTGGATGATGCTTCTGAGGAAGATTGCTTAACCTTTGTTTTGTTTCGCTACTCTAGCTCGAAATCGACGCCTCGAGAGAAAGAGGGGGACCGAGAGGGAGAACTCTGTGGTTCTCCCATCGATGATGAGCGCTTCCTGAGAAAAATCGAGGAGAGCTTAGAGAAGAAGGAGAAGAAAGATACGAGAGGAAGCTTTCAAAATATATTCATATTTCTTTTTCTTTTATCCTCTATTTATACTATCTATCTAACCTAGATCTACGCTTTCTTCAATGAGTAACTACTTTCTTTACTGAATCGCTTATTCACTATGTCTTACTGCCTTTTCCTGAATGTTAATTGACAATGATCTTCGATTTCTCGATATATTCTCATCCTCATACAAAAATAACGTAAAACCGTTATTTTGTTAGTTTATTTCTTGATTTTGATTGATCTACATTCTGATACATCGCCGCAGTTTTGTTTTTAATGATCCGGAAATATCCGTCCGCATTTTATGGATTATTATCAGTGCATCATTTAAATTTGATCTTGGTCTAGGCTATTCGACATGTATTTGTATTCTGTAATATTTGTATTTGTTTGACGCCCGATTTAAGATATTTGTAATCTTTTTTTTCTGATATATATCTTTCTCTGCTTAGTCTCAGAAAGCGCAAATTTATCCCTCCTTATTGTCCGAAATTATTTATGTTTATAAGTCCTTAGCCAACTTAGAATTTTTCTTTCCCTTTTGTAGTCTATTTGAGGGTATGGACTCATATCATTTCTTCTTTCCCTTTTGCCTCTCAACAAGAGCATCAATGATACGCTCGCTTTCTTAATTTGCAATTTCGTTCAATGAGTTGACTCGCCTGAGTAGAATGAACTCTACCGTGGAGTAGCTACAATGGGAATTATCTGCTTTCAACCGCTGATTAGCGCCTTTTCCTCCGCTGCCGGATCAAGACTGGATTGAGTTTCAGGTTGAATCTTGAACCGCCCGATGATTTCTTTTCGCCTCGATGTTTCAATGAATTAATCCTCTTGTTCAAATTCCTCCCATTGCCGTGTTGATGCTTCTAGAGGAAGATTGCTTAACCTTTGTTTTGTTTCGTTTCTCTCTGTATTTGTATTCTGTAATATTTGTATTTGGACTTCTTCTTGTGCATCCACTTCACGGTTTGAGTATCTTCTGTAGTTGATCTCTTGGTCTCATTGTCATGAAAGGCAAACAATTTGGCAGCGTATAATATACAGTGATATTTTTTCTTCACCAATTGAAACACAATCCTTTCTTTTCTTCTTCTTGGTGTGTAGGTGTCTGAACTACGAATTCTTATTGTTGTTTATTTTGATTCTTTGTGTTGATTGGTGTTTGTGGGAGTAAGCGGTATGGGTTGTTCTTTGTAATTGAGGTTGTTTCACTGGAGATTAGGTACGTCTTGTAGTTTATTATGATTGTCTATTATTAGTCATCTTGATTAATTTGGATTGAAATGCTTTGCAAGGGGTGTAATGCTCTTACTTCCCTCTTGATATCGTGTTTAAGCGATTAAGCGACTTTATAAAAATTGGTGGAATGCACGATTGATTAATTCTTGAGTCGTTAGAAGTTACGAGCTGTTGTCTGTTTGTAATTTAGTTAATTCTCTCTCAAATCTCTGTATAGAGAGGGACCAAATCTCTGAATAACCTCCCTCTAGCACACAATCATATACTCTAGGACTTAAAATCATAACCTTCTGGTTTGAGCCAAAGCATTCAACTATTAGACTAAAATAGGCTACATGATTAAGGATTGAGTTTCTTAAACTAATTTGTAGGAAAGCATTCTAAGTAAATATGAATCAAAACATAATCTTCTTCAAGAAATTTGTAAAAATTTCGAGTATTAGCAACCAAATTATACTTCTCAGTTTTTGAAGTAATATAATTTTTTTTAACATGCATTTTATGCATATTTTTAGCAAACTTAGTGGCAAAGTATGGTGGTACTAATTCCATGGATCATTGAGGTGGCATGAAGTGAATAAGTATGGTGAAGGATTGTTGGGCTTGATGGAACATTGATAAGGTCAAAATTAATGGGGGTTGAATTGATGGTGATTGATTTTTTCACAGTTTCCTTAAAATCAAGTGAATAGATGTTGTCTATTCCAAGCTAGCATGTCAATTTTTGAAATATTATTTTTGAGATGAGAAAATCAATGAGTTGGTTATCTACGGTGACAAATGGGGTGGAAAATAAATTAGACTAGTATTGAGTTTCCCTTTTATAAAATGTTTATTCACTTTAATATGTTTTGTTCAATTATGTTGCATGAGATTATGTACAATATTGATGGTTGACTTGTTATAATAGAGTTTCATATGATCTGTTCATTTAATCTCTAAATCTTCTGCAATAATTTTGCGCCATAATAGTTTGCGTCTTCGTAAAAGTACAACCATGCATGTTTGCAGTACATGCGATCAGGAATAATGAATTATTAAACTATCTTCAAAGTGCATTTTGCATCAATTATATTGTTTTACTATTTGGCAAGAATAAAATATCTACTATTCTTACATATTGGAAGTTACTTTGCCTATGTACTCTCACTTGTGTAGCTTAAAGAGGGTGTATCTGAAATCTTTGGATTTTTCATTACTTGATTCTTACACTGATCACAGTTGTGATTTCTGATGTTTAAAGACAAAGCAACGGTAATGTATTTTGAAAGGAGGGCATAACTCAAGGTAAGTTGTTATAACTAAGCTAAATATATTTTTGAATCTGAGGATTTATGTCACTTAGTAATGGCTAATTATTGATGATGACCACGTGACATTAAGCAGTAAAGAAATAATTCATTAGAAAAACTTGATTTGATGAGCACATACAACTTCCCACAAGAATTACAAAGCAAATGACTAGTCATGATTCTTAAGAGTCCTAAATGAACCATACGGTTTCTGATAGACAACTTACCTAGCCTTGGATCTTTGGGGTGAGGAGCCACAACTATTTCCAAGAGGAGAAACAAAAGTGTTTTTTTTAAATTTTAGGAGGAACCATAGTAGCGAAAGTATTAAGAACCTTATAATCTTTCCACCCATGTTGAAGATATTCAATTGTTTTTAAGAATGAAACCAATTTTCCATGTCCATAATAAGAAAGATGAAAATGAACCTTCAATAAGAAATGAATCAATGAAGAGCAGATTGGGAAAACTTTTTGATCAAGGGAAGAGGCGAGTTTTGTTAAGAAGTGGATAAATGTTTGCACATCCAACCAGGACAATTCCCAGAACCTTGGTTCAGTCACTCGACAAATCTGCTTAAGGTGGTCCAAGTCATAATGTTATTAGAATCTTTGTGACCTGGACCTTGCGAGGTTTCCTTTGATCGAACATCTTAAGCCTTATCCAGGCCAAAGTGATAATGCTGAATTTTCTATTGAAACCTTGAATTAAAATGCTAGAGAGCCTCACCAACCTTGAAATTTCCTCAAACAATTTTTTGATCTAAGCATTGAGTTTGAGACTCAGCTTGAAATGACCTTGATAAATATTTTTTTTCTAATTCCAACTACGAAGAAACTTGAAATTTTCTTACTTACAAGTGGTACAAACAAAATAATTCTTTCTGAGAGGAAGAATGGTGAAGAAATATGTAAATAGCTTCCAATCAATGCCTGCCTAAAAGTTAGCTTAACTTCTGTGATTTGTTTGGTTCAGGATCAACTAATTAAGCTTAAAGCCTTAAAGGGTGGTAATGTACTCACTGATCAGCTTGGTAGTTATTACTGACATGATGTCTATTTTCGTATCTTTTTTCTAGAACTTAATCCAATCCCTATAAATAGATAATTTTTTTGGGCAATTTGAAAAACTTTTTGAAATCGTAGAATTATTTTTGTTGACACTTGGTATGAGCTAAGTCAGGTTAAATATCATACGCAATCCATCAAATCATGATTCCAGAATAGAAAGATTTGTTCAAATGAGGATTAGCTGAAGCTTGGTATAGCATATGTGAAGTGTAACATGGCTTTTCCTTGTCGTCTAAGGTTGTTCAGCAATTCTTGCTTTATTTAGTAGTTATCACAAACTCGGTAAATTATTTTTTCACCTAATATATAAAAAAACCAGAGTAATATGTGCCCAAAATAAATTGGGCATTGATTAACTAAGAAGAACAGAAATCTTGTTGACTATTACTTATTAAGTAGATTGCTGAAGTGGGATGAAACGGAAGGAAAAGTTGTTAAAGCTTCCAAATGATTAAATAAAAAATGTAGGTTAACAACAATGATACTGAAGTCATTTTTGTTGGATGATACCTATGATGCTGCCATCGAGGCTATGGACTGACATGGTCTTTTAGCATACTGTGTTCAATCCTTTAGGCTAAACTTTCCCTTGTTTCAGCCTATTTGATGCACGGCCAATACCTCATAAGTACTGTTAGCCGGTTTCAGGCTTTCAAGAAACGCAAAATATAAGCTTAGGATTAGTTGGCATTGTTTATAAATTAAAAGAGCATTTACATAAATAGCACACAATTCTTATATATTTATATATTTAACACGTAAGTTTACATATTTACATAAATAACACCTGCACCTACCCAAATCTTTAATGTTGCATCAAAAATAGCACAATCATTAATTTTTTAAAATGAAATGTACCTTTTTATATATAGTAAAAGTGTTATATTTGTAAATATCAAACTTTAAATGTTAGATTTGAAAATGCATAAGAATTTTCCTTAAATTAATTTATACTCTTAATTTTTTTATTTACCAAAATTTGAAACTTTGGTCTTTTTTTTTTGAACAATTCTTATATTTAGTACTTGCATGTTCTTAAAACTCAAAAGATACCATCCTGATTGTATCTATTGTACTTCTTAATCCCTTACTTTTCAGGAAAAACACTATTTTTTGGACACTTGAACTAAGGTTTCACGGCACGGATATTGTTCAAGTTCACCACAGGTGAGTTTTCATCATTCATTGCTGTTTGATATTGATTAGTCGTACTTCTCATTCTATAAATCACTGAAGAATTTAGCATTAGTATGCATCTCTCTCTCTCTCTCTCTCTCTCTTCTTGTGTCACCGTGTAAAATGAGCATATTCTATATAATTACTGGAAAATATCATTCAATAATCCAACCTCTCCAACCCCTTTCATCTTATCCAACCCAAATTTACCTTCTTTTTCCTCTTCAATTAGGGTAGTTTGGCTTATGTGCAGCTTGTAAAATAGAAATTTTAGATGTCTGTGTTTTAAAATTCATTTAATCAACTGAAAATTTTCATGCAAAATGAGCTTGATTGTGAGTTTTGTCCTCATCCTATCCCCCATCTAATCCTTTTTTAGTGGAAGGCAATTGCCTTGTTATATTACTGTTACCTAGTAGTTAAAATCATTTTGTCCTAACATTAAGGTTTTGATATCTTATTTCTTTCAGTGTAGATGAACATGAAAGCTTATTATCTATAGTTTCAAAACATTTTTCACCTGGCCCCTGGAATCATAAGCTGAAGTCATTTTGCGATGTCCAATTGGATGATTTAAACCTTTTCCTTCAGAAGAATCCAAAGGTATTATTTTGCCGAGCTACCATGAAAATTTTAGTTCGTCGAAATTATAACACGCTTCTTCACCCCACTTAACTTTCTTTATGCAGAACTCGAAGTCGGTGCTCAGGAAATTGGACATAAAAGCACCAATAGGCTCACAATTGGCAAATCTTTTGATACTCGAGCATCCCGTCATTTTCATCTATCTTCCTTCGCACGTTATCGACTTCGAATTTGAGGCAGCTAGAACGCCTTTCCTTAGAAACACAGCACCTTCAACTTCTGATGGCATACCAAGTCACAATGGCACTTCATATAGGGTGGAGGAGGTTGAAGAAGGTGATATGCCTTCAGAGACAAGAGTCACAGATCTTATGGATTGCATGAAATCAAATGCACTTTCTAACCCAAGTGTTACAAAGGAAATATCAAAAGCAGATAATGCAGTTCATTTCACAGATAAACAGATTCCAGAGGTAAGTTCTGTAGGTATCAGCCTTCAACTCTCTGGAGAACCTCACAGAACACATGCTACAAACTCACCTGAATCAGGAGACACAGGATTTTATTTTGAGCAAGAACTGAGGAATGTTTTTTCTGATCTAATGGGGGAGATGAATCCCGATGATTTTTTGTGCTTTGACGTGTGTATGACGACAGTGTTGACTTGAGAGAAGCGAGATGGTATGACATGGAAGAAAGAGGAAGGGATGATGCAGAAGAAGTAAGCGTAAGGGAAGTTGTGTTAGACGAAGGAAGAGAAGCTGCCTTAGTGAAAAGGAAAGGGGATGGTTTGGGAGAAGAACTACTTGTTGATTTGGAAGAGAGAGAAGGTAATGTGTTGAAACAAAGTAGAAATAGTGATCAGGAAGAAGAGAGAGAGAATTCATTTCCTTCTGGTAGGATTCTCTTTGGGGAAATGGAATTAGAGGAGGGTGAGATCCCTTGCTTTTTGTAGGTAATATTAGCCATTTCTGACCAACTTAAATATTGAAGTTTGGAGAACCACCACAGCATTTCTTCCTCCTTCAAGCCTTACCTCTGCCGGATAAACGCCTGAAGGGAGGAAAGTTTGTCTTGGAAATTCCCACTGGTAAATCGGTTTAGCATAGCCTGAATTTTTGTTAGGATTAGGAAATCGAGTTATTAGAGTATCTGTTGTTTTTGATATGGGGATATTACAATATATGTGTCTTAGTATTCCATTGTAATCTTTTGATCATTGATGTTCTTTTTCTTGAAATTTAAAATTTTTATTATGTCTTGAATGAGATGAGACCATCTATAACTTATAGGCTTCGTTTGGGAGGGCTTTTTTAGTGTATTTTGTGTTGGAAAATGTGAATTTATGAATTTTCTACTCGTTTAAATAGTGTGTTTTTTGAAATTGTGTTTTAGCTCCATCTCACTGAAAGCTCCGTTTTAGCTCCTTTTCAAAAATCAAAAGATAAATAGTTTTTTAGGAAATACTTTTAAACAAGTTTTTCAGGAATCCGAAAAGATTAGCCAAATGAAGCTATAATGATAAACAAAAAATATTATTTTGCCATTAATATGAGCTCGTGTAGTATTTTCTACAGTTTCTTAGATGGAAGGAGTTCATTTCTTTAAAAAAAATATCAAGTGTTGTAATTATTTTAGGATATTTATAAATCAATCATCTAAAATATATATATTTATAATTTAATTATTTTTATCGTATTTTAACTATAAGGCTCATGTATTTGAATATGTCAAGATCAAATCATTATAAATTTTATAAAAATAAAAAATATGTGTAGAGTTTTTTTTATGAATTTTAATATTTGAATGTCAATTTAAAATTTTGATGTTGAAAATAATTAATTTGTAAATATGTAAGAATATGATGATAGCGTATGTAAAAATTTCAATTATTTTTTATGCATGATTCATATTATATAATTCTTATAAATTTATATATCTAATATATCAATTTTAATATTTATGTGCATAATATTTAAATTTTAATATTACATTAAAAATATCATTATTATTATATACTTTTTTAAAAAAGTGAATTTATATTTTAGATAAAATGTTAAAAATATAAAAAAATTTAAATTTTAGGTATTAAATATATAAATATATCGACATTGTGTAGTACTTAATTTTATTTTATTTTTAATTTATGAACGTGCAATTTATTTCAAAGCTCTGGTTTTTCTAATAATAGCTTCAGTGTTTTAAATGTGAGTTCACATTTTAAATGTGACTGACTTTTATATGAATTGGTGGAGTATTTTCTCTTCAATTAGGAGATTTAGTTTAAATCACACTTTTATTCATTAAAAAAATATTAGGCTAACTTTCTTTTTTTTAAAAAAGAAGATTTACATACATATCATATAATTCTTATATATTTACATATTTAATACTTACTTATTTAATATTTTTTATGCTTAGAAATATATATTTTATTTTGATAAGAATATTTTTGATGTGATATTGAAGATTAGTATGTTATATATATAAAAAAATAAAATTTAAGTATTAGATATATAAATATATAAAAATTGTATGATGTGTATGTAAGTTCTAAAAAAAAAATTGTTTAGTGAACGGAGCAATTATGAATGTATTTGATTTGCAGAACATCGTTGTCTGCTTTACCTACTTTCGGATATGTTCTTCAATGCAAGGCTTAAATGTGCTGAACTATCAATGTGAATGTATTATGTTATAATGATATTTTTGTCGGTGTCTATTATTTGCAGATAAACATTATGAATGAACGAGCAGTTTAATAGTTTTAAGAAATAATAAAGTAATTAAACAATACGAAATTTTCATTATAATTTATATCAAAATATAAATCAACTTTAATTGATCATTGATAAAGTTAGATTGTTTACCATTTTAATATATTGCAAATGGTGATTTAAATATATTTAGATTATAAATTATTAAAAATAGTTTAAATTTAAATTTAAATTGCTTTAAATTGGATTGAAATTAATATTTTCATTGATATTTTATAATTTATGTCAAACAAATTGTGATATTAAAAATATGCTTATGAAAGCCTCTTGATATGACCCCAAATCATACAATTGTCAATTATAACATATAACAATAAAATTCTGATGATAACGACTGATGCAGTAAGAAAACCAAATCTGTACAAATGATTCAAAAAATCAATATACTGAGGCTACTTATGATATTCTGAGAGGAGAAAGAAGACTTAGGAAATATCGAAGCTATAAACAAAGATCGAGAAAATACCTTATCATAGCACAAACAAATATCAATGAGAGAATATCGAAAAAGATGCAAGACAACTAAAGAATAACGGTCATTCTGATAATGTATACATTAATAACAAAGAAAGCAAAGTATTCGGCTTTTTTTGATAATCTACTTGATTCAAAGATCAAGATTCAAGAAATGCCATCGAGATAAAAAACAGTTAAAGCGAGAACGCGTTCCACCTATGAAAAGAAAGCGAGCGGTTATAATAATAAGAAAGCATCTTGTAAAGAAACATTAACTAGATCAGAGGATGTAATAGTATAAATAGGGAGAAAAAGACAAACATAGGAAAATAATGAATATATTTTGAAAGCAACTTCCCTTCTCTTCTATATCTTCTCTTCTCCTTCTTCTTGTAAGCTCTTCTCTGGTTATCCTCGCCGGAAACCACCGCTCATCTTCCCTCTGCAAAATCCTAGGGTTTCTCCTCTGCTCCCATCCGCTCCCCCTCTTTCTCTCGGAGTGATTGATGACTGTCAAGGAAAACAAAAGAAAGGGTTAAAGCAAGCTTCCCCAGAAGCTTCATCACTGACAAGCTGTAGGGTATAGGGGTGTGTTGAGCGATTTGGAACCAAATCTCGAAAAAATTGCTCGAGCTTCAGTGGTGGCTCGAAAATTTCGAGTTCGAGCAGTCGGATTGAATCGAGCTCGAGCTCAATCCGCTTCGTGATTTCAGGCTCGGTTGGCCAGTCTTGGGTTCAAATCCAATCGAGAAATACAAACGAGCTCGTTTGGCTCAAAATAAAATCCATTTAAACTTCTGCACCATTTTTTTACTTAAGATGACTTACATTTTTTCATTCTTCTTAGATTTATAAAAGGAAAAAAAAATTGATATACACCTATGTTCAAATTAGGTTGATCAAGAAGACAAGAACAAACACATATATTATTCGTAAACCATTAACATTTTAACAAATAATTTGCTAAAAGAAAATAAAATAACAATATAATAATAAACTTAATTACTTTGATAATTTCACCAATCACCAGACAATATACATTATTATTAAAATAGCCAACAAACAAAAAAATAAATAAAACTTTTCTTATTAATAGCAAGTTAATTTTAAATTTTACAAATCTTTTTCTTGACAAATCACAAATAATAATAGCAAGTTAATTATAAAATAATCATCTTCATTGTCTAATAATTAAATTATTGATTTAAATAAAATTTTCTCGCACTTGAAAAAAGGCGATATTACTTTTTTTCATTTTAAGTACAATACAACGAATTGTAAGGTCATCAAACGATTAGATACTTAAAAGCATTTTCATACATGAATACATGATTGCTCTTTTGCACAAATTAAAACTCGGTTGTCTCCATTCTGATATTATTCACACCTACCCATTCATCTAACGTTAATTAAGTTTGCCTCCATCGCTTCGTCAACGTGGAGCGACATTCATTGATTGCAATTCCGTGTCATAGAAAAGAAGGATTAAAATGACAAAATAATATTGCATTTTAAGCCGTAAAACTGCTTCAAACCGATATAAATTTGTTTGTGACTCAGAAAGTAATATCCATCTTCAAGCATTCGCAATTAGCTTAAAATTTGTAATTTTATATTTTACTTCAATAATTGAATGCAACCTCTAGGTTGCCAAAGCCATCCATTAGAGCCTTAAAGATAGAAAAATAAATCCCTTGCAAAAGTGACAAAACCTCACAAATCAAAAATATAATGCATTAATATAGTAGAAAAGGAATAAAGGCTCAGGTTGCCATCCAATGAGAGGCTTGGTAGCCACAAATAATGAAGCAAAAACAAATGAATTTACCCAAATTACAAATATATTCTCTTCTCATCATCGTCGAAAATTAAAAAAAGCAAAAATTCTTCATGATAAGCCCACTAGATCTCATATCCTCCACGGCTCCACACCACCAACAAGGCAACAAAATAACAAAAAAGCACGCACCAACAACCATGCCTAACACCCAACAAAGAAGGGATGAGCAGACCGAGAAGCCAAAGGTTAGCCTAAGAGCACATCGGTTCAAATCAACCAAAATTCAAATAACTACCCAACCAACACAAGCATTAAACAATAACACAAATACCCAAATGTACCAACACATGTTACACATCCACCCATCCAAGTGATCCTAATTCCAAAATAGCCAACCAAGTGAACCAATCAACCAACACAGCCAAAATAACCAAGTCCAAGTCCAACACCAATAAATCCAACACAAATGAATAAATGGCACAGGCCCAAAAGGAACAACCAACAAGGTTAGAGCCTGAGGGCAAACAAAAATAAATGAATTTACCCAAATTACAAATATATTCTCTTCTCATCACCGAAAATTAAAAGCAAAAAATTCTTCATGATAAGCCCACTAGATCTCATATCCTCCACGGCCCACACCACCAAGGCAACAAGGCAACAAAATAACAAAAGCACCTGTGCCAACAAACCATGCGCCACCAACACCCAAAAAGAATGCCAACGATGAGCAGAGAGCCGAGTCGCAGAGAAGCCAAAGCTAAGAGCCCAACACGTTACACAAGATACGGCCACCCAGCCAACACATCCACCCATCCAAGTGATCCAAATTCCAAAATAGCCAACCAAGTGAACCAATCAACCAACACAGCCAAAAAATCCAACATAGTTACACTTACACGCCCAATAAATCCAACACGGCCAATAAGCAACGGGCGTACCAAAGGCCCAAAAGGAACAACCGAACAAGGTTGTCAAGGTTAGAGCCTAGAGGCAAACAAAAACTCTCCAAATTCCCAAAGAGTGAAAGAGGCTGAGCGAAAGATCACATACACTACAAAAGGGAAAATGCAAAACACACAACCATGTAAGAATGTAGAAATCTCCAAGCCAAGACTATCACTATAAGGCCACCAAAAATAAGACAACCACATATGAATATATGATCGAAAGATAGTATACCTGCATGGGAAGCTCAACATAATCTTGAATGAAACTTGGCTAAATCATTTGCTACAATAGTCTCTCCTCAAGAAATCTTATAAATGGTAACCTCTATGACTTGTGCCCTCAAAAAATTGAGTTGAGTTCTTTATTTTAGGGTGACTAACTAAGCAAGCAAAATGTAGAATGCAAATCATGTAAGAATGTAGAATGCATTAAGACATAAAATATAGTAAGAATGTAAGAGAACTGAAAGATGACAAGATGAAGCAAATAGGTTTGTAAAGTCAAAATAAAATTGCAAACCAAAATTTTATATTATTGCATGCATCAGTAGATAAAATATAGTAAGAATGTAAGATGAAACAATATGTTTATAATGTCAAACAAAAATTTCAAATCTAGGTGAAACTTACATACAATATCAACTATCAAGTAATATACTAATATGTCACCCCAAACGATGAAATGGCCTCAAAGTTAGATCATCGACCAAATCATTTCACTATTAGTATAAAAATTAATCACGAAAGCCTCCATTAATCAATCTCAGTTCAATTTTATCATTGGGCATCATATCGCCATCTGCCACTATCATAAAATATTAAAGCACAGAAGCAGCAAAAAATATAATGTGATGCTACATAGCCTACATTGCTAAAAGAAAATAGTCTCCAAAAATATATACAAACCGAATAGTCACATAAAATGATCAAATAGTCTTGGTAAAAGTCTCCAAAAATAAAGAGAGCATAACCGAAATGATATCACCGATTTTCATATATCCGATTGTGGATAAGCTTTAGTACATTTATAACCAAGTTCTCTTCCACAAGAGCATCAAGAAATTGCAATAGATTAAAAAAGAAACTCATATATGAATAGAAGAGACTAGAGAGAGAATTGTACTATAAAATAAAAAGTAAGATAATATTACCAATGGATCTTTTGATGATTTATATGCAATCAATCTTCCACTACACACTAAAGCATCTAATGTTCTTGGTGAAATTGAACTTCTATAATCGCTAGTACACCACCAAGACTAAAGGCGATTCAAGCAACCTGGTTACTTGGGATGGTAAAAATATCTTTTGCCATCTTGAGAGAGTTTTATATTTCATACAGACATTTTCCACCATTCCAAAATGTCAAATTAATCTGGCATTTCACACATGCTTCATCAAGGTATATCTCCGGATCGACTTCGTGGTTAAAAGGCGTAGAATCTATGAAGTCATACAAACCCGCCAATCATCATGTGAAGCATTACCACCTTCAATTGTGTTTCTTTCAGAGAGGTGGATGCTTCAGTTCCTTTGTAGTCGCATATCAACAGTAATAAGAGTATAGCTCAAAAGTTTTGTTTTACGGTTCCTTCTTCTCATTCACAATGTGAACATCATAAATTTATGGGTAGTAGTAATTGATAGCAAAAGTTTCATTCTAGGATCTAAAATGCAAGCAATCGAAAATAACAATGAACACTCGTCAAGACTTATCAAATTATCAAATTTCTTCATGCTACTTGTCATGTTTGAAATAAAAAACTAGATGATCTCGATCCAATATTCTCTTGATTAGAACTAGATTGGGAAGCAATCTATTGGTAGATAGGATGAACAAAAAAATTTGAATGCGATGAAAAATCAAGCTCTCTTACTTTCTCAAAATTAATCCAATCTTCTTGAGAGGCAACCATATATAATTCGGGATCACGAAAGCATATTCGTGAAACACATTCTTATAATAAAAGCACTCTAACATCTTGTATGTATGGAGTTCCAGTGAGTTGGCACATCAATGCAAAGTGCCTTTGATGTGGATAAGCCAATCTTCTTGCTATCTCTCCAAATTTATGTAAACACGGAGATCTTTTATAAATAAAATAGACTCTCTTACCCTTTCAATTATTGATTTCTTTTCACCCATCCCCGCACCATTAAGTTTAAAATATGAGACATCGAACATGAAAGAAATCACCCATCAATAGAAAACCGATCTTCTAATGAATAAAGCTTTCTAGCTACATCATTAGATGATGCATTGTTCAAAGTTATGGTACTAACTTTATTTTGTAGACCCCATTGCAACAAACTTTCAGAAATTATCTCAGAAATCACAGCCCCACTATGAGGAGGATCCAAATCAATGAAACTAATTATCCTAGATTGTAATTTCCAATCGTAACTAATGTAATGCACAAGACACATATAACCAATTGTTTGATTTGAAGTCCAGAGCCTAGTAATCAAACTCTCTCAACAACTTTCAAATTTTTTTCAACTTATCTTTTCATTTCATAAACTTTCATACACTCCTCTTTGATGCCAAATCTTGAAATTTTATGATAATTTGATTCATCGATTTCATAATATTGAACCATAAATGTTCAACCATCATAAATGGATATTCATGAACAATAATCATCTTAGCCACAATATTCTTTATTCTAGAATGATCATAGTGCATCTAAACACATAAACTAGATATTGAACCGCTTCCTCTAAATCCTCTACTGGATCAAATATTTTTTGCTTCTTTCCTTGTTATCAACCTTGCTATAGTGATTTGATTTGAAGTGTCTACTTAACCGAGATGTGGTTCCGCTTTTGTTTCACATATGATTTAACACAATAATTACATTTAAACTTGCACCATTTTTCCCTTTTACATTACGTAATTTCAAGTGTTGCCAAACTTCGTGATGTCTTTACCCTTGATCTTAACGCGCTATTTCACCCACACTCTCATTTTGAGTTGTTGCATTATCATCAATAGGTAGTTTGCGTCACTTGAAAAACTAATAGATTTACTTTGAGGAGGACTTGCCATTGTGTCTATAAGAAATGAAACAAAAGCAATGCATAGAATCACTTAAAACCAACCAAGAAATCGCTTAAAGATTGGATTATACATAAAAGATCCCCATATATTTACAACCAAGAAATGCATCTATCAACATGACAATATTTACCAGGCAACAATCAACGAACAACCAAGTCACTAAAGCGAAAGGCATGTGAACATCATAACATGTCCCATGAATGCACAACGACCGTAAACAAGTAAACAACCTTCATAGCAACAAATAACCTCCAACAGGCATGAGGCAACAGCAATCAGCAAAGCCAAGTACCTACTAGGCAGTCGGCAGAGGCACGACATTCAACAGAGGCAGAGCCCAGATGAAAACAAATACAATTAGGAAATGAAACAAATCTGATGCAATCGCCACAACATTCAACAAACCATGAGCCAATGAGTAAGTGAGGCAACAATCGTTACAAGCTTACAAACCCGTGACGGGCGAACGGCAGAACAAAACAACCCCGTGAATACGCTATGATGCTAACATAAAATCGTTACAAACCCCGAAATTGCAAGTACAAATCCTACCGAAAAAAACATAGATACATGATTGGCATGAATGATTAAAGAACCAAACATCCCCAAATCCAATAGGCAAACCTCAAATAATGGAATAACAGAAATAATTGAAATAACCAACATAATAATTCCATGAAATACTTACAGAATCGAAATGAAAGAAAATCAGAAAGTATTTCTGGAGCAAGGAAGCAAACCAAGCACATAGTGATACACACCACACCGATCAAATCGAAGCAAACCAAACACTAACCGATCGACGGCCGATGATATCTGAAAGACGCGCGCCGCAATGGAAGCACTGACAAGTGAGAACGGAGGAGAACCGGAGAAGAGAACCAAGAAGCGAGAAGAAGTGAGAACCGAGAAGTGAAGAGGTTGGCCTCGGGGTCGAATAAATTAGAATAGGGATTTTAGTTTTAGATCGCCGTCGAATTAATCGACGGCCGTCGCCGCTCATACCGCATTCGATCCGCCGCAAAAAGCCATGTTCGCCGGTCGCTCGAAATAAATTGAGCCAATTGCTCAAAAAATCGGCTCGTTGCTTGAGCTCGAGGTCGATTCGAGTCGACTTTCGAGCGAAATCTTCGAAGCTAATTTCTCACCGGCAAGCCCAGGCTCGATTCATTCCAAGAAGCACATATCAAGGCAAGAGATCGAGAGAAGACACGCGCAAGCCATTATCTAAGAAGGTAATCAAACGGCACCTAATCGAGGTTAAGGTGTAATTTCCTTAGATCCTACGCAAAAGGGAATATCGCGATGATGAGAGAATCAAACATTTGATCTCAACCTTCATTCCACCAAAATAAACCCATAAACAGAAAAAGACCTTATCACCTCTCCTCAAACAGAACTAAAGTACAACATTAAGAATTGATATATCTCTCTAAAATTTATAAATCAAGCACGAATTTAAAGTTAAAGCATATATACAATTAAATTAAACGGCTCAGTGAAATGAATCTAATAATACTAAAATCAGGTCAAATCGAGCTCAAATGAGCTCAAATCAAGAAAAGTTACATATAAAAATTTTAAAACACTAACTGGATGATTAAATGACTTTCAAATTTGATGTGCTTATAGTCAAATCAAGCGGCTTGACGAGACGAATCCAACAAGCCTAAGATCACTCAAATCAAATGTCATTTGAATGGTAAAATCATAAAAAAATTATCTATGATCAAATGAATCAATACGAACGTCCGATGAAGTGTTTTGAGATTGTGACTACAATGACCAAAATACCCCTTTCAAAATCCTATAAATAGGACCACATTCTTGTCATGAAGGAGGGGAAGGAGATGGAAGTGAACTTGAGAGAAAGTTGGGAGAGAGTTAGAAATTCAAAGTTTGTCATCACCACATTGCCGATGTCGCCATTGTTATGCCGACCGCCACCAACAACACATCATCATAATAACGCGGATAGCTGTTGTGACATGATTCTGAAATTTTCATTGTTAGGTTTTCTCATTTATAATCTTGTAATCTCATTATCGGAAAAACTTAAACTTTGTACTCTAAAGCAGATATATAGTGTAGTATTTTTACTGGGCTAGGCCCGGAAGTTTTTCCACTCTTCCTAGGGTTTTTTCACATAAAAATTATGGAGTTTCTTATTCTGTTTGTGTGCTGGATTTCCAGTTAAGACGTGAAATTTTATTCTAACGCAACTAGTTTTCTGGCATGCAACAATTTGATACCGTCTGTGAGAAACATTTTCTTTACATCTTCACAATGGTTGACAATCTGACTTCAAATTAAGAGCAGCACCATCTATATGATGAAAAAAATTCTACTTGGGAGTAACACATATGAAGATTGAAGAAACAACAAATGATGATTCTTCAATTCTTGTTAGAAACTAGGGGGTAATCATTGATCTCAAAAGATCATCCAAATCAATATTCTGAATATCTAATTAATTATCAGTTCAAGAAGCAAGTCAATGATATAGAGTAATTTCAACTTTGAAAAAAAAAGATAGCTTTGCAAATTGTGATTCTTCAATCATATTCATGGAAAAAAAAGGCAAAGGTCAAGGAGCAACTTTGGCTACAGCCTCAAACGGATGTTTTGATTTGACCTCTTCCACACAAGTTAACATCATCGAGTAATACTCTGACAAATAATCTCGGAAGAATCAAAATATTTAACCTCTTCCACACAAGTTAACGCTATCGAGTAACACTTTGACAAAACAACTTTGGATGAGAGTTAAAACTATTGACTTCTTCCACACAGGTTAAATGTCACCGAGTAACACTTTGACAAATAATCTCAGATATGTCAAAAATCCTTTAAGAATTCATCCCCTAGAAGGCACGCCCTTGAGGAAGCCTCGATGGGAAGCTAGTAGTGGACAAAGTCTTTACTAGAAAGACTTTAAAAGAGCAAGTGGTTAGTAGGGGTCTTCAAAAAAAAAAAAGAGGCAAAATCTCATAAGGTACATCAAAATCTTAGAAGTAGCTAGAAAATGCAATACATCAAAAACCTCAAAAGCATCATAAAGGCATAGATCTGACAAAATCTCAAAGGCAAAGCTTTAGAAAATCTCTATATCAAAACCTCAGAAGATAAAAACTTAGAAGGTAGAACTACATCAAAAACTTTAGAAAGCAAAAGCTTCAGAAGGTGCAGGAACATCAAAATCGATAAAGACAAAGCCGAAGGTAAAGTACATTAAAAAATCTTAGAAAAGCGTAGAGGAATAGATATATTAAAATCTCAGGAGATATATATAAATCATAATCCTTTCGAAGTCAAAGCCTAAAAAAAGATATATGATTACCCTCATCATTGGGGGACAAAAACTTTACAATACAAAAATATATACTTCTTATGCTAGGGGCAGGTTTTAACAGCCATAAAAGATAATATGGAGTCTGAATTTGGGATGTGCGCCGCCTAACCAGATCATTTGGAAACCCTGAGATCTGAAAGAAGGGGAGCCTGCGAGGAGGGTCGACATCATTATATCTGGATCGGTGAATAATTGAGAAAGAAAGCTGCTAGAGCTGGGATTACGTTACTGTATGTGTCTTGAAACCAGAGATCAGGAGAACTGAGCCTCAGGGGTCGGACGCATTATCTGTCATTGGAGGCTACCAAAGAGAAGAAAGTGGAAGAACACCTGGGAGATTGATGGCGAGAGTGTTGGAAACCAGATCGAGAATTCTCTGAAAGGGGTGGCGATTATCTGAGTTAGTGGAGGCTATCAAAGAGAAGAAAGAAATGTGTGAGTTTTTTCTTACCCTTTGAGGGGGTATTTATACTTAAAAATTGACCATTCAAATTTTTTAAAAATAAATATATATATAAACTTTTCATTTTTCTAAAAAAAGGAGAGAAGAAAAAAGTAATGATATTTTAAGTAAAAAAAATTCTTCACATTCTTCGTTATAAAATATAATAATAATTTTGTCTCTTCCTCTCTCTCTCTCTCTCTCTCTCTCTCTCTCTCTCTCTCTCTCTCTCTCTCTCCAAAGGGAAAAAAGGAGAGAAAATTGGGGGGCCATGACCTCTCTTTTCAAACCAAATGACACTCATAAAAAAAAGAGAGAATTTATCAAAATAAGTTTTATGTATTCATAAAAATTATCACTTTATTAATTAAAATAAATAAATAAATATTAATAAATAATTAGTAAATAAATTGATACATATGATAACTATAAATACTAATAATTTTTAGCTAAATTGATTTTATTTAATTTATTTTTAGATGAAATAAGTTTTATCATCCAAAAATAGGGTGACAAATGATATATCTCTCTAAAATATATAAATCAAGCACGAAACTCAAGTTAAAGCATGTATACAGTCAAATTAAATGACTCAGTGAAATGAGTCTAATAATACTAAAATCAGGTCAAATCAAACCCAAATGAGCTAAAATCAAGCCTGAAAGCTACATATGAAAACTTCGAAATACTAACTCTATTATCAAATGACTTCCAAATTTGACGTGCTTATAGTCAAATCGAGCGGCTCGACGAGACGAATCCAACGAGTCTAAGATCAGTCAAATCTAAGATTATTTGAATGGTCAAATCACTAAAAAATATCTATAATCAAATGAATCATTATGAACCGTCTGATGAAGTGTTTTGAGATTTTGGCTACAATGATCAAAATACCCCTTTTAGAATCCTATAGATAAGACCTCATTCTTATCATGAAGGAGGGAAAGGAGCTGGAAGCGAACTTGGGAGAAACTGGAGAAATTTAGAAGTTAAGTTATAAATCAGTTATTATTGTCGATCGCCTATTGTATCGCCGTCACCACACAATTGTTACATCCATTATCATTGCATGTATTGTTACATGATTATGAAATTCATAATTAGGCTTTCACATCAATGTATAATTGTGGAAAACTTAAATTTACTCAAATTAGATATATGTGTAGCATTTTTCTTGGAAATTTTTTTTTTTTTTGAGATTTTTTTCATATAAAATTTATGGAGTTCTTATTCTCTTTATTATCTGTGTGTCTTTGGATTTTACATACTAATATGTGAAGTTTTATTCTCATGGTTTTCGCACAAAATGAATTTTTGTTTGTTTATTTTAAAGAAATTTTTATTAAAAATAATTTAAATATATTTTAATCATTATAAATTAGCTTAAAAATCAATCTAACTTCAGCAATTGAGTTGATTTATCTTACGGTGTAAATAAAAAAGAGATTTCATATGATTTTCAAATAAAATTATTATTTTAAAGATTTTAAAAATAATTTATTTTTTAGAATAATGTAATATTGTTTTATGTTAACACCATTTAATTAAGATGATATATTAATAAGGTTAAAAAAAGGTAAACATTTGGTAAGGATATTTTGATTAAATTATTTATAAGACTTCAAAATTATTGGATTTATTTTAAGATTAGAATAATATAAGTTTTAATTAATATCAATATATTATATTTATACTAAAATATTTTTTATTTTAATTAATTTTTATTAGAATATCTAGATATAAATTTTCAAATAAAAATCGTAGCAGTAATCACAAAAAAATTAAATAGTGGATTAACAAATGTAAAATTTTGTAATTACTTGGAAGACAACTGGTCAAAAATTTTAAATTTATATGATATTATTAAAAAGTTGACTTTTTAATGTTTATATTTTTACTTTTAACGATTCAAGTACGTTGAATATTTAGTGATCTTATATCTGCAGCACTAACTCGTCTTACATGCGGATGACTATACTCTGAAGGTGCCTTCTTGTACCAGCGGACTAATTGAAAAAAAAAAAAGAAATATTTATATACTTATCATATAATTTTTATATATTTATATATCTTATATTTAAATAATTTATATATTTATATATATTACATTAAAATTTTTAACATTATATTAAAAGTATCACAATTATTATTTTTTAAAAAATAAATGAATCTCTTCAGGTCTAGATAATATGTTTAAAATATAAATATTAAATTTTAAATATTAGATATTTAAATATATAAAAATTGCATGATAATGCAAATTTTTCAAGAGTAATAAAACTTCAACTCCTTCAATAAATTCATATAAAATGTAAAATTGAGGTCAATGTTTTTTTAATGAATTAATTAACACTCTTTTAAATAAAAAAAATAACATTCTTATTTTAATTAATCAATTCAAATAAAATAAAAGTATATTTTATTTTTGCATATATTTATTTAGAATTCAGTACTCGAGAAGTTCGGTCCACATTTGGAGAGAACGGATCACTTAATGCATTGGTTATTAAAAAATGGCATTAAATATATAGAGTGATGTGAAATTTTTTTTTGTTCGTCGCAATTATCCAAAATACAATTGTTAATATATGCATTTACAATTTGATCATCTTCATCATTTTTTTGGAACTATGAGATTACGTATATTCGCGCTCAAATTAATTTTTATGAAAATGAAAAATATGATTTGAGCTTTTGTTATGAATTTCAATATTTGAATGTCAATTTGAAATTTTGATGTTAAAAAGTGATTAATTTGTAAATATGTAAGAATTAGATGATGGTGTATGTAAAAACCTCTTATTTTAAATTTGAAAGATTTACATACACACTACATAATTTTTATGTATTTATATATCTAACACCTAAAATTATATATTTACATATAACATATAATTCTTTTTGACTATATTATAAAATTATTTTTAATTTTACTTTCATCTTTTAAAAATTTCATATTATTCCACCTTCGAAATTTTAGAATTTATTTATTAAGATTATTAAAAAAATAAGACTTTATTTATTTATTATTTTTAATTGTAATTTATATTTTTTATTCTTAATAAACAATAAATTATTTTATTTTTCTCAAAATTTGTACTTAAATTTATTTGCATAATAAATAATAATGATGAATAAAATAATAGATACATATTATTATTAAAATTAAACAACATAAATAAATTTTTTACTTTTGTTATAAACTTAATGATTTTGTCAAAATAATTTTACAATAGTATATTTAATGATTATGTATAATTAATTAAAACTTATGATCTGAATATTCGGCTTGATGAATAATTTTTATTTCTTAAAAAAGAAATTACAATACATACAAAAAAATCGAAGGAAAGAAATACAATTTATAATATTTTATTTTTTAATTATTTAAAATAGCATTGACTCTATAAGTATTATAATAAGCATTGACTATGAATATTATAAAAAAGTGATAATAAAATAAAATTAAAGATTAGTAGATGAATAATCTTTTAATCACTTATATTGAGAATAATATATTAAATGGAATTAATAAAGATATAATTATTTAATGCTTAATAAATGTTGCTAATTGTGAGCTTTTTATTCATATATATGATATTTTTTTCATATAAATATATTCTAACTTAAAAAAATTTAAAACAGCCAATGTCGGTTTGAAATGTGAATGAAGAAGGTTGAGGATACTCTTTATAATGTAAAATGGTGCCTCTAAAGAAAATTTGTCTCTGTATTTAATCACACATTCACACTGTGGTTTATTTCTCTTTGAAGTGTGGACTAAATAATGATATAAGTGAAAAATAAATAAATAATAAATTATGTTAGAAAAATATATTGGACTTAGGATTCAAATTTGCACCAATTCTCGCGTGAGTATGATCGAACGAATGATTGTTTATATTCAAATATGAGTAACTTAATAAGTCAGATATGAGTTGTTTGTGAATAATGAGCTTTTTAAACAGCCCTAAGGTCTATATGAGTCAAGCCAACTCATGCTCGACTCATTAAATAGCTTATGAGAACCGAGTTTGATGAGCTAAAAACCTTGGCTAAAATCAAGCCGACTCGACACGTTAGCTCATGAGCTGATTAATTTAATATATATTAAAATAAAATATATTTAAAATTAATAATTTAAATAATTGTTTGTAAATAATGAGCTTTTTAAACAACCCTAAGATCTATATGAGTCAAGCCAACTCATGCTCGATTCATTAAATAGCTTGTGAGAGCCAAATTTGATGAGCTAAAAACCTTGGCTCAAATCAAGCCGACTCTACACGTTAATATATATTAAAATAAATTATATTAAAAATTAATAATTTAAGTATATAATTATTATAAATTTTAAGAAATTATATCTTATTATCTTATATCAAGTAGCTTCTTATCATGTCCCTTCTAATTTCCTAAATTTTTTGTCATTTTCATGATAATTGATTAAATCAAAATTATTTTGTTTCTTTCGTACTAAATGAGCTGGCTCGTGAACCGACTTAAACTCATAAAATAAAACTCGAGCTCGAGCTCGAACTCAATTAATTAATCAAGCTCAAGCTCAAGTTGAGGTTGACTCGTGCTCGGCTCGACCCGTTTATACCCCTAAATAGCCCTAACTGTTCTTAATTAGGATTAAGTTACTTGTTAAGAATTTATTTATTTTTAATATCAAAAAACTATTTTTAAAATTAATTTAAATATATTTTTAACAATATTTGATATCAATTAGTTTAAAAATTAATCTAATTTCATCAATTGAGATTGATTTATCTTACATGTAAATAAATAAAAAAAATTCATAGGATTTTCACATAAGATTTTAATTTTAAGTTTTTTTTTAGAAATTTAATGTTTAGAATATTGTAATATTATTTTACTTTAACACAATCTAATAATGATGATATATTAATAAGATTAAAAATGGTGAAAATATCAGCGAAGATAGGTTGATTAAATTTTTTGTAAGAATAGATTCAAATTTACTGAATTTATTTAGTGATGAGATTAATATAATTTTTAATTAATTATCAATATATTTTATTCAATTTAAAATAAATTTATTTATTTTAAGTTTAAATTTAGTTTATTTTTATTAGAATATTTTAAGATAAATTTTCAAATAAAAATGATACCGTATTAATAACCACAAAAAATTAAATAGAGTATTAATGAATATAAATTTTATAATCACATGGAAGACATCTTAACATAATTTTCAAACTCAAGCAGCTACCGTAACTTGTATGAATGGACGCGATATTTGAAAAAATAATAAAACTTCAACTGCTCAAATAAATTCACAAAGTTTAAAATTGAGACTCTTTTTTTTTGGTTAAAATTTTAAATTAAGCCTTGATATGATCTTGAAAATTTCACTAGTCGAAGCACGAATCTTGATATCGAAAGCAATGTGATTACAGATCAATTATTAAGCGTTTATTATCAATCGACTCTTAAACATGGAGTGTTTATAGTCAAATCGAGCGTCTTGAAGAGTCGGATATAACAAGTCCAAGATCTCATAATTTTGACTTCATTTGAGCATTCAAATACACAAAATACATCAAATGATCGAATGAATCATTTTGAGGCGTCCAGATGGAGTGGAACGGGTTTCATGTATTTGAATGTCACTCCTCCAATCATAAATAGCTCATCATTCCTAATATGAAGGAGCCAAGCGAGAGAGAGAGATAAAGCTTGAAGATCCTCCAAGCACAATCATACCACTCGGCGGTCCATCGCCATCGCCGCGTGATTCGCTGATCCTCGCCCGTCGTCAACCTCTGGGTCTCCATCGCATGACCTTCATCGTGTTTATTCCTCGTTGTTCACCATCATTCTACCTAGCAATTATTCCGCGACATTACTATACGTTGTTCTTTCTCACTTTGAATCCGTTATGAAGATTTTGTACTCAAGATACATGGTGGGAGATTTTCTTGGGCTAGGATGATTTTCCTCTTTTTTGGTTTCGTAAAAGGTTTTTCTTATTCACTCTTTAAATAATGTGTGAGATTTCACAAAACTAAGGAAGTAAACTTTCACTCCTACTGGTTTCTAACGCAGGTTTGGCCGTCTGTGGGAAAAGAATCCTTCAATCATAATTTCTATGAACACCTCGTTAGCAATGAACACTCAGCGAGCCTCGCTCCAACTCTCATCACTCAAACCAATCCTTAAACCTAGATGCAAGCTTTTGCCTCACTCTCCCCACGATAAGTGACCTGCTGAAGGCGGATAGGAATCTCTTTAAAAGATCGTGTCTACAGAATGGAAGAGTCTCAAAATGAGATGATCCGACTTTTTTGAGGAACACAACCACTACCGACAAACACAACTCCCCAAGATCGATCGTTAGCCATGGGAGGTCAAAATCCTAATCTCGACCGAAGTTCCTCTGGTAGAGGATGATCGATCTCTTGACCTTGCTTGTTACCCATCCATCATGCGCCAACCGCTAATCCACCAATTATTGCGGTAGCTTGACACATTCTCGTCCACCACTAGTCATTATACGTGCGAAATTACGCTTAATGCAAGATGAATTTCACCTTCAAGGTCTTCCCCATCACCATGACTATGAGGAATCCTCACCTTTAAATTTAAACTATTCTTCAACATCCTATTCCCGTGGGTTTCAAACTTCCAAGCATTGATTCCATGATGGGGCGATTGACTCACATAAACACATTGACCATTACTGACTATCATGCATATCAACGAGCTCGACACTACTTTGTCGTCTTTCCCGTTACCCTCGAGGGCAAGCTCGCACTTGGTTCTACTCCAAGGGAATCCATCCATACCTTTGGCCCTTCAGATTTGTGTGGAGGCTTCATTGCAAACAGAGGATCATTAAAGATTTCTCTCATCTCTCCGGCATTCGTCAAAATGAGGGTGAATCACTTAAGGAATACTTCCAGAGATTTTCCTTAAAAGCTCGCCAAATACCTGGAGTAGACCCTGAACTATTAAGAGAAATTTTCCTTGGAGGACTTTAAGGCCTTTTACTCCTTAATGAGACACGGTCCACTCATATGCCGACTTAGTTCATCGTGTAGAAGCACAAATCTCTGCCGATGAGATTATTAATGCCCATCGCAAATAATTTAAACAATCTACAGGAAAATATAAAAGCGCCTTAGGGAATGCGGACTGATTGTCCCATCAAAAGAAGCAACAAGGCAATCGCGATCTCCCTCCACGGCCCCCATATCAACGACGTGAACCACGACCAGAAAAGGAATACACGCGCTGAACATGTCTCGTGTCAACCTCCTTATGGCTATTCGAGATGAAGAAAACATCAAGTGGTCGCATTCAACCAAAAATCAATCGAGCAATATTATCACTTTCATCAAGTCGGACATACTTCTTGAGGCATGCAAACAACTCAAAGAAGAAATCGAGGCTCATTCAACAAGGATATCTACGTCGATTTGTGAAGAATTAATCGAATCAAACAAACATACCTCCAACTGGGGGGCAACCAGGATAGTCATCACAAAAATAATAAAATAATCATCAAATAATTGGAAAAATTGAAACAATCGCAGGAGGACCAATACTATCTAATCAAGTTCTCATTACCACCTCTGAAGAGCCAGAGTTAAAGAAGTCTCTATTGATCATTCCATCACTTTTTTTATTTCGGACTTAGAAGGAGTCCATGTTCCTCATCAAGATCCACTTGTCATCGATAGGGATGGTGACCCATGCTATAATGTTAAGAGAATTTTGATTGACAACGAGAGTTCTGTTGATGTCTTGTTTTACTCCACATTTTT
Organism: Cymbidium sinense; assembly: GCA_021442155.1. Taxonomy (NCBI): domain Eukaryota; kingdom Viridiplantae; phylum Streptophyta; class Magnoliopsida; order Asparagales; family Orchidaceae; genus Cymbidium; species Cymbidium sinense. The sequence goes on along the minus strand of CM038220.1, from coordinate 30,955,716 downwards.
TAGCATGGGCCTGGTTTGGGAAAAGCTCCAACCCATTGCAGGATCATTATATGGGTTTGATAATCGCCCTGTGCGAGTAGAGGGGAGAATCACCCTTCCTGTTGTCCTTGGTGAATTTTCTCGACAAGTGACTCATTTAATCCAATTCATGGTGGTCAAGTCGGTCCATATAGCACATCTTGAAAGGCCCTCCAATCAATTTTGGTGCACATATCTCATCTCAAGATGAAATTTCTAACCCCGTTGGAGTTGGGGTGGTGCGAAATCAATAGATAGCAATCATGCTACCTCAAACAAGCTCAATCCGCTTTTGTGACCTTCGAAAGATTTTAATTTTCGAGATGAAGGAGTATCAAGCGCTTATTATCAATCGACTCTTAAACATGGAGTGTTTATAGTCAAATCGAGCGTCTTGAAGAGTCGGATATAACAAGTCCAAGATCTCATAATTCCGACTGCATTTGAGCATTCAAATACACAAAATACATTAAATAATCGAATGAATCATTTTGAGACATCCGATGGAGTGGAGTGGTACAGGTTTTACATGTATTTACAGAAATGTCACTCCTCCAATATAAATAGCTCATCATTCCTCATATGAAGGGAGCCCAAGCAAGAGAGAAGAGAGAGCCCTAAAGCTTGAAGATCCTCCAAGCACAATGCCACCTTTCGTGATGTCATCGTGCCGGTCGAGGCCGTCGGTTTAATGCGATCCTCGCCGTCAATCCCTGCGGTCTCCATCATGACCTTCATCGTCGGTCGCTATTCCTCGTTGGTGCCATCATCTGCTACCACTAGCATTGTTACCACAACATAGTGTTCCTTTCTCATATACAATTCGTAATCCGTTATGAAGATTTTGTACTCAAAACAGATACATAGTGGAGATTTTCTTTGGGCTAGCCGTGATTTTTCCCTCTTTTGAGGTTTCCATAAAATTAGTTTTCTTATTCACTCTTTAAATACATGTGTGTGTGTGTTGGATTTCACAACAAAACTAAGGCAAAACTTTCACTTTTCACTGGTTTTCTAGCACATGAGTTTGCCGTGGAAAAGAACCCTTCAATCATAATTTCTATGAACACCCTCGTTATGGCCAATAGGCGCAACACTCGTAACAACAGAGCCTCCCGCTCCAACTCTCATCACTCTCGAAACCAATCCTTAAACCTAGGATGCCAAGCTTCTGCCTCACTCCCCCCTGATAAGCGTGACCCTGTCGGTGAAGGCACGATAGGAATCTCTTTAGAAGATCGTGTGCGCCGAATGGAAGAGTCTCAAAATGAGATGATCCGACTTTTGCGAGGAACATAACAACCACTACCGCGACAAACACATCTCCCCCAAGATCGATAGTTAGCATGGAGGTCAAAATCTAATCTCCTTGGCCGAAGTTCCTCAGATGATCGCGATCTCTTGATTGCTTGTTCTCCATCATCACTCAACCAGCTAATCCACCAATTATTCTTTGGTAGCTTGACACATTCTCATCTGTTGACCCACTCGTCATTATACGTGCAGAATTACGGATGCAAGATGAATTTCACCTTCAAGAGAAATCATCTTCCCCTCCATGCTATGAGGAATCCTCACCTTTAGCTGAAACTATTCTTCAACATCCTATTCCCGTGGGTTTCAAACTTCCAAGCATTGATTCCTATGATGGGGCGATTGACTCACATAAACACATCGACCATTACAGGACTATCATGCATATCCAACGAGCTCGACACCACCTTTGTCGTCTTTCCTTACCCTCAAGGGGCAAGCTCGCACTTGGTTCTACTCCCTTTCAAGGGAATCCATCCATACCTTTGACGAACTCGCCAAGATTTGTGTGGAGCAGTTCATTACAAACAGGAGGATCATTAAAGATTTCTCTCATCTCTCCGGCATTCGCCAGAATGAGGGTGAATCACTTAAGGAATACTTCTAGAGATTTTTCTTAGAAGCTCGCCAAATACTTGGAGTAGACCCTGAACTATTAAGAGGAATTTTCCTTGGAGGACTTCGTCCAAGGCCTTTTTACTCGTCACTATTGCGAGACACGGTCCGCTCATATGCCGACTTAGTTCATCATGTAGAAGCACAAATCTCTGTCGATGAGGTTATTAATGCCCATCGCAAACAATTTGAACAATCTACAGAAAAATATAAAAGCGCCTTAGGGAATGCGGACTGATTGTCCCATCAAAAGAAGCAACAAGGCAATCGTGATCTCCTCCACGCCCCATATCAACGTGAACCACAGAAGAAAGAATACCGAACATGTCTCGTGTCAACCTCCTTATGGCTATTCGAGATGAAGAAAATATCAAGTGGCCATATTCACTGAAACCAAATTCAGGAAATCAGGAGCAATATTATCACTTTCATCGAAGTCGTGGACATACTCTGAGGCAAACAACTCAAAGAAGAAATCGAGGCTCATTTAACAAGGATATCGTCGATTTGTGAAGAATTAATCAATCAAACAAACATACCTCCAACTAAAACTGTGACAATCATCACAAAATAACAAAATAATCATCAAAAATTGAAAATTGAAACAATCGCAGAGGACCAATACTATCTAATCAAGTTCTCATTACCACCTCAAGAGCCGAGTTAAAGAAGTCTAGATCATTCCATCACTTTTAATGAGGACTTAGAAGGAGTCCATGTTCCTCATCAAGATCCACTTGTCATCAGGGATCGTGACCCATGCTATAATGTTAAGAGAATTTTGATTGACAATGGAGTTCATTGATGTCTTATTTTACTCCACATTTCAAGATGGGCCCTGCGGGAAAAGCTCCAACCCACAGGACCATTATACGGGTTTGATAATCGCCGGCGAAAGGGGACAATCACCCTTCCTTGTCCTTGGTGAATTTTCTCAAGTGACTCATTTAATCCAATTCATGGTGGTCAAGTCAGATTCAGCATATAACACTATCTTCGAAAGGCCCCTCCAATCAATTTTCGGTGTAGCCACTTCAGTATCTCATCTCAAGATGAAATTTCTAACCCCCATTGGAGTTGGGGTGGTCTGTGAAAATCAATAGATAACGCAATCATGCTACCTCAAACAAGCTCAACCACGCCTTCGCGGACCTTCAACATCAAGATTTTAATTTTGAGATGGAAGTACCCGAAAAGCTTTCCCGTCAAGACTTGCTCTTGCATTATCGACAACCAACCATTACGACAAGGTAAAGTTGGATCTCTCTCAAACGAACAAAGAAAAATACATAGACTTCGCAGTAAATCAAGACATCTTGGAGTCCGGACATGCCGGGTCGACCCCAATGTGATCATGCACTCTCAAGATTGATCCGACATTCAAACCGATCATCATCCGAAGAAGTTTTGCACACGCTTCCGCTATTGAGCAAGAAGTTAACAAGCTTCTATAAGCAGGATTCATACGAGAGGTACATTACCCTACATGGCTAGCAAATGTTGTCATGGTTAAGAAAACAAACAGAACATGGAGAATGTGTATTGATTACACTGACCTCAACAAAGCTTACCCGAAAGATAGTTTTTCCTCTCGAATTGATCAATTGGTTGATGCTACATGACATCAAATGCTCAATTTTTTGATGCTTACCTGGTTACAATCAAATAAAAATGGACCCAACGGATGAAGAAGCTACATCATTTCAAACATATAAAGGTTTATACTGTTGCCAAGTTATATTGACATGTTAGTAAAAAGCTTGGAAGAATCACATTATATTTCTGACCTAGAAATATGATTTAACCTTCTTCAACGTTATAACATGTGACTTAACCCGACCAAGTGTGCTTTTGGGGTTTACGTCGGAAAAATTTCTTGGATTTATGGTGACCCACCATGGGATAGAAGCCAACCCTGAAAAAATCAAAGCTCTCAAAGATATGACTCCTCCGAAGAATATCAAGGAAGTTCAACATTTGAATGAACAAATTGCTGTGTTATCCCGCTTCCTAGCCCGTTCTGTGGAGAAATACTTGTCATTCTTTAAAATATTAAAAGGAGCTAAAAATAATAATTTTCAGTGGATTGATGAATGTTAGTCTACTTTTGAGCAACTAAGGGAGTATTTAACATCTCCACCCCTACTATCCAAGCTTATTCAAGGAGAGATGTTATACTTATATCTCGCAGTCTCTTCCCATGTGATAAGCTCAGTTTTAGTGCGAGAAGATAATGAGATACAACAACCAATTTATTATGTCAAAAAATTCTCTCTGATATAGAAAATCATTATCCACTTGCGATAAGGTGGCTCGCTTTAGTTTTCAAGAAAAATTACGTCCATACTTCCAAGCTCATACTATCGCTTTACACTCATTTACCATTAAGGGTCATCCTACAAAAACCAGAAGCATCTGGGAGGTTAATTAAATCTCAGAATTGGGAGAATTTGATATAAATTTTTTACCTGACGCTATAAAGTCTCAAGTACCGCAGACTTTATAGTGGAATGCGCCCCAACTCAGGAGGAGCTATCCGCTACATGCCTTTTGTCTCAATGGACCCTCTATGTTGATGGAGCTTCAGAAATACCGGTCCGGGGAATCTTACTTATTTTCTCCGAGAATACCTTAGAGTACTTCGCCTAAAATTTCCTGCAACTAATAATATGGCTGAATATGAGGCTCTCATCGTAGGGTTGAGACTCGCCATTGATTGTGAAGCTCAAGACTTAGTAATCCACACTGACTCTCAGCTTGTCGCCTCCCAAGTTGAGGGAAACTTTAATACTCATAATCCTCAGCTGACGCAATATCTCCACTTGGTAAAGTCTCTTCTTGCCCATTTCAAGACACATCAAATCATTCACATACAAGAGAAGAATACTGAGTGACGCTCGCTAAGCTTTTGCATCTACTATTGAGATCTATTTAAGAGAAGCATGTTGAAGAAATATATTTTCTAGCATCCAAGGTGGGGTAATACAAGCAATTAATGAGATAAAGGAACATTCGTGGATGACCCCATCTGTCTTTTCTACAAGAAGGAACTCCTTGAAGACCCAACTTCTCATCTCAAGACAAGCTTCAAACTTTACTATTATCTGAGGTGAACTATACAAACGAAGCTTTCTCTGACCATACCTCAAATGCCTCTCACCTTAGGTCGACACATTAAGAGAGGTTCACTGTGGATATGTGGAGAACACCTAGGAGGAAGGGCGCTAGCCCTTAAAATTATAAGGTAATAGTTCTATTGACCTATGGTGAAACAAGATGCCTTGGAGTTCACAAAAAATATGCAAGTTGTCAATTGCACTCTAACCTCTCTCACATGCCGCATATAGAGCTCTCATCCCTTCAAAGCCCATGGCCTTTTGGTCAGTGAGGAATTGATATCATGGGACCTTTTTAGATAGCATCAGAGCAACGAAAGTTTATCATTTTAGCTGTCGACTACTTCACTAAATGGGTGGAAGCCGAACCACTCGCTAAAATCACAGAGGAAAATGCTAAATAATTTGTTTGGAAAAACATAATATGTCGATTCGGTCTTCCTGCAAAGATCATCACTGACAACTGAACCCAATTTACTGGAAAAGTCTTTACATCCTTTTTCAAAGATCTTCACATTCGCTACATACTGTAGCACATCCTCAAACTAACGCGAATCAAGCTACCAATGATTATACTCAAAGGACTAAAATATCTTGAGAAGGTGGGGCAATGGGTTGATGAGCTTTCTAATGTTCTTTGGGCTTACCACACTATATCACTCCTCGACCTGAGACACCATATAACTTGTGTTTCGACAAGCTATTATACGATATTGAGATTCCAAGTCCAAGAGTTCAATTATTCGATCATGATAATGAAGAAAACTCGACAACACTGACCTACTCCCCAAAAACTCGTGACATGACCCTACTTCGGACTGCTTCCTATCACCAAAGGGTAGCTCATCACTTCAATAGAAGAGTAAAATCTCATCTCATATCTGTCGGTGACTTGGTCCTATGAAGTCCTGAAGCTGTAGGCAAAGGCCCTCAATGCAATAAACTCTCATCTCTTTAGGATGTCTCATATGTGATTATAACTATGGTGAAGCTAGGAACTTTCAAGCTCAAGGATCCAGAGAGAAAAACTTTATCTCAAACTTGGAACACTAAGAATCTCTGAAAATATTATCAATAATTTCTACTGCATAATTATTACAACTTTTATTTTGTCTGCTTTGTCATTTCCTCTTCATGTAGCCAACCCCACTTAGTGTAAAGACTTATGTTGTTGTTGCCATTTCTTCTTGAAACTCATATCGTGTTAAAATCGTCTTATGATTGTATCATCAACTTATCGAGTAATGAATTTATAGCTTTTTCTTACAAGCTTATTTCTTTTCATTTAATCCTCCCACTTGAGAAATATACAACTAATTGTATCTCAATCGGCATAATCAATCCCAAGGGACTTGATCGGACCTCTTTCATGTGTAAGTCAAGTAACACTTTGGTGATACCAGATAGTCAAAAGGTCCTTGGTGGACATCCGCACCTCTTCCATACAGTTAACGCATCAAGTAGCACTTTGGTGATACCTAGGATAAGTCAAAAGGTCCTTTGTGGACATCCCACAACCTCTTCCATACAGGTTAACATCATCAAGTAACACTTTGACAAATAATCTGATTGTCAAAAAATCGTGGATTCAATTCAACCTCATCAGGTTAGCATCGTCAATAATATTCACCAATTACCCCGATAGATAAAAATAAAATAAGAGCATCATCCAAAAAAAAAAATTCACAAAGATTAACATGATGATATAAGAAAGAATCAAGATTCTGATACACACTAATAATAATAGATAAATAAAAAAAATGCATCCTCAAGTGACGCTACATCATATCAGCTGGTGATATCAACGTCCTCCTCAACACTAGGAGATGCTCCTTGACTCACTCTCAACTCCTTCCCCGAATCGGCGAATAGTCTTCGATACTTGGTCGGGAGATAGATCCTCTACTAGCTCCGCCTTTTGCATAACTTCTTTAGAACCCTGGATGAAGCCCTCCTCTAAACATTGGTGCTCCAAATCCTTCACTTCAACATCAAGAATATGACGAAGCTTCGACATGGTCTTGATGGTACCGCGATAAGCTGGAGTTCTTAAAGTCTTCCACCTTCAAGGAGATTTCATTTGCTTCGCCGACATTATATGCTCCTTCTAAAGACGATCTTGTAATATTTTCTTCTCCGCCGAGAGCACTCTTCTCTCCGAAGTGCCTTGAGTCTTTCTCTTCTCGGTGAGTCGTCCTCACCTCAATCAGCTCATCACGAGTGCACTTCACCTCCTGACACTGGAGAGAAAGAGAAGTCGACATGTTCGCTAGCTCAGTTCTACACCCGGTCAGCTGATCCTCCAAAGTCGCCACTTCTTTGGCCTTAACACTCATCTTTCGCTCATACTCACCTTGCAGATATTTTACCTTCACAAATTCAAGATTTCACTGCCTAAAGAGACACCCAAATGAGCCATCACCCTAATGTTTGAGTTACCTATAAAGAAAACCATCACAAATATTACACAAAGAAAAGAATGAGGAAAAGAAGAAAAGAAGAAAGAAGGAAGAGTATCAATTCATCCGCCGTTGACCAGCATATGTGATTTAACACCTCTTCAGAATGTGCCAGAAACGAACTCCCCATCATGAGTTGAAACAACTAAACTCTCGAGATCAACTTAGTTAACATCTTCTTCCAGATATCCGACGTAGTCACTTCAACAGATGTCTTCTTTTCTTTGGGAAGAAATATTGCCACCACTCTGATTTCGTGACGGGCTTCTTGAAAGAACCCTATGAATATGAGGAGACCTATCATCACCTTTACTTGACCTCTTTAGTGAAAAAGAATGAGATCTCCCTGCCTGGATGGAAATGCCAACCTTGAACATTCTATCTTCAACTATATATTGCTAATGTGATAACTCATGCGTAAGCTTTCTACATCGTGAACATTAAGAGTTGCCAAGATCTCATTCTCTACAATCAGCAATGGATTTAGAAGGTCATTCAATCTTCCCCATCTCTCGTGAAGGCCCCACTCATTTTCACAAAAGAAAAGAATCCAATTTTAGGGATCGAAAAATTCTATCCAATTCTTTATAGTCCGATAAGAAACACGCCCCCAGTATCACATGTGAATCACATATGACACAAGTATTTGATGTTCAAAGTAACACCACGCTCTAAAGAAGATAAACCAACGATGACCACTAAAGCTCAAAATGAAAATTGTGACAAAGCTACATCACATATTTTGAAGATCTCAATAACTGGGAGCCAAAGGGAATCGCATCCGCAAAGTATCATATCAAACAAGAAAAGTACCTTGGAGGTGAACGCTCAATCGACTTTTAGCAACAATGGCCACCAACTCATTGGGGAAGTAAAATTTTCTGTGGAATACTATTAAACTATTTGATGTGATAGTGGATGATATATCATCTGTAGCCGTCACGTTATGGGTTTTCTTCTGGCCATCACCCTATGAAAATACATGATAAATAAAGAGGAAGAAAGAGAAAAATCCAAAAATTTTGTGAAAACTCACTTACCCCAATACTGCATCCTTTTGACTCTCGCCACGGATACAGATAAAATTTTTGCACGACCATGAAAAAGATACATACAAGAAAGAGAGAGAGAGAGAGAGAGAGAGAGAGAGAGAGAGAGAGAGAGAGAGAGAGAGAGAAGATACTCTAATGATGCTCGAGATTACCCGCCAAACTTTGAAGTCATTCAACGATGGTTCCTCTAACGCTTCTCCACCTTGGCGGTTATCAACCGAACCATCCATTAAAGTTTCAAGAAATGCAATTTCCTACAAAAGAAGTAGGAACTACTGCCTGATAACCCGGTCCACGACACCTCTTCGAGGGAGAAACCGAGCCTCACCATATGAACCACGCCTTGATCGCTCCAAACTCGTCCGGTGGCAATTGACATCTTTCGAGAGGAAACTATGCATGTACCACGAGTCTTGATTGCCTCCAACCCGGTCCGACGAGGTCGCTTAACGCTCTTCGAGAGAAAATTGGAGCCTTGCCGATGAACTCGACCTTGATCGACTCTAAACCCACGGTCCACGGTTAGACACCTCTTTCGAGGGAAAACTGAGCCTTGTTGTATAAACTACTGTCTTGATCAAACCCGGCCCCACGAGGTCGCAACGCCTCTTCGAGAAAACTGAGCCTCAGATGAACACTAACGATCGCCTCCAACTGTCGGTCCAATGAGGTTAGACACCTCTTTCAAGGAAAAGAGCTTGTCGTATGAACTACTCTTGATTTCCAAACGACCTTCTCAAGAAGAGGCCGTCCTGCCTAGGGGTTTATAGACCATAGTAAAAGATGTCAAAAATCAAAGAAAAACTCCTTGAAATTATGGAAAATCGTGAAAAATAGACAAAAATGGATGAAAATATCCTCATCGGAGTGGTTTGCCACTGCGCTGAGCGCCATGATTTCGCGCCGCTCAGCGCCATGGGCTGCCGCCTCGCAAGCGCCAGGATGCTCGCAGCATAAGTGCCTGAGCGCCCATAACCCTGAAATCTTCGCATCGCATCGCACATCATGCTCGCACTGCCGCTGATCATAATCTTGTACTCACATGAAGATCCGCTCTCACAAAATATATGGTTAATGGACCCACAAATTTCATTGATAAATTTGCTATTTTCAAGTATATACATAAATATTTTTGGATGATTGAGATAATGTCATCCAAATGAAAGCTACCGATATGACAAAAAATTCCACTACAATAAGCACTAATCTGTCGAAAGCAAGATCTCAATCAAGAAATCGAGATCAAGCGCTTATTATCAATCAATTTTAAACAGAGTGTTTATAGTCAAATCGAGCATCTTGAAGAGCCGAATCTAACAAGCCAAGATCTCATAATTTTGACTTCATTTGAGCATTCAAATACACAAAATACATCAAATCATCAAAGGAATCATTTTGAGCCGTCCGATGGAGTGGAGTGGTACGGGTTTTGCATGTATTTATAAAAATGTTACTCCTCTAATCTATAAATAGCCCATCATTCCTCATATGAAGAGAGCCCAAGCAAGAGAGAGGAGAGAGCCCTTAAGTTTGAAGATCCTCCAAGCACAATCGTGCCACCACTCGACGGTCCAACCACCGCCACGGCCAGCCGCCGCCGCCACCGCCGATCCTCACCGCCCAACCTCGCTTCCATCATGACGATTCTCATCGCCGGCCGTCGTTCCTCATTGTTCGCCATCATCTCGCTACCACTACCATTGTACCACCTAAACGCTGACTACATCATTGTTCCTTCATATACACTCGTAATCCGCATTGGAAAGATTTTGTACTCAAAATATACATATGGGAGATTTTACTGCAGCGATTTTTCCTCTTTCGAGATTTTTCAATAAAATTCTAAGTTTTCTTGTTCACTCTTAAATACATGTGTGTGTGGATTTCACAAAGCTAAAACTTTCACTCTACCGAATCATTTTCTAGCACGCAAGAATTATAATCTTAATTAGAAAATTTAATAATTTAACAAAATAGATAGTGTCAATTAATAACATGATAACGCGACATAATATAAAATTTGCTCATAGATAACTTAATTTATTAAAAAATCTCCTTCTTGATTCAATCCTTTTTTTTCCTATTCCACTCTGAATCATCGATTCCACAATTTGCACATCTAGCGCATGTAGGGTGCAGGATTATTCGTAATTTGTCCGCCGATTTAGATATTTTTTACTCTTAAATATTAAATTTGTGATAGATCTCGTTATCTAATTTATTTTGTTGTGAGATTTGAATGCTTTAGTTAATTAGAGGAATGCCTAAATTAAGTAACGAGATATGTGAGTAATGATTACTTAGGTTGTTTGGATATGTACAACAAATGATAGAAAATACACCCATTAGATGGGTTAATAAAGTTATTATTTTTGGATTTAAAATAAAAAAAAATGTATAAACATAAGATAATATGTATAAAGTTGTTTAAAATGATTTGAGAGAATAAATTTAATACCTCACAACTATCAATGGGAAAGAACGAAAAATGTGGATTTATAAAATCAGCTTCTAATTTCTAGGATAGGGTTGATGATGATTTCACTTCTCCTAGAGGTGGGAACAATTCTAACCAACTATTCTATAATTTGTGTCTATGATAAATGGACTAACTAATCAGAATGACCTTTATTTATTTACTTTTTATTTGCAATTATAGCTTCAAATAGTATCCTATATAATATGTGAATTTCTATCCCAGGCAATAATATTATGCTTTGGCATGACAAAATATGCCAAGGCTTTGCATAGTTCTTGAGCTCTTGGATTTTGGGTTAAAATTGTCTAGATCTTTATTTATTTTGCTCTTAATATCTACAAAATTACAATTGATGGCAAATATGATATAGATGATTCCCCTTTCCTATTAATTTTGGTGTTTAGTGTACTGCATTACAATATATAAATAAAATCCTTTTAATGGGAAATAAGTTTTGTTGTGAGCACACCTCAATATATTACAAAATCACATATAGAAATCAAGGTTTTATCAGTTTTATAATTTTATATTTATTTTAGCCTGATGTTTAAGATTGTGCTATTGTGGGTCAGACTCAAGATGTGCTGGATTTGGTGTAGGATTTTAGGCCAATTAGGTTATTATGACCTGTTATGGTTATACTAATGACTAGGGAGCTTAGCACGGGGGCATGCCGCTCTTGCTCTAAGGGTGACACATCTAGTCAGATTTGTTACATATGGAATTATCATATGAATCTGGCGGTATCATTTTTAGGATCTGTACTGATCCAAATTACTTGAGAACAAAATCAGTTTAATTTTTAAGATCTATACGATGTTATTAATAATTATTATTTATCGTGAAAGATTTTTTTGTATCTAAAATAACCTTTCGTGACCAATAAGTTGTCATTTTGCATTAATATACTTTGATTGTGTGTTCTTATATTATGTTAGGTTATATTGAGTTATAATACATTGGAATTGATTAGATTTGTTTATATGATTCGCTTATTTAGATTTTATAATTAGGATATGAGGTTTAGTTGTGAAAAAATAATGATATGAGGTTTACAAAATAAATTTATTAAGTTTGCAAAATAATTTTGTGAATGCATATGATTTTGGATTTATGTTAGGATTTTCTTATTATTTTGAGGTTATAATTACTCTTATTGTATATGTAAGTTTAGTTGTGAAGAGATATTGATATAGGATTTGCAAAATAAAGGTTTTAAGTTCGCAGAATAATTCCAAGTGAAATGCTATAATGTATTATATCCTGAATTGAATTTTTTATATTGACGAGATGAGATAAAGGATTATTGGTGTTTAGAGTTGACGCTAGTTAAAAATGAATTCAGATAGAGTTTGCATAATTCTATATTATGGCGACGAACTCAATATAAATGACAATTTTATTCCGACTTATATTGGTGGAAAACGTCATGATCTCACGGATTAACTTCATGGAGTTACAAAAGAGAATTACGAGGCCATAAGAGTTAAAAGGTGTTAATCTTATAGGCAATTTTCTGTGGTGTGGATTCATCGAATTAGATGAGTCATAATTGTAATCAACGCAAAGATGCGGCATTATTATAATTTATGTTGAAGTTGGAAGCCTAGAAAGAGAGGTTGACACGAGGAGTGTTAGAGCTCCAATCATCTACATTTATAGCTTTCAACTAAGCTTCGTGGAAGCGCATGTTTACAGTATTATTTTTTGACAAGTTCTGATTTTATGGGTGACCTTGAAGGTGATGATAGTGATGGGTATGAATCTATACCTTCTGCAATAAGTAGTGATGATGATGATGAGGATGGTAATGATGCAGAGCAGCTTTCTTTAAGAGGCATAGATCCATCTTTCAGAATCATAGAGCTTATCAGGGACTACTCAACTGGAACAAGCCAAATTGAGGAACACTTATTATCTAACAATGGGTACATGCATAGTACTCAAACAGTTAGAGAATGGGATGAAGAGCTTACATTTGATGGGCCGCAGATGAGTCAACTTTTGAACAAAAAAATTATATTTCAAATGAACTGCTAAAATGTATATGCTTTTATGATAAGAAGCAGCTGTAGTTTGGTATTCAAGGTTAGTTTATCACAAATAATATTGATTATGTGATATACGCTTCGAATAAAGCAAAGTTCATCATATTGTGCAACCAATATGCGAATCTACACCTTGCATGTGGCACTTACATCCAAGTTCAAGTAAGAGATTAGGAAGTACATGGATAATTGAATGTATTGGCTCCTCATATGTAGTCATCCAGTCCTCAATGCAGGGCATATACAATGTATAACATAGTTTATTAGTTATTTCATTCAACCGGTAGTTAGGCGTCAACTAAATTTAAAGCCCAGAGAGATTATAGGCTGTATTGAGTCCAAATTTAATATAAGAGTGTCTATATGAAAGCATATGATGCACGACGTAAGACACTAAAGGTAATTTTTGGCAATTGGGAATAATCTCATCGATCGTTGGAGAGATTCATGTGTATTGTATGCTTAGCTATGCCAAGATCAGTATACTGAGTGCAATCGACAGAGTCAAATAGATTCTAACGATTATTCTGGTCATTCAAGCCTTCAATTACTTGTTGTACATCGCCCGCTTATATCTTGATGAGACTTTCCTCCTAGGTAAGCATAGGTGGACTCTACTTAACGTAGTTGGAATTGATGCCAATAACGATTTATTTCTATTGGCCTTCGTAGTAGTGAAATTAAAGAGTATTGAGTCATGGTGTTGGTTTCTACGAACACTCCAAGACTTAATTACATTGATCTATACTATATGTGATTTTTGCATCATTTCTCGACAAGCACGCGTTCAGGTTGATTGTAAGGAAATATGTACGCACATCACTTTTGTCTCAGGCATTTAAGGGAGAATTTTAAAAAGGCAGTTAGACAACTTGGAGTAGAAGAAGTTCATTTCATATGCCAGAAAATGTATGCCTATAATACCGATGATATATGATCTTTAAAGGTATGACCGATATCAAGAACATAAAATGAGGCCTACAAGGATGTACAAGAGGGTCTCTAACCCATGATGGCTTGATATGACACGATGACCCCAAATGGAGCTGAATGCTTCAACGGTGTACTTAAGTGAACACGTGATTTGCCAATTCAAGCACTGCTCACTACAATATACTATAACATAGTCACTATGTTCATGAAATTCCTTGACTCATCATCATCACTAGCCAACCAGCATGACTCCATATTTTCTCCGCATGCTAAGGCAACTCTACAGAATAATAAGCGTGAGGCGAGGAGATTTCCTCAACTAACATAATAAATAGTAATTAGTACTAAGTGTTTGATAGCATCAACAGAACCTATAATGTTGAGTTGTATCAAAACCATATTTATAAGTGTACATGTAGATAACCACAAGCTTATCACATACCCTGTCCTCACATTTTTTTTGTGTTAGACCAGCGACATCTAAGCCACGTACATTACATCTCGACTACTACACTTTGGACTATTACTGTAAAACCTATGAGGGAGAATTTCATGTCATCCTTGATCATGATGAGTAATCATAACACATCATTGCTAGGAACTACTCAGAGTACTATCCACCATATATCAAGAGAAAGTCTAGTCGATCACGTATAAATATATTTAGAAATACTATGGACGAGAATACTACAAGAAGTACAAGATTTGTAGTGTGTGTAAAAATGTTGAGCATAACAGAACAACGTGTTCGCAAGCTCAGCATCGTGGTATATAATCTTGTTCACTTACTTTTCAATTATTGTGATGGTCATGTTTATTTTTTATATGTTACTTGTGCTTTTTGTAAAATGACTATTGTTAGTTTGTAGCAAGCCATGTTTGTTAGTATATTAATTTGTGCTTCCCCTAAACTATCTTTTGATGGGTTGTAGTCATGTTTATTTTTTATATGTTACTTGTGATTTATGTAAACTGCCTGTTGATAGTTTATAACAAGTCATGTTTGTTAGTATATTAATTTATGCTTCCCTTAAACTAGCTTTTGATGGGTTGTAATAAGTCATGTTTATTTTTTATATGTTACTTTGCTTCCTGCAAACTGTCTGTTGATAGTTTGTAGCAAGTCATGTTTATTAGTATATTAATTTGTGATTCCCCTAAACTGGCTTTTGATGGGTTGTAGCAAGTCATGTTTGTTTTATATGTTACTTGCGCTTCCTGTAAATTGCCTATTGTTAGTTTGTAGTAAGTCGTGTGTGTCAGTATATTAATTTCTACTTCCCTAAATTGGTTTTGATGAGTTGTAAGAAGTCATATTCATTTTTTTATATGTTACTTGTGCTTCCTGTAAATTGCATGTTGTTAGTTTGTAGCAAGTCATGTGTATTAGTATATTAATTTATGCTTCCCCTAAATTGGCTTTTGTTGGGTTGTAGCAAATTATGTTTGCTTTCTATATTTATCCTGCTTCATATCAACTAACTGTTGTTAAGTTGTAATAAATGTACGTTTGTTTTCTCCCTAATATGGATGTTGCTATTTTCATACTATAAGTGTATTATTTTTTCTGTTTCGATAAAATTGTTATTGGAAGGATGTCAAAGAAGTTGCTCGCCCCGCAGGAGGCAAAGATAAGCAGAGGAGAGTGTTGTGGCTACGACCCTCCACAGGCTGAAGTTCATCATAGTATAGCAGTGCTATGTGGTCGGAATAGAGTAGAGCATCTTGATTTGGTAAGGTTTTTTTATTCAAGATGTGTATTGGATTATCCTTACAATATTGCGTAGTGAACTATAATTACATATTGTGCAGATTTCAGTTCTGGATGCTGCATCTCATTTACTTATGTTCAGAGAATGACCAGTAAACTACCATAGATTTATGACCACTCTACGAAAATGGATCAATTGTGTTTCTCGATGCGCATTAGTAGATCACCACTTGCTCATATCATTCATAGAATGTTGGTCTTCAGACAAATTCATTCCACTTTTCCATCGAAGAGATGATGATTACGTTGTGATGTTGTTATGATCCGGGTGTTCAGATAGATGGTCCCATTATTGGGAGGACTATTATTGATGGGGGAAAGCAGCGGACATCTTAGCCAGATTGTTGTGATGAGTTGATAGGAGCACATCCAGAGCCACATACTGTCTACCACAATCCAATCCAATCTCATATCACATCAGTGTTCAAAATGGGACAGACACATGCACAGACTTGTTTGCGCCTACGGTGGTTGCGTTAGATGTATTACAAGGATTCTTACTTAGATCTCTCGAAGCTTCAATTTACTATGTATGTTAGAGCATACATACTCTTTGTTATTGATGTTTCCTTATGTCAGACACATCTAGCTTAGAGGTTCACCTGCAGTATCTGCCTCTACTGGAGGATGTTGACACATTTAGGGAGTTCTCATTAGGATCAGCTATGTTTGCTCATTTGTACAGGGAGCTTCATGAGGCAACAAAGCCGAAGTGCACGAATATGATGGATTCCTACATTTACTGCAGGTATGGGTGTGAGAGCACATTCATGTAGGCAGACCAACGTTGCATATTTCATACCCTATAGACATAGATGAGCTGAGTGTGCGATGTCATTGGAATGAAGGGTATGTCCGAGATGACGTCAGCCCACATTAGAGTCTATAGAGACGAACTAGATGACCTGCTGCATAGTCAGGTGCATTGCTTTGAAGTTTATTTTTTTGGGTCCATTATTAAATGTAGACAGTAGAGCTAATATTCCTTTCAAATAACACGTGATTTGCGATAATGAATTCGTGACGTAACGCACGCAGATGTATGCTTATGTGGGGATGAGATATGACTGGCTAGAGTACCATTGAATAGCTGAAAATAGGTTGAGTGACACCTACCCGATCATGTGCTCACAATTTAGCCTTCCACCTATGACTGAGGTAGCACAGATAGATTCTGCTTTCGGTAAGTGGATGGTCGAGAAAAGTTGATGTGGATTGAGTTGATTGCCACCAGATGTACATTGCACAGTGAGAGAGCAGACGTGATTTAGTTGTGGTGGTAGACTCTTCCTAACAAGGGGGGAGCCAGTCATTAACCAATACATAAGATGGAATTGATATTTGACTTCACTCTACATGCTAAAGGCACGTACAATTCTCCAAGACACTTATTACCGTCGAGCACCTAGAGACCTACTTATGGTAAGCCCTCATTTGATCATTGCAAATATAATTTTCTTTACTGATTCCATCATAATTAAAGTTCTTTCAATACAGCGTGAGCACATTCTGAATATCGAGGACATATTCCAGCGATATTTTGGGAGGGATGAGGATACAAATTTTCAGCAATCAGTCAACCAATATGAGGGGTGCGCGGAGGTGTAACATGCATATTTCGACAAGCGCAGGGACACCGACATTCTATTTCATTGCCGCGGTAAATAGATAATGATGGATATTAATCCATCATCTCCACCAATAATTCATCGATATATACATTTACACGCCACAATATTCATACTGTGAAGCTGGACACATATGCTCTCGTGGCAAAGAATTAGTCCGGCCCTACATGGGCCTCTCATTATTCAGACACCGCATGGAGTGTACCATAGTTTCTCACTCCCTACTGTCTTCAGTTGATGTACCTAGTGCTATACATCTTGGTTATGCACAACAACCCTCCGAGCAGGTTCAAGAGAAGGAGCAGCATCAGGAACATCATCTACGAGACCGGCCATGATGATCACCAGCCCATTACACGCCCAGTAGTGATGCGATTCCGCCACATAGGCATCATCGAAGATAGTCGTCTACACTATTATATTATGTCGATAGTGGATGATATTTTGTTATATTTGTACCTCTCTTATTATAGTCAAGCATTTTAATGAAGTATTTTCTTGTTTTGATTACCTTACTTTAGAAATAAGCTTTAAATTCATATCTTTCTGGTGCTACCTTTTTTTATACAGCTTGAAGTGTTTACAAGAAGTTGTACCTTGATGTATATTTTTTGGTGATGATATTCTCTTTGTTAATAAAATTAGAGAGGGAGTTTGTTTGTGTTTTGAGCTTAGTTTGAGTTGGCTTGTTATCTTTGTTTGAAAATTGTTGCATTCCTACTTCTAGCACATTGATTTCTCTTATGTGAATGTAATTAATATGAATAATTATCTCCAAACAATAAGAGTAATGAGATATCAATACCTATTCATATGTCATGTCTCGTAAACATTTATTAATTGCACTTCATTGCGTATTTTTTAGATTAAGTTATTTGCATTTCATAATTGTCCATTTTATAAAATTGCTGCATATCAGACCACAATCATAATTTTTAACCAACATAAAAGTTGTGAGAAATTTTGTTATGATTCCAATGATATCAAGCTCGCTCAATTTTGACACGGGATGAGTCTGATACGGGCAAAAAATGTGAATGCTCAAAAATTTCAGGTTAGCGCATCAATTTTTGTGTGCATTCGCAAAAATTGCTGCGTATCAAACCACAATCATAGTTTTTGATTAACAAAAAAGTTGTGGGTAATTTTGTTACGATTCTAACGATAGTAAGTTCACTTGATTCCTACACTAGATGAGTCCGATATAGATAAAAAAAGATTGCTGCTAAAAAATTTCAGATTGACGCCACAGTTTTTGAGCTCATTCATAAAACTGCTGCGTATCGAGCCACAATAGTAATTTTTGATCAACATTAAAGTTGTGGGAAATTTTGTTATAATTCCAACGATACTAAGGTCGCTCAATTTCGATATTGGATGAGGCCGATATGGGCAAAATATTGTAGTTGCCCCAAGTTTTTTTTAAAAGTTGGGACGAGCCGTCCGTTAAATGACACGCCGAGTGGATGTCACGGCTGTCTGTTCAATGAAAGAGTAGACCTTTTTTTGCTGTGCCTAATTTGCTAATTAAGATTATAATTAGGCCTAATTTAAAAATTCAACCTTATTTTTTAGATGAATTAATTAACTCACTTTTAAATAAAAAATGATTTTTTTTGTCCATCCAAATCTCTTAAGTGAGATTTTATTATAATGTAGATAAAATTCAAAATTAAGAGTGTGTTTAGTGCGACATTCTGTATTGTGGTTTAAACTACACCGCTCTAGACATTTGATAAACTATAATGGTTGCATTTTAAAGAATCTACGGCAAAAAAGATATGTTTTCTCACTTGATCTGCCAAAATACAGTGACAATGAAAAAGCTATAGTTTTTAACGCTCACCGTAACTTTTTTTAGATAACAGTTTCTTATACAGCTCTTTTACTATGTGGATTTCAAAAATTTGTCACCAACCTCTCACATTGAAGAGAGTTTGATTTATGTGTTGGTGTAATTTTCAAAAGCATATAAAAAAGTAAATAAGACACTACCGAGAGATTTCATCCTCATTTTGGGAGAACTTTAGATCTATTTCCAGGTTTCTTATAGGCGCAAACCTCTATAATTAATTACCCATCCCAATGCTCAGAGAAAACTTTCGATTAAGGCTAATCGTTAGATCGCTAAATGTGTAGCATATAGTAGTGCATATGGAGTTTAAAATTTGAGATTATGAAATTCATCATTTTAACTTAAAGAGGATGGTTGGAGGAATAATGACGTACCCGATCTATATCCCATGGTTCCGCCATCTTGGGTTGTCGCGATCCCTGGTCTACTTAGTCAGAGGAGGTAGTTGACCCAACCTGACCGAAGGATCCTTATCAACAGCCATGGGTTACGTCGTCCAAGTAATCCTTGTAGACCTGAGATGGTGTTTATCTAAGGAGACAATCTTAAGTCTACTTTAGCAGACAGAGGGCTTTTTGCCCTATCAGGTATACCTTTTATTCACAACTCAAAGAGTAGAGTCATTGGGGAGCATATGGGCTACGGTCATGATCGTAATATAATGGTTTCATTTAGCGACAATCCCCTAATCAGAGAACTCTGGTCGTAATTACATATTATGTGGAGCCTATTGGCAAAGCCACGCAGTCAAAGGACACGGGCAACATCCTTACTAGCATGAGATTGATTGAGAGTGAACATAATAGAACACTTGATTTGATATTTACTCTTTTGTGAGCTAGAGTTTTCTTAATTTGTCACCTTTAACAAACTATTGGAAGGTGGATTGAACAGAGTTTGCTTTAAGCTTTTAAAGATTAAATTTTATTTAAGCAGTTTTTAGATTGATACTTAATTTGAGTTAATTTGATTTGAAATTAGAATCACATTTTGATGGAAGTATCCCCCCTCCGGTTGAAATCACCATTCAACACAGCCGTCATCAGGGTATATAAGTTTGCTTGATCTTTTAATTTATTATTTCAGATCTTATCGACTCTATTTGTTTAATAATAGAGGATCATATCTATTGTCATAGGATAGAATAAGCTTCTCATATATTTTAATAAGTTAAAATTCTTACAATAATTAAATTTTTAGGCGTTAACCCGGATCAGTCCTATGAGAAGCAACCCATGCATCCTCAGACACTAAGTTTAAGCATTTAACATAGTGTCGGGGCAAATGAGGTATTTTTAAGAATGCTTAAATAATTTGAAGGCATTAAATTTAAGTTTTAATCATGCCTTATAATGTATGAAAGAGTTCAATTGAAGCCTTAATTAACGCTTATTCGCGATGTATGAATATAAGAGTTCATTCATTTAAAAGCTTGCATAAGTTTCAAACCACTTGAATATGACATAAACTTGCTTGAGAGATATGTAATAGATTCACACTCATTAAGATATTTACACATATCTTTCAACATTTAAGTTGAGCTATTGAAAATATCATGCTATTATATTTGCAAGCTTACGTAAATTGAAATACTTGAATATTGTATAAAATTGCTTGAAAATGAATATAAAGTGTTCACTTTACTCAAGTATTTACAGGTATCTTGAAGCTATAGATTCAAACGATAGTTTGATTTATAATTTTGCATGAAAATTCAACTCGTCAAAAACACTTCAATGAATCAATGGAGTGTAACATTCAAGTTGATTCCTCATCGTTTTGAATGTTCTTCATTTAGCTTGTTTCTTGTTTTCATAACTCATTGATTAATAATGCTATTTATTTTCATACCTTATCATATAATGGATTTTTGTATTCTTATGAAATATCCTTAGATATTTCAAGTTTACGAATAAATTAACTCATGCTATGAATATAGGTATCTTCTTTCTTTTCAATTCAACCTTCAACTCCATAGAATTCCCCATGCGAATGTTTATTTTAATTAGGTATTACTATCGAAACTTCAAGTGCTTGAATTGGAGTTAGTTATATTATGATATATATATGAAGCTTATTCGAAACCTCCCACATTCATGGCACCTTTAACGAGTTTTATCGTCTTTATAACATATCGTTAATGGGTTATTTGATTTCATAATTCACCAATTATTTGATTAAAATTATCATGAGTTATGGTGGAGTCCCCATAAAAGTTGATTCGTGCCTATAAATAAAATGAATTCCCTTCTTCTAAATTCATTATTTTTCATTTGCCTTAACTTTCCTATGGGGTTCTATAAGTTCAAGCTTTTAAAGTGTATCTCAATTATATTTAAGGTAAGATTTTCATTTATTATTCGTAGTTAATTTTCTTTGGATTTTAATTTAAGCTTGTTTACATAAGTCATAGTGGTTTAAATGATTTTCATTTAGATTTGTTTAAGTCCCAAAAATTTAACAAAATTTTCGGCGACGACGATGACATCATCCCGCAGACTACATAAAACTATTTTGGCATACTTGTCACGCCTTGATGAGCGTAACAGTTAGTGTTTTGAAGTATCTTGACTGAATTTCAATCCAGTTACGCTCTGATGAGCATAACGGGGCCTTCAATCCCATAAAGGAAAATACATATACAAATATTCTTCTCCCTCTATTTTTCTAAGTCCCAGGTTTATTAAAATTTTGGCAGCATTTCGGCATGAGGAGAGCAACATCTAATGATTTTGGCTTACTTGGTATGCTGATGAGTGTAGCGAGTAGTGTCTTGCGACACCATAATTGAATTTCATCTCATCACACCTTGATGAGCATGACGAGACCTTCAAACCATTTTTTAGTTGTGCGTGTCGCTCCATGGACTATAGCCTAATCTTTAATTCATTGTTCTGAGTATCAAGCCCAATCGAGTCTTCTTGCAACAAAGTCAGTAGAGTTGATAATATCATAGCTTCAGTCTGCAAGGTTTGAACTTTGCTTTCTAACTCTAAAATATATCTTATATTACTTTCCTTCAAACGAGTATCAGAGTAACGATTAGACAATATCCTTTTGGCACATTTTGGATCAGCCAGAGCGATCTATTCTAGCCTTTTGTCTGCCATGATTTTCTTCAGCTCTGTACTATTGAATCCCACACTCCCGAACTCTAAGTTGAATGTCCCATCCATCGAATACATTTGATATGACCCTAAAAATTCCTTTAGTCGAAGCACGAATCTTGATGCCGAAAATAAGTTGATCAGAAATTGAAACTGGTCGAGATCAAGCACTTAAAATATTATTGGAAACTTTGAGACATTAGTTAAATTCCTAAAAGCTCTCAAATATGGAGTGTTTATAGTATGAATAAATCGGACGGTTCCAACAAGCCAAAGATCTTATAATTTTAACTTCATTTGAGCATTCAAATACACAAAATACATCATATGATCAAGGGAATCATCATGAGTCGTCCGATGGAGGAGTGGTTCGATTTTGCATGTATTTATAGACGCCTCCCTTGAATCTATAAATATCTCTCATTCCTCATGAGGAGGCCAAGTAGAGAGAGAGAGAGCTCTAAAGATCCTCCAAGCATAATCGTGCCACCACTCGACGGTCGTCAACCACCGCCACGGCCCGTGCCGTTGATCCTTGCCGTCGTCAATCTCTATCGGTCTCCATCATGATGACTACCTGATTGTTCCCTGCTTTCGCGGATTGTTCCCCGCATTTCTACTAATTGTTCATTTCCATGATTGCTCCAGTTCACTCATCATCTTCTACTTGGCTACCTCTAATCATTGTTACATACATGTTGTTCCTTTCTCATATATAATTATAATCCCGGTATCGGAAGATCTTGTACTCAAAGATACATAGTGGAAGCTTTTTTTCGGCTAAGCCGTGGATTTTTCCTCTTTTTGAGATTTTCCGTAAAATTGAGTTTTATTGTTCACTCTTTAAATACCTGTATTGTGTCTATTTCACAATGAAGCTAAGGTAAACTTTACTCTACCAATTTGGTTTTACGCCGATTTGGCCTCGTGGAAAAGAATCCTCAATCATAATTTACGTGAACATCGCATTATGGCCAATAGGCTATACTGTCACGGAGCCTCCGCTCCAACTCCGTCACTCTCAAAACCAATCCTTGAACCAAGGGGCCAAGCTTCTCTCCTCTCCCCTTGATGACCACATGAAAGGCGACAAGAATCTCTTTAGAAGATCATGTCCCAAGTGGAAAAGTATCTCGAATGAGATGATCCGACTTTTAGGAACACACACCACTTCGCGACAAACATCCCCCCAAGATCGATCGTTAGCCATGGGAGGTCAAAATGCTAATCTCTTGACCGAAGTTCCTCCGTAGAGGCGGATCGATCTCTCCTTGACACTCTAGTTCTCTCATCCATCATACCGACTCGGCGCTAATCACCAATTATTGATGGTAGCTTGACACATTCTCGTCCCGTTGACCCCACTCTTCATGTTATACGTGTAGAATTATGACACTTAATGCAAGATGAATTTCACCTTCAAGATAGAAATCATCCTCCCCCTCACCACGGCTATGAGGAGTCCTCACCTTTAGGCTATTCTTCAACATCCTATTCTTGTAGTTTCAAGCTTCCAAGCATTTATTCTATGATGGGGTCACTCATATGAACACATCGACCATTACAGACCATCATGCATATCCAACGAGCTCGACACCTTTGTCAAGTCTTTCGTTACCCTTAAGGGCAAGCTGCATTGGTTTACTCCCTTCCAAATCCATCCATACCTTTATGAACTTTTTTGTAGAGCAGTTCATTGCAAACCGGATCATTAAATATTCCTCCCATCTCTCGCATTCATCAAAATGATGGTAAATCACTTAAAGACTACTTCAGATTCTCCTCAGCTTCGCCAAATACCTGGTAGATCACGAATTACTAAGAGGAGTTTTCCTTGGAGGGCTCGTCTCTTCTACTCATATGCGAGATACTGTCCCTCATAAGCCGACTTGGTTCCGTGTGGAAGCAAGTTCTCGATGATGCTTTAATACCAAAATAATTTGAACAATCCACAGGAAAATGTAAGAGTGCTATAGGAAACACAGATCAACAATCCCATCAGAAGAAGCAACAAGGCAGTCGTGATCTCCCTCCACGGCCCTCACATCAACGACTGGAATACACATCACTGTACACATCTCACGTTAATGTCTTGATGGCTATTTGGGATGAAGAGACCATTAAGTGGCCACATCCACTGAAACCAACTTCAAAAAATCAAGAGCAATATTGTCACTTCCATCAAGTCGTGGACATACTTCTGAGGTGTAAACAACTTAAAGAAGAGATTGAGGCTTATTCAACGGGGATATCTGTGTTAATTTATGCAAAACCAACCAACTCACGTAAACATAGCTCAGCGGGGGGCAAGACAATCATGAAATAACATAATAGGCGCCAAATAGTTGGAGAAATTAAAACGATTGCAAGTGGGCCACTACTATCTAATCAAGTCTTCATCGCTACCTTTGAAGAGCCGGAGTTAAAAAAATCTAGTATTAATCATCCCATCACTTTTAATAACTCAGACTTGGAAGGAGTCCAAGTTTCACATCAAGATCTTCTTATCATCGGTCGATTGACCCTTTTATGTATATTATTAGAGAATTTTGATTGATAATGGGAGTTCCATTGATGTTTTATTTTACTCCACCTTTTCGCATGGGTCGGTTAAGGAAAAACTTCAACCCGCGAGTTATATGGGTTCGATAATCACCACGTGGAGGGACAATCACCTTCCGTTATTCTCGAGAATTTCTCAACAAGTCACTCACTCGGTCAATTCATAATGGTCAAGTCAAATTCAAATACAATGCTATATTTGGAAGACCCTCCAATCAATCTTCGGTCTTTGTCACTTGGTACCTCATCTTAAGATAAAATTTCAAACTCATTGAGGTTGAGTGGTATGAAAATCAACAAATAAGACAATCATGTTACCTCAAACAAGCTCAACCATGCCCTTGGTGACCTTCAACGGAGAATTTTAATCTTCAAGATAAAGAAATACCTCGAGGGTTTTGCTGTAAAGACATACTCCCCATTTCGTTATCGATGACCAAATATGACCAACGATCCATAGGAAAAAATATTCCTTAAAACTTGGAACATGGAGGGTCTCCAAAAGTGTTATATATAATCATTGGTGTATAAATATTGTAGTATTTAATTTATCCTATTTGTCCTTTCCTCTCCACCTCTTGTCCTTTGTTGACTCTCTCTAAAATTATATCTCGTCCCTTTTGTTAAGTTATCTTATGACAATATTGTATCACTGACATTATCAAAGTAATGAGTTTATGGATTTTCCTTGAAAGCTTATTGCTTCTTCATTTAATCCTCCCACTAGAAATATACAACTCACATTGTATCTCAATCGGACATGATCAATCCAAAGGGGACTTGATCGGACCTCTTCCATACAGGTAGGAAGCCAATTAACACTTTGGTTGATACCTAGGATAGGTCAAATGGTCCTTGGTGGACATCCCGAGATCTCTTCCATACAAGTTAATGTCATCGGGTAACACTCTGACAAACAACCTCGGATAGGTCAAAAATCCTCAACGGATTTAATTCGACCTTTTCCATACAGTTGCGTCTGGGTAACACTCGAAACAACCTGGATGGGTCAAAATTCTCGGATTCAATTCGACCTCTTCCATATAGTTAATGTCATCGGGTAACACTCGACAAACAACCTGGATGGGTCAAAATTCTCGGCGGATTCAATTCACCTCTTCCATACAGTTAATGTCGCCGTAACACTCGACAAACCTCGGATGGGTCAAAATCTCGGATTCAATTCAACCTCTTCCACACAGTTAACGTCGCCGTAACACTCAAACAACCCGGATGGATCAAAGATCCTGGATTCAATTCAACCTCTTCCATATAGGTTGCCATCGAGCAAACACTATGATAAACTACCGGATAGTCAAAAGCGTTTACCTACTCACACAGTTAGCGTCGCCAGCTCGACAACAATCTGATAGGTCAAAATCCTCGCGGATTCGATTCGACCCCCCATACAGCGTGCCATCGACAAAACACCTCGGATAAAGATCCTGGCCAACCATCCTCGCTCACCACTAACCACCAATGCCGCCATCGGCAATCTTGCCGGTCACCACCATCGTCGCCGGTCATCGCTGGTGATTATCGCCGCTAATGCGATCGCCATTGCTGGCTGATCACCGTTCCAACCCGCTGTGCCCTATTGTATCATCTGCTATTGACTGAGCTGCTGCTACTGCCGGTTGCCACCACCCGTCGTGGCCACCGTTAAACTACTGCCGGGTCATGCCTGCGGTCACCACCGCCGTGGTGATCATTCATCGCTGCTGATTACCTGGCCACTAATCTCGATTCTTGCTGACCCGTCGCCTCAACCGCCGGTCCATCAAACCATCGGCGGAATCTCCGCCGTCATACCATTTCGCGATTCTCCTTGCCGCGTCGCGGTCCGCATTATCAACCGCCGTACCACCATCGAGCATTGCATAACCCGTCTCCTTATTCGCGGTGATCGCCTCAAACCGACGGTCAGAGGACGGTTGATGCCTCTTCGAAAACCGAACAACGATGTAATACGGGCCTTGATCGCCTCAAACCCGGACGGTCCGAGGCTTGGCCGCGCTCTTCGAGGAAAACCGGCAATATCGCGCCTTGATCGCCTCAAACCGGTCCGACCGGTTGACGCTCTTCGAGGAAAACCGGAACAACGACGTATATGCCGCGCTGACTCAAAACGACGGTCCGACGGTTGCGCCTCTTCGAGGAAAACGAACAACGACGTAATGCGCCTTGCTTCGCCAAACCGACGGTCTGGCCGGTTGGCGCTCTTCGAGAAAGCGACGTACCGCGGGCCTGATCGCCTAACCGGATGGTCCGACGGGTTGACGCTCTTCGAGGGCGACAAAGATCTGCGGCCTTGATCGCCTTCAAACCCGATGGTCCGAAGGCCGGTTCGCCTCTTCGAGGGAACGACGTAAATCTTGCGGGCCTTGATCGACTCCGGCGACCTTCTCAAGAAGAAGAAGGTGTCTTCTCTCTTGCCTTGGGTTTTATAGATCCCTTCAGGGGCAAAAGGTAAAATCATTAAAAATCGATCAAACCGCCAAAATCGCCTCAAAACCGCGTTTGTTGAACCCAGCGACCCGCCACGCCACTCGCGCGACGCGCTCCAGCGCGTCGCTGCCGTCACCCACCGCCGCGCGTTCGTTCCGACACGCATCTCGCGACAGCCGCTCAGCCGCGACATTCAAAGCGCGCTATATGATGCAGCGCATGCGTACAACTACGGCGCATACCGTTCATGATGGGTCCAGTAATCGAAATTTTCTTCATACCTACATATTGTACTGTGCATTTGCTTGGTCATAATTTTGTGCTTACATGAAAATCTTCTCTCAAAATGTGGTTAATGGACCTGATTTGTTGAAGAATTTCTTATTTTGAAGTACTTGGACATATATTTTTTGATGATTGAGATAATATCATCCAAAAATATGAAAGATACCCGAAATTCTCTTCGAAGCGAATCTTGATGCAGCAAGTTGATCGAAATTCGGTTGAGATCAAGCACTTAAAATATTATTGGAAACTTTGAGAAATCAGTTAAATTCCTAAAAAGCTTTTAAATGTAAAGTGTTTATAGTCAAATAGAAGCGTCTCGTGCGGTTCCAACAAGCCAAAGATCTTACAATTGACTTCATTTGAGCATTCAAATACACAAAATACATCATATGATCAGGGAATCATCATCGGCGGTCAGATGGAGAGGTGGTTGGATTTTGCATGTATTTATAGACGCCACTCCTTCAATCTATAAATAGCCTCCGTTCCCGTATGAGGGAGCAAGCAAGAGAGAGAGAGCTCTAAAGATCCTCCAAGCACAATCGTCCCACCACTGGCGTCGTCAACCACCACGCGGCCGTATGCCGCCGTATTCCCTTCTGCTCGATCTCTGCGGTCTCCCTGATTTTTGTGATTTTCGCGTTCTATGATTGTTCGCATTTCGTAATTGTTCGCATTCCGCGTGATTGCTCATACGTTCACCATCATTCTCTGCATTATTCTGTACATCGTTGTCATATACATTTGTTCTTCTATATAATTGTAATCCCGACGGAAGATCTTATACTAAAAGATACATAGTGAAAGCTTTTTTGGGTAGCGTGATTTTTCCCTCTTTTCGAGATTTTCACGTAAATTCGACTTTTATTATTTTCTTTAAATATCGTATTGTGTTTGGATTTTTCTGAAAGACAAACACTCTACTCTTCTGATTTTTGGCGCAACAACATTCAAAAATATTCTTGCTTGTCTTGGATCCAAGAGAGGCCAAAAACTTAAGAGATTTCTTGAAAAAGTTAAATTTATCTACCAATTCGTCCATTGAAATGCTTCTAAAATGCTGCAAAAGCTTAGCAGTTAGAGCTGATTCACCAGCCAGGGCTCAGTCAATCGCACAGCTCTCCGCCTCGTTCTCGCTATTATAAGCGTCGTTCTTGTTTTCGTCGCGGTGGTAATATGTGGATTCATCCACATCGACGCCATCCAAATTTAGGAACGTGTCGAAAAGATCGTCGCGATGTTGCCTTCCGGTTTCCTCCCCAAGGAGCATTTCACAAGGGCGTTGATAGGCTCGGGCTTCACCGCTGGCGAGAGATCGCTGCGAGATCGGCCGTGGATCTGGCGTTTTTGAAGGCTATCGCCGGTGGCGACGGACTAATCGACGGAGTCAGAAATGGAGGAAGTCGGCGAGGTTTTGCGATTAGAGAGGCTCAACGGCGGGAGTCAAGGGAGAAGAATGTTGGTTGAGAAAGGGATCGATTGTGAAGGGTTGCAAAAATCGGACGAGGCGGCGGTGCCTGGGAAAACGTCGGAGGAGTGTTGGATCTACTCATGGATGGGATTCAAGAAATGGAGTTGATGTCTTTTAAAGCTTGAGGCTTTATTGTCATCCGATTTGTCCGAGCACACGGAGGGAAATCAGAGGAAGTTGTGTGCAAGAAATTTGGTCGAGAATTCGGGTTTCGAACCAAGGGATCTGGTTGGGGAATGGAAGAGGAACTCGGCTAGACTGCTTGCAAATGAGAGAGGAAGGGAGGGAAGAGTCTTCGTTTTTTGATGCGGTTCCCC
The DNA here is from genome assembly GCA_021442155.1 of Cymbidium sinense. Classification (NCBI taxonomy): domain Eukaryota; kingdom Viridiplantae; phylum Streptophyta; class Magnoliopsida; order Asparagales; family Orchidaceae; genus Cymbidium; species Cymbidium sinense. The sequence goes on along the minus strand of CM038220.1, from coordinate 30,926,235 downwards.
TTGCCGTTCTTGCGGTTTTGAAGGAGGCATGATAAAATAATAAAAAAAAGGGAGGGGGTGCAGGATTTACGGTTTAAAGTTTAGGATTTAGAATTTGGATCGAACGAGCTAGAGAGGTTAATTGTGGTTGCTTGCGGTTGAAGGAATCAAGAGGGAAAGGTTGAGAGCAAGGCTTCAAATCTGCATGTGAGGAGCCGAATGAGAGTGTGGGAGGCCGATTGAGTGGGTTTTAAGCTTTAGTTTAAACTAAGTTAATTAATATATGTATATTAATTAAGCAACAAATCAACCCGAATTTGAATTTTATGACGACGAAATCATATGGTTAATATATGTCAATCTTAAGTTGTTTCGATATTCTGGACATAACGACACAGTCCATTTCACGATCGGAAGCCGTTTGGTTTGAATCGACTTCGAATTGTATCAATTTCAACTCAAAATTGAGTGTCGTCCGTCCAGATCACTCGACATTTGTGTAGACTCTTCTGAATCGATCGCGAATAGTCTCATTTGATAGATATGGATGTTTCAAAGCTAACAGCTTAATCAATTTAATGAACGGAGGTCATTTGGACATCGTCATAGCCTCCCGACTTCGTTATGTGCGTAGGCGCGTTGATGGCTCGATCGCTTGATCGGTTGATCATTAGGTTGTGCAATATTTATATTTTGATCAATTTCACTGTTTTGAATGCAATGACGAAATCCGTTCACCGATCGGAGGTTGTTTGGGCATCGTCGTAGCCTCCCGACTTCGATATATGCGTCGACACATTGACAGCTCGATCGGTTGATCGTTAGATTATGCAATATTTATATTCGACCAATGATTGATTGAATCACGATGAAGTCCGTTCAATCGGATGTCATTTAAGCGATTTTTGGTGATATTTGGTGCTATTTCAGAGCATATTATATCAGTCTTAAATTTGGATTTTGAGCGCCGACATATATCATGCATGGAGGTCAACATACTATTATTATTATTATTATTATTATTATTATTAGTATTATTATTATTATTTTTTGAGTGAATTTAATCGCAAACTTCACATAACATACGTATGAAAATAATCCAAGATCTCTTGGTTTGTCAAAGTTCAATACTACACAAGATCTACACTATTATTTTTTTAATATATACTGTCTGTGACTTTAAAACTTTGACATTAACTTTTAAACTTTTTTGTTAATCTTGACACTTACAATTTTTTTCTTTTATTTTAATCGATCAACTTAAGTAAAATAAAATTCTATTTTTTATGTAATTTTTTTAGATTAAGTGCTCAAAAAAGTTAAATCCATATTTAGAGAGAAATTAAAAAATTGCATTATATATATATCTAGAGTGATGTGAAATCTTTTGTTGTCGCAATTATCCAAAACACAATATCCTCTATACGACAAATTGGTTGTTTTTAAATTTTATTATGCATGATAAGGTTGAGAGCAACTAATTTTAAAACATGGAAGTCAATTCTTATGAACTAGCTGGTTTCAATTTAATAAATAAATAAATAAATAAATAAATAAATATATATATATATATATATATATATATATATATATATATATATATATATATATATATATATATATATATATATATATATATATATATATATATAATTTTATGACATAACTTAACACATTTACATAGCACATAATTTTTATATATTTATACATCTAATATCTAAATTTTGATATTTATATATATAATATCTAAATTTTTAATATTATATCAAAAATAATATCTTTATTAATTTTAAAAAAATAAAATACATTTTTAAAACATAAAAAATATGCTATATGTATAAATATTAAACTTTAGATGTTATATATGTATATGCATAAAATTGTATGCTATTTATATAAATTTTCCTAAAATTTTGTGGCCACACTCATCTTCCTGTAAAATTAAAGTCATTTTGGAATTGACTTGTGCATGACATGTTAGGGGCTGTTTGGTTCAGAGATTTACAAATAATAATCAAAATCGTGCGTTCTTCTTTTTTTCGTGTTTGATCTGTCCTTTTCTGTAAAATTTTGTATTTCTTTTTTTTAGTATTTTTCAAATTAGCAATCATTTCGAAATATATTTTACATGTAAACAGACTGGGAAAGAAATTTTTTTTTTCTTTTGGGAGCGCAGCACTTTGAAAACATTTTTTTAATTTGTTTTTTTCAAATTGAATCTGTTAATTTAACTTTAATTAAAATAAATATTATTATAGCTTAATTAAGATTTAATAAATATAATTATATTTATTCAAATTAATGATAAATAATTCACAATAAATCAAAAAATTAAAATAATTATTAAATTTTAGATTTAGTAAAAAAAATAATTAATGAGTAAATTGTTTATTAAAAAAATAATTTAATAAATAAATATTAAATCATGATTAATTTATTTAATAAAAATTCCTATTAATTAATTAATGTTTAATATAGTAATAAAATTATATATATATATATATATATATATATATATATATATATATATATATATATATATATATATATTAAATTTGGGTCAATATATTAATATAAAATGATATTATTCAAATTTTATTTATTTATAATACTAATAATTTATCTTAAAATTTGTAAATTAATTACTAATAATTAAATATTAAATACATTATATTTGTATTTGATTTTATTTTTTTTAGTTAAGAAAAAATTTTATTTATATTTTAATATATACTTTTTTTTATTGAATCGTTAATTAGTGAATAAATTATAATTAATTTAAATATAATAAAGTATTAATTTCATTAATCACGTTATAAATAAACGAAAAATAATATTTTCTTTCTTTAAACAAACAAAAGTATTAATTATTTATTCTTTCTTATATTCAGCTTTTTCATTCTAAATCAGAAAAAAAGTAAGAGATTTTGACTCTTATGGTTATAATAACTTTTTGCACAAATAATCAATGAAGTAAAAACAAATGTTTTATAGTGAGAAATTGCTTTTGAGAATCATTTCTTGAGTTGTATTCGTTTCAAAATTTTTTTAAAAGAAAATATTTAGACATTTACTTTATAAAAGTTATTTTTCTCACAATAATTTTATAACTAATTTTTTAAAAAATTATAATCACCGCAATCAAACTCTTAGCACAAAGTAGATAAGAAATCTTTTAAATCAATAGATTCATCAGGACAAAATAGTGGGGCCCGCCATTAGTGCAAGCTACAATGGATCACTAACTACTGCTCACTGCTTGTTGTTGCAGCCAACTCCTATTGTCTACCATCACCGCTGTCCTCTTTTGAATTTTATATTTTTTTTACCTCAATCTAAACATATAATATAATTTGTTTATATTTATTTTATTTCTAATCAAATAATTTTAAATTATTTCAACAACATTATATTTCAATTAAATTGAATTATTTTTACGCTATGCTCATTTAAATCAAATAATCTTTTAGTCTCAAATTTATTTTTTTCCGAATAAATTAATCATCAATTCGATCATTTTGAAGTGCTCTAAGATTTTGCTTTCTATTAAATTTTGTGCATGGTTAGATAAAAAAAATATAAACCTAATAATAAATAACCTTAGTCAACGTTTTAATTAGGGCAAACAAAAGTAAAACAAAAGGAAACTTGTATTAGGGCTTCTTGATTCATTTTCTATGTGAGAAACTTAAAAATAATGGCACGTGCCATTAATTAAACGTTTGTAAGAAAAAATAATTTCATTTTATTATTTTGAAGTCATGTCTTCTCATTTAAATATCATCTTCAAAAATTATTATTTTATTTTCAAATTATTATAATTATCTTTATTTCTTATTTAATTTTCTATGTTAAAATCCGTATTTATAGACACAATTGCCTTAAATTTTTTGTATGAATATCTTTAAAATTAATTCTTATTTTTTAAAATAGTTATAAAAAAATAATTTTTACCATAAAATATCTAAATAAAAATCAATTAATGTGATCTAGACTTTTACATGCAATATATCATTATTTTAACAACGCAAAATCATATAAGCATTAATCGATAAAAATTATTAAGAAAATAGTCTTGATTTATTAAATCAATTTAACTCTGAATTATGTATAATATTAATATGTGTTAAATCAGAATAAAAAAAATATAATAAGTTTACTATTTAAAAGATATAGTTTATAAATTCTGTCCATTAGTAGTGCTGCGTATTATAAAGTAGTTTTGCGATTTTTTTTCCGAGTTTAATAAGATTTTAAGAAATTAATGGTGGGTTGTTCATCGTCCCTGGCCCGTGTGTCCAGGGTGAAGTTGGGTGGCGTTCTTTCCTGAAGTATAGAGCTTTCAAGATACCCTTTTCACCTCGAATTAGGGTCTCATGAAACATTCGCGGTATTCAGTGCGGGTGCTTCATCCATAATCGCTACGAATCGAGAGAGACGGGGAGAGATTCGAAGAAGCTTAAAGTGAAGTTAAGCAGCATGCAGTCTAGATATCGTAGCCCCAGGGAAGGATTCCGGCCTGGCCCGTCGGGTATCCCCAGTGGTCGGATCTCCTCCTACGCCCGAGATCTTGACCGCGGTCCCCCAAACCCTTACCCTTTTTCTCGCAAGGTCGACATCCTCATGGAAGCGGGCCGTCTGGCTGCAGAGTACTTGGTCTCGAGGGGCGTCATCCCGCAGGAGCTCGTCGTAAGAAAGTTTCCCAATGGAAGCCCCCCTGGATTCGAGCGACAGGCTAGAGATATCCCGCCACTACCTGAGGTCAGGACTTCTGCACTGGCGCGGCTTGGTCAGAGGTTCGATGATGAGGGGCGCTTTGATTACAGGAGGCGGGAGAAGTCGAGGAAGAGACCCGGACCTTATAGTAAAGTTTATGACTCTGATTGGAGTAGAGAGAATGGTAAATCTAGAAATTGGACGGACAGGGGAAGAGGCTACTCCGATCTAGCTGATGAAGATGGTGACTTCCCTCCTGAGGTCAAGATTCGGAGGAAGGGTTATGTTGAGATCAAGAATAATGTGTCTAGAGTTCCTTCTGATGAACTTCAGACAAGGAGCGAGTCGGCCTCGGAGAAGGAGAATTACGAGTTGGCTGACGATAATTGGTCGAAGGCAAGTTCATCTAGTACTAAGAAGGATCAGCAGCCTGAGGCTGATGAGGGTTCAAGCAAAGGTGTTGATGAAGTTAGGGTTTCCAGCTCGGAAATCACGGAGGAAGTAAAGAGTGAAAGAAGTGATGAGCAAGAGAAGAAAGATTCCATGGAGGAAGATATGGATAGCAAGCCTTGTGAAGAGGTAAGGTGATGTAGTTATGAATGAGTGCAAGGATCTGTTGAAATTATGTAGCTTTACAAAAGTGCCCACCAAACCCCGATCATCACTTGCAAATAAGAGTCCAAAGGTTCACCATGATACTGAAATGAGTAATGTCCTAGGTGACGCTGGCGAGGAAGAGTGCAAGGAGTTGAATTGTGATGACATGGGTAACTCGGAAACACAAACTCCTGAGAATCACAGTGGTCAATCTAATAAATCCTTGGAAGAAGCTGCAGACTCACAACATGAGTTGTTTCAGTGCCTACCTGATTCAGCAATTTGTACTGAATCCTTGAATGGGAAACAGGATACTGGCTTTGACGATGATACTGATGAGACCAAGAAAAAAGATAACTCATGCCCACCTCTGGTAACTGACACAATTGAAAACACGGAATCCACATTTCTTGATGGAAAGGGCACCCGGGATGAAGAAATGGTTGAAGAAACTAATGAAAAGGGTTTAGAATCTACTGCTTTTTCTCCAAAGGATGAAAGAGAATCTGTTGTAACGTTAGAAGAAGAGATTCGGCCTGAAAGCCCTGCATCATTTAAAATATGTGATCTCAACCTTAACGGAAGTCCTGAGCTAAATGAGATTCCTGGAGGTCCTTCTATGGACCATCCTTCTGCCCCTAGAACTGAAATGCATAAAGGAGTCTCAGCAGATTTAAGCATATCGATGAGAAATGCTTTTAATGCTTGTGACAATAGCCAAATTTCTGGCCCTAACAAAGTAATTCCAGTGATTGACCTTGAGGAGGACTCCCATGCAGAAGTAAATACCTTTGATTCTTCTAAGCACAAGTAAGTTTCCTCATATGCAGCATGAACATTTCGTATTAATTTTTGGTTTTTCTGTGCAATTTGGGAACATCCATAAGCAGTTAATCCTTTTGTTTTAAGTCAAACTAACACTGACTGTACTCATAAGCAGGGGTGATATTTCATATCCAGGCCTTGAAAATGTCTTAAATCAGGCTACACATACGGTTGATCTTCCTGGTATTCCGGATGGTTACAGTCTTGAGTTTTCTGAATTTCTGGGAACTGATATGTCGGGTTGTCCATCAGCTCAAGGAGACCTCAATGATATGCAGCCTGGGATGGGTCTTCATGGCGCTGAGGTACAATTATCGTGTTGTGCACTCTTATGTTGGCGTTAACATCTCAATGTTTTTACTCATTGTCCTTATCTAGCATTATGCTGTTTTATTGTAGTTTTCAAAATTTAAACCTGCAGGATTTATTTATTTATTTATAAATATTGTATAAATAATTGATAGGCGCATGATTCTATTCTTCCTTCAGGGTTATCATGGCGTAGATGATCACATTTATGTCTCTCTTGATGAATTGCCAATAGGTATGCTGAAAATTGTTTTGATGTCAATATTTTTGAAGTTATAACTATGAATTTCCTCTCGGGCAAATTTCTGTGTATGTAATCTCATGCTAATCCTTGGTTGATGTTTTACTCTCACATTATCTGTTTTTTTTTTTCGTTGTTGCTTGCTAAGAAAATGATAAAGGGAATCCTTTTATAACCTTGAGTATTTCAGCTTCTGAAACCATGCCTCGATGTGCTTTCACATTCTTTCTGTCAATACTTTTACACTATTTTGATCAGCTTAATTTTGTTATGCAGGCTTTATGGGGGTTTGGGACCAGCCATCTCAGGACTATGAGAAGTTCTTTTGAGCACAAATACTCATCAGCATTGTGTATGCGATTTGCCAGTTGCAGAGTGTCCGGTATTGGACTATATCTGGTCAATGACATGTTATGTAATCACAAGTAGCTTCTTGTTACAGAAGATGGTATATTAGTCACTTCTTCATTATCAATAATCATGTGATGACTTGTGCATCAGCTTTATGTTTTGTATTAGCGATTGGTTTGATTTCTATATTTTTTTTCCCATTTCTAGAGATGGCTGGTGAATTGGACTATGAGATCTTGTTTGCGGTTGTAAAATTAACTTTGTAAATAAATGCTTGATAGAAATGATCACAAGCACTAATGGTCTTAGATTCTACTTTAAATACAGGTTGGAGTTTCAACAGAATTTCTGCGTTTGCTTATAGTAGGTTTTGTGAGTGTTGTCTTATTGCATTGGTTGATTCTTGAAAATCTTATGTGAACTTCACCTCATTTTCTTGGCACTGATTGTTAAGTGAACTTCATAGATAACTTCTCAGCAGTAATCATTTCAAACATGATTTTTTGTATCTTTTTTTAGCCTGGTTTTGAATTTATGCAGATTATATTTCTCTCTTTGGTGCTAGTAGGCTTAGGTTTTATCTTGCATACATATGCTTTCAGCATGCAGTGAGCTTGTAATATGCTGAACCTATTGATGCGAACGTCTAGAAATTCAGTTTAAGATCTGAATCATTTGCATCATGTCAGTTTAAAATTATGATTTCTGTTAAATGATGCAGTATGTGGAGAAAATGGAAAATGGTTGATTTTCCTATACAATGCATACCTGTACCAGAGGCAGTTTTTCAGTTGGTGAATTGATGACCGGGATAATAGATCTGATATTGATATCCTCGTTCTTGTGCCTTTTACCATCCGGTGATGCTAGGTTAATGTGATATACCTTTTTAGTTCAGCTTAAATAATGGTACATCTTACTTCCATTTGGTTGCTTCTATTTTGTATCGACCTTTGTTGGGAGATACAGATGCATCACTCTGTGTTGGGGTACTGCAACATAACTTGATGGAGATTGTATTTCTAAGGTTTGCAAACCCAATAGTCATTATTTCCGACATCTATGGAGACATGCAAAATAGATCAAAATATTTCTATCTTTACATCTTTTGTTTAAATTAATGCAAAAGAAGAAATAGCTTTTTTCTTTGCTTCTTATCAAGCGGAGTGAGAATGAGATATGATGATTTTTGCTGATAATGTGTGTTCTACAAAAATGACTTTCATGCATATATTTGAGTAATTATCTTGTGATGATTATCTTCTATTTATATATTTCTTATTTTGATATCATGCTTAAAACATAAGATCATTTAATCCCGTTAAGAAGGTTTGTTTCTCTGACATATATTGCACTTTTATGTGGTTTTTTTAAGGAAAATTCGTTTGCTTTGACACACACAAAGCATGGACATTCATTCATTCATACAAGCAAGCATATGCACGTTGCTGATTCATTACAGGTGCAGGAAACTTGAATAATATGGCTTCTGTTCCTTGTATGATGGTGTTTTAATTCTAGATTGATAATTAGGGGGTATTGAAGGTGATTTTTTTTTGTCTAGAAGTATTAAAATTTTCTTTGACTGAAGTTTCATTGATTAATTTTTTTAAAACCTTTCCTTTGTAATTGGAAAACATTTTTTTTGTTATTCAATCATTTAACGCAATGAAACTCATTCTAATATTTGTTAACCACTCTGTCGATATCTGTTCTTTTGTTTTTTTTGCGGATGTGTTTTTATATGCTGAAGCTGAACCAGCTGGCATGTGATAACAACGAGGCTTAAGGGCCTATTTGGTTGTTTATTAATTATCAAATCCAATATTAGACACACACACAGCATGGACATGCATACATTCGTACAAGCACATACATACATTGTTCATGCATTACAGATGCAGGAAGTTTAAGAATATGACTTCTCTTTGCTACGTTAGTGGTTTAAATATAATTATGGGGTTGAAGCTGATTATTTTTCCTGGAAATATAAAAATAATCTTTAAGTGGTTCTTTTAAATTTTTTTTTGGTGATTGTAAAATATTCATTATTACTCATTTATTTATCTTGATGGAACTCTATTATTTTTGTAATAACATTGCTAATATTTGTGCTTTTATTCTTTGCTGATCTCTGGTGCTGGAGCTGGACCAGCTGACATGTGAAAACATCAAGCATAAGGATTCTATTTGATTTGGATTTTAGTGGAGTTACTATGGCTATTTCTCAAAATGCAATTCAACTCTTCAGCTAGTTCATAAAAAATTTCATATTTTCCCTAGATTAGGGCTTAAATTTTTGCCTCATCTTAATTCCAATTCCATCCTCTGGATTGAGGGTTCAACATGGCGGGTGCAAGCACTCCATATTTTTTTGCTCCTAAATTAAATTGACTATGAGGTGATTAATTAATTAGATAAGAAGGAAAAGTTTGCGTTAGCAATAAAGAAGTCATCGAAAGTTAAGTCATTGAAAGTTAAGTTAAATGTGGCAAAAATGGCAATCTTTTGGATGTGGGGTTGAAATAGAAGAATATATTGATAAATGATTATGTTAGAAAACGACTGGGAGCAGTATATATTGAAGATTATATTATTAAAATAAGGCTCTGGTGATTTGTAAATTATAATTAATGATAATCGATGCACTAATAAAGCAATTAAATATATTTAGTGTGGACGCATGATGATGAAAAGGATTGAAGTTTAACATGTTTAGAAGTTTGTAAAAAGATTTTAGCACACAAATAGCAGTCAATAGGAAAGAATGAAAGATTGATAAAGAGGACTCCTAATAATTTGTGAGGCTAATGATAGTGATGTTGATGTTGTTTAGAATAGAAGATACATAAAGATGATGCCAAAATTTTTTTGTTGGGCTAATGTTGGTGATGATGATAATGAGATGATGATGCAATAAGTAATTAATTGATCATTAGCTGATTAATTAAGGTAGCTTATTTTATTATAACAAATATTTTAAAAACAACTACCATGACTAGGCTAATTATTATACACCAATCTTTTTAAATATTTTAATTATGAGATTAATTATTGAATAACAATTAGTCAACTAATTCAAAACCCAAGCAGGGGTTGATTGATCAAATTATCTTATAATTAATAATTGGTAGTTATTTGGCATGTATAAGGTCCTAATTATTAAGAACATAGATTACATTAATGATTTATTTGGGTATTATCATTTGATTAATTAATTAATTAATTGGTAACCTAATTATCACACATTTAACACTATATAAGCATTTTATATTACTATGATAGCATCTAAATCACCAATTGGTATTCAATTAATTAATATTTCATAATATTTACTCTAATAACTATGCCTATATTAGTGGTCTAATTGCTAACAAAACAAGTGTAACTTGTTTAATTAATGTCTGATTTTTTAATCAGTTTGTTTAATTAGTGGTCTAATTGTTAGTTATTCAACGACTATAATGAGAATTACTTTCTATGATAATTTATTAAACTTAGAATTAATTTGAACAAGCATACTTTAATTTTGAAATATTAATGCATGATCTAAGATTACTGATTTTTTCTATAGAAGATTGCACTAATACTATTAAGACACTATTTTGCGTGGTGGCCACCCTGCATTCGGGGTCAAAATCACGCCTAGGCCTGCTCTTTTCAGCTTTTTTGCCACGGTGCATAGGATGTGGTTGCCCCAAATTGTCATTTTCACACCTTGTTGCTCCGTCTCCATCTCGAGGTTCCAATACTGTCGGTTCCTAAGTTTCCCCCTAGCATATATTCTCACATTCGAGAACGTAAAGCCCAATAGCTCCCTACTGTGTGACGAACCCTTGTTGCGACTTCTCCTTGTTGTGACTTCACCCTAATAACTCTCCTACAATGAAAGAAACTGAGAGATCCCAAGTTGTCGTTGCCATCAGTTTTGTCATGCTCAAACTCAAGTTGGAAAAATAGGTATTTGTTTTCATTTTCTTCTTATTAAGATTGAGCTTGGTTTATTGGTGATTTGAATAAAGGATGGGCAAGCACATGGGAGTTGTGATTGGTGGAACAATGATGAGGTTGGAATGAAGTTGATATTTTTATGGTATGAGAGGGAAAATAGGCCAATGCATATGGCGTTAGAGAGGTCGACATGAAAAAGTGGCTCAATGAAATGAGAAACATATGGATTCATTTTGTTTGTTACTCTTTTTGGCTTTGATTTTTTAGTTGTTTCTCTTTCGGGTGTTGGCTAGAGAAATTATTCAATAGAATTATGTCAAAATCTTAGTATGTTTTGTGCTAATTACTTGTTTAAATTCTATAAAAATATGCTATTTATAGTTGGTATTGTGTTGAAATAGGAAAATTTTAAAATTCAGAGAAAAAACAAAAATTAGGCTCAATGCGTAGGCTCTGCAAAAGCAACATCGTGCTATAATTGGCTTAATTTTGGACAAAATAAAGAGAGGATGACGCCTAGGCGCCAAAAGGTAGCATCGCGGTGCATGACAATCAAGCATCAAAAGACAGAGAGGATAGTGCGTAGGCGCTCCAGAGCATCGCCGCAGTGCCAAGGAGTTAGATAAATTTTAGCCAGATGACACCAAGAAGGACCTTACAATGCCAAGGCGCTGCAATTCGAGCACCGCAGCGCTATAAAATCACTGAAAATAAAGGAGCTTGTGCCCAACGCTACCCATCAATGCCTAGGCGCCATACTCATAACACCATGGTGCAACGAACTGACGGGCAGCAGCTTGAGCTATTTTGATAGGAAGTTTGGGAGGCAATTTTCGTACCAGATCCAAGGGCGTAACCACCTAGATTCACCATAGGTTATAAATAGGGGTCAATTCTCTGCAAAAAAGGATTTAACCTGTGTGTAGTTTTTATGTATGAGTAAGGAAATGCACTTGGAGATTGACACTCCAAGTGCAGTGTTGTGTACTGTGTGAGTGTTGTGTGAGTTTGTAGTGTGTTTACTCAGTGTTAAGTGTGAGTTCTTATGGAAGACAAGGTGAAGACGATCCAAGATGGAGTTTGCAGACTGAAGTGGTGTGGTTCTCTATCGGGAAGCAGGGAGAAGGCAGTAAGTGCAGATTTAGAAGAAATTACATGGTTCTCTCTTTCTCTTTTTCTCTGATTATCTTTGGTTTGTTCTATGGATTTTCTCACTTGTATTATGAGTAGCTAAAGTAATTGTGCTATGAATTTGTGCGTGTTTTGAATGTTGTTTTATATTAAATTATGTTTGTGGAATGATGTAAGAAAAGTGTTTGTGCTTTCATTGCAAATTGTGTTTTGATTTTCTCTGAGCTTAATTTACTTTCAATCTGGTCAATTGTAAAATTAAAACTAGTTGTGATCTAGAGACATCAAAAAAGTATTAGAGGAACAGTAGGGAGAAACAAACAGATGTACTGAATAAGTGTTTGAGATACATTTATTTTTAGGATCTATAGTCAATGAAAAAAAAGAAAATTTAACCTTTCAAAATTTAATCAGGAATAGGTAGAAAATTGGTTAAAAGGATTAGTTAGGTTGATCTAGACATAGACAATATAGCATATATATTCCTGGCTAACATTACAAATTGACATATCATTCCTAAGCAGAAAATTGGGCCAGCGCTACGGCACCAAGTTTGATCAAATATAATTTAATCTAGACAATGTCAAAACTGCATAAATTAAGAGTATCAATTTTAATCATAAAAACAATACCTTTATTTTAAATAAAAGCTATAAAAATATCTTTTCTAAAAAGTATATATTTTTTATTTCTAAAAATTTTACTTATTTGCATAAAAGTGAACTTTGTACGAACTAGTAATTAACTCACTCAATCCGTGTGAGAATGATACTCTATTAATCACTGTGTTACTTGATGTGATCGTGCACTTGCATATATCATTTTAGCCCGTTGAAACATATAGAAATGCTTTTGGCTGCTGCTTCTCTTTTTACGGTTGACTTACATTATTATGGCTGCATGTGATCTTAATGTGTTTCACTTTTGTTATGATTGGATGAGAAGGCAATGAATGTGATAGTTGTATTTTCAATTTCGCAACACGAAATCATCAATACAGTTTTCCCATGCCGCCTCTAGGTTAGTTAGTATATAATCGAACCCAATAATTGCTTTATTAATTGATGGATAACTTTTGAAATAGGGAAATATTATTTGGTATATGTTGATATCTACTACAACGAAGATTTTTTAAGCTCTTCCTTGATATGGAAATATCACATATCTGATTTTGAAATGAGTAGCCAAATAGTTTGAGGTAGAAATAGAATTGTTTAATAAGCGATACCTCTCTCTATGTGGTGTCATCAAAAGGTATTTGAAGTTTGAAAAAAAGGTCATTCTATGAGATATGACTACATATTCGTTCAAAAAGAAAGTGGAGATTGTGGTTGTAATAATGACGCTCCACAATTACATACGTCTGCATCCTTCATTTTCTGACATTGATTTCACTAGTGTAGGCGAAAATCAGTCATATGCCCCTCCTAAATCATATCAGTCTCGCTCAGGGCATTCATATCACAAGTTGAGAGTGATCCAGTTGAGTCTTACACATAAGAATGGGAAGATGCTGATGAGATTTGCATTGCGAGAGCAGAATACAAATGCATTAGTTAATGAGTGAATTTATATTATATTTTTGTTTTTAATGATTTCTTGTTTAATTATGTTTAAAGTATTGTTTAAACTTTTAATGTTTCTAGAATTTAGCTTTTATCTGTTAAACTAATGAATTTTGTGTTGACTTATATTTTTACTTTGTGATTACAGTTAAATATAAGGATTAATAACATTTGAATAATCTCTATATTAACTTAACATATAGAGATAAGGGTATTTCTATCATTTATTCACAAACAGTTGCAGTATTGTAGATTCACAATTGAATTTTCCAAATAAGAACAATACTTCAACAAGAGTAGTTTTCCGACAGCAGCTGCACAGCTGCTTATTCAAACTGTTGCAGTTGTCCCAAATACACCCTAAATACACCCTAAATCTTCTAATCATTAGTATGGTATGCTGAATAAGACAGACCTAAATGATCAGCCTCTTTGAGTTATATGGTTTAGATGTAGCAGTTAACTCGGTCAGTTATCCATGGTGGTCTTTTTTATGTTCATTCAGATGAGTGCTTGCTTGATGTCCTGATTGTGCTATTTAAAGCATGATTTCATATCTATCAAATGCTCCTTTCATTTCTGAAATTTCGGGAATATGTTCTGGACACAGTCTTTTATATGGATGTTGGCCTTATAATTGGTTACATTTTCACTGTTTCTGTTGCATTTGTGTTTGATGCACCATGTTTTTAGTATGCCATGGGTGCAGATAGCAATTTTGTTTTCCTTTACTACTGGCAATGCCTTCACTCTGGTATTTTTGGATTTGATTGGAATCTATCATTTACAATGATGAGCTGGGCATAAGCATTCAATCGATTTTTAGTTTTATTTTTGGCAGGAATCAATTTTGATTAATATTATCTAAATAGAATATTTATAATTATTTCTCACATTTTCTAAATTGAAATGCATAATTATTATAATTATAAAATCTTCATGCCTTTGCTGACTTGCTACTTGTTGTATTTGTACATGTGGCTTAAAACCTTATGCGGTTCTTTTAGGCGATCAGTAGAAGCAGCTTCTCTGTCAATCTAAGCTTGCTTTAATTTAGTCCACTTCAATAATAATAATTTGGAGTCGATAAACTTACTGGAATGGCGGCAATGTCTGTTTGGATTGAGTTTATTGATAACTGAATTAATTTTGCTTGTATTTGATGATGCTTTAAAGCATTAAATTAGATTATAAGCTTGTTTTGAACTGTCAGAAACAAGCACAGTAGAGGTTTTTTGACCAATCCTTATGCTACACAGCTTTCGCCACATGTTTTTCATTGTTATCTTTCTTCTGGGTATGCTTACATTTCATTAGCCCTACAAGTCTTCAAGACTTTGTTATTTACTTTTAGTTTTCAGTTAAAAAAATCTTCTGAGCTCTTCCAAAATGAAGATGCAAAGTTTTGTTTTGGGGCACTCTAGCTCTGGTGTTGGTGGTGGTGGAAAAAAAAAAAGAGATATCATAGTTTTACCCAAATGCATCTTTGGTATGATTGCTCTTTTTTATTTTTTATCTCACACTATTATCAAAATTAGGTGAATATTTCTGGTGCTTGTTATTTGTTTGTATTTGTAATTTCTTATTTGTTAAATTAAGGCTCTGTTTGGTACATTGTAGTTTTTTGGAAAGTTAGTTGTAAAGCTGTTATGAAAAAAATAGCTTTTTGAAAAAGTTGTGTTATAAATATTTTTCTTTTTGAAAAATTCAAAATAATTTTCACGTCTATTTTAATAATTTTAGTTCAAAACAGTTTTTCATTATAAATATTTTAAAATTAGCTAAAAGGCGATAGTTAAGCGATGTTGTTTCTTTCTACAACTCGAAAAAACAAGCAATCATAAAGCTCTCCCAAACGCACCCTAAGTTTGGAGTATAATCTGTCTTCTAACAATACCGAAGTTGCATAATTTGAGAAATTTTACACTTTATTAGATGTCTTTTCCTCTGATGCAAAAAATGAGGGTACCAAGCCATCGATTTAATTAGCATTTATTTCAATTTTGTATTTTTGGTATGCTATTGATGATATTGCATTTCCCATATTTCCTTGGCATTTGTCATTAGTTAGTGATGCAAATCTTTCTTTTATGAAAGTGAATGAAATTAGCAGAACCAAAAGTTGCTTTTGAGGGCTGTTTAGGTGTTTGTGAGGTTTCCTTAACTCAGATTTAGTAAATTTGTTTGATTGGGTTTAGGTTAGTTGACCTCATTAGTTTTGTTGGTAATGACTTTATGAATCTCATTATTCGTTCATTCATGTTGAATGTCATATGAGGTTTTAATTTATTTTACAAAATTTCTAGCTTTTTATTTTAGGTATAATTCCTTTCCTTTTAATCTTTTTACATTAGCGTATTAATTTTTTTGGTGCATCTTTATTCTTGTCATTCATGCTTAAATCACCGATGTTGAATTTTCTACTAATTTATTTTTCATAAATTTTAGTATTTTTTTCTCTCTATTATAGAATTTTTAATCTCATCTATTCTAGCTTCATCCTGCTTTGATCTTTACCATTTTCATTTTTGTAACACATAAAATTGCTCTCATTAACTTATTTATTACCCAAAAAGTTAGGCCTCATAGTTTTATAGAATTCATAATATTTTTAATTCGTTAATACTAATGAAGAGCTTTTTAATTTAGCCACCCAATTTTTGACTATGGAAGTTATATTCTTATCAATTTCTCCATTCTTTTTTATAATAAATTTTATTTATTTAAATCTATCCTATTTAGGTATTATTTGATTTTTTACCATTGCTGACTTATTAATTTTAATTTCACACTCATTAATATAACACATCATTATCATATAGTCAATCTTTATTTTACTTACTTTAGGCCATCTGCTCTAAAGATATCTTTCTTTATTGCAACTTCAAGTCTCACCTCTATATCATCTACAAATAGCAAATTAAAATTTATAAAATTCTTTATAGTGTTGTTAGATAGTACTTGTAATTCAAGATAATCTTTCAAAATTGTTTATTAGCCTGCTACGAATTGGTGGATTAATGGATGAAGTATTAAACTGTGATTTGTATATTTTACTTGGCAAATGTGTTATAGTTTGGGATTAAATAGGGTATAACTAGGATAACAAGTTGTAAGTGTAGTTGATTGTTCTTTAGTTTGATTAGACTAAATGATTAGTTCATTTTAGACGCTAAGCTAATTAGAAATTAATTTTGCTATAATTAGGTTAATAAGGGATAGATGGCTTGGTAAAAATTTATGTGTTTAATTAGTTATGAAATTAGGTTAATTAACTAATGATTTAGTTTGCCTTAATAATTGTAATTAATCATTGATTCCTATGCTATTAATAAGTTACAATTAGGCTATAACATTTAATTATGTTCATGGGGGATGTATTAATGTTTGGTCATACTTCTAAGATGTATGGATTAATTAGATTTGAAATGTTTACAATTAATTAATGTTAGTCTTATCCCAACCTCTTAGAATTGAATTTATAAATGTCATTTTTTTTCATATCGTTGTTATTATGTGTCCAAACACAAGGAGGATTGACAAAATATTTTCCTATTTCAGTTGGATTACATCAAGGGTCAACATTAAGCCCTTATCTTTTACTTTAGTTATGGATGTTCTATGAGGCATTTACAAGAAGATGTACCTTGGTGTATGCTTTTTTTGCTGATGACATTCTTCTTGTTGATAAGACTAGAGGAGTCCAACAAACTTGAATTATGGAGGTCAACTTTAGAGTCAAAGGTTTTCGTTTAAGTAGATCTCGAATATATATATGTAACTTTGTTGTAGAAGTTTTAGTGGTGTTTTGACTTTAGGTGATCAAATTATTAATAAGAGTGAGCAATTCAGATATTTAGGCTCTATTATTCAAAATGATGGTGAAATAGATGGAATGTTATTAGTAGAATTCAAGTTGGATGGTTGAAGTGGAGGAATTCTATTATGTGATAGAAAAGTTTTAAACTTAAAGAAAAATTTTATAAGATGGTGGTAAGACCAATGACTTATATTTAATGTTGCCAATAAAGAGAAGCATAAGACTAAGTGTTCTGAGATGAGGATGCTCAGGTGGATGAGTGGCTTTTACTCTTAGAGATAGAATGCAAAATGAGTATGTTCAAAAAGTTGGAGTAGCTCCATGGTAGATAAGATTAGGAGGCTTAGATGGTTTGGCTACTAAAGCGTCAGGTATGACGATTAGGAGAGTAGATCATTAGATTTTATGTTAAGAAAGGTAATAGAAAAAACTTGGTTAAGATGTATAAAAATGATCTTAGTATACTTGAATTAAATGAGAATTTGACCGAAGTGCGATGGTTGATTCTATAGCCCTAGTGGGATTAAGGCTTGTTGTTGTTGTTGTTATTATGTGCCGCATGAGATGTTAAATTTATTCTACATGGATCTTTTTGAACTTATATTCATATTTTCTTAGATTAATCAAGTTTTCTTTTTTAATCTTTAGATACTAATTCAATGTTCTTATCTAATGTATGCATTTGTTACTCTTTGTAATACATTTCAAAATCATTTACATCTATTCTTCATTATTTTATCTTCAGTAAGTGTCTCACCCTTTCATATATTTTAATCATTTTGCAATTCATCTTTTCCAGATTTGTAGATTCTTATCTATGCTACTCCTAATTTAGCTATTAATGAGTTTTTTATTACCCAACACTAGATTCTGACGATATAGCTGATCTAATTAAAGTTTTATAAAAAAGGGTACCACTAGCACATGAAATTACCCAAATTCAGATTATGTTATGTAAAGATGATAAACATTTTTACTGGTGTTCAAGTTGACGTTTCATTTGTAAGATATGGCACTCAACTGGAATGAGTAAGAAAAGGGATTGACTTCAGCTAGCTGGGCAATACTATTATTCATACTGGTTACTTCCACAGAAGTTAATGGTTTGATGCAGAGGGGTCTTGTTATGATTATGGTCATGCACTTATTTTCCTTTTGAATATTAATAAGATTTTTTTCTTTTCTTTTTTAAAAATATTAGTAAGATTTAAGATATTAGCTCAACCCGGGCTATCTATACGTCCGTTGACATTTAAGCTGTTCAACTTTGAAAGTATTAGCGTTCTATCCGAACAATGAATCAAATACACACAACAAGCCAAACTAAGAACTACAGCCTGAGGCACGAAGATTAAAGGCATAAGAGTTGTTAAATATTGCAGCCACGCTTGTTTGTGGATCACATAGCCATTATAACATTGAAGTCTATGATACTGCAGGTTTGTTCTTTCAAATTGAATTTCTTAACTTTCGTTCGCATGCAAAATTATATCCATGTTTGAACTTTTCACATTTTGAATTGCTGTTTTAATGGATATTTCCTGTGACAGGAACTGCATCTGGCTGCTGGCTGCATTCTGATTGAGGGCATTATTTTGAAATCGTGAGTGATGCAAGCGGATCATGGTCCGTCGATGATGCTTTGTGGCTCTCAGGTTTTTTCTCATGATCTTTAGTTTTATAGTTAGATGCTAATTAATCTTGCTTGCCATGATGAATACTCTCTTAAATATGTGAGAGAGACGAGGCTCTTTCTCCTAAGTGGCTGGCTGGTTGGCCAAACTCTTCCTTTCACTCTTTGTTTCTTCTCCCTTTTGTCCCCTTCATCAATCCATCTTCTAACTGATTTCTTCTACATCATAACTAACAGCTCGCTTTTCAAATTCCTGAACATCTCATCTCCATCATAGCAGCCCAAAAGACCTTATAAATAAGGCTCATCTCCACCTCCCTTAATCTGCCATCTTCCTTATGATCTATCTCAATGTCAACTCCAAACTACAGTAGTAGTTATAATTATATAAGAAGCCGAATAGTGGTGTGAGTCAAGCCTGCTAGAGGCTTGATAAATAATTTGTGGACTGTGTTGGAAGAGTTAATAAGTCAAGTTTAAGCCAGTCTTGGCTCATCCTAATTATTTGAATTAAAGGTATCTTACCTTTTTTTTATATTAATGAGCCGGCTCTTGAGCTGATTTGAACTAGTAAAATAAAATTAGTATTCAAATTTGATTAAGTTCGATTTGATTTGTTTACACTCCTAGAACTTAAAAAAGATAAATTTTCATATATAAAAGCTTTGAACTTTGAATTGACGTTCTTCTTTACATTTGAATTCTTGTTTTCAGTTTAGTCACACAACTCAGGATTTTGTTTCGCTGAAGGGTTAGTGTGCTAATTCCTTTATCGTGTGTATTTGTTTATAAAAAGTTTGATGGCATTAGATGAGAATTCTCATGTGCTCATAAAGTTAAAAAAAAAAAAAAAAGGAAAACGCGAAGAAGCAGAGGAGAGATGAAGTACATATTTAAACTGATTTGTGTTCTGTAGAGTAGGGTTGTCAATTTGAGTCGACGTCTTGAGTCGATCAAATTGATCCACCAATAGTTGACTTGAACTTGACCGTTTATTAACGTCAAATTTTAACATAAACTTATTTTAAATGATAAAATTCGAATAATTTATATATATATATAAAAAAATAAATATATTTTATTTGAGTTGTCAAAATTAGTTAATTTTGGATTGGAGTGTTACATGAATCATAAAAATCAGTCTTTAAAATTCAACTCAAAATTTTTGAGTCACTTATATTTTTTAAGCGGGTTCTTTTAATTAATTCGTTTTTTCCTATTTAGTCTAAGTGCAATTTAGGTCTGATTCGATTCGAATCAGCTTAAATTAATTCTTAAATCTATAAAATGTAAGTCTAATGTCAATAAAACATAAATTTAATGTTAATAAAAAGAGAATATTCATCGTATATTTCAGGAATATTTATGAATAAAATGGAGTTTTATGATTTAAGAAAAACATATTAGTTATGCCAGTCTAGGCGCACTATTATGATCGATTAAAAAAAGCTTAATTAGGTTAAGTGACACCGTGGATTAAAAAAAAAAAAAGATTATGCCGAAACATTAAAGGATGGAATTCCTGTCAAGAAAACATAAAAAAGAGACAAGTCTACACAACAACTACACTTTTATTATTCGGATTCTGTTATTGTTGAGGTGTCCTTTGATGCTTTGTGGCGTGTGATTTTAGATTAATTAAAATTTCTAAAATAACACATTCAGTCACAGTTCTTTTCATCTTAATTGGTTCTTGAAGGGGTGAATCCCAGTTCGCCAATCATTCATTTAAGCGATGGGTTGTTATAAACTTCTGAATACTCACACTTTATCTGATCGCCATCTTCTGCATTCCCATCAATTCCACGTGGCACACAGTCATGTTTTTTATTTTATTTTGAAGCTTAGTACCAACAATAATAATAAAAATAAGCTTTTATTCTATTATATGAATGAGATCGATTATATGAATCTTTCTTCATTATATCTAATTAAGTATTAAGTTTTATTTAATTCAAATAAAATATGATAATTTTTTTTATATTTCATAATAAAATATTTTTAGTTATTTTTTTTATCTTTCTTAATATAGATTAAATTTAATACATTTATTCTTTTAATTAGATCATCAGATATTTAATACGGATCAAATTATCTAGAGTCACTGTCTAATCTTATATGCCACTGGAGCATTTTTTTTTTTTTTTCCTTTGAAGCTTAATGCAATTTGTAATTATAGTATTAAACATTATAGGAATTTTTTAGGATTCCAGACAGAAGATTAATTTGATCCTCTATTTTACATGGAATAAAGAAAAATCATTCAACAAAAATGTGCATATGGTTGTAAATGAGTTAGTCAAGCGCTATTCATTTCTGTTTTAAATTCGAGCTTGATTATTTAACTGAGTTCATGTTCAAACTCTTAACTCAATAGTTCACAAGAAGTCTCATTTTTTTTTTGGAAACGTTCAAACCGTTCTTATAAAAAAATTATAAAAAGAGATAAATTTTAAAAATATAATAATAAAATCACTTTTTTTTTTAAATTTTAATATATTTTAAATAGATTCCATATTCATTGCTTATGAGTTAATAAATCGGGATTGACTCAAGTTTTACTCATTAATTTATGAAGTTTGACTTATAAAATCATTTCTTTTAAAAAAACATTATACATATTCTTGAGGTTCTACTCAACCATCAGTGTACCCTACTCGTTAACTATTAAGAAGGTACAATATATCCTAACAAGATACATATCCAAATTCATTTCATAATAATATCATATTATGAGGAATGTTATTTTCACCATCTTAAATCAATTCATTATGTTATTCATTTCATAATAATATCATATTATGAGGAATGTTATTTTCACCATCTTAAATCAATTCATTTCAACATATTTCTAAATTATAAATTATATATCATGAAAAAAATAATAATCTTAACAATTATCTCTTTATGTATTAAGCTCTTCTTATATATAAGATGCCACTTAAGGTCATGTTAAAAATAGGATTGCTAAAAAAGCTCATTCGCGAATAGTTTTAGTTCTGCTAGTTTATTATGAAAATGAGCCGAATACGAATAAATATTTTAAACTTAATTTATAAATTAGTCGAACATGAATAATCCTTCGTTCGATTATGCTTGGCTTGTTTTAGCTTGAAATAAATAAATACATACACACATAGAGCAAGCATGACTTAGGGGCAGGCTATTTGGATTGATGATTTTTTAGTGTAAAGTAAAATAAATGTATAAAATTTTAATTTTTGGTGTGTTTGAAATGGTGAAAAGTAAAATTTTAAAATATTGTGATGCATTTATAATATATTTGAAGAGTCAATTTTGGTGTATTTGAAATTTGCTTTCGATTTAGTAATTCTAAATATAGGCGTATAAAATGTTAAAGTTGCCATACATCCATCCTCTCTTGTCGTCTGCCACGCCTCCTCCCACTTTAAAATAATTAAAATATATTGCGTTAAACTTTTCTGATCGTTATTTCAATCATCCAAACAGCTGCTTAGTGATTGAAATTTTTGCCATGCAAAAAATTACTCCTCTAGCCTTCATATATATATATATTTTTTCGGATTATTGCTTTTTAGAGTTACTTCGAATACAAGTCGAACACGAATAAAAATTCAACTCGCTCAAGCTCGGCTCTTTTACACCCTATAGTTAAAAAGAATATCTTCACATGACATATTAAACAATAAAATGTGTTAAAAATGCATCCAATTTTTGGGCATGAAAAACCCCATTTGAGATCAATTTTATTTTGTTATTTATATTTTTATATTATTTTAAAAATATATTTATTAAAATTTTATTATCACATTATTTTTAAAAACAGCTAAAATAATTTATAAATATTTTACATATTTTTAAACAAAAATATCCATCAAATATAATTTATTTCAAATTTAAAATAAAAAAACAATATATATATATATATATATATATATATTATTGAATCTCAAGTTCAAGCATGAATCTTGATGTATGTATTATGGAATATCTTTTATAATCAAAATCTTAATCTTTCAAACTCTCTTTTGGCCATCATAGAGTTGATATAAACACCTTGATGAGACTAAAAACAATCTGATCTTGAGTTCAGATTAGCTCAAATCAAGCACTTAAACTATAATTAAAAACTTTAAAAAATCATTCAGATACCTGAATAGCTTCCGAATATGGCATATTTATAGTGAAATCGAATGTCTCAACGAGGCGAATCTAATCAGCCCAAGATCTCTTAATTCTAATTTTATTGAGCATTCAAATGCTTAAAATATAAGAGGATCATTTTGAGTCGTTCGATGGAGTTATTTGGATTTTACATATATTTATAAGGAATGACACTTCCATAATTTATAAATAGCTAATCATTCTTCACATGAAAGGAGCTAAGCTGGAGAGAGGAGAGAGTTCTGATACTTGAAGAATCTTGAAGCATTATCGGACTACCATCTTACCATTGTCGTCAAATCACCATGTTGCCGCTATCGTTAATACCTTCGTATACGATTATCGTCGATTTCGTTAGGTCCATCGTTGAATCACAACCATTAATTGTCACCACCGAATGTTGCTCATTGTCGACATTGTGATTGCCGAGGCCGACCTTATTTGCGTTGTTAGATCAGTAGTTGGCCGCCAACCATTGTTAAATCATTGGCTACCATCGTACCCCTTGAGATCACCATTGGCGCTCGCTCACGACATACTCGACCTCGCTCACGCCACCAAACCATCGTCGTATAACCGTTGTTAGATCGCGTCGATCATGCCGCCCGGTTACATCGACCATATTTAGATCATTGCCGGTACGCCACTAATCATCGCCGTGAGTCGCCCATACCCGACCATAGCTAGATTGCTTGCTCACGCCACCATATCGATCATCGCGTTGGATCACCGTTGAGCGTTGTCGTCAATCGCCCGTCGCGAATACTACCCATTTAACGGACCACCAACGCTAAATTAACCGTTGACCATCTCAAACCAAAGCTTTCATCACTAATCTACTAAAATTTTTTGCTAAATCTACTCTTGTGAGCTTACCTTCTTTAACTTTAGAGATATGATAATAATTATAATAAATATTAATAGAATAAAATTATTTTAAGCGGACTAGGTCTTGTAATTTTTACTTCTTGAAATTTTCACATAAAAATCCTAATAACTTTCAAATTCTTTTTATGTGTATGAAGAATTTCATACAATATTAAAATATTGAATTCTCTTATTCTACCGATTTGAATCTTATTACATAATAAATCTCAAATGACCTCTTACCTTTTTTTCAAATCAATTAAAAAATATCTGTAATAAGAACTTCAATGCTAATAAATATTCACGAAAACAATACGACTTTTTTTAAAAAAATTTGAGTGCTAAAACAAATAATTAATTTAAAAGAAATATAAAACACAAAATTGCGTACATTTAAAAAGAGGGAGATTACATTTACAGTACAATGTGATAGGGAGATCGACTCATTCTCTTTCCATCACTTTCTCTTACATCTCTGCCAAAAACAAGCCTGCTTTCCACGGCAATGAATTCTTAGCATCAGCAGCGCCACAAATCATCACCAAACGCTTAGGGCTATTAATGAATCGAATCGAGTACGATATTATTCAAGTTTTTTGGTTTATTTGTTTTTTAAAACAATTGGAAAACTTTAATTAAACTTACTTAATAAATTTAATATTAATAATTTAAATATATAACCTAATTATTAGATACAATTAAATTTATAAATTTTAAAAAAGTAACACATTTGATTAAACTATCATTAAATAAGCATTTTATTGAAATCTTAACTGCTATTTTGTAAATAACAAATAAATATTTTATGCGTCTTTGAAAATAGAAGCGGTAGAATAAAAGTTTATCGTCTTTTGTGGAGTTGTACAGATGATTGAAGTATTAATAATAAAATTAAAATTTTTGCTGAAAAACCAGGAATAGGGTAAAAATCAGAGACTACCAGTAAAATTATTCATTATGTATTTATTTTGGAGTCAAAATTTTTTCGATCTGGATTGATTGTATATGAGAAGGCGAAATGATAGAATGTGAGAATCAACAACAATATATAATCATGTTGAGGTTATGCTGATTCTTAGTGGTAGCGAGATGATGGTGAAATGAGATCGGCCCGGCGATGAAGGTCATTCGCGATGGTGGCAAACGGAGATTGATGAGGATCGGTGGCGACGGCGGCGGCCCGGCGTGATGATTAACAATCGGAGGATGGTGGCCGTCAGTGGTAACACGATTATCTTGGAAGATTTTGAGCTTTTCTTTTCTGCGCCTTATGAAGAATAAGGTATTTATTGATTGGATGGCGTCTGCAGAAATACACGCAAAATCCAAAACCACTCCATGGATACTCAAAATAATTCTTTTGATCATTTGATGTGTTTTAAGCATTTGAATCTCAAATGAAATCGAATTATGAAATCTTGGACTTGTTAGATCGCTCATCAAGGCGTTGATTTTATAAACACTATGTTTAGAAATTTTTAGAGATTTTGATATCCAAAATTTTGATATTTTAAATCTTGATCTCGTTTCAATTGAAGATTAACTTTACTACGATCGTCTTTGGTAGTAATATTTTAAGTGTCATATCATTTACAAACATAAATGAATAAATTAGTATTTAATTTGTGTATTTATATGATGAATTTTCAAAATTTTATTCAAACTTATTCAATAATATAAATAAATGAATATAAATTAGCATTATATGAATAAATATTTAATTATTTATTGAGTGCATGGTACCTTTACAGCTCTCTTAAGGCCAAAAAAAAAAAAAATAAAAAATAAAATCATCCACTTAAATCCAGCACATTTTAAATCATCTTTATGATATATCCTAAAATTATATTATGTTGCCATACCCTGTTCTTATACATCACATTCATTTTATACATATCACTGCACTAAAATAAAACATATTAAAAATATACTTATTATTTTTTTTAATGTGACAACCACTGTCTCTATAATGCACATAACACAGAATATAGACCACGATC
This sequence comes from Cymbidium sinense, assembly GCA_021442155.1. NCBI lineage: Eukaryota > Viridiplantae > Streptophyta > Magnoliopsida > Asparagales > Orchidaceae > Cymbidium > Cymbidium sinense. The sequence continues at coordinate 30,900,104 of CM038220.1, read as the reverse complement.
TGAGCAAGACACATTTTTAAAAATACGGATCTGACATACATTGGACATATTATAAACAATAATTAATAAAATTTATTAATAATATGAATTTTTTATTATAATATTATAATTAAATAAATTAAATATCTTAAGATAATTATTTATCTCTTATATTTTAAATAATTTTTCTTCTTATAAAAATAATATTATAATTAATTATTAATAATTTTTTAAAATAAAATATTCTAATCTTATTATATTTAATTTACTCAATTTTTTAACATACTCATTTTGCATTTCTCTAAATAAATTTAATTCTAATAATTAAATTATTTTCTTTTATTTCATTATAAATTTAATTCTAATCTTATAAAATTTTAAAATTTTAATTACTTTTAATCACATAATAAAGGATAAATTCATTCATACTTTTCTCACAATATTATAATAATAATTAAAAATAATAAAAAATAAATCATTTAATTAAAAATTTTAAATTAATTACTTAAATTATATATATATAATTTAAGTAATTTATTTATTAAACTTTAATAATTTTAATGAATAAAATTGATTATCAATTCTAAATTTATAAATTTAATTATAATTTTAATAATTTTAATTATTTATAATAAATATATATTATTATTTTTCTCTTTTCTCAAATATCATTCTCTAAATTTTTAAAACTCTCTACAATAATTTAAAATATAATAAACTATATTTAAAATATTTTTTCATAATTTTAATTCAATTATTTTGAATGTCAGGTGCGTATATCTTTTTTAATATTATTTTAATCGCACACTTTTTACATGTTCCATGCGCATTGTATCATCTGTGACATTATGCAATTGAATAACATTGTTGTGTCCAAACTAATTTCATTATTGAATGCGTGCCATAAATTGCACCAACATGTTACATTCATCCAAAGTCCAAACGATACTGTGTCAATTCCAATATATGAAAGAGTATAAATGACAACATTGCCTAATTCTCACCAAAAAAAAAAAAAAATTGAAAAAAAAGAAAAAAAGACAAGGCATAATAAGCTTTTAATCTTAAATTGTAAGTTACCTATTACTATGGAGCCCCAAGACTAGGATTTGATTTCAGTATTATTTCTCATCATAAGGTCATGAACTTTGTAATGGAAAGGTGCTTATATGATTTTGTTGAACCAGCAAAGAAAGATGATAGAAAAGGAAATCCTGCGGAAGCAGATTGAATACCTGCATGAATTAGCTTTTGGTAGATGAGGTTGTTGAATTTTCAAGATATTCTGCAGCTGCAGCAGGTGACTCCATGGGTTTCGAAGCAGCCGAAGAGGCTTTCTCCGGTCCCGGGCCGGCTGAAACCTTAACAGAGGCTTGCCTGAGAACACGATCGCCGAGAACAAATCCGCGGCAGAGTTCTTGCATGACAATGCCAGACTTGAATTGCTGAGATTTCTCTCTTGAAACGGCTTCGTGGATCTTCATTGCACAGAAGTTTATTGTTTATGTTACAATTTTTATTTATTTAAGGCAACAAATTAGAGTACTAGAAACAAAGCACAGTGACTCTGAAAACAAGATATGTAGATAGCCAAGGGGCTTTAGAAGTTTAAAAATAATGTAGTTCTCTCCACCTTTATACAGAGGAAACAGGACAATAACGATTAGGGAGAGATCCCAATATTTCATATTCATTTCATAATTAAGTGCCTCAAATACACGATTAGGTTTCATTATATATGGACTAATGGTTAAAACAAACTCCTTAAAAAAAATCAAACTTCCAAGAAAATTAATGAAATAATGTGCCTAAAGCTCAATTTAGAAAAGAATCGACCAACTGTAATTATCCTGCAACAATTCGCCAAAACCAAATGGTCATTAATTCGATTAATAGTTGCAATACAATTAGATGCATGAGCATAACTTTTAAGAGAAGCGATGTTGTTGAAGGAAAACTGGATGTTCTTTGGGATATTTTCTTCTTTGCAGCGATATGGATTACTTGGAAGGAAACCAACCTTAGATGCTTTCAGGATTAAGCTACATAATTTAATGTATTTTGTACAATAGCCTTACATTGGGATATTTCTGGCGTGAGAATTCTAATGGGAAGACGACTATACAATAACAATAATAACAATAACAATAATAATAACAATAACAACAACAACAACATGCCTTTATCCCATTGTGGGGTCGGCTACATGAATCATTCTTCTCCATTATGTTCTATTATGTGTCAAATTCTCATTAAATTCTAATAAATTAATGTCATTTTTATACACCTTAACAAAGTCTTTTAGGTTTTACCCTACAAGATGCAAATATAATACTTTTACTCTCCTAATTGGACGGGACTTTATGTGGCCAAACCATCTAACTCTCTGTCTTATCTTATTTATTCCGAACATACTTATTTAGCATTTTATCTCTAAGAGTAAAACCACTCATCCACCTGAGCATCCTCATCTCTGCAACACTTAGTCTTATGCTTCTCTTTTATTGGCCAACATTCTGCGTCATAAATCATTGCAGGTCTTGCAACCATCTTATAAAATTTTCCCTTAAATCTAAGCGGTACTTTTCTATCACACAACAGGTCAGATGCATTCCTCCACTCCAACCATCCAACTTATATTCTACTAATAACATCTCTATCTATTTCACCATCATTTTGAACAATAGAGCCTAGATATTTGAAATGCTCACTTTTTTTAATGACTTGATCACTCAATGTCATAACACTACCACTAGAACTTCTACAACTAAAATTATATTCCATATATTCAATTTTAGATATACTCAAATGAAAACCTTTAGACTCTAAGGTTTACCCCCATAATTCAAGTTTCTCTTGGACTCCCTCTCTAGTCTTATCAACAAGAAGAATGTTATCAGTAAAAAGCATACACCAAGATACATCTTCCTATAAATGTCTAGTAAGAACATCCATAACTAAAGCAAAAAGATAATGGCTTAAAGCCAATCCTTGATGTAATCCAACTGAAATAGTAAAATATTTTATCAATCCTCCTGGTATTTGAACACAAGTATCAGCTCTAGTATATATATCCATAATGACTTGAATATAACCAATATTAACTTTTTTCTTTCCTAGAACTCTCCAAAGGATGTCTCTTGGAACTTTATCATAAGCTTTTTCTAAATCAACAAATATCATATGTAGATCCTCCTTACTTTCTCTATACTTCTCCATCTAACCTCTCAACAAATGCATCACATCGCAACCTATGCATTCATAGAAGATCTACCTAGCATGAAACCAAATTAATTTTAAGAAACTTTTGTATCACAACTTATATTCAATTACTCTCTCCCATAATTTTAATGTATAACACATTAACTTGATTCCTCTATAATTACAACAAGCTTATTTATGAGTAAAATAACCAAATTGATGGAGGATTACAACAAGCCTAAATCTTCCGAGGAGCTATTTATGAGTAAATATGTAACTTTTGTAGCTTTTTTTGGGTTTCCTTGTTTTGTTCTGCTGCATTCTTCTTTTCTTGCAGCTTAAATTTACTTTTATTTTATTATTCATTACTTGTAATGGACGGATTAAACAATTAGCTTTTAAATAATTAGTATATATTTACATATCTAACATCTAAAACCTCATATTTATGTGCATAATACTCAAATATTTAACATAATATTAAAAATATCATTATTATTTCATTTTTAAAAGTAAATGCACATTTTAATGTATAGGTGAAATGTTAGAAATGTAAATATCAAGCTTTAATTGTTAGATACATAAATACATAGGAATTGTGTGGTATGTATATAAATCTACCGAAAACAAGAATGTGCTGTCAAAAAAATGGCATGGAAGAATGTTTCGGTAATGCGCATCATATGACTGACAAAAATTTCAAATTTCAAGGGGGAAAAAAAAAGAAAAAAATAACAACTAAGACATCAAATCATCATCACAATGTGAGGTTGAATATATAAGATGCTCAAACTTTCAAATAAATGTTATAGATAACTGCATAAAGAATGACAAGTAGCCATTGAATTCTGGTTTTGAAGAAACAGCAAAGTTTACCAATAGTAATTTGACACAAAAAAATATAATTTTACTAACTAGAAAAGTTCATCAAGGTCACAAGAAATAGAAAATCAGGTGGCAAGACACATAAATGACATGAGGGCTAACAATTTGGAAATATTGTCAAGATTCATCTAATTAAAATGGTGGAGGTCAAATCAGATGCCATACTTATCCAACAAAGTAGCTCATAAGTTTAATGCTTGAACTGAAAAAAAGTTCAAAATTTTGAAGAAAATACTTTACTTACAGAGGGATCAAATGGTCTCCCAACTGTCTCCACTATAGAAACATGCATGCTTCGCACGATCTCAACAAACTGCCTGTAAATGCCTTGGTAACTTGTATCTATCTTCTTTTCTCTTTCTGTTTCTGGTTTTATTTGTTGTTTCACTCTCTCAAAATTGTCAACAATGGGTAATAAGCGCTCAATAACTTCTGCTCTCTTATCAGACGTAAACGTGCGACGATCCTTCTCTGAGCGCTTTCGAAAATTTTCAAGATCAGCATTTAAACGAAGAAATGTATCCTTTACGGATGCTATTTCTGAAATTAACTCTGTAGATTTCGAGGAAAGCTCATTTGTCTCCCTCTCAATAATGCAAATTGATGCCTCGATTTCAGAGACACTCTTTTCATCGCCATTCAAAAAAGCTTCCTTATAAGCCTGAATAAGGACCTTCATATTATGATTTTGTTTTGTTAAACTTTTAGATTTGTTCTCCATCTCTTTGTCTTCCTCATCTTCAGTTATTGTCTGACAAATAAAAATGCAATACAATGACACTATGTTTAGGTGGACATAGATGATAAGCTTTTGTCTGAGTACAATCTACATCGTTATATATAATAAATCCAATTGACATCTGGGTTAAGAAAAAATATCTGTAGTTGGGCCACAAACAAAACTGGTTCATACAACTCAATAACCTAGTTGTACTGCAAACAACACCTCTTAGACGATAGAGAAGCAACCATTAGTAGCATAGCCATGAATACAACCTTCATGAATTCTTGGTTCACAAGTAGATTCATACTGGACGCTGAAAGAATGTGAATGGCAGTCATCAATGTTGTCAACATAATCATCATCATGCAAGTCTCCTATTATAGTATTACAATGCACACGTTAAGTATATTCTAAGAAATTGATTGCATATTTTTAAACATGATGCTAACCTTGTAAGCTGACAGCAAGCTAGATCTGTGACCAGAGCATAAGATTCATGCTCATAAAGAATATACTGTTTTACTGTTGTCTAATAAATCAGATTTTGCTAATCTAAAGTCAGGTAAAATGAATTTTGTGTGAAGATGTTCCATGAAACCAGTTAAAATAAAACGAACACAAAAAAATCCCAACAGAAGTATTCTAAAAACCTAGTGATGACTCTGTATGAAGCAGCTGTAATGATCTTTAAGACTGTCCAAATTACAGGAGAAATCATAACAATGCTAGGTCCAAACGTAGTTAAGTTGCTAAGAGCCCCAACGCCTATTAAGGATGAAGTCTCACGACAAGCATTCATTTCAGGGCCCAAAATGAGAGCAGAAAAAAAATACAATTGTTTCTATTTTCTACCGCTAATACCTTTCATAAAGTAATATGGAAAAGTTTCTACGAAATGAATTTCCTGTGTTTGAACACCCACAAATAGTTTGGATAAGACTAATAATGAGTATGATGATGATTTCTAAGACTAATTACTTGACATGTTTATTACATAGGATGGTTTTGGGTCAGGTATAGAAGGTTGGGGTCATTAATAGGTTGACTAGAACTTGACCTGTGTACCTTGATTGATAGCCCTAATTGTTATCACATAAATTCTTCATATTTTTTTTGCTTGTACTCATCCTGAAATGAATTATACAACTATTCCGGTTGTGTGCCAAAGGTTGTCTTGATGCGGAAAAAATTATGTGGTTAAACTGCTCCTAGTTTGAAGCCCAGTGCTAAGGGGGTTTCTCATTGGGAAAGACCTTTGATACTCAAAATAGTAACTCTAAAGAAGGGGTGGTTCATTGAATCAACATGAAACTAAGGACTTGCACAAAATCAAATTTTGAGAATGGAGATAAGAGTTTTTGAACATCATAGAACTTCCAGAGATTAAAAACTAACTCTTGAAGTGCCAAGGAACCCTCCCAAAGCTTGAAAATCGACCCATGACATTGCCAAAAATTAGAAATCAACTCCTGGACCTACCTAGAAGGACCCTTGAAGATTATAAATTGAATCCTAGGATCCAACCAAAATGAACATAAAATTTGAAGTATTACCTCGAAGATTCAGAGTGCTCTTTATAGATGCCAATGGAGCAAAAGAATGCCAGCAATAAAGGCCTATTTCAATTCTTTCCCCCTCTCTAGTATTATCTCAAAAGATTCCCAAATAGCCTAAAAAGCTCTCATTATTTTAATAGCAAGCCCATGGCACACTAAATTACTTGACTCTAATTTCCCATGGCTAGAGCACTAAAAATGAAACTCCCATCACAAACCACACTTGGCTTTTTGAGGTAATTTGCACATAAGCCTATAGCTAAATGCAGATGCCCCAAACACTATCTCCAATTTCTAGGAGTTACCAAGGAGAATATTAAATCTAAATGGGAATCAAAATTTTATTTGAGCTAATCCAAAAAAAAAAGAAAGGTGCATAGCAAACCCTTTAACCTAATTTAATTAAAAAAAAGAAAAGAAAAAGGAATAACCTGTATTTATCCAAATAGTACCTATTTTAAAGTTTGAACTAATCAAGACAAAAATACTGCGGCAACTCCTGTCATTAGATACGTCAAAAGAGATTTGCATAAATCTAATTTTGCAAAATTTATAATGTCATCATCATCAGCGATGATCACAACCTTATTACAACAATTTAGAACTAGCTCTATGAAGTGTCCTTTCTCATTTTATTTATATTGAGTGTTGGCATAAGATGCTAAAGCTATCCTTTGCAAAGCATTTTAACCATCTTCAATCCATGTTACCATAAGTCTAACATATAGACTCCTAGAACCTTACCAAATCTCAACATTAGAGGTCCAATGGTTATTTCAAAAAGAAAATTAATTTAAAAGATTTTCCCTCATTATAGAGGGTTTGTTATATCATGAGTAAAGACATCATATATGCATAAACCTACATAGTTAAATGTGTATCATATTCATAGGAGAGAACTCTTGATTAAAAATATGCCTTAAGTTCAATTTTAGTCTTGCATTTTGTTTAAGTGGCAGAAAAGATGGGCAGATGTAGGTAAACTCGATGAAGATCCTTTGTTGGTTAACAGTTCTTCATAATCAAGGAACTTTGGTCACAACAACAAATTTTAAGTTAGAGATTTATGATATAACTACAAGTATTAGATCACGTAGGTTGCGAAAATAAACTCTTGTTTGAATTCTAAGTAAAAAATTGTAGCTATGTCATGAAGATATCCTTATTAGCGATCATATGTTATCTCAACCAAGGAGCTTCCCAAAGATTGAAGACTAAAAGGTTATGGTTTAGTGAGAAAGCCTTATTTAACTCAAGGATTTTTAGCAATATGGAGCCTTAAATCTTGGTTGACTATCAAGATCTTAATCTTGTAGATCTACGTTTAAAGATTACACCTACGTAAATTATAAGATAACCTTGACCATTTCTAAAGATTTGGATAATATCGAGCCGTGCCTCCTAAATAATGAACAATAATAATAACAACAACAACAACAAGTCTTTATCCCACTAAGTAGGGTCGGCTACATGAATCTTTCGTCTCCATTGTCTCCTAGATAAAGAACAAGGACCTTAATCTAATAGTCATGAATCTAGGACTTAGACAAAGCAGCTATGTAGCTTACTAACTTAGACAAAGAAGCTATGTAACAGCTTACTAGCACAAGGTTAGCAAAGTATTAGCTAGCCCTAAGAAGAAGCATATGGCCTTAGCTCCAAACTAAAAAATAATAATAAATAAAAAAAAACTTTATTCCTATAATAAGTTTTTGAGACCTTAACTTGAGTATGTCTAAAATCGATGCCTTACCATGTATACTAGCACAATAAATGCATTTCCTTAGGGTGTATTATGCTTTAGCATAAGCATCAATATGATGTGTATCTTAACACATAGAAGTAATGGATCAACTAGAACCATTAAATCGACTAATAACCTAATCAAAATATTTAGATTGATTAGGAGCTATCAAAATCAAACCCAATTCCTTGGCTATTTTGCTTGATCAACCAGGTCAACATCAAGACATTATCATTATCAAAAGTAATTTCATCATTTATTTGCTCATTTATTTTGTAAGAGTTGCTAAAAAGTGTCTTAAATGGTGTGTCATTAATATAGATGCCACCAATAGAGTTATCATTAATGAAGACATCATCATCAAAAGAAGGCATCATTGATGAGAGGCAAGGCGTATAGAGATGCCATCAACAATGGCACTGGCTATGGAAGTGTTGATAACAAAGACATTATCGACAAAAGCGTCATCAATGGAGAGTTGCATCATTCAAGACTGAGGCATCTTTGATAAAAGATGTTGTCGAACAAAATATCACCAATGATAGTGTTGTTAATGTTGTAAATATAGGCCACACTATTTAAGTGATGTGAGAGAAGTCATTGACAACGACTAACATCATCAATAGAACAATTGTTGATGGAGACATCATTGGTGGAGAGTCATTCATAGTGACGTTATTGATAGAGCCTTTGATTACTGGTGGAAACAACATTGATAAGTTGTTCATATGGAGATATCATTGACAAGCCATCATTTAGAGAGTAGGTCATTGAAGAAGATATCATAGACATAAATAACATTGATGGGCAAAGGCAATGTTGATTGATGAAGATGATGTTGATAAATGGCAGGAGAATTGATGGAGGAAGCATCGATGGAGAGATATATTATTCAAAAACTAATAGAGATCATCACTGAAAGTTAATGATGGTCGTCGTGGGCTAGGGAGAACATGAGCCTCTTTGGTTGTTTCCAATGAAAATCAATGGAAACCACAATCGCTCCAATCATTCCTAAAAGCATCAATTAGAACAACACTATTAAGATTCTCTACTGTAAACTAGCATGTTGGTAGGAGTTTTTCAAGAAGTGAACTGTGGAAACTGAGACTGTGAACTTACTAAAGGTGAAACTCTCCCGATTTCGTTCCAAGAGAACCTTAAGGACTCTAATTGTAGCAGCAGCTCCAGAAATCCTCTTAGACAATGGCCTTCAATGGATCCTTCATGACCCCGTCAATATCCCAATATCGTTGGTCCTCCTTATTATCTCCAAGGGGCCTCAGCTCGCTTTTATAAATGCATAGGGGACAAGACGGAGAAGATGTGTAGAAGGGTGGTCATAGTCATCATATTAGAGTGGATTATTGATGTGATTTATCGGAGAATCCATGTTGGACGATTTTGGATAAGCAGATACTATTTTTGGGAGGAACATGTGCAAAAGTTGTTGAAAGATTTACTTGATTTGGAAATCCTTTAAAATGTCATCAACAATTTTAGAATTATAAAGAGGAAATCTAAATCACGATTCTCCTTCTTTTTTGAGTAAGATCTATGAGTGCAAGGTCATAAAAAATGATAAAGGAAAGGACACTTCAGTGAGCTCCATGGGTGGTTTAGTAGGGAAAGTTAGGATTTCATTGATACCCAAGATCCTACTTCTTTATTAATGAAAAATACACTTTTGACATGTTTTAGATGCCTTGCCTCTTAGACTAACTGGATTAGAAAATTGATGGAAGAACAAATTAATGGGTCAATCAACTAGCTTGGCTTGGCTACACTTTTTGCTAGTTAAATTCCTTTATGATGTATGGATTGGATAATCCATAGCCTAAACAAGTAAAGTTGAGTACTAATTATAATAGAAATAGCAAGATCCTATTTTGCATGATTGACTAGTCATTAACTAAGGCTCAATTAATCAAACAATGACTAAACTTCTAATATTAATTTGGCACTGTCACCATTAGCCAGAGGGTTGGCAAAACCTACTCAAACTAATTAAGAAATCATAACTATGAAATATTTTGATGCCAATAGTCTATTTCACTTCATGTTTGAGTAGGCTTTTGATTTAGCTATAAGCAGCAAGCTTTATGTCCATATAGAGCCTTTAAACAGGGGCATGTATTGGGTTAATGTTTGAGCCAAATTTCAATTACAATAGACCCAATTTCATCACAATCCCTTAACACTAATTTTATTAGCCCAACTAATGGGCAAATCATTATTTTATTTTTAATTACATTATCGTTAATAGTTGCTACTCCAATCATCCCTTTAATTTATCCTACTAATGTTGCATACATCCATCGTAACATTTTCATTTTTGCCATGTCTAACATATTCACAACAACATTTTAATTATCTAGCAATATGATATGTATAACATAGTATGTTTAATTGTAGTTTCATTAAACTAACATTTTAAATCTTCATGATATCATCTTATTACATAAAACTCCTAAAGTACTTCGTTTTAACCACTCAATCATCACTCACAAAGTATATCCTCGTTCTTCTTTATAAAAAAAAATCAATATACTTAAACTTATCATACCTATATATCACTTTATATAATAATATTAATGACAAATGATCATTAATCTCACACATGCTAAAATTACATAGCATATACTCAATCATTATTATGCTAATTCTAAGCATTTATCTTCTAAATAATTTCTCCGTTTAATGTCCTATGAGAGTTAAGTTTTACCACCTTACAAGCTAGTAAAAACTATAAAATTAAGTCTTTCACCATGAGAAAAAGAATGTAAAAAATAGGTTCCTAAATCAGATGTTTGTTGAATCCACATGCCCGAAGGAATCTTATGAATCTAGTGTGAAATTGACATTGACAATGCTCCTAGACCAAAAAATCTTTTTATAACTTTTTACTTATTTCAATAAATCATGAATTAGAAATATCATCTATGAAAAGCACACTTAAGTCCCTCACTTTTTGAATATCATTTGAAAGCATCTCTATAATCAATATAAAAAGTGAAAATATAGAATCAATGTTGATCCTTAACATAATCTTACTATAATTGAAAATATTTTAGTTACAAATAATGATTTCTAAGTCTAGTCAGTGCTCTTTTATAGATATTTTTTAAAACTTTAATATATCTTTGACATGCATATTTCTTCTTTAATGCAAACAAAAGCAATTTTCATAGTGTTTGATCATATCTTCTCAAGTTTAATAAAAATCATATGAAGATCTATTCTCTATTTTTAATAATTTTTCATCAATAGTCTTAACACAAAAATTACTTTCATGGTTACTTCTTCAAACAAATGTAATTATGTTATATTACTCTTGATATGACACTGAAAATTCTACTAGTCGAAGCACGAATCTTGACGTTAAAAGCAAGATCCAAGTTGGCTCGAAATCGAACTTAAAATATCATCGAAACTTTGGGATATCAGTTAAACCCCCAAAAAACTCTCAAACATGAAGTGTTTATAGTCAAATCGAGCATCTCGACGAGCTGGATCTAACAAGCCGAAGATCTTAAAATTCCGACTTCATTTGAGCATTCAAATATTTGAAATACATCAAATGATCAAAGGGATCATTTGGAGCCGTCCGATGAAGTGGAGTGCGGGTTTTGCATGTATTCTGAGCGTCACTCGCCACTATAAATAGCCATTCCTCATATGAGGGCAAGAGAGAGAGAGAAAAGATCCTCCAAAGCCGCCTCGTCTTGCTCGCCGCGTGCCATCGCACGCCGCCGTCGGGCCGCCGTTGATCGCTGCCGTCGTCATCTCTGGTCCATGATGACTGCTGATTGTTCACTGCGTTCGCTGATTGTTCTGCGTTTTCTCGATTGTTGCTTTCAGATTGATTGCTCCGCATTCACTCATCCTCTTCTTCTCGATTACGTCATGTATCGTTGTTCCTTTCTCATATACCGTAATCCGTAAGATCTTTTCTCTTGGAAGCTTTTCTTGCGTGATTTTCCCTCTTTTCGAGATTTTTTACGTAAAATCTTTGAGTTTTATTGTTCATACTTTTTATACCTGTGTGTGTGCTGGATTTCACAACGAAGCTAAGGCAAAAACTTTTATTCTACCGCAGCTGGTTTTCTAGCACGCAACAACTCTCAACTATAACTTTATTGTATGATCAAAAAACTTGATTTCTCTATAATTACCACAATCTTGACACCTTCTCCATTCATTTAGGGTACACTTAATTTTCAAAATTTCATTGAAAATATGATTAACAAAGCTATTGTAGTATCCAACAACTCTCAAAATCTTAATAGATGTGTCATCAAAACCTAAAAATTTGTCTTTATAAATTTTCTTCAAAGCTACCTCAACTCCACATTTTTGTTCAATTTACAATATACCTTCATTATTTTATTCATTATAATCTTCTCAAATAATTTCTTCATTAAAGTTCTAATTAAACAATTCCGACAGTAACATTTATCTTTCCTATGTGATATGTTAACTAAATCATATTATCTTAAATTTTAATGCATCTAACATAGCCAAAGTCTTCATATCTCCTATCTTAGCTATTTTGTATATCTCTTATTCTCCTTTTTCTGTTTTAAACCAACCAAATAAATCATCAAGGCTGTAGCTTTGACTATATCTCATATTTTCCTTTTTCAGTTTTAAACACACCAAATAAAACATCAAGACTATAGCTTTTACGTTGCTCACTATGCTCCTTGTAAAACTTCTTTCTTAGAAAATATTATAAACTTTAATGCTATTAATCTTTTGCTACTACTCTTTTCAGAGCATACATTGTCTCTTAGTAATTTTTTATATCTTCTCACTCAACCATCAAGTGTCCTTGCTAATGCATATTTATAGACTCTTAGAACTTTTAAAACTTAGGAGTCAAAGAATATTTTAAGTTCAAAGCAAACGAAAAAACTAGTAGCAATCTTACACCACTTAAATGATGATGATCTTCACAAAGGGACACCAACAATGTTGCTGAAAGAAGACAATATAATTACCTACTAAATAACCCCGTAGATAATAATCACCAACGTCCTATCGGAGCAAAAAAGAATGCACCATCATTGACAAAAATGTGTCATGTCAATTTTCTGCAACACATCCTTAAAGCAAGGAAACACAACAAGCAGGAAAAAATCTCATTTCCCAAGAACAAAACCCCATATACAAGACTATAAAATTGTATTGTATAGTAATTCTGGGAACAACTGTTTTGAGCATTTAACCATGACTTTAGAGCTTATATTAGAATAATGAGTCCAGCAGCAATAATCATAAACTCAAATCTAGACATGTCTTCACAACTAAAGCAGTTTCTAGAAAACATATGATCAATATCCTGCATTCATGCATAGCAACTAAATTCAAACAGATTCTAATCATCAGTAGAAAAAAAAAAATACTGGAGGAAAACAATAAATCCGTTGCACCAATTCACAGATGTTTCCCAAAAAATCTAATTAGAAGGAGTTAATGCAGATACAGTGGAAGATTTAAGAGAAAGCACCTTTAGATCGATCGCTGCAACCTTAAATGCACCTCTGAATGATTTCTGAGAGTAATAAGGAGAGCAGCGGATTCTGAAAGCGGAGAACGAGTTCCTACTTGCATCACGGTGGAGTGGGAGTACTAGGGTAAGGATTTTTGGGGAATTGGAAGTGGTCCGAGAAATGTGCAAGACAGGTGAGAAGGAGAGAGAATGGGCGGCGACAGCGGCAGCCATGAGCTTACCTCCCTAACCTTCTCCAGAAGTTTCCCTGAATATGCCTGTTTTTTTATCTTCAGCAGCCAAGCTTAATAATCTCCATAATTTGGGCTGCAAGTGGGTCGGGTTTAAATCCCACTAATCCCCGACCCAATTGGGACTTGAACACGGGTCGGACTAAGCGACCAGATTATCATATTTGGCTCCTTGTTGATCCATTCTGCTCTCAAATAGCATAATATTATATGACGCTCATTAATATACAACTATTATATACTGATCGTAAACTATTATATATTTATTTATATATAAATATTATGGATTATTATGTAATTAATATCATATCAATACACAATAATATATAATAATTTATAATAAATATATAATAATTATATATTAATTGGATATTATATTATTAAGTCAGATATAAAATCTACATATAATAATTTATCACCGATTCTTCATATATAAAGTGAAGGCTTGATGAATTGTTTAAGAAATCTCCATCTCATTACACGTTAATGAAGGGAAACTGCATGTACCATAGTTTATAACCTATTGTATTTATAGATGCCATAAAAGTTCTTCTTTTCGTACATTTTCTGACATAAAAGATGCAAAACAAGATGCTTCAAGACTTGCGCTTGAGATTTTATTTAAAACGTTTAAGAATAAGAATTCCCTTAATATTCACAAGATATCATTTATCCTCATTTATATATAGTACATCTATTTTTTACACTTTTTTTTTCGCTTTTGGGAATTAAAATTAAACTATATTGTTTGTTTATGCATATATCTTTGATTTTCAAACTATTAATATTCTACTATTAATCATTGTAAATAATATTAATATATTCTCTAAAATTTATAAATCAAGCATGGATTTCAAGTTAAAACATATATTCAATCAAATTCAACGACTCATTAGATGAGTCCAATAATACTAGAATCGAGTCAAATCGAGCCCAAATGAGCTCAAATCAAGCTCGGAAGCTACATATGGAAACTTCGAAATACTACTAGATGATCAAATGACTTTCAAATTTAACGTGTTTATAGTTGAATCGAGTGGCTCGATGAGGACGAATTCAATGAGCATAAGATCATTTAGATCAACGATCATTTGAATGGTCAAATTGCCAAAAAACTATTTATGATTAAATGAATCAATACGAACCGTCCGATGAAGAGTTTTGAGATTTTGGCTACAATGACCAAAATGTCCTCTGAGAATCCTATAAATAGGACCTCATTCTTGTCATGAAGGGAGGAGGAGGAGCTAGAAGTAAACTTGGGAGAAAGTTGAGAGAGGAAATTTAAGTTCATCATCGCCATGCTTGTCGTCGATTCATCATTATCATCATAACTACAATCGTTGCATACCAATATGTTGTAACATGATTCCAAATTCTTGTCGATTCTCACACACCTTGTAATCTCATTATCGGAAGATTCAAACTTTATACTCCAAATATATATATAAGCATTTTATTTGGTCATGCGTGTTTTCTCTCTCTTTCGAGTTTTTCACATAAAAATCCTGGAGTTTCTTATTCTTTTCTCAACTATAAGTTAAGGCGTGAAGTTTTATTATACTACTATAAGTTTTCTGTCACGCAATAGTTTGATGCGTCATGAAAGAGATTCTCATTACTTTATCATGTCAGACAACCAAGTTTCAATAAGGTTGAAACTACCAGCCAGGTGGAATACTTTGTACTTTTGTGAAGCGCATGTGACAAATGAAGATTTATCAAATTCTGATTCTTCATCTTTTGTTGGAAACTGGGGGACAACTCTTAATCTTAGAAGATCTCCCAAATCAATATTCTGAGCATATAATTAAATACCAACACAAGAAACAAGTCAAAGTTGGAGGATATTTTAATATTGAGAAGAGAAATATCTTTGTAAATTATGATTCTTCAATTGTACTCATGGAAAAATAAGACCAAGGTCAAGAAACAACTTTAGTTATAGCTTAAATGGATATTTTGATTTGGCCTTTTTCACATAGGTTAACGTCATTGAGTAATACTCTGACAAATAATCTCAGAAGAATTAAAATATTTAACATCTTTCACACAGGCTAACATCATACTTTGACAAAACAATCTCATATGAGAGTTAAAACTATTGACTTCTTTCACAGAGGTTAAATATCACCGAGTAACACTCTGACAAAAAACCTCGGATAGGTCATAACTTTGTACCTAATCCACACAGGTTAACATCATCGAGTAATACTCTAACAAATAATCTCAGAAGAATCAAAATATTTAACCTCTTCCACACAGGTTAATGTCATACTTTGACAAAAAAATTTCGGATGTGAGTTAAAACTATTGACTTCTTCCACATAGGTTAAATGTCATCGAGTACACTCTGACAAAACAACCTCGGATAGGTCAAAAATCCCTTATGGATTCCTCCCCTAGAAGGCACGCCCTTGAGGAAGCCTCGATGGGAAGCTAGTAGTGAATAAGGTCCTCACTAGAAAGACTCCAAGAGAGCAAGTGGTTGATAGGATTTCCACTCATCAAAAACTTCAGAAGGTAAAAGCCTCAAAAGTACAAGTACATAAAAAACCTCAATGGGCAAAAGCCTCAAAAGATACAAGTACATTAAAAATCTCAATAGGCAAAAGCCTTAGAAGGTATAGGTACATCAAAAATACTAGAAGACAAGCCTAGAGGTGCGTATATCAAAATCTTAGAAGATGAAAGCTAAGACATCTAAAATCTCAGACAAGTCTCAAAGGTATATCAAAATCTCAAGATAAAAGCCTCAGAAGGTACATTTACATCAGAAACCTCATAAGGTATAGGTACATCAAAAATCTCAATATGCAAAAGCCTCAGAAGGTATAAGTACATAAAAAATCTCAATAGTTGAAAGCTTTAGAAGGTACATGTACATCAAAAATCTCAATAGACGAAAGTCTCAGAAGGTACAGATACATCAAAAATCTCAAAAGGCAAAAGCCTCGGAAGGTACATGTACATCAAAAATCTCAGAAGGCAAAAGCCTCAGAAGGTACGAGTGCCCCGACGGAGGAGGATAAGCTCGTTGCGATCTTTTATGAGGAATACTACCAAATCATTTGGAAAATGAAACTTCTTCCAAAAGATTATTAAAGTATCACTGTTGATAGTTGGAGTTACATCATCGGATCTCGTCCATGCTTCTTATGCATCATCTTGTGCAAGCTTTTCTTGGGAATCTTCAGACATTGTGATATCTGTGGGAAGATGCTCACCTATGAAAATATTTCTTGATTGGAAGCACTTGAGCTGGGATGCATGCCGCCAAGTTAGTTGGAAACCCTGAGATCGCGGAGAACTGGAGCCTGCGAGAGGGGTCAACATCGTTATATAAGTTAGTGGATGCTACTAAAGAGAAAGCGTAAGCATCTGGAGCTGAATTGGGATGCATGCCACAGTCAGTTGGAAACCCCGGAGAACTGGAGCTTGCGAGAGGGGTCGACATCGTTATACAGGTTAGTGGAGGCTACAAAAGATATGAAAGCGGAAGCACCTGAGCTAAATTTGGGATGCACTTAATGGTCAGTTGAAAACCCCGAGATCGGGAAGAATTGGAGCCTGGGAGAGGGGTTGACACTGTTATATAGGTTAGTGGATGCTACCAAAAGAAAGCGAGCACCTGAGCTGAATTTGGAATGCGCCACTACAGGTCGTTAAACCCCAGATCGGAAAAGCGGAGTCTCGAGAGGAGGTGATCTGTTATCTGTTAGTGAAACCAAAAGAAAATGGACATTGGAATTGATGCGTCGTAACTAGGTTAGGAAACCGAGATCGGGAAGAAGCTGAGCTTCGAGGTGTTAGCAGTTATAGTCGTGCGCTGAATAATGAAGTAAAGAAAGTAATGTGTGATTTTTTCATTACTCCCTAGGGGGTATATAACTAAAAAAATGACTCTTCAATTCTTTTAAAAATTAAAATAATAAGAAAATAAAAAATAAAAAAAATCTTCATATTCCTCATTAAAAAAAACCTCTTCATATACCTCATTAAATATTTTTTTTCATGTTCATAAAAAAAGAAAGAGAAAGTTATTCATATTTTCAATAAAAAAACTCTTCAAATTTCTTATTAAAAAAAATTAAAAAACCTCTTCATATACTTCATTAAAAAAAAACTTTTCAACTTCATAAAAAAGATGAAGGGAAAGTTCTTCATATTTTAAATAATAAAAAATACTTCTTGACATTCCTCATTAAAAAAAAAAAACTTTTCATCTTCTTAAAAAAAGAGAAGAGAAAATTATTCATATTTATATATATATATAAAAAGAATTCTTTATATTTGTTCATTTAAAAAAAAACTAATCGTCATTTTCAGAAAATAAATTAAACAAAAAAATATATTTTTCCATATACTCACTCTTTTCCACTCTCACGTTAAAATAAGAAAAAAAAACGCAGCTCACTGTCTCCCCTCTTTCAATCTCTCTCTCTCTCTCTCTCTCTCTCTCTCTCTCTCTATCTCTCTTTCTCACGCTAAAAAATAATATCGAGGGGCTCGTGGCCCCTCTCTTTCAAATCAAACAGCCACCCAAAAAATATATATAATAATATAAAAGGATAAAATAATTTATATATTTATAATAAGTATTACTTTATACATATAAACTAAAATAAAATAAATAAATATGAATAATTAATTAGTAAATAAATAAATAAATTTGATACACAAAATATATATATTGTATATCCTAATAATATTTACTTAAAGTGATTTTATATATTTTTGAATAAAATGAATTTTTTTATCCAAAAATAGAAGGGGCAAATGATATATCCCTCTAAAATTTATAAATCAAGCATGATTTCAAATTAAAGCATATATTCAATGAAATTTAATGACTGATGAGATGAAAATAATATCTTAGAATCGAAATCAAATGAAATCAAATCGAGCGAAGCTACTATGAAAACTTCAAAACACTACTGGATGATCAAATAACATTTAACCGTACTTATAGTTGAATCGATGAGAAGAATCCAACGAGCATAAAATCATTCAGATCAGAAGTCATTTGAATGATTAAATTGCTAAAAAACTATCTATGATCAAATGAATCAATACGGACCGTCCGATGGAGTGTTTGAGATTTTAGCTACAATGACCAAAATGCCCTCTCAGAATCCTATAAATAGGACCTCATTCTTATCATGAAGGAGAGAGGTAGAGAGAAAGGCGAGAAAGAACTTAGGAGAAAAAGAGAAAGCTAGAAGTTCATTTGTCATCATCATTCATCATGTCGCCGCAATTATCGTCATTACCACCAACCATTACAATTCTGTTGTGCCAGTATCTAATTCATTGTCGATTTTTCACATACAACTTTGTAATCTGTTGGAAGATTCAAACTTTGTACTCCAAAAGCAGATATATAGTGAAACATTTTTTCTTTGGGCGTGAGTTTTCCCTCTCTTTTGGGGTTTTTATAAAATTTTGGAGTTTTTTATTCTCTTTTCAACTATCTGCGTGTCTTTCTAACGAAGCTAAGGCATGAAGTTTTATTCTACCGCTACAAGTTTTCTGGCACACAATAAATATATAAGTTGATATGTATTTTAATAAGTTCATTATATCTGAGTTTAGCAAATGAAATTTCTTATGATGTGTAATTTTAATTTAACTATTTTTTAATTCTCAAAATTGTTAGTTTAGGATATCATAAAATTTTTCAACATTGTCTTCTACTTAGTACAACCCTTTTAAATCCATCATCAATCATAAAGCTAAGTTAAAGAAAGAAAAGCCAACCTATGTTACAACTCAATAAGGTGAGCTTTCAATATTTGTCTCACTATTACTTTGATGGGAGCACGAATATTCGACTTATTGGAAAGAGTGAAAAGAAGTTATAACAAAATACAACTAGTGTTGCTATTGATTTTATTTTAAGTTTGATTCTTTTATTTAATTGCATGATTTGGTTTGTTCAAAAAATTATTGAAAACATGTTAAAATTTGATCGTATGAAGATATTAAAAAATATTCAAAAGTACCTTTGCCATAAATTCTAACACATTTACTAAAGTGTCCCAAATTATAAAGACAAAGGGTGGATATTATACAACAATGAAGAATATGGGCAATGGTAGGAATCAGTGGCGGAACCAAAATTTAAAGAGAGGGGTGAAGAAATAAAAAGGTGATGACTGTCCACCTAATCAAGTAGCGAAATCTAGGAGAATAATTAATGTGTTATATAGCTAAAGGTGACGACTACCTCTTGCAACCACCCCTTAGTTCCACCGCTAGTAGGAATGCTACATCGAAAAGCGGCATTAAGAGTGAGATGATAATATTGTTATGGAAGGAAGAAAAGTCAATGATTGTTGCAATTTGTTATATCTAATTTTGATAGAAAAAATTATAAAATACCTCAAATAAATTAAACTTAAAATTTCAACTTTCACAACAATCATAAAAAATTATTCCATTGCATTCTACTCTTCAAAATAATCATTTTGATACATCGAATTTTATGCTAATTCTTAAAGAAGAGAAAGTTATTGAATTGGTTCTCTTTTTGATTAAACTTTTCTAAAATTTTTAATTAATATTACTATTCCCAGTAACTATTTATGGCATGATAGCATATAGTGACAATCCCGGTTTTCAACTTACAAAAACATACGGCAGTGTGCTTACACTAATTAGTTTTGTATTGACAGAAACATTTAGTCTTCATACTAATACTTAATGTAATTGAAAAGAATATTAATATGTTGAATTGTTTTTTGCAAATCACATGTGATATGCTATTAAAAGGAGAATGTAAAAGGTATATGGTGTTAGTTGTTATTTTAAACTATTCATACAAATTGAAAAGTAAGCTTTTATGAACATACACTTTAGTTGAAAGTAATTAAACTCAATGTCATTTCAATTTGTTGTGATAATTTGTTAAAAAAATGTAAGAGAATGTAGATGACATTTGTTAAATTTTTTTGATAAAATAGTAAAATATTATAATATTTGTAAGTAGTCACTACTATTTAAATGATGAAATATAAATAAACATTTTAATTTAATTTTTATTTTTATCTTTATAAAATTGATCAAATCAAATATATTATATTAATTTCTTTAAATATTAAATTAATAAAATAAAATGTATGCATTAAGAAGAGAAAAAGGGCATAAATATATGTTGCAAGAGAGTCTGTGCATTTATATAATTATCTATCTGTGTATAAAACATATTTGAATAGATGTAAATAAGTGAAAGTATAAATGTAAGTTGAGGTATAAAACATAAAAAAGAAATATAAATAAATGGAGGTATAAGTGTAAGTGAAAGAAATTATAAATGTACTAAAATTAGAACAAAACTAATTCTTCATGTTAAAAGAAATGTTTATATTGTTACCTTTGATACATGTTTTTATTGATACTAATTCTCATACTAACAAAGACATTACATGTGACTGGGCAATGTATTATATTAGTCTACTCAAAATAAATCTTATTGTTCATGTGATGTTATTGTTGACCTCAATGTCTACTACATAAATTGAGTTGAGCTCACAAGCCAAATTCGACGGACTTCGAATACAATAGCACGCAAATCGAAGTTGAAATGTACTGGACATCACCGAAATTGGTCGAAATGACCTCCGATCGAAGAACGGATTTGTCATCACGTTCAGAACATCGAAATTGATCAGAATATACATATTGCACAATAAAGACCTCCGTTTGTGAAATTGATCATATCGTTAGCATCAAAACCTATCAAATGAGGCTATCTGTGCTTAATTTGGATGAGTCTGCGTAAATGTCGATGGTCGGAAGCGACGACACACAATTTTGAATTGAAATTGACTTGATTCGACGTCGAGGTGAATCAAACGGCCTCCGATCGTGAAACGGACCACGCAGTTGCGTCCGGAACATTGGAATAATTTACAGTCAATATATATATTAATTATGTAATAGCGTCCTCACAAAAATTAAAATTAGGGTTGATTTTATTCAAATAAATAAATGCCTTTATAAATACTCCTATAAGACCTAACACTAAGGGGATTCCTATTCGGCAATTTTTTTAAAATAGGTACGGTTAAAATGTGAATTATTAAGTACGGCCAAATAAAAAATTTAAGACAGTATACGCCTAATTAGGCCATGCGTTGACGCAAAGATGCCAATAAAACTTTCAATGCAAAATCGCCACCATCGCTAATTACTTTTAATAATGTTTAAATTATTAATTATTCTTTCTTTAACATTAAACAAATGCATGTGACAAGTTAGATTGAAGTCACGGTGTTTGAATCACGCCACCGCATTTAAATTCTATTTTTTAGAAAATAAATTTCTGAATTTCCTTTTAATAAGATAAATATTATTACTGGAATTTAAAAATATTTTTTATTATATTTGAAAATAAATAATTATTTTTCATTCATTAAAATTGAGTGAAATAATTAACTATTTCAATAGCTTTATAAATATTTATAATTATATCTATATTTTAAAACTATTATTATTTAAAACTATTATATACTAGGGATTATTTTAAATATAATATCACTAAAGAGGGAGGTTTTATTTTTATTAATTTTTTTACTTAATATAATTATTTAAAATATTTAAAATATATAATTTAAAAATATTTTTATAAAATATTTAATAATTAAATATTTATATATTTAGTTATTAATTTATTTATTTATATATATAATTAAATATATAATTTAAAAATATTTTAATTATATATATAAATTTATAAATTTATTTAATATTTTTTTATTAATTAATATAATTATTTTAAAAATATAATTTTATTAATTTTTGTTAATATATAATATAAAAAATATTTAAAATATATGAATAAATAATTTTTAATAAATAAATAAAGAAAGGAATAAATTATATAAATATTTTATAAATTATATAAATAAAGTAATTATATATATATATTTATAAATTTATTTAGTTATTTATCTATTTAATTATATAAATATTTTTAAGTTATATATTTATATATATAATTAAAATATTTTTAAATCGCATTCCAGAATAATATTTATCTTATTAAAGAAAAGTAAATTTATTTTCAAAAAATAGAATTTAAATACAGGTGATTCAACACTGACTGATCTTCAATCTAACAATCCAACCGTTATCATGCCTTAATGTTAAAGAAAGAATAATTAATAATTAAAACTATTATTAGGCAAGTCATTAATAATTTGCTCAGAAAGATTTCGACGCAGATTACGCCACGTCAGATCCGATTGCTCAAGTCGCCACTAATTGAAACTATAATCTTAAATTTTTTTTTGACTTAATTAGCTAATTCACATTTTAACCGTACCCATTTTAAAAAAATTGCCTTCCTATTCACACCCGCACAACCCACTCTTCCCTCTCGACGCCTCTTTCCCTCGTGTTCCCTCCCTATCGAAGGTTAGTCACAAGTCTTCTCCTCCCTCTCCTCCTATCGCCGTTAGCTACTGGACGCGCATGAATTGCAGCCATCTCGACCTCACTCCTCTCAACTGATATCCTGACTAAGACGCAGCTTCCTCCTCAGGAGCTCGCCCTACCACAATCGCAAACTCAACGAAGAGCGGCCTTCCTCTCACATGTCCATTCGTCTGATCAACTCCAACTGAGGGGCACATCGACCTCCCTTCCTCTTAGGTCTATTCATCTCTCTTCTAGCCGAAACCCCCTCTTCCTCATTCCTCAGATTGTCTTCTGCATCTATTTATATACATCGAGGCAAGAGATTCCCTCTCCTTCCTATCTCCTGCTTTTCCTTTCCAGCCAAGCACCCTAGTAGCCGTCCTCTCTCTCCCATCATCTTCTACCTTGACGGTCTTCCGTCTTGCTTTGTCACAACCCAACAACTGCTGACTCCTCCCTCATACCCAACAGCACACTCGCCTTCTCTTTCTATGACCTAGAGTATAGCAGAGAGACAACTCTGCCATCAGGAAGGTTCCTCTTGACAATCACTTTTTTTCATAGCCGAGAGGCAACTCCGTCATTAGACGGGTTCCCCTCAGCACTATCTCCTGCAGTATTCCGTATCCCCTATTTGATTGGAGTACAATTCCCTTTGCCATAGTAAGAGAGAATTCTTTCATCAGGCAGGTTCCTCTTAGTTTTCGACATTTCCCCCACCTATTTAACCTAAATAATCAACCCAATAATCTCTCATATTCAATTCTTTCTAGTCGAATTCATGCAAAATTATTATTATTGCTGATTGTGGATGTATAAAAATATATGAATGTGTATATGATATATGCATTTATTTCTTTATGTATTGAAGAAGACTCGTATGTCATCGCATCGAGAGTTAAAATTGACGAGGTGTTTTAAAACACCACACGCTCATCGATGATGTAGCCAAAATTGTTTGCGTTTCTATGCCAAAATGTTAAATTTTGACTGAAATTTTGACTTAAAAAAGGGGTGAGGGGAGAATCAAGATTTATTTAAAAAGAAATCAAACACATAAAAAATATAATAATATAAAGTGAAATTTAATTATGTTAGATTGTAAAGTTTCATAAAATAAACATAAATATAAATTTCAAAAAAGTTGAACTAAAAAAAAGGGAAAAGAGCTTACAATGAATTTGAAATGAATTTAAAGATTATATTTCAAATAAAAAAAATAGATTTAACTCAAACAGATTTATAAACTTAAAGTGAACTGAATATTTTGGCAATAAATATAAATTTAGCAATATAGTATCTCATTTAAATTAATTTAGAAGATGATCTAATTGTGCATCTAATGAGAGCACAGAAGATCTTCTTAGAATTGGAATGTAGTTTTCAAATCATAATTCACTCTAAATGAATTGGAGAAAATCAAAGAATTAATAAGAGTTTTTTTAGTGAGATCGAATGATTGCTAATAAGCATAATCAATGAATCTTTAGAAAATATTTGAAGCATATTATTCGTCTTATTAAATAGTTGAATTGGATCAAGGAGAAGTTGAATATAGTTTGTGATGAGTTTGAGAATTAATGTATAAATAAGAGTCTATTGAACATTCAAAGACTAATCAACTTTGAATAAAAGAAAATAATTAAATGTTATTCTAAGGGATCTAATAAGATATTAGAACAAGTTAAAATGTCTTCCACGCCGCTGGATCTGCAATTTTTTTATATAAGTAGACATAAGGATACTAAATTAAATGCTACACTAATTATGATGCTTCCTTAAATAAAAAAAATTAGAAAATTCTTATTATAATTATAATTTTTAAAATAAATGATTTCATTGATTAGATGAAATTATTTAAGCTAAAAAAAATACTTGTATGTGCTCAGACATAAAGATTTAAAGTGTAAATTTTTTGCCTGAAAAGGCTGCGCAGGCTAAATTGAGATTAAATAAATATGAAATTAATCTCATAATTTAGAAATAAAATTACCTAAATCACTAAATACCTGCATCAACCCCGACACTTATACCAAGCACCTAAACTTTGTGTTTGAGGATTCTACGTAGGTTTAAACAAAGAGGAAGAATGATAAAATCGATTCAAACTTTTATGACTATATGCATGTAAGCCAACGAATGTCTCCATATGCTAATTCAAATCAATGAAAGGGATAAATATTCAACTCCATAGAATATGATCACAGTATGCTTAATCCTCTATGAGTGAAATAGTGTTGATAGGGTCTACTAACTGATCAACTTCTAAATAAACTTAAATTACAGTATATCATAAGACCCAATCCTCTATATTTGTAATAGAGTTGACAAAGTCTATTATGATATCAATTTCCTAAAGAATTTAAATTACACATAAGTCATAGACCTGATCCTCTATTAACAAATAAGTAGAGTTGACAAGGTTTACCGATGATGGCCGAGTTGATTGAAAATCTTAACATGAGGGAAAATCATCATCAAAAGATACTTGAGCTCTAAACTAATTCATCATAAAATTAAATTTCAACTAAGTAAATATTCAAACTAAATTAAATATATTATTTAAATACTTAAAGCAAATAATTCATCCACCCATCCACCATCGTTTGTTGGGGATGACAGATTAAGAAAACTCTAGCTCACAAATGAGCTAATGTCAAGTCAAATAAATCACTATATTCGAACTCAAATAATCTCATGCCAGTAAAGACGTGGCCTGTGTCCTTTGTCTGTGTGGTTTGGCTAGTAGGCTCCATATATGATGTGGTTATAATCAAAGTCTTCTGATGGGGTGGTTGAAGCCAAATGATACTATTATATTATCACAACTGTAGCCCGTATGTTCCCTAATGGCTCAACCCTTTGAGTTATGAATCATATATATTTGATAGATACAAAGCCCTTTTTTTAGAGACTTAAGATTATCTCCTGGACAAACACCACCTACCTATAAGGATTACTTACGATGCATTTTGTTGATAAGAATCCTTCAACAGTCGATTATCTCCTCTAACTAAGTAGACTGGACCAATCATTTCTGATGACTAACCATGGGATATTGATCGGACACGTCATCATTCCACCAACCATATGCTTTAAGTTAAATAATGGTGAACTTTATAAATTTTAAATCTCAAATTTTAAATTCCATATACTGCTACTATATGCTACGCATTCAACGATCTAATGACTAGCCTTAATTGAAAGTTCTCTCAAAGATTGGAAGGGTAATTAACTATAGTGCTCTATAAACCTGAACTAGATCTAAAGTCCTCACAAAATGAGGGTAAAATGTCTTGGTAGTGCCTTATCTACTATTCCATCTGCCCTTCTAAAAATTTTATCGGCACATAAATCATGCTCTCTTTAATCGAGAGGTCGGTGGCAAATTTTCGGAGCCCATAGATTTCTCGACTTAAGGACTACCTCTTTCCATCTGGCTAAAATTTGGAGTATAGTAGTAGTGGAGTATGAGTAATCATGAAATCTCTAATAAATATAATAATTTGTTCAGTATGATTTTATTTGCTTAAAATTTTCTTTTGAATATGTTATTTTATTTTATTTTTTTATTATATTTTTGCATTTTGAAAGTATGGGGTAGAATATTTATTTCTTATTATTGATCCTCATCTTTTATTTATGCATTTTGACTGTATGTCAGGGAATCTACTTTCGAAAGGTCTCGATGAAGGGCAAGCAAGCTTGGAGGCCAAGGTCCGAAGAGAAACTATTAAAAATAAAGGAAAATGCATGACATTTGGTTTGCACTTCTGAAAATTTGCCAATGATAACAATCAACAAAAATGGGTTCAAAAGAAGAAATATTATGATGATGAATTACAGGATGGTCGACACCCGGATGAACATTCCAGAAAATCCCATGATCGGTCAGCTGAATCTCCACAAAAAAAAGTTGACTTTAGTCTTAGCCCTCTGGTTGAAGAGAGGTTTGTCTCAAATCCAGAGCTAAAAATTCTTTGGAGGAGATATTCTGAAGTCAGATTACAAGAAGATGAAGAATATGATGAGAATACTATGGAAGTGGTAATGTGGGTACAACATGTGGAGAACCATCTATGCATGACAACACCAACATAAATGGAGCCGCACCTCTGCTCATTGAAGAACCACCTGAGCAAATAAGGGGAGCTTCAAGCATGTCCTCCGGTGATGAAGAGGAAGAAGAACTAGAAAGATAAGAGGATAACTCTTTCTTTGCCGACACTACTATGCTAGCCCAAATATAGAAATGAATGCAACGACAGATGAAGGCTAAGGATAAGAAGATACTCCAGTTAAATGCAAAGATGAATTAAATGATGGCACAAATGAATGTTGTAGATGATGCGAGAAATGGCAATAATGCGATCTATTCCACCTATCAACCATCGACAACCAATTACACCCGCCGATCCACCAGTTGACTTAGTGCCTAAAGCTTCCGGAGCACAGAATGTAGTTGAGGGGAGAAATGAAGTTAATCAACTAGCTCCTCAACCCATCCCTCAAGATGTGTCTAACATATCTGAGCCAGTGACATCAGCTCAATTAGAAACAATTATAAATGAAAAGATCAAAGCTGTCATTGCTGCTAACCAGGTAGAAAAATTGGTAAGGAAAGGTTGTCCATACCCGGTAGAGTACGATCAAGTGCCATACTCTAAGGGTTATTCAATGCCTAAATTCAATACACTCAATGGCACTGGGAACCCCAGACAACACCTGGCGCAATTCAAAGTAACATGTAACAATATAGGAGGCAATGATGCACCACTGTTTCACTAATTTGTCAGTAGTGTAATCTCAAGTGCTTTTGAATGGTACGTTGAATTGTCTAATGACTCAGTCAAAATTTTTGCTAAATTAGAGATAATGTTCATCAATAGATTCACTAGTGCAACTTAAAGGATTATAATTACTGACCTCAACTTAGAATGAAGAAGAAAAGATGAGTCAGTGACTAAATATATTTCACGTTGGCGAAACATGAGCATGAAATGTGAACAATAGCTAGAAGAGGAACATGCAATCCAATTATTGATGGGTAACATTGGCGATAATATGACACTATATCTATGCATGGCATCTATCTCAACATTTTAAGAGCTATTAGACCAGTAAAATTTGAAAAAATTTGCATTACTCAAAACACGAGGTCACTCGAGAAAAGGTAAAGAAGAATAAATTCTCAGACTCAAGGAGGAATGAGTCTCACACAACCTCCTACATCTCGAGCAATGGAAAGCAAGCAACTTACAATGTTGATAAAAAAAAAGCCCACTTTGGCAGATGAAGGGGGAAAGTAATCAGTTAAGTCCCAATCAAAGCAATCAATGAAGGATGATGAGTGCACTCATCTCTAAAAGATAAGATGAGTAAGGAATACTCTTTCAAGAAGGAGAGTGTGGCTAACATTATGCTTAAGCAGATATAATTGCAATCTAAAGACAGAAAGTCGGTTAAGCGATAATCAAAATATTATCCATATCATCGAGTAATTAGCCACCCAATTGAAGATTGCTATATTTTTAAGGATTGGCTAGAGAGAAAATATAGAAAGGGTGAATTCACACTGTCTGATAGTGTCCTCATTCATCCTAAAAGAGAATATGCTAAAGTGGTTATGTCCACTTTAGTACCATTGATAGAAGTGAAGGAAAAAGAAAAAATAACACAAGATGAGTAATCAGAGATAGTAGTCTCTAAAAGGTGAAAATGTTGAACCACCTAAAAGATGTCCCTAATGTTAAGTGAAAATCACCACTTGAATCTATATTGGACTTAAAAGAAATGCCTAAACCAAGCATTTTAGCTTCTCAGTGGCATTTTGATAAGGCTACTTCATCATAGCACGATGAGTGTCGCTGACCTCATAAGTCAAAAGTCTAAGAAAAGAAGATCAGAAGAGAACTATAATTCAAAAGATCATCAATAATCTAGAGGAGTATCATCAACCAATGAGACTATCGCTTTTGATTACATGTCGACTTGGATCAGGTCAAATGAAGAAGGAAATAATGATAAGGACTTGCTTCGTAGAGAGACGCATTGAACTATTTATGGCTTAAACAACCCCGAATGTGATCCATGTTTGGATAATTGGAATCAAATAGCTTTGAAAAATATGATATGCAAGAATGAATTCAAGAAGTTTGTCCTACCAAGAAGGAGAATTCTTAAACCTATAACATCAAAGTCGTGCTTGATGGTGCGACAAGCAGAAGACAATTCAGAAGAAGACTTATGCTTTCCTAATGAAGTTGAGTCTGAGCCTTCAAAGACTTCCCAAATGGGTCGCTTGAAGCTTGGAAGTGACTCTGAAGCATCCACACAGTCCTCTGGGGTAGATGGTGATTTTGAAGGAGCTACCTCATTTGAAGTGTCTGAGTTGAATAAACTAGTCCAAGGGCAACTAAGGAGTATCAATATAGTACCACCTCTATTAAAGAAAAGGCTATCAAATAAGCACAAAACTAGAAATAAAAACAAAAAATATTGAAGTTAATGAAGGTATCATCCTTAAAGACCCTAAGAAGAAGGCGAATTCAAGTGAAGCAATTGATTATAATATCCTATCACATCTGAGAAAGATCCCTGCACAACTGAATGTGTATGAGGCTCTCTTAATGTCGAAGGGCCTCCGAGAAATGATGATTCAAGCTATTAAAGATCTTGAAAGATATGAAGTTTATTTTGCTGAATGGCGCATGACTGAAGTTTTGCATACTAAGGATCTCCCGATGATCACTTTCTCAGAAAAGGATCTTATGCTCAGGACAATGGAACACAATCACCCATTATATGTAACTGTAGAAAGTGATGGAATTATAATCAATCGAATTCTAATTGACCCAGGTTCATTAGTAAATCTTATGAGTTTGTGAGCACTTAGGGGGCTGTCCCTAGACATTCAACATCTTGGAAGAGATAAATTGATGGTCCATGGCTTCAACCAAATGAGGCAGAGGACTATCAGATCTTTCATTCTACCGCTTAGGTTTGGAGAACTCAATACCCAAGCTAAATTTTATGTCATAGATGCGACACCTCATTCAAAGCTCTATTAGTCTGCCCTTGGCTCCATGAATATGGGATGGTTCCGTCTACTCTACATCAATGTATGTAGTACATAAGAAACATAGTAGAACATAATATTCTTGGCACTATTCAGCCATTTACTATTCATGAGACAAAAATTTATGATGATGTATGCTGACCTCACTTTTGGAGTGAGCTCTCAACTTCCTCATCAAAGATCTAGGACTCTTATAGACACTAAGAGTTCTTTCTTAAGACACTGTGATTAAGTGAACACCTAAACCTAACCCTAGAGAGAAGAGTTAGCCATAGGAATAGGCCTTAAAATTTAGGAGGAATTTCTCTATGTAACCCAATCTTCTTTCTTTCAAACCAAACCTCAAATTCAAATTTAAATTCCAAAATAAAATCCAACTATCAATTGATTGAAATCCATCATTAAATTCAAATTCCAAATCCCTTCCTAAGACCTTTGATTTTATCTTATGGACTTAGCCTTAACCAAATTCAAATCAACCTAAATCCAATTGATTTTCTCAATTATCAAATTCAATCTCAAATCAAATTCCAATCTAAATTTCAAATCAATTCCAAATTCAATGATTGAAATTCATCATTAAATACAAATTCCAAATCCCTTCCCAAACCCTTTGATTTTATTTTATGGACTTAACCTTAAAAAATTCTAATCATTGATTTTTCAATTATCAAATTCAATCTCAAATCAAATCCCAATCAAGATTCCAAATTCCAAATTAACTTAAAATGATTGAAACCCATGATTAAGTCTAAATTCCAAAATCTCTTCCTAAGCCATATAAACCACCTTCATATGCTTAGTAAAAACTCCTTCAAACCAACTCAAACTTGGTTGATTTCTTTATAAATCAATCATTCCTTCATTTATATTCACAAATATAAATGAAATCCAGGATTAAACCCTTCAAATCAAAATAAATCAAACCAATTCAAAATCCAAGTTAGCTCTTTTGACCTCATCCCAGATCAAATTTGCTTCCAAATCAAAACTCAAGTGATTTTCTCATGAACCTTTTATACCTTCATTTATATTCACAAATATAAATGAAATATAAATCAAATGACCAAAAACCCAACTTAAATCAAATTCTAATTTTAGCCTTTAGCCAAATTCTTGAACTTGGCTAAATGATATCCAAATCAACTCAAAACTCATGGATTTCTTCATGATTCAATCATTCCTACAATTATTGAAATATAAACATAAACAATTAAACCAAACCCAAGTCAAGCCAAGAAGCCCATGTTGACTTTTTGGCTTGAAATTATCA
The DNA here is from genome assembly GCA_021442155.1 of Cymbidium sinense. NCBI lineage: Eukaryota > Viridiplantae > Streptophyta > Magnoliopsida > Asparagales > Orchidaceae > Cymbidium > Cymbidium sinense. Next base: position 30,868,496 of record CM038220.1, on the reverse strand, counting down.
TATGAACCAAAACCCCATTTGGCTCCAAACCACTTGTGATTTATATTTCATCCTAAGTCCATATGTGAGTTCAACCAAACTTGAATCAAGCCATGATCAAGCCAATTGACCCATTTAGGTTCACTTGACCCAAAGTGACCTAAAAGACCTTCTCGATCCAAGTTTTAATTCAACCAAATTAGATTGAACTAAGCTCGTCTAAACCTCACAATATAACCAACAATCATCCTAGGGTGATCAACCTTGAATTGGGTCTGTCAAACCAAGTCAGCTGAGCCCAAATAAAACCCAAACTAGCCAAAATTTATGCCAAATTGATTAAAGCCATTAATTCAAACCCACTCATAATCAATGATTGAACATGACCTTCACTTGAGCCAAAATTAATTTGACCTAAGTTGACCCAAATTGGTCTAAAATGCCAAAATGGGTCAAATCATGATTCAATCCAAATTGATTGCAACCAATGGCTCAAGTTCTTCCCAAATTGATTGTTGAACTTGACCAAAGCCATAATTGAGCCCAATTTGACCAATTGGTCAACTTGATTGAACCAAGTCAAAATTGACCTAAATCCAAATTAAATCTAAATCAAACCAAACCAAAGCCTACAATCTATTTCAATCAACCAATTGAACTTGACTAAACACCTAATCCAACCCAATTTGGTCAAATTAGTCAAATTGGTCAACTTGACCCATTTGACCTTTTTGAATCCAAATGAGTCAAATTCAAATCTAAGAAAAATTAATCAAAACCACTTGAACCAAAACATACCAAATTATCATATGAACCTAACCCAAGTCTTGGTTTGACCTAATTTGACCAATTGGTCAACCCAACCTAACCTAACCCAAATGATCTATTTTGACCATATGAAGCCAAATTACCCAAAACCACCTTATGGAGCCTTGGTGGCTAACCTAACTCGACCCAAATGAACCCTAAGTTAGTTCCAAACCAACCCAAGTCCATGTGGTACCCATTCCAAGGGGATTAACTAATGGACACCCCTGTTTTCCTTGGATTCTTGCCTTAAGTGGCTAAGTACACTTTGCCATCCCCAAGTCAGCCATCAAAGTGCCAAATGAGGCATTCCTAAGACACCTTAGCCCACTCTACACCCCTATCTCTTTCCATGGACACTTAAGCCGCCATTCCCCTCTTGGAGCATGGAAATGCAAAGAACCAACAATGCACAATCTCCCCATATCAAGCCTTGAGACTCCTACCACCAATTCCTACAACCAGGGTGAGCCATGTGGAGCTGATGGTGACCCCTCCAAGATCGGCACTCGATAAGGGAGCCAATCCATCCATCCAAGGAATTGATGGGTATACTCCCTTAATTCAAGTGGGATTCGACACAATTGACACTCTCTGAGTTTCCTAAGGCATTTCAAACTCTCTTAGAGTGATTCCAAAGTTTCCAAGCCCTCCAGAAAGTAAATAGACACCATTCCTCCGCAATACTCCTCCTACAGTCAAATTCAAATTCCTTGCACCACACCCCTACTGGAAGGATCATCTCCAAGCCTTCCAGCCGAGATGGAGTTCGATCAAGGTGAGGCCTTTGTGTGTGGATTGGTTGGCACTCTACCCCAAATTAAGCTCAAAGCTTCTCAGCTCACCTCAACTAATGCTACCTCACGATCTACCACGGACATTAGCTTTGGTGAGGTAATTTTTGCCGATATGAAAATAGGTTGACCTTTGTGAAGAAAATTTGAATGTCATGCTTTTTTGACCGTTAGATGTGTTCCTCTCCTTCTTCTTAAGGTGTGGGATCAATTTGATCGCCATTCAAGCTCGGGTGATCTCGGATCAAACAGGGAAAGATGGACGACATTCATCTTTCATTGCTTGTGAAGGAGAAAGATCAAGGGCCATCCATTTTGCATGATCAGAATGGTCAGCCATGATTAAATCACATTAGATACTCTGATTAATCCTTCAAAATTGTGGATCAAATTGTGGCCGCCCGATCTTAGATCGCCCACATACGTTGCCATCATCCGGTAAGCTCGATGTGATAACTTAAATAGTCACTCCCATCATGCCACATGGAAAGCGCAACGGGATTAAGACTTTAATTAGGCCTAATTAATTCATTTTTAAGCCTAAAACTTCTAAAAATCATAACGTATCTAGAAAAATCTTAAAAAAAAAATACAAACTTAGGCTCATTTAAAAGATATTTTAGAGTATGATCTAAGAAAAGTATTATTAATTGATTTTGAATAGTGATTTTAGCTTAATTAGAATTAATTAGCTTAATTATTCTTTAATTAATCACCCAATTGATCTCCAACTTTTTGTGGATGTTTCAGGGGGATGACTTTTGTCTCTCCCATTTTTCTTGGATTTTATTGGTTGCTTAATTAGGAAAATCAATTGATTAAGCTTCAATTACTTTCTTAATTTAATTAGTGATAATTAGTGAATGAATAATGATTTAATTAACTATTTAAGCCTAATTACCTCTATTGAGCAGTAAGGGAGCTTAGGGAATGTGGTTGAGATACTTTTCCTAATTCATTTCTTAAGTTTTCTTCACTTTTTTGGAATTTTATTAGTTAATGATTAATGAGATAATTAATTGATTAATTAATTAATTAATCTCCAAGATAAAAATTAGAGCCTAATTGAGTGTTTGAAATGACTTAGGGGTTAGGCTTGAGGCCTTATCCTTGATCCCTTTCCCTAAGTTAATTTCATCAGTTTAATCAAAATAAAATCAAAAAAATTCAATCAATTAATTAATAAGCTTGATTAACTCAATCTAAAATTCACTTCATACTTAAGCAATATTTAATTAATCTTGGGTAGTTCTTTGGGTGTTCAACAACCCAAAGTGAGAGATAATAAAATTATGGTTAGCTCACATGTGTGAGAAAACCATAAAAGTAGTTAAGTGAGATCCCTTAAGCCTAATTAACTATTAATCATGAGTCAATTGCATTAGGTCCCTTTCATTTCTTAGGAGCATTGCTAATTTACTTTTCATATAGTTGCATATTATATTGGCTCATTATTAATTAGTTAATTAACTTAAGGTGATGTAGGTAAGGGTTAATTAATTGGCTTAATTCATACCCTAACCTTGTAAAGATATAAAATTAACCTAATTATTCTCCATTAAACCAAATTAACTCACAGGGAATGAGATTAAGATTAGCAAACCTCTTTCATTTCCTAAATCAAATCTAACCTAAAAATAAAATGTCATTAATGAGCTTTGGTTTATTTTAAATAGCCTTATTTAGTATGATTGTCCTTAGGAATTAATTGGAATGAATGAGATAACGTGCTTATGTTCCTTTATTTCTTTCTAATCATGTCAAAAGTTTTTTGCCATTTGTAATCATGCATTCATTTATTTTAAAGTTAACTAAATGAAATGGTTTCTTTTATGTTAAATTGCATGTGTTGATTTAAATTAAAAATAGGTGTGGCTATTATTACTATTAAATCAAAAGTTATCTTCAAAAGGCCATAGGTCAATTATAATATATGGAGTGATGTTAATTACAAATATCTATAAGTTTGTATGTCTTGATAATATAAGATATGTAATATGAAGTTCTCTTTCCTTACCTAACATGGATTTTACATGGATTTACAAATAGTTCATTTGAAAAGAACACAACATTTGTCTAAATATACTCTATGCATCTCCATGCTAAAACTTAGGAAGAATTTCATATCACATATATAAATCAAACAATCAAATCAAATATGACTTCTTGCATGACTTCTCATTCTTGTGGTTTTTTTTTTTGTGCATTCATATATATATATATATATATATATATATATATATATATATATATATATATATATATATATATATATATATATATATATATATATATATATATATATATATAAGAAAAGTGGTATATAGACATGGCTTTGAGGCTTTAAGTAGCCTAAGTAGGTCTTGTACCTTACGTCCCCGGTGTAGAATAATGGTGACATACTCACTTAAAACTTTTATACATGTTAATGTGTACTTAGCTAATGGATGAAAATCCCTTTTTCTATTAAAAAGACATGCATTCATAATTCAATCAAATGAAATATTTAAATTCCAAACACACTTCTTTGTATTCATCATTTAAGTTTACTAAGACATACATTGTATGTATAGGTATGCTTAGGAGCTGATCATATGCATGATATACATGAGAAAGAAATGAATAAACATGTATTATGTGATAGTAATTCATTCTAATTAATCTTAAGATGCCTTTCTTATTGAATAAGGTCATTTAGAGTGAACCAAAACTTAGGGTTAATGAAAACATGTAATAAGCCATTCACTAAAGGGAATTAATTAACTTGCTTTAGAAATGACTTAAGGTAGGGATGAAAGAGAGGTCCCCTCTCTTTCTTCTCTTTATAACACTTAGTTGTTAAGTGTAATCCATATAAAATAAAAGAAAACACTAAGTATAATATTCAAATCAATTAAATCACTTAAATATAAATCAACCCATTATAAATTAAATCTTTCATTCTTAGCAAAATTACAACTCTAAAGCCTAGTTAGGATATACCACACAAGCTTAAATGCACACACATTAGACTAAGTTACCAGTTTTAGCTTTATGTTAGGGCAGTGTATAGTTTGATGTATGCTTATTTTGTGATGTATTATTGTAGATTGGATGTTAGGGTGTATATGCGTAGTTGGGATGTTAGGCGATATTAGCCTAATCATGCTTTCTACAAGGGGTTGTGCATGAGGGGCCGCTGTAATAAAAATATAAATGCTTTTGCTGTACATGTTGCTTAGCCTCTAAGCATAATCTAAGTTAGGACAGGTGGGCTTGGTTACCCATGTGCGGGGCACTAAGTCCAAAGTATTCATATAACTACTTGGGTTGTATGGTGTGTTTAGATAACATTTATTTTATAGGTGTAGTTAGATTTTCTTTCCTTCTTTTAATGTAATTTTATATTAGAACTAGGATAAGTGTTATGGGGGATTAGGATAAGTATTAGTTGTAAGACCAAGTCTTATATACCATGTGATGCTTTTGGAGCAAGCACATCCAAATCAAGCTAAAAGGAAGAAAGTTATGGAGCAAATTAGATGAAGAAATGAAAGATGAAGAGATGAAGAATGAAGACCCCCCATAACATTCATCATTTGTAATTGTAATTATTCTCTTGTAATATAGGTTGTATATGGGTAGCAGCTACCCATGTTTCTTTTGGGTTGTGGTACATTCAGTCGTCTTTATTCTTTGATAGCTTTATAAAATTATTTGATGTTTGTTTAGCATGTGCATTAGAAAAGTATGCCTTTTCATAGTTTGTTTATGATTAGTGATTGTATGTGGCCGATGCGATTAGGCTCCCAGGATAAAAATTAATTTTTCTACCCAAACTAATAACTCATAACTAAACCTCTAAAATTTCTCATAACCTCATATAAAAGCCTAGGCATTAAGTCAAGATAATAAAATATTTAGCAACCCCTTAGCTATAATTTGTATGTTTATTATCATGCTTAATCATCTTACTTCACTCTTGTTAAGAGACTTTTATCTTTGCTAGATAGTAAGGACTAAACCTTTGAGAGCCTATGATGGAAGAACACCTCTTTCCCTTTTTGATTTGGCCCATAATAAACTTCTCATGCATTTAGGCATACAAAACCCTATAGCTTGTGTCAAAATAAAAGTCCCAAATTAAATAAAATTTGATAAAATTTTGCATTAGATTAAGTCATTTTTCATTTCTCTCATGCTCTAGTCTCTTAGGGAGTGGGTTTAAAAACTTAGTTTCTTTTATAAATAAAAATAACCTAGCCATCTTGCAAAAGTATATGACTTGCCTACATGGATTTAAAGCATAGGAGGAGTTAGTTGGTTGCCACTCTAGTGATAATAAGTCCTATAGTCGGGTGATTTACTCTCTCTTGTGGAGGTAAATCATATATCCACTTTCGCCTTAGATTTAGGTCACGCTTTGGCCCTCACCAAAGGTCCCTAGATTTAGGATTTGAGGTTACCACTTTCTTTGGGCTATAGGCATAAATTCTCACCTCTTAGGTATCCTAACAATCTTGTGTTGTTAGAGTATAAGTCCTAGCTTTCTAATGAAATGTCAATGCAAATAAAAAAAGTATCTTCAATTTCAAAAATATAAAGCCCAACCATATGGTAGATTGGAGTGCTCATTAGGCTTCCTAGTATCATGAGCAATCCGTACTAATCTCTTTTGGCTTCGATAATAAATCTCTCCTTTTGATCTACCCCATTTGATTTTCAAAACACAACTAATTTATTGATAGTCCTATCTTTGAATTCTTGGGAGACAACAATCGCTTACTTTAATTGAGAGTATTCTTAAGATGTAATTAACTATGGTGGTTTGCCCCCATAGGGAACTTTATAACTCGATTTAAATAAACCCTACTTTATTCATCCATGTAAAGTAGAAAAAAAATCTCTGGTATATTCAAAGACCCATCATGCCTTAGGAGTCCTTATTAGATGATTAGGTCCATTGTAGGGTAGTGACTTCTATCTTTTGAGATAGTACACTATTTCTCAATTTCATGCCCGATCACCTCAATAAGTACATTCTCAGATCTGCGTGGTGCCCCCCATAAACTAAACCAACAGACCAAAAATAAACACCATAAATTTTTCTGGCGACTCCGTTCGGGATGGTTCCTCTCGCCATCTCTAGTAGATGATTGTTGTCTCCAAGCATTGATAGTGGACTTGCATTTTATGTGAGTCCCAAACTATCTTTCCTTCCATTAGCACTTAGCTTATTTCATTCTTAAGCAAAGTTAGCCAACATCCTTTAGGTTTTAGGACCTCACTCTGTGTAGGTCTTGAAACCCCGATTAGGCTCTCCAATAGGTGAAAAATAAAATTTATCAATGAAGGGAGTGATAATAAAGATTTATAACCTCCTTACCACTAGCTTGGTGAGGCAAGGTTCATCTTATATTTAATAAAACAAACTCTTTTGCAAAATGCCACTTTTTAAAAGCACCTTTCACAAAACTCACATAATCAAACCCATTTAACAATCCTATGATTCTACATAAGTTCTTTTCAAAAGTATTTTTGAAAATAACCATATTCATTCAACATACTCAAAATTATGAATGAGATTCTATTTTAAATAAAATCATAGCATAAAATTGAAACTTCACTTAACATATTTCACATATGTTAGTTGGAGTTTCCATCTTTTCAAAAGCACATTCTTGAAAATGACCATATTCATTCAACATACTCAAAATTATTAAATGAGGATTCCAATTTCAAATGAAATCATACATAAAATTGAAACTTCACTTAACATATTTCACATATGTTAGAGTTGGAGTTTCTATCTTTTCAAAAAGCACATTCTTGAAAATGACCATACCCATTCAACATACTCAAAATTATTGAATGAGGAATCCATTTTCAAATAAAATCATAGCATGAAATTGAAATTTAACTTAACATATTTCACATGTGTTAGAATTGAAACTTCTTTCTTTCAAGAGCAAATCATGCCATATTTGATTCCAACTTAACATACCAAATTTATTAAGTGAGAATCTCTCTTTTTTTTTTTTTTAATCAAACACGAATTTGGCTTTCACTTAACATATCCAATTTATTAAGTGAGGGTTTCATTTTCAAAATATACATTTGGCTTTCATTTAACATACCCAAGTTGTTAAGTGAGGTCTCATTTTCAAAAACATTTGACCTTCATACATACCAAATTTAAGTGATGGTCTCATTTTCAAAACACACACTTGGCTTTCATTTTGTTAAATGAGGGGCCATTTCAAAAAAAAAAAAAAAACATTTGTCTTTCACTTAGCATACCCAATTTGTTAAGTGAGAGTCTCATCTTCAAAGCATATATTTGGTTCTACTCAACATACCAATTTTATTAAGTAAGAATCACATAATCATACCATATTTAATTCTCACTTAACATACCAAATTTGTTAAGTGAGAATCCCATTCTCAAATCATAACACACTTTGATTTCCACTTAACATACCAAATTGTTAAGTGGGAGTCCCATTTTCAAATATATATCAATCACATTTGGCTTCCACTTAACATACCAAACTTGTTAAGTTGGAGTCCCATTTTTCAAACATATATCAATCACATTTGACTTTCACTTAACATACCAAATTTGTTAAGTGAGAGTCTCATTTTTAGTACACATTTGATTCCCACTTAACATACAAAATTTGTTAAGTAAAGATCCAACTTTTCAATTCATATCACATTTGGGCTTTCACTTAACATACCAAATTTGTTAAGTGATAGTCCCATTTTCAAAGAAAAGCAAATTTATCTCACAATCACATTTGACTTTCATTTAACATACCAAATTTGTTAAAGTGAAAGTTTCATTTTCAAACACAAAGCAATCACATGTGGCCTCTACTTAACATGCCAAATTTATTAAGTAAGAAGCCCCCTTTTCAAATCAACTTATCACATAATTAATCATCATAAACAAATTTTTTTCAAACACACAATCACAATCTCTTCTTAACATACTCAAATTTGTTAAGTAAAGGTTCTTTCAAATCATCAATATTTTCAAACAAGATACACAAAATACAAATATCTCAAGAAAATCTCTCCTCAAAATTTTGAACCCCACCCAACCTACCTAAATGGGTTGAGTATGGGTTCTAAAATCAAAAATCAAATGGCAAAGACTCTCCTCCAAACATCAAAATCTCTCCAATGAACCCCACTTAACATATTTGAATTGTTGAGTGTGGGTTCAAAACTCCAAATCTATATTACTCTCTTGGAAAAAATATTAAATCAAAAATCTGACTCAAATTACATTTCAACACATGCAAAGGTCTGATGGTAGTATTGGTTTTGTGTATTACAACTTCCAAGTTTCTTTACTTTTCCTTTGGGATGGTTTGGCCTTGGATCGACTCCCACTCACTCTTTTTTTTATTTGATTGAGGCACATGTTACTGAGGGGTGACCTCACCAATGTCGGGATGGTGGCTGGCGGCTGTCATCCGTGACATGCCCTCATTTAGTACCCTCTTGAAGAGGAAGGCCATAGTGGTTCCACATTTTTATAGTTTCAACACCTGCCTGTCCAATTGTCCCTACCATTTCTCCAGTGAGAGCTACTACCTCCTCGTTGGTCACCCCGAAGGGGAAGTCTATCGTAACCTCTAAGAAAATCTCCTCCACTTTCGAGGCAGGTATTAGTTATTATTTTTCCTTGTTCACTCATACTCAGTACCGCAATAAAAATTGAAAGATTAAGCAGGAGCATGAGCGAGCAACTAGAGAGCTTGAGGTTGCATCCCATGTAGCCAAGGAGGGTTCTCCCTATGAGGTCTCTCCACTTCTAACCAACAATAAGTTCCACCCCCTCTCGGCCTCAGACGAAGAGGAAGATTACCAGAGGATTGTTGCTTCTCCTCCATAATCAACATACTATGAGATACTAGATAGGAAGCATGGAGGCCTCTGTAGGACTTAGGGGTCTACTAGGTGGGTAGAACATCTAGATGCTCAGTTTCGTACTTTGTTTGATTTATGATCGGTGATTCCTAAGAGTGTTAAGGGTTAGATCCATAGAGAGAGAGCCATGGAGACTCTAGCATCTATTCAGGTAGGCAGGAGAGAGTGATAGAGGTATGCCAGGCAGTTGGAAACCTTCATTCTGATGGATTTTTTTTATCATCACTTTGTGATCATTTAGATGATTGTTCTTTACTACACAAGCAGATCTCCCATTGGTAGTCGGTGTTGCCTTCACTCCCCTGTCATGTCTATAGCTCACAACATCCACCACTCCCAAGATTAAGTCCCCTGGGAGAGATCTTCCCCTGGATCCACTAGAGGATCCGCTCCCTCCATCCACTTATCAGGTGAGATCAAGCTCCCCCATCTCTACTCAACTTGGTTGAGATGTGGTGACCTATGTCGTGGTGCACCACCACCACCACCATCATCATCGAGCTAGTAGCGTTGTAGAAGGGACAATTTCTAGTTCCCATGGCGGTGGATCTCCCAGGGACACCACTCCACATGAGCTCATGAGCATATCTCTTCCAGTGAGCATGACCCTCCCATAGCTAGCACTCCAGTGGCTGGTAGTGTTAGATGTATCTCCGTCAGTGAGCATAGTCCCTCTACCGGTCAGTAGCATATGTTTGTACCGGCGTAGTTAGACCGCTCCTTAGATGACATTTTAACATAGTACTTTGTCAAAAAGAGAGAACTCTTAGGCATTGATTGTACAGATTTGGAGGATGAGAGGGTACCTTTGATCCTGATGAGGATGACCTTCTTGAGGATTCGACCAAGGTCCATATGGTCGACACTAAGGGCTCCCTCTACAGAGATCAACATATTCAAGAAGGTATTGCAGTTGAAGAGGACAATGCATTTCACTCAACTCAGCACCTCCTCCAGCAGCTTAGGTAGAGAGATGATCATATTGACAAGATGGGGAAAAAGATTGAGGAGTTGTTGGTAGTGGTTTCAGCATTGCAGAATTCAGCCCCAGTTTCACAGCCTTCTCCAATAGTGGTCGATAGAGCATAGTTGGCACACACTTCAGATAATCCTAGATGCATTCCTGTCAAGGAAGATAGTGGTAGCTTGCATAGGAGGTGGTGGATAGCACCTCCATGCATGAGAAGATTGAGGAGTTATTTGCTGGTGTTACAATTGATTTAGCCTTCAAAGTGGGATAGAGTATGGTTGGCACACTTAATCATTATGCATCCCTATCGAGAAAGATAGTGGTAGCTTGCATAGGATGGTGGTGGATAGAACCTCCATGCATGAGAAAGACATTAAAAACATGGTGGAACATCAAGTGAGGGATGCATTAGCGCAAGCCTAAGGTGGATCATCTGTTCCAAAGGATAGACCCTACCTAGAGGAATTTGATGTTGTCCAATATCCTAAGGGTTTTGTGTCTCCTTCCTTCAAAATATTTGATGGCAGTGGGAACCCTCGCCAACCCATTGCACACTTCAAGGCTAGCTATTGTAATGCCAGAGGTAGCAATGCCCTTCTTTTCAGATTATTCATTAGGAGTCTAGCGAGTGTTGCATTTGATTGGTATACCGAACTGCCCAATAATTCAATAAAGACATTTGCTGAGTTGGAGATCAGTAAAGGGTTAGTATGGGCAATCTCATTATGACCAAGCAAAATCTAAATGAGTCCCTTGTTGATTACATTATCAGGTGGAGAAACACAGTATGAATTTGAACCACATCAATAACAACATATTAAGATTCTCTTAAAGAATATCCATGACCCGGCTGCTTTCATGTTTAAGGGGTTTACAATTAAAACCTTCGAGAAACTAATCAATAAGGCGGTTTGTCTACAAGAGGAAGCCAGAAAGTTGCTTTTCCATGACCAGTCAGCCAAGCCCAAACCTTAGAAGGTATTTGAGAAGAAGCCAGGGGAAGTCACAATAGTTGACAAGGGGAAGCAGCCAGCTAGGGTTCAGTCAGATAGGCATAGAGCTCAGCGGTCCCCTCTACCACCTCCTATGCCACCACCTTGACCATCATCTCACTCAGTTGCCATAACCTCCACCATTGCCTCTCAATCTTCCTTCGGCATCATCAAGTCCCCACACCAGGTTGCTATCATTTACCTACTCTTATTGATAAATTGAATAAACCTTATTCATTCAAGTGGGAGGTAGTTAGGAAGATCTTTAAGAATCTCTTAGAGAAGCTTGATTTCCAGTTACCAGAGCCTAGGAGGCCGGAGGAAGTGGGCAAGAGTCACGATCTAAACTATTTCCCCAACCACCACATGCTAGGACATGTCTTAGAAGATTGCTTTACCTTTAAGGACTAGCTTGCGTAGCTTCAAGTCAGGTGCCATTGTCATCCCTAAGGAATACCTACTAGAACAACCCTTTAGTTATGTTAGGGTAATCCTTGGGGATACACGCAGTCTTCTTAAGATAGAGGAAGGTTGGGATATCTCCCTATCCCGAATCTCCAAGAATCTTATTTGTAAGATCAGAAAGTTACCATTACAGGTGCTTGAAAAAACTCAAACCTCCAACTCTAAGGAAGGTTTGCAAGTTGCTAAGGACAACTTGAGGGAGGTAGAAGCCCAACAACACCAGCTATAGCCTCCACTTGCCTGGGATAGCATAGTAGCACAACCACCGATCAAGTCTAGCACTCCTTCCACTATTGTAGCTATAATTCCTCCAGCCAGCTCTTCTTCTATTTTGTACCTTCATCCAAATCTAAGAGATCAATGAAGAAAGTTGATTCCATTTACATCTGTGTCACTTCTGATGACCTCCTTGAGTTTATTCTTTTAGATAGCTCTCCAAGTCTAATTAATAATAACTATAGTTCCAATCACTCCTCTTCTTCTAATTTAGAAATAGATTATCCATTCCTAAATCATCTAGGTTCTCCCCTTGAGATTGATTTGGAGTCATCCATCTCCGATGATCCTATAGGAGAAGTTGTAGGTGAATCTGATGAGCAAGTAGAACTTTCTACTAAACCATCTCATGAAGTGGTCAACCTCAGTGGCAAAGTTCTACCTCCTAGGTAACACCTGGATAAGGTAACAAGTCATTGGTTCAAGCAATCAAGAATCCCCTCCACAGGATGCTCCACCTATGGATATGCTTGTGGAGGACCAGCCTAGAGTTGACTATAATTTTCTTACTCAACTAAAAAAGTTGCCAGCTAAGGTAAGCATATATGATGACCTTGTCTTATCCAAAGAGATGAGGGAGTCATTGATCAAAGCCCTTCTTGATTCAGAAATATACTTAGATCTGGCTATTTGGAGAAGAGGCATGTTTTCAGAGAAGCATGGAGTTACATTCGATGAAAGACCTTCTTTTAGGGACAACAGAGCATAATCATCCCCTTTACATCACAGTGGACATGGGAGATTTAGACTCTCTAAGGTGTTAGTTGATCCAGGTACATTAGTGAACATTATGAGTCTAAAGACCCTTGCTTACTTGAGGATTGATATCTCCAAACTCAAGGTCATGAAGATGTTGAGAGGATTGAGCAAGGGCGAGAGGACTTTAGGCTCATAGTGTTGCATTGAGATAGATGAGGAAGATAAAAGCCAAGTTCAACAACCAATTCAATACATCTTTCTCGGTAGGCCTTGGATACAAATGACAACATGGTTTATATCATATGCATCAAATTCCAAAGAGGTGGAATCAAGTGTGTCAAAGGAGACTTGAAGCCATTCTCTTAGTTAAGAGAGATATATGAGGATGCGACTATCTTCCTCCAAATCAAAAGTCTATTCTCACAAATTTAGTAGTTCAAAAATAAAAGAAAAAGAAAAAGAAAAAGGAAAAGAAAATAAAAGTACAAGTGAGTGAGAATTAGATACTGAGGAAGAAGTAGAGCCTGAAGTTAGATTCCATCCACAGTTCATTCCTCCATATGAACACATGGGTAAGATGACTCGAACCCACCAGGAAGAGGCAGAGGCAGATATAGAGGTAGTTCCAGAGGTGGAAGACCTCCTTGCTAGTGGCCAATCGGTAGGAGCTATGTTATAGATCACAAGAGTACCCCCACTATCCACATTGACTTAGAGTCTAATTCAGAGGATGAGTCTCATGTGGTTAGCACGCCAGCCAATCCTTCTCAATGGGTCCCTTTGGAGGTGACATTCGAGCCAGACATCGATGAAGACCAGTCCTCCAAGCAAAGCATGAATGTATTTGAATCACTATTATGTAGAACCATCATGCAACAGTTGAGAACTTTAGCTCTAATCTCACTTTCTTCCCCAGAAAGTTGAAGGTTTAGTAGTTAAAGAGGCCCCCAAATCATCCGCAAATGTCAAGCCAAAGAGATTTTTGTTGGGAGCATCATCCTCAAGTCAAGAAGCCATGTAGAACTTGAGGATGATTTTTATAAAGTTTTAATATAATTGCCTTTTGATTGGTATTCGTCTTGTGTAATTAACTTAGCAAATAAGGGATTAATCCCACATACTTGGTCTAAATACATGTCAGATTACTTTGAAAGACTATGAGACAACCAAAGCAGACATTCTCAATAAAGACCAGGACTAGGATTCGACATAATGAGACTAGTCAATGACAATAACCATTGCCTAGTCATCACAAATCATTTGGAGTATGATAAATTCTTTTCAAATCATGCTAACTCTTATGAGGAGGTGTGTTTAGAAATTTAGATGACCCAAATGATCTTGAAGTCAAGGATGCACCATAAGAGTTTGAAGAAGAAATCAGATCAATAATTGATGAACTCAAAGAAATTAACTTAGGAACAAAAGAAGATCTACGCCTGACATACATCAATTCTTTGTTGAATGAAGAAGAAACCAATGACTTAGTTAGGCTATTAGCTGAGTTTAAGGCTACTTTGCATGGAGTTATGATGAAATGCCTGGTTTATCTTCTAACATAGCAGTCTACAAACTAGCAATAGATTCTAATGCTAACCCTATTAAGCAGGCTCCTAGATGCATGCGATTGGAAATTGAGTAACAGTGTCATTTCTAAAGTCAAGAAACTAATCAATGCTGGCTTCATCAGGGAAGAAAAATATCCTACTTGGTTGGCCAGTGTCATCCCAGTTAAGAAAAAGAATGGCCAAATTTGCATATGCACCGATTTTAGGGATCTAAAAAGGCATATCCTAAAGATGAATTTTTACTTCCTATACCAGAGCTAATGGTGGATATTGCCTCATCTCATGCAGTATTCTGCTTTATGGATGGTTGTTGACCTCACTTTTGGAGTGAGCTCTCAACTTTCTTATCATAGATTTAGGACTCTTACACTAAGAGTTCTTTAGTCTTAATACACTTTTAGTGATTAGGTTAATACTTAACCTAATCCTAAAGACTTAGAAGAGTTAGCCATAGGGATAGGTTGTGCCTTAGGGATTTAAGAGGACTTGCCTATCTTATAACCAAGCCAAATCCTTGCTTCCTTCTTCCAAATCAAATCTCAAATTCAACTCCAAATTCCAAAATCAAATCCAACTATCAAATGATAGAAACCCATGACTAAATTCAAACTCCAAATCCTTCCCAAGCCCTTTGATTTTATCTTATGGAATTAGCCTTAACCAAATTCAAATCAACCCCAATCCAATTGATTTTCTTAATTATCAAATTCAATCTCCAATCAAATTCCAAATCATAAATCAAATCCAACTATCAAATAATTGAAACTGAAATCAAATTGAATTTCCAATTTTAGCCCTTTTTGCCAAATTCTTTAACTTGGTTCAAAACTCATGGATTTCTTCATGATTCAAGCATTCCTATAATCATTGACCTAAATATAAACATAAACCACTATTGCCAAACCAAATCCAAGCTAACCCAAATTAAACCCAAGTTAACCCTTTTGACTTGAAATTATCATATGAACCAACACCCATTTGGCTCCAAACCACTTGTAATTGGATTTATATTTCAATCCTAAGCTCATGTGTGAGTTCAACTAAACTTGAATCAAGCCATGATTAAGCCAATTAACCCATTTAGCCTCACTTGACCCAAAGTGGCAAAAAACCTTTTAAGCTAA
Source organism: Cymbidium sinense (assembly GCA_021442155.1). NCBI lineage: Eukaryota > Viridiplantae > Streptophyta > Magnoliopsida > Asparagales > Orchidaceae > Cymbidium > Cymbidium sinense. The sequence goes on along the minus strand of CM038220.1, from coordinate 30,852,902 downwards.
GTTCTAACCCAACCCAATTTGGATTGAACTAAGCCCATCCAAACCTCACAACATAATCAACAATCACCCTAGGGTGATCAATTACCTTAAATTATGTCAAACCAAGTCAAACTTAGCCTTTGACCAAGCAATTTTAGCCCAAATGAAACTCAAACTAGCTAAAATTTACCATATGCTAAATTGATTAAAACCATTAATTCAAACCCACTCATAATCACTTATTGAACTTGACATAGCAATAATTGAGCTCGAGTTGACCAATTGGTCAACTTAACCAACCTAGCCCAAATTGATCAGGATCAAATTAGCCAAAATCTAAATTAAACCCAAATTAAACCAAACCAAAGCCTACAATAATTTTCAATTATCCAATTAAACTTGACTCAACGCCTAAACTAACCCAATTTGGTCAAATTAGTCAAATTAGTCAAATTGATCAACTTGACCCATTTGACCTATATGAATCCAAATGAGCCATACTCAAATCCAAAGCAAATTGAATCAAACCAATGACACCAATACACTCCAATTGGTCATGTGAACTTGACCCAACACTTTGTTTGACCCAATTTGACCAATTGGTCAACTTGACTCATCCAAACCCAATTTGTCCTAAATAGGTCAAATCAAGCCAAATCAAATCAAATAAACTCCAAATCACTTGAAATTTGGGCTAACCCACTTTTGACCCATTTCAAATATGCCCAAATCAAACCCATAGCCAAATGACCATTTTGCCCTTAGGTTTAGGGCATCCCATGAGATAAGACACTTGCACATTGGGTCATTTTCTCCCCTTAGCCACTTGAAACCCATTCATAGGTCCACTTAGGCACCTAGAACCTTGGCTGACCTGACCCAAGGGTGGTTGGGTTGGCCATGACTCATGGGGAGGTGAAATCAACTCCTTATTCCCATTAGAACACTTAAAAATCCATATGAAACTCACTAATCCCATGGTAGCCACTCTCACACCCTCCTCCACTCAAAGGAAGCCACTAACATAATTCTCTGCCCAAATTGAGCTCCCCATCTTAACCATTGATCCAAAAATCCAAAATAGCCATTGCGCTCCGATCCAAGGAATGAGGGGGGGTATACCCCCCTCATTCTCACTCACAATCACACTCACACTTGATTCAACCCTAACAGCCAAGGAGAGAGATCCCAGAGCTATTTCCAAGGCTTCCAAAGCTCCCCAAAATCCCCATTCTTGGTTTTACATGAAACCAAAATAGGGGAGGTCACCTCTGATTGCCATTTTCCCAAACCTCCACCAAAGTGCAATTAACTTTGCACACACTTACTTTGAGCTAAACGAGCAAGAATGAATCATTTTCCATTACCCTCGACCGTTGAAAGTAGGAGACAACCAAGATTGATCACCTATGCCTCATGCATTGGCCTTCCAAGAAAACTACACCAAATCAAAGCTCGTGCGGCTCAACAGAGTTCCGTTTCTACCAAATGAAGCTTCCTTAATCTTTGGTACTGTTGGTCACAAGTCCGGTGAGGTATGCAAATAAAATCGATCTTTGAATGAAAATAGGTCAGTCTTTTGTGAAAGAAAGTATTATGTTACATGATTTCCATCATTGGATTGCTTTGTTTTGCTTACCCGAAGGCGTGGGATTGATTTCATCTCCATCCGAGCTCAGGTGAGCTCAGACCGAGCTACGATTGATGGATGGTAGCCATCGTTCACCGCTTAGAAGGAGATAGATGACTAACCGTTCATTTTGCATGATCAGAACAGACGGTCTTGATTTGATCACGTAGAAATGCTTATTTTCCTTCAAATTCATGGGTTTAATCATGGTCATCTAATTTTAGATCGGATGGTTCATGGAGTTACCGCATGTGCCGCCATCTGAGTCACCCTTTAGATGTGATAACTTAAATAGCGAATCCTATCACGCTATGTGGAAAGCATGCCGTGTCATTCACCATGTGGCCCGATGGGATTAAGGCTTTAAATAAGATTAATTAATTTATTTTTAATCCTAAAACTTCCTAAATTCATAACTAATTCTAGAAAAATCTAAAAAAAAAATGCAAACTTAAGCTAATTTTAAAGATATTTTAGAGTAGAATCTTAAATTAATATTAATTGATTTTGAACAGTGATTTTGGCTTAATTATGGTTTAATTAGAAATCTAATTAGCTTAATTATTCCTTAATTAATCACCCAATTGATCTCCAACTTTTTGTAGATGTTTAGGGGGATGACATCTTCCTCCCCTATTTTTCTGGGATTTTATTGATTGCTTAATTAGGAAAATCAATTGATTAAACTTAATCACTTTCTTAATTTGATTAGTGATAATTAGTGAATGAAAATAGTTTAATTACCTATTTAAGCCTAATTACCTCTGTTGAACAATAAGGGAGCTTAGGGAATGTGTTTGGGATACATTTTCTAATTCATTTCCTAAGTTTTCTTCACTGTTTGGAATTTAATTAGTTAATGATTAATGATGTAACTAATTGCTCAATTAATTTATTAATCTCCAAGATAAAAAAATTAGAACTTAATCGAGAGTTTGAGGTGACTTAGGGGTTAAGGATTGAGGCCTTGTCCTTGATCCCTTTCCCTAAGTTAATTTCATCATTCTAATCAAAATATAATCAAAAAATTCAATCAATTAATTAATGAACTTGATTAACACAATCTAAAATTCACTTCATACCTAAGAAACCTCTAACTAATTTTGGGTAGCTCTTTGGGTGTTCAATAACCCAAAGTGGGAGATAATAAAATTATGGTTAGCTCACATGTGTGAGAAAAACCATAAAATTAGTTAAGTGAGATCCCCTAAGCCTAATCAACTATTAATTTTGAGCCAATTGCATTAAATCCCTTTCATTTCTTAGGATCATTGCAAATTTACTTTGAATGTGGTTGCATATCATATTGGCTCATTATTAATTAGTTAATTAACTTAAGGTGATATACGCAAGGGTTAATTAATTGGCTTAATTCATACCCTAACCTAATTAAACCATAAAATCAACTTAATTACTTCTTCATTAAAACAAATTAACTCACACATGGGGAATAAGATTAGGATCAGCAAACATCTTTCATTTCCTAAATTAAATTAAACTCAAAACTAAAAATGTCATTTAAGAACTTTGGTTTATTTTAAGTAGCCTTATTTAGTATGATTGTCCTTAGGAATTAATTGGAATGAATGAGATAATATGCTTATGTTCCTTTTTTGTTTTCCAATCATGTTAAATGTTGCTTGACATAAGTAATCATGCATTCATTTCTTTTAAAATTAACTAAATGAAATGGTTTCTTTTATGTCAAATTGCATGTGGTGATTTAAATTAAAAATAGGTGTGACTATTTTTACTATTAAATCAAAAGCTATTTTTAAAGCCCATAAATTAATTATAATAGATGGAATGATGTTAATTACAAGTATCTATAAGTTTGCATGTGTTGATAATATAAGATATGCAATATGAAGCTCTCTTTCCTTTTCTTATATAGATTTGCATGGGATTTATAAGTGTATAGTTCATTTGAAAAGAACACAACATTTGTCTAAATTTACTCCTATACATCTCCATGCTAAGACTTAGGAAGAATTTCGTATCACATATGTAAATCATATAATCAAATCAAATATGACTTCTTGCATGACTTCTCATTCTTTTGATTCTTTTTATACATTCACATGTATTTGATAAAAGTGGTATATTAGGGGTTGCGAGGCTTTAAGTAACCCTAAGTAGGTCTTGTACCTTACACCCCTGGTGTAGAATAATGGTGCCATACTCACTTAAAATGGTTATACATATGTATGTATGATGTGACCAATGAATAAGATTCATAATCAAATAAACCAAATATAACTTTTGCATGGGATTTCCTATTATTGTAGTTGTTTATACATCTATATGTATCTAAGAAAAGTGATTCATTAGTCTGAATACCCTGGAGCTGTGTGGCTTTAAGTGGCTCTAAGTAGGTCTTGTACCTTACATCCCTAGTGTAGAACAATGGTATCGTACTCACTTAAAACTTTTATACATGTGAATGTGTACCTAGTTAATGGATGAAAATTGCCCTTTTTCTATTAAAAAGACATGCATTCATAGTTCAATCAAATGAAATATTTAAATTCCAAACACATTTCTTTGCATTCATCATTTAAGTGTGCTAAGATGTATGCTTAGGATTTAATCATATGCATAATATACATGATGGAAAGAAATGAATAAATATGTGTTATGTGATAGTAACTCATTTTAATTAATCTTAAGATATCTTTCTTATTGAATAAGGTTATTTAGAGTGAACCTAAACTTAAGATTGATTAAATATATAATAAGCCATTTGCTAAAGGAAATTAATTAATTAACTTGCTTTAGAAGTGACATAAGGTAGGGATGAAAGAGAGCTTCCCTCTCTTTCTTCTCTTTATAACACTTAGTTATTAAGTGCAGGCCATATGAAACAAAAGAAAATACAAAGTAAAATCTTCAAATTAGTTAAATTACTTAAAGAGAAATCAATCATTTATAAATTAAATCCCTCACACTTATCAAAATTACAACTGTAAAGCCTAGTTAGGACATATTACACAAGCTTAAATGCACAAACATTAGACTAAGTCACCACTTCTAGCTTTATGTTAGGGCGGTGTGTGGTTTGATGTATGCTTGTTTTGTGATGTATTATTATAGACTGGATGTTAGGGTATATGCACATATTCATCCATGTAAAGTAGGAGAAAAATCTATGGTATATTCGAAGACTCATCAAGCCTTAGGAGTTCTTATTAGGTGTTTAGGTCCATTGTAGGGTAGTGACTTCTATTTTTGAGATAGTACACTATTCCTCAATGTCATACCTGATCACCTCAATAAGTACACCCTCAGATCTGTGTGGTGTCCCTCCATACAAATGAATATAAAAATAAATATCATAATGGGTCATCTAGCTACAACCAAATCAAGATGGCCCCGGAGGATGAAAGAAATACTGCTTTTCAAACCCCAATCAGAATCTATTGTTATAAGGTCATGCCTTTCATCCTTAAAAATGCTAGTGCTACATACCAGCAGGCCATGACTCGAATCTTCAATGAATTCATTCATCATCAAGTTGAATGCTATGTTGATGATCTAGTAGTCAAAAAGCAAAGAAAAGGAAGACCATATCTTCAACTTGAGAGTATTTTTTGAACGATTAAGATAATTTAACCTCAAAATGAATCCCTTAAAGTGTGCATTCTGAGTTTTTGGGAAATTTTGTTATCCACACCGGGAATAGAGATCAATCCAAAGAAGATCAAGGCTATCTTAAAAATGCCACCGCCTAAAAGTCTAACTCAATTTAGACCATTCCAAGGGCAATTGACGTATCTAAGATGCTTCATATCCAACTTATAAGGACGATGATAGCCATTCTCAGCACTTGTCAAAAAGGATGCCAAGTTCAAGTGGGATGTCAAGTGCCATCATGCCTTTAAAGACATCAAGCACTGATGAATGCCGCTTTTAGTACCTATTTCGTGCAAGCCATTGATCCTCTACATCAGCAGATGACTCCCTTGGCACTTTGTTAGCTCAAAATAATGATGAAGGAAAAGAAAATGCACTCTAGTACCTTAGTCATTGTCTAATCCTAGTTAAGGTAAACTACCCACCTATTGAAAAGCACTGCCTAGCTTTAATCTTTGCATCTCAAAAGTTATGATATTACATGCTTTCTTATAAGATGAATCTAATATCTAAGATCAATCCATTGCAATATCTCATGACACGACCAACATTATCCGGATGGTTGGCATGATGGTCCATGATTTTGTCACAATTTGACATCACATTATCCTCCTCAAAAGGACAAGCACTACACTATGATTTCTTAGCACACCACTTCTCTGATTCTGCTTAGTGATGACCTCCCTGATGAACAAATCATGAACTTAGAGGACACTAGCATTCACCATTGGGAGATGTATTTTGATGGTGCAACTTCCTTTCAAAAAGGAGAAGAACCATGTTCTACTATCCCATGGAGGGCAGGGGTAAGAATAATTCTCTTAACTTCAGACTGTAATGTGATGAGATTCTCATATCATCTGTCCAATCCATGCACCAACAATGAAGCTGAATATGAGGCTCTGATTGCCAGTCTGGAGTTGGTCATTACACTATGCATCCAGAGCATCAACATATTCAGGGATTCTCAGCTCGTCATCAACCAAATTGCTAGATCACAAAGTTTTAAAGCTTAAGCTCCATTATTACCATAAGTATACCATGGAGTTATTGGCTCAAATCCTAGAGGTCACTATCTATAAGATTCCTTAAGGAGATAATGATATAATAGATGCATTAGCCAAGCTTGCCAAGGAGTTGGCATGTCCGAAAGATGAGTCCATTCTAATAAGGGTCCAAAATAGGCAAGTCTTATCCCTTATTGATGTTGAACTCATTGAGAGACTCTCTCTTGAAGGGGAGGTTGTCATTGCCAAAAGGATGATGAGTTAGATTGGAGGCAACCATTCATGGATTACTTAAATACAGGTAAATTACCTCAAGAGAATTCATTAGCCCATTAGGTGAAGTAGAGAGCTCTCTCCTATGCTCTCATGGATATCACCCTATACTAACATTCCTTTGATCATATGTGGTTACATTGTTTAGCCAAACACAAAGTCTGTAAGATCGTGACTTAGGTACATTCAAGTTTATGCAAAGTCATTAGTCTGGTCCGAAGATCAAAGCCAAGATCAATAGACTAGGATACTACTGGCCTTCAATGATTATATATTGCATGGATGTAGCTAGAAGATGCCACCAATGTTAGGTGCATAGTGTGGTCCTGCATCAACCACCTAACATTCTACATTCTACATTCGCCTCGTGGACATTTGAGTGTTAGGGGCACCAACATAGTGGGTTTGATTAATCATCCTTCTTTCAAGGGTCACCAGTTCATTCTAGTTGCCACCGAATACTTTTCCAAGTGGGCGGAGGCAATCCCACTTAGAGAGGTCATAGATCAGAATGTGCTCTAGTTTTTCAGGATCCATATGTATATAGGTTTGAGGTACCTCGATGAATTATATTCGATAATGATACTGCATTCAAAAGCACTAAGATCAACAAGTTTGCCCTGAGATAAAACATAGATTAGAGATATTCTACCATCTACTACCCAAGGATAAATGGTCTAGCAAAAACATTCAACAAAACTCTCATCCAAATACCAAAGAAGACACTCGACGACAACAAGCGATAGTGGCATGAGCAGTTGGTTGAACCCTTATGGGTCTACCACACCACATACAATACTCTAACTTAATCTACCCCATTCTACCAGTTCTACTTTTAGAAGTCCAACTCTCATCACTAAGGATAGCTGTTGGTAGCAAGATTACTATAGAGCAGAATGCCAAGCTGCGGTTAGAAGAGCTCGAAGATTTGGAGGAGAGGTATCTCTGGACATGCTAGAACCTCAGGTTGTACAAAGCCAAAATGATTCAAGCTCACAATAAGTTGGTCCGACCTTGATTTTTTCAAGTAGGAGAGCTTGTTTTAGTTCTAAGGAGACCAATTGTTACCCACCGAAAGATGGGGGCAAGTTTGAACCCACTTGGGAAGGCCTTTTGCCATAGAGAAGGCCTACCAAGGAGGATCTTATCAACTTATAAATTGTAAGGGAGAGTGCCCTATGCTTCCAATTAACAGGCTCTACCTAAAGATATATTATCAATAAAATCTTGTTTGAAAATAATCATCAATAAAATTCCTTTTCATATTAATTTACATCTCTTATGTGTTAGAAATATCTTTTGCTTGCAAATCCTCCATGACGTGTTTAGGGTAGGTGTAAGAGAACCCAAGCGACATCCTATCCCTGCACAACATAAACATAAACTATAAACAATCCTCTAGTGCTATTAGGTTAGGTGTAAGAAAACCCAAGAGACATCCTATTTTGACTAGCACAACTAAGTTAGGTGTAAGAGAACCCAAGCGACATCCTTTCTTGGTGGAGTCACATTTCTACATGTTTAGGGTAGGTGGCGACATCTTGTTCCCTCTTTCACAACACAAACAAACACATATCTTTTATCTCGAGTTATTTTGATGTGGGAGGAAACCCCCCCGAAGCACTCACTCATTTGCTACTCTAGGCTGGGCTGATATACAACCGTGTTAGTGTGTCACCCCAGTGGTCACTTGTCTGGCGGATGTGAGTTCCCGCACTTTCTTCCTGACTTGACCATTGAACCAATGAGAGCCATGTTAGTTTGGTAGGCCTTCTTGCTGATGCTGCTACCCCATGTTGACTTTGCTTAAGAGGATGTATGCCTACATGCTTTCTTCTTGAACTAGCCATTACGCGCTGAGTAGGTCGAGTATATTTGAGGTATGGGGTAAGTCCCCCAGTGGCTCCTTTCCTCTTGACTACTTCAAGCATGGGTTTAGTCCCTACACTATAAACTAGTAGCCCCTAGGTGGATAGGTCGAAGATACTATCCCGACAATTAGTTCCGCTTTAGAGAGATGTAAGCTTACACGCCTTCTTTCTAGAATGATTGTCGCAAATCAACGAGAACCTTAGCTTGGTTGGTTATCACCATGCTGATGATGACCCATCGAGTGGATACACCACTCTTAGCAGATGTGAGTCCTCACATTTTGTCCTTAAGTTGGCCATCGAATACCTACATGCTTTCTTTTATAGGGTTTTGGATAACGCCCTTAGCGGCACCTCCCCTGTGGGCACTCTATTGGATCACGTTCTTAGGGACCCCATTTAGACACTATCCATGTTACTTTTAGATTATACAATCCCCATTTCCTAGTAGCCACACTTGTTGTTGGAGAATTTATTTAGAGGATGTACAGATTCTCCCTTGGTCCAGTAAGTCTGAGATAGGACTAGGCTGATATAAGCTCCTTCTTGGTGTGGTCTCTCGCACACCAATAGGGTCCATGCAAACATAAAACAAACAAAATATATCTTCTCTTATGGATTAGGAATTCAAGCCCCCAGTGGCCCCTTTTCCAAGCAGGCATCCTATCTTTAGGGTAGTGTCAGCAAAACTCTCTATAGGAATTGCCTGACTACTTTGAGTTGAGATAAGTCCCCGGGTTGGCACTCTCTCAGTAGTTCCCTTAGGTCGGGTTCAACTTATTATGCCACCAATGAGTCACCCCAGCGATCATCTTTTTTTGAAAGATATAAGTCTATTACACAATCTTTCCAGCACGACTGTTGCACACCGATAGGCAGCCTTAGGTCGGGTTCAATTTATTGTGCAAGCGACTGATCGCCCTAGTGGTTCCTTGTGTAAGGATGTGAGCCCCCGTGTTCTCTTCCTAACTTGATCATTGCACACTGAAAGGCACTCCCTTGGTTAGTTCTACCTCACGGCCGGTAGACTATCCCTTTGGATTTGTAAATCTAAGACAGGTCTAGGCTGATATTAGCCCCTTCTTGGTAGATCCATCGCACACCGATGGGATTCATCAAATTAAAACAAATAAAATAAATATAAATACAATTCAATAAATGATATTATCCTGACTATTTTTGAGCTAATGTAAGTCCCCTAGGGGCATTCATTCAATGGTCGCCCTAGGTTGGGTTCAAGTTGTTGTATCCAACATATTAACCCAACATTTGTCCCTTGCTTTTGGGGATGTAAGTTTGCTATGATTTCTCCCTTGCACAGTCATTATACACCGAAAGGCAACCCTTTAGGTTGAATAATTCTTCCATGTGGCTAGTAGACTACCCTTTTGGATTGGTAAATCTGAGATAGGCCAAGGCTGACATAGCCCCATCTTAGTGCGGTCCATGACAAATTGACAGGGTCCATCTCAAAATTTAAACTTAAACAAATAATTAACCAACTTCTTCTGAGACATACAGATCATCCCAACCTCCCAGGGGAGTCAATTAAATCCAATTCAAATTTGCATTCCCTAGTAAGTGCACCCTCAAAAGAAATTTCATCAAATCCTTATCCCTAGTGGATAACCTGAACCTACTTCCCTAGTGGAAGGTTCATGCATCTATCCCTGTGTTATACATTCTAATCCCAGTGGATGCTCTCCCCAAATCATATCAAATAATTCAAACCTCTTATCCCTAGTGGATAACCTAAACCTGCTTCCCTAGTGGAAGGCTCACTTGCTTGATCCCTTGAAGGATCCCTTTTTTCTCCCTTATGCCCTTGGCATGAGTTGAGTTGCATTACGCTAAGATCTTGATTCCTTCTACATCTTGAGTTTAGGAGTAGATCATTTCTATTAGTGTTTATGATCCTTTGGATGTTGTTTATCATCTCGGTCAACACTAATACGTGCGGTGTGCCTTGTCAGTCACACCACACCTATTGGGGCCCTTTGTTGACCTCACTTTTGGAGTGAGCTCTCAACATCCTCATCATAGATCTAGGACTCTTATAGATACTAAGAGTTTCTTAGTCTTAAGACACTTCTAGTGATTAGGTGAACACCTAAGCCTAACCCTAGAGTCTTAGAAGAGTTAGCCATAGGAATAGGTTGTGCCTTAAGGATTTAGGGGGACTTGCCTACCCTATAGCCTAAACCCAATCTTGCTTCCTTCTTTCAAACCAAACATCAAATTCAAATTCAAATTCCAAAATCAAATCCAACTATCAAATGATTGAAATCCATTATTAAATTCAAATTCCAAATCCCTTCCTAAGCCCTTTGATTTTATCTTATGAACTTAGCCTTAACTAAATTCAAATCAACCCCAATACAATTGATTTTCTCAATTATCAAATTCAATCTCAAATAAAAATCCAATCTAAATTCTAAATCAATTCCAAATTCAATGATCAAAATCCATCATTAAATTCAAATTCCAAATCCCTTCCTAAGCCCTTTGATTTTTTCTTATGGACTTAACCTTAACCAAATTCAAATCAACCCCAATCCAATTATTTTTCTCAATTATCAAATTCAATCTCAAATCAAATCCCAATCCAAGATTCCAAATTCTAAATTAACTCCAAATGATTGAAACCCATGACTAAGTCCAACTTCCAAAATCTCTTCTAACCATATGAACCACCATTTAGTCAAACTCCTTCAAACCAACTTAAACTTAGTTGATTTCTTTATAAATCAATCATTACTTCATTTATATTCACAAATATAAATGAAATCTAGAATGAAACCCTTCAAACCAAATCAAAATAAATCAAACCAATTCAAAATCCAAGTTAGCCCTTTTGACCAACATCCCTAGATTTGGTCAAATTTGCTTCCAAATCACTCCAAACTCAAGTGATTTTCTCATGAACCATTTATACCTTCATTTATATTCACAAATATAAATGAAATATAAATCAAATGACCAAAAAAAAAATCAAATCAAATTTATAATTTTAGCCCTTTTAGCCAAATTCTTGAACTTGGCTAAATGATATCCAAATCAACTCAAAACTCATGGATTTCTTCATGATTTAATCATTCCTATAATTATTGACCCAAATGTAAACATAAAACATAATTATCAAATCAAACCCAAGTCAAGCCCATGTTGACCCTTTTGGCTTGAATTTATCATATGAATCAAAACTCATTTGGCTCCAAACCACTTGCAATTGGATTTATATTTCATCCTAAGTCCATATGTAAGTTCAAACAAACTTGAATCAAGCCATGATGAAGCCAATTAACCCATTTAAGTTCACTTGATCCAAAGTGACCTAAAAGATCTTCTTGAGCCAAGTTCCAATCCAATCCAAATTGGGTTGAACTAAGCCCATCTAAACCTCACAATATAACCAACAATCATCCTAGGGTGATCAACCACCTTGAATTGGCAAACCAAGTTAAACCTAGCCTTTGACCACATATTTACCCTAAATGAAACCCAAACTAGCCAAAATCTATCATATGCTAAATTGATTGAAACCATTAATTCAAACCCACTCATAATCAATGATTGAACATGACCAAACCTTCACTTGAGCCAAATCAAGCCTAATTGGCCATTTGACTCAAGTTGACCCAAACTGGCCTAAAAAGCTAAAATGAGTCAAATCATGATTTAATTCAAATTGATTGCAACCAATGGCTCAAGTTCATCCCAAATTGATTATTGAACTTGACCAAAGCCATAATTGAGCCCAATTTAACAAATTGGTCAACTTGACCCAACCTAGTCGAAATTGACCCAAAGGGTCAAATTGGCCAAAATCCCAATTAAATCCAAATTAAACCAAACCAAAGCATACAATCATTTTCAATCAACCAATTGAACTTGACTCAACACCTAACCCAATCTAATTTGGTCAAATTGGTCAACTTGACCCATTTGACCCTTTTGAATCCAAATGAGTCAAATTCAAATCTAAGCAAAATTAATCAAATCTCTTGAACTAAAACTTCCTAAATTATCATATGAACCTAACCCAAGTCTTGGTTTGACCCAATTTGATAAATTGGTCAATCAACCTAACCTAACCCAAATGAGCCTATTTTGACCATATGAAGCTAAATTACCCAAAACCACTTATGGAGCCTTGGTGGCTGCCCTAATCTGACCCAAATGGACCCTAGGTCAGTTCCAAACCAGACCAAGTCCACGTGGGACCCATTCCAAGGGGATTAACTAATGGACACCCCTCTTTGCCTTAGATTCTTGCCTTAAGTGGCAAAGTCCACTTTGCCATTTCCATGACCATCAAAAATGAGGCATTCTAAGACATAGCCACACTCCCCAGCTCTTGCCATGGACCAAGCGACTCAAGCTAAGCCATTCTTTCTCTTGGCTGAACCCCATGGGAAAAGGCAAAGAACCAACATCAAATAATCTCCCCATACCAAGCCATGGGACTCCTGCCACCACTTCCTCCACAGGCGTCCATGTGAGGTGACGATGACCCCTCAATGCTCAGTGATCGATGAATTTTTTGGCATTAGGACATACCACACAAGCTTTATAAATTAAATCGCTTGAAGAGAAATCAACTCTTTATAAATTAAATCTTTCACACTTAATAAAATTACAACTCTAAAGCCTAGTTAGGACATATGACACAAGCTTTAATGCACACACATTAGACTAAGTTATCACTTCTAGCTTTATGTTAGGGCTGTGTATGATTTGATGTATGCTTATTTTGTGATATATTATTGTATACTGGATGTTAGGGTGTATGTGCATGATCGGATGTTAGAATATTATCTAATCTTGCTTTCTGATTGTGCTTAAGAGGCCACTGTAATGAAAATATAAACTCTTTTATTGTGCAAGTTGCTTAGCCCCTAAGCATAATCCAAGTTAGGATAGGTGGGCTTGGTTACCCATGTGCGGGGTGCTAAGTCCAAATTATTCATATTACTACTTGGGTTATATGGTGTGTTTAACTAACATTTATTTTGTAGGTGTAGCCAGATTTACTTTCCTTCTTTTAATGTAATTTTGCATTAGGATTAGGATAAGTGTTATGGGGGATTAGGATGAGCATTGGTTATAAGACCATGTCTTATATACCATGTGATGCTTTAGCAAACATCCAAATCAAGCCAAAAGGAAGAAAATGGAGCAAATCGAATGAAGAAATGAAAGATGAAGAGATGAAGAATGAAGACCCCCCAAAACATTTATCATTTGTAATTGTAATTATTCTCTTGTAATCCGGGTTGTATAAGGGTAGATCTCAGCTACACATATTTTTTTTGGGTTGTATGATAGTACCTGACTGCATCAGCCTTTTATTCTTTATGATTGCTTTATAAATTTTTTTGATATTTTATTTAGCTTGTGCATTAGAAAAAGCATGCCTTTTTATACTTTGTATATGACTGCTGATTGTTGTATGGCCTGGATACGATTAGACTCCTAGAATAAAAATAAATTTTTCTACCCAAAGTAATAACTCATAACTAAACTTCTAAAATAACTCATAACCTTATATAAAAGCATAGGCATTAAGTCAAGATAATAAAATATTTAACAACCCATTAGTTGGATGTTCTATGTTTAATATCATGCATAATCATCTTACTTCAATCTTGTTAAGAGAGGGCTTCCATCTTTGTCAGATAGTAAGAGATTAACCTTTGAGAACCTGATGGAAGAACACCTCTTTCCTTTTGATTTGGCCCATAATAAACTTCTCATGCCTTTAGGCATATAAAATCCTATATCTTGTGTCAAAATAAAGAGTCCTAACTTAAATAAATTTGATAAAAATTTGCATTATATTAAGTCATTATTCATACCCCTCATGCTCTAGTCTCTTAGAGAGTGAGTTTAAGGAGTTAGTTTCTTTCTAAATAATAAAAACCTAGCTATCTTGCAAAAGCATATGACTTACTTACATTGATTTAAAGCATAGGAGGAGTTAGCTGGCTACCACTCCAGGTGAATAAGTTCAGCAGTCGAGTGGTTTACTCTCTCTTATGGAGGTAAATCATATATCCACTTTTGCCTTAGATTTAGGCCATTCTTCGGCCCTCACAAAAGCTCCCTAGATTTAGTATCTGAGGTTGCTATTTCCCTTTAGGCTACATGCATAAATCCTCACCTCTTAGGCATCCTAGCAATCTTATGCAGTTCGAGTATAAGTCCTAGCTTTTTAATAAAATATCAACTCAAATATATAAAATCTCTTCAATTTTAAAAATATAAAGCCCAACCATAGGATAGATTGGAGTGCTCGCTAGGCTTCTTAGTATCTTGAGCATTCCTTACTCATCTCTTTTAGCTTTGATAATAAATCTCTCCTTTCGATCTATCCTATTTGATTTTTCAAACCCAACTAATTTATTGATAGTCCTATCTTAGAATTCTTTGGAGACAACAATCACCTACTTTAATTGAGAGTTTTCTTAAGGGATTCACTTTCCTAAAGATATAATTAACTATGGGGGCTTGCCCCCATAGGAAACTTTATAACCCAATTTAAATAAACCCTACTATATTCATCCATGTAAAGTAGGGGAAAAATATTTGGTATATTCGAAGTCCCATCATGCTTTAGGAGTCCTTATTAGGTGATTAGGTCCATTGTAGGGTAGTAGTGACTTCTATCTTTTGAGATAGTATACTATTTCTCAATGTCAGACCCGATCACATCAATAAGTACATCTTTAGATTTGCGTGGTGTCCCCTCTATAAACTAAACCAACCAAACCAAAAATAAACACCACAATGCAAAGTATTTTCTTTCAAAAGAAAGTAAGCCTCAACAATCTATAGTTCCAACTTCAAAAAATGAAGCAAGCCAAAGAAGAGAAGGAGCGAAAAGGAAGAAAGAAGGCTGCTTTAGATCTCTCTAAAACTTATGGCATTTCACCAAAGTTGAAGAGGCATGTTCCTCATTTAGGTAATGATACAGAGGGAGAAGAAGATATTCCAGTTGAACTCAAAGAGAAATGTAAGCCTTCAACAAAAGCAAATGAGATAAATATTCTTGATTCTAATTATGAATTCAAATCCATCTATGCTAGTGAAGTTCAATGCGTCTCTTTTAGAAGGGCTGCTAACCTATTAGTATCAAACAATTCATTCATAGTTACACCAGTTCCTCCTCGATATTTTAGAGAAGTCACATCTCGTGATGTTCACAATATTGAGGAACTAAAAATCTTTTATGCTCGTTCAGTTACACGTATTGCTCAACAGTTGACATATATAAAAATTGCATGTTATGATTACGAATGGATTATCTAGTATTCATAATATGAAGAGATGGTGCTCACCAGAATGCCGAGGTACTATCCTCCAAAATTTGAAGGATGATGCATAAACTTGGAATCGATGTCGAGCGATATGATGAGCTCTCTTCTATGATAACTTATGGAGTTTAAAGTGTCGACAGACCTCTTGAAGGAGTGATTATTATACCTCTAAGGGTCTTAGATACATCCAACAAAGACATCATCAAAAGAACACTTGTATACAGTAATCAAAAGTGAGATTGAAACTAAAATTGAAAATGAAGATGACTTTTATGAAGTCATTCTCACAATCGATGAGGAAGTAGAAGCCAAATCGTCACCTGAAGAACTTGAAGATGGTGGGCAGACGTCTATCATGACTGAGTTCAAAGAAATAAATTTGGGGACTAAAGAAGAACTCCATCCAACCTTCATTTGTGCCCTTCTGCCTAATGATAAGGTTGAAGAAATAAAAATATTTCTTCATGAATTCAGGGACTGCTTTGCTTGGACATATTCTGAGATGCCTGGCTTATCCCGTGATGTGGTAGTTCATAAGCTAGCTATTAATTCTAATTCAATACCAGTTAAACAAGCTCCTAGAAGAATGAGATTGAATGTTGAAGAACAAGTGATTGCAAAAAAAAAAAAGCTAATTGAAGCAAGTTTCATTCATGAGGAGAAGTATGCAGATTGGATAGCCAACATCATTCCCATGAAGAAGAAGAATGGTCAGATTTGAGTCTACATTGACTTTTGAGATTTAAACAAGGCATGCCCAAAAGATGATTTTCTGCTCCCTATGTCAGAATTACTAGTGGATAACACATCCAACTATGACATGTTCTCCTTTATGGATGGATCATCGGGGTATCGGGGTATAATTAGATCAAGATGGCTCTTGAAGATGAGCAACACACATCATTCAGAATGCCAATTCATGTTTATTGTTACAGTCATGCTATTCAGATTGAAGAATTCTAGAGCTACATATTAGAGGGCCATAATAAACATCTTGGATGAGTTGATTCATCAGAAAGTAGAATGCTACGTTGTTGACCTCATCATAAAAAGCATTGATTGAAAATGTCACCTAGGGGATTTAAGGATTGTCTTTGAAAGGATCAGGAAGTATGATCTCAAGATGAATCCTCTTAAGTGTGCTTTTGGAGTTTCCTTATGAGAAAATTTCTTGGATATGTTGTAAGACATAGAGGAAATAAGATTGACCCCAACAAAATTAAGGTGATTGTGGAGATGCCTCCACTAAAGAACCTTTGCCTACTTCGCTCTTTATAAGGACAACTCGCATTCATTCAACATTTTATATCAAAGCTGTCAAGAAGATGCCACCCTTTTGTGAAGCTAATGAAAAAGAACGCTCCATTCAAATGGGATGAGGAATGCTAAGCAGCTTTATGGTGAATTTTTTATTCTTTATCTTCATCTAAAAATGAATTAAATGAAGACAAAAATAGAACCCTTTTTTTGGACACCACGTAGATCCGTAGATGTTCTTATTAGGGTGATCAGGTTTATTTTTGAGATGTGGGACACCATGCAAATCTTATGGGGTACTTATTAAAGTGATCAGGTATGACATTAAGGAATGATGAACTATCTCGAAAGATAGAAATCACCACCATATAATGGATCTAATCACCTAATAAGGACTCTTAAGGCATGATGGGTCTTTGAATATACTAGATCTTTCTCCTACTTTACATAGAAAATTAAAGGAAGGTTTATTTTAAGCTAGGTTCATTAAGTTCCTTATTGAGGTAAACCCTCATAATTAATTACATCTAAGGAATGTGAATTCCTTAAGAATACGATTAAAGTAGACAATTAGGGTCTCTAAAGATTTCAAGGTTAAGACTATTAATGGATTGGCTATTTTAGAAAATCAAATGAGATAGATCAAAAGGAGAGACTTATTTTGGATGCTAAAGTAGATGAGTAGGGAATGCTTATGATACTGGGAGGCCTAGTGAGCATTCTAATCTATCCTATGGTTAGGCTTTATATTTTTGAAATTGAAGAGAGTTAATTGTTTGAGTTGATATTTTCTTAGAATATTATAACTTATAATCCCACAACATAAGATTATAAAAATGCCTAAGAGGTGAGGATTTATACTTGTAGCCCCAAAGGAAAACAACAACCTCAGATCCTAAATCTAGGGAGCTTTGGCAAGGTCCAAAATATGACCTAAATCTAAGGGAAAAAATGGGTATATGGTTTACCTCCATAAGAAAGAATAAACCACCCCATTTGGACTTATAACTGAGTGGTGGCAGACTAACTCCTCCTACACTTTAAATCCATGTAGGCAAGTCTTATCTTTATAAGGTGGATAAGCCATTATTTATTTAGAAAGGAGACTAAGTCCTTAAACTCACTCCTTAAGAGACTAGAGCATGAGTGGTATGAATTCATGACTTAATATAATGCAAATTTTATCAAATTTATTTGATTCTTTTGAACTCTTTATTTTGAGACAAGCTATGAGATTTTATATGCCTAGATGGATAAGAACTTGATTATGGGCAAATCAAGAGAGAAAGGGGTATTCTTCTATCAAAGGCTCTCACAGGTTAACCTTTATTCTCTAGCACAGATGGAAGCCCCCTTTTAATAAGAGTGGAAGAATATGACATGCATGATGTTATACATTCATTCATCATGATTTAATTTTATTATCTTTTAAGTGAGGTTATGATGATTTATTTTTTTTAATTATGAGTTAATTGGGGGTAGAAAATTAATTTTATCCTAAGAGCTTACCGCATCCAGCCATTCAATCAACATAAAGAAACTATGAAAAGCATGTTGTTCTAGTGCACAATCTAAACACAACATCAAAAATTTTATAGACTATTGTAAAAGAATAAAAGGTCGCGATTCGGTTCTTTACAAAAAGAGAAAAAAAGATGGGTGAGTTTTACCCTATACAACCGGATTACAAAAATAATATCTATGGGGGTCTTCTTTTCTTCATTTCTTCCTTCTCTTCTTTTGATTTGATTTTTCCAAAGGCATCAGGCACCCCAAGGAGCCTTCCATTCATCCTAATCCCCCATAACACTAATCCTAATTCCTAATGCAAAATTAAATTAAAATAGAAAAGTAAATCTAGCACTTGCAAAACAAATGTTAGCTAAACACCATACAAAAGTTATATGAATAATTTGGACTTAGCACCCCATGGGTAACCAAGCCCAACTGTGAGTTATGCTTGGGGCTGCAACTTACACAAAAAAGCATTTATATTTTATTATATTACTTAAGCACAACCCCTATAAAATATGATTAGGCTAATCACTAATATCGTCTGACATACACCTAACATCCAGTCTAAAATATTACATCACAAAACAAAACACAACATCATACAACAACACCCACAACTTGTAGAAGTGGTGACTTAGTATTCTAATGTTTGTGCTTAAGGCTAAGACTTTACTAGGCTTCTTTAGTTTAAGTTTCAATTTGGGTTTGAATTTATTTAAATTTTACCTTTGGGTGATTTAATTTAAATGATTTAATGATTTATTTTTTTATTTTTTTTATTTTTTTTATTTGGTTAAAATGATGTTTAGGTTTTCAAGAATGAAGAGTAGAATGAATTCTTTGTATAGAACTCACCCTATTCTACATCTAACTCTAAAGAGTCCAACTAAGGTCCTTAGGTTTTTTAATTAGCCCATTTGAATTTATGTAATTCATTTGATTTGATTTAATTTTGATTTTAGAATTTGTTTAATCTTCATGTAGTTGATTGATTAATTTTGGATTAAATGTGTTGATTTAATTAAACCTTGATAATTCAATATCCTTAATATCTAATGAGGTTTAAGTTTGTTTAAATTCATGTGTTTATGATTGATTAATTTTAGATTAGATGTTTTGGTTTAATTAAATCTTGATAATTCAATATCCTTTTAAATTAATATTTAATTCTTTTTTTTATTATGATTATGTGACTTAATTTTATGTTTATTTGATTTGATTATGGTTCATTTATTTTATAGTTTGATTGGATTAGATTAATTGAGATTTTATTTTGATTTTAATTGAGTTTGATTCTTTGTAATTAGGATTTTATTTTTTAATCTCATCCATTTTCATGTTTATCAAAGTTTGGTTTGTATTTTGATTTCATACATTGGATAGTTAATTAGTTTATCATTTAAGAAGGTTGAATGAGATTTGATTTGATTTCTTAATTTAATTTAATTTGATTTAAGCTTTATTATTTAATTTAATGGGTTTGCTTAGGTTCAATGTGATTATTAGTTTAATTAAGAAGTGTTTATGTTAATTATAAAGATTTGTTTGTTTAATTTTCAATTTGATTTCATATTTGTTTAGATTAATGATGTAATTAATGACTTAATAATTTAGGTTTAATTTAGGTTTTGATTAATATTTAATTGCATTTTATGTATATTAATGTTTGCTTAAGCTTAAATTTAATATGATTAATTTGATTAATTAAGTGTGATCAAATTAATTAGTAGACTAATTAAGTGTTTGATTTGAATTTGATTTAAAAGTTTAATTTGGTTAATTTAGATAATGGATTAATTCATTAAGTTAGCATTAATTTGGTGTTTATCCAATTGGATTTGCTTAAGGATAATTAGTTTAATTAAGAAGTGTGTTTAAGTTAATTATTAAATTAAATAAAGATTTATTTAATTTTTAATTTAGTTTTATATTTATTTAGATTAATAATGTAATTAATGACTTAATGATTTATGTTTAATTTTGGATTTGATTGGTATTTAATTGCATTTATGTTTGATTAAGCTTATGTTTAATATGATTAATTTAATTAACTTAATTAACTTACTTGAGGGGTGTGATTAATTATTAAATTTAATTAGAGGTTTGATTTAAGCTTAATTTAAGAGTTAGCTTTAATGTAATTTTTTAAATTAATTTGATTCATTAAGATGATGGATTAATTCATTAAGTTTGCATTAATTAGATGTTTGATTAATTTGGTTTGATTAAAAATAATTAAATTTAAATTATTAGTTTGAATTTATTTAATTAATGACTTAATTTCCACATGTGAGTGATTTGATTTAGTTAAGTGTTTTACTTAAGTTTGATTTGATTAAAGGATTTGTTATTACCATCATTGTTATTAAATTGAATTATTATTTATTTTATTTCAATTAAGTTTGATTATTTATGATTAGAGTTTTATTTGATTTGATTCATTTATTATGTTTGTTTAATTTCATTAACATGTTTTATTTAGTTATTAGGTTGAAATATTTGATTGTTGAGTAACTCTCTTATTCCAAATGGATTGATTTAGATATTAAAATTAAGTTCAATTTAGCTTCATTTGGTTTGGCTTGGTTTGATTAATAAATGATTATGTTGTATTAGATTTATATTTAATTTAACTTTTAGTTTACTTAATGATTAATTAGTTTATTTATTTTTTTTATTCATTAAGGAGTTTCATATGATTAAGATTCATGCTTAGTGTAGGTTTAGTTATACTAGTTTGATTGTTGAAGTTTCTAGATTTGTTTAATTTTAAGTTTGATTTAAGATTTAATCATTTAATTGAGTTTTATTAGCTTAAATAAGTTTAATCATATTTAATAATTTTCTCGAGGATTATATGATATTTTTTTTTGATTTGAGGTTTGATTAATGATTTTATTTATTTATTTTGATTTATTATTTAGATTATTATATAATTATTAATTTGTTAAATATTAACCCTAAATATTTATTGTAGGTTCATTAAGCTTGAAGATCATATTATTATTATTATTTATTATTATTATTATTATTATTATTATTATTATTATTATTTTATTATTATTATTTATTATTATTATTAATTATTATTTGATCTTTGATTTTATTAAATTTTGAAGATTTTTTGTCAATTTCTGGATTTTTATTTGAACTTCAAAATTTAATTTCCCAAATATAGAAGTCTTTTTTACTTGAGATTTTTATCATAGGTGTTCTTTAACGTTAATTTCAATCCCAGAAAATTTCAACTCAATCCGACTTATATTTTTAGAAATTAATGAAACATTATTTTCACTAAAACCTAAATTAAGCTCAAACCATTTCGTGAAATTTGGAAATTTTTGATTATTTGGATTCCTCTTGGAAAGACGAATCCAATGAGTCCTTGTGATTTTTCGTTGGGTATTTTATTTTTTATGAATTTTCAAAGTTTCATGACACTTAAATAATTTTTAAAATTAGAAAATAGGTGATTTTCCCATAACGTCAATGTCGTGTGCGGGCGGGCAACCGATCATGTGATACGATTGGGTCGGTGCCGTGATACAATACCACCCGCGAGACGTGGCGTTGCGTGTGGCGGAAAATGCGGATCTTGAAATGACACGGTTGATGGACCATCGATTATGGATCGGGTCGATCCGATCCGGTCGAGCGGTCGAGTGTTCTGTGTCAAGGGCTGGGTCCGATACAATTTGGAGTCGATCCGAGCAGAATCGGATGGTTTGTCATTGAGGAAAAAATACAAAAATGCAAAATGAGGTCCGATTGAGCTCATTTTTATGTCGATTTTCTCTGGAAAAATTCTACTTCATATTGAGATCAAATAAAATAAAAAATGCAGGATTTATCTAAGGAAAATTCCTAAAATCACAAGAAAATTGTCACAAAAAGTAATAAATCCTAGGGTTGGCTATGAGTTTTTGAAGATTACCTCACCGGGGATAGTTTTCGGTGGCGGTGAAGATTCGAGGAGGCTCCTAAATGCTAGAGGAAGCTTTGGAATGAGTGTAGCCTTCACCATCACTTTGGAATGATGAATCTTTCGGTGCTTTCCATTTCTTCTCAAATCGATTTTGGTGTTTCTAGCTCAGAGGTTGATTATTTTGGAGCTCTTGGGGGTGGTGGAAGAGGAATGAAGTCTCATTTTCCCTCCTTTAAAAGTGGCCAAAAATCCTCTTTTTTGAATTTTTGGCTCCAAAGTGTTATCATTTTGCTTGTGTTGGATATATATATATATATATATATTATTGATGGAAGAATTATACTATGAAGTTGGGTGGAGTGAATGTATGTGATGGGGAGAATTAAATGAAGTTGGGTGGAATCCTATGTGAGGGAGGATCCATTAGAGATTTAATTGGGTTGGCTTGATTTTGGGCTAATGCCAAATGGGTTTGGGTCAGGTTTGATTAGCCCCTAATAGGTCATGGCTTGGTTTCAAGATTTGGCTCAATTTGGGTCATATGGGTCACATTGGGTCATGTTAGGTTAAGTTGACCAATTGGTCAAATTGGGTCAAACCAAGAATTGGATTAGGTTCAAATTATGATTTGAAGAGTTTTGGTATGATCAATTTGATTTAATTTGGCTTAGAATTGATTTTGACTCATTTGGAATCAAATAGGTCAAATGGGTCAAGTTGACCAATTTGACCAAAATTGGTCAAATTGGCTTGGGTTATGGGTTGATTCATGTTCAATTGGCTAATTGAAGATGAATGTGGTCTTTGGTTGGAATTAAATTAGATTTAGGACAAATTGACCCTTTAGGCCAATTTGGGCTAAATGGCTCAATTGGGCTCGATTGATCAAAATGGGTTCAATTATGACTTTGGTCAGGTTCACTAATCAATTTGGAATGAACTTGAGCGATTAGTTGCAATCAATTTGGGTTAGATCATGATTTGATCCAATTTGATCCTTTAGGACAAAATTGGGTCAACTTAGATCAAATGACTAATTGAGCTTAGTTTGGCTCAATTGGTGGTCAAGTCATATTGAAATATTAATTTTGGGTTGAATCAAATCATTGGTTCAATCAATTTGATGTAGGATGAGTTTTGGCTAGTTTTTTTTTCATTTGGGCTAAAAGTTGAGTTGGTCAAATGACTAAGTTGACTTGGTTTGACCCAATTGAGTGCAATTGATCATCGTAGGGTGATCAACAATCATGGTGAAAGGTTTTGGTAAGCTTGGTTCAATCTAATTTTGGCAGGATTGAAAGTTAGCTCAAATGGGTCCTTTAGATCACTTTGGGTCAAGTGAACCTAAAGTGGTTAATTGGTTTGATTTTGGTTTGATTTGATGATTGTAAGTTTCATTTATATTTGGGTAGATAATTAAATGAATGATTGATTCAAGAGAAAATTCATTAGTTTTGACTTGATTTGGATAGAATTTGGCCAAGTCTAAAGAATTGGCTCAAAGGGTTTAGATTGGGTTTGGATTTAATTTTGGATTTTGGTTATTTGAATTTGGATTTCATTTATATTTGTGAATATAAATGAAGGAACAATTGATTTATAAAGAAATCAATTGAATTTGTATTGATTTAAAGGGAGTTTTGGCTAAGCTTTTGAAGGTGGCTTATATGGCTTAGGAAGGGTATTAGAATTTGAATTTGATTTTGGGTTTCAATCATTTAAAGTCAAATTTGAGATATGGATTTGGAATTTGGATTTAAATTTGACGTTTGGTTTGAGATTTAAATCTGGGTTTGATTTGAGAATGTGTATTTAGATTGGGTTTAGGCTATAGGATGGAATTTCCTTAAGCCACGAGGCATAGCTAATCTTATGATTAACTTCTAAGTCTCTGGCTTGGGTTAAGTGTTCACTAATCACTAGAGGTGTCTTATGATGACTAAGAGAAAAGTGTAGAAGAGGTTGAGAGTCTCCAAAGGGGTGAGCCAACAAAGGACCCCAATAGGTGTGTGGCATGACCATGTTCATATGGCATGAGAGATCAATGCAAGATAATAGCTAACATAAATGATTTATATAAATGAGATGATAGGATTACAATCTTATCTATTCATCTCTCTTTATGCTAAGGGAATAAGAGAGAGAAGAAGAATCACTGGGGGCTTTGAGTACATGAACCTTCCACTAGGGAGTTCAAGTTATCCCGAGGATAAGAATTTGAGTTTGATTGTGAATATGTTTAGTTTGGGTGTGTATCCACTGGGGATAAGAATCTATAATTCGACGGGGATCGAGATCAAATTGATTTTAATTATTTTATTTTAATTGATGCAGAGGCATATCTTCTAGAGATATGTGCTCGAAATCACTAGGGATTAGGTATGTGAACCTTCCACTAGGGAAGCAGGTTCGGGCCATCTGTTGGGGATAAAATTTGATTAGATTTCTTTAATTTGTTTGATTAGACACCACTAGGAGGTTGGTTTAATTTGTCATGGTTCAAATGGGGAGAAGGGTTCTAGATTGAGGGCATATCCACCGGGGATGTACACTCGATTAAATTTGTTTGATTTAGATCTAAGCTCCACTAGGGAGGCTAATTTGATTTGCACCTCGCTGGGGAGAAGTTTGGTTTGTCCAATATGTTTAATTTGACTCCATTGGATAGGTTGGTTTTGAATTTATTTTGTTATGGACCCTGTAGGTGTGTGGTGGACCATACTAAGAAAGAGCCACGGGGGCCTTGGCCTGTTTTAGATTTATAAGTCCAAAGGGGTAGTCCTCCAGCCATTAGGTAGGACTATCCAACCTAAGGTGTTGCCTTTCGGCGTGCAATGACTATGCTAGGAAGAAAGCGTAGCAGACTTACATCTTCCAAAGCAAGAAAAAGCCTCTGGGGTGATCTATTGGATGAGCAACACATTGAACTCTACTTAAGGCAACTACTGAGTGAGTGTCACTGGGGATCATTGAGAAGGGCTATGTTAGCCTTGACCTATCTTAGATTTACAAATCCAAAGGGATAGTCTACTAACCATAAGGTAGGACTTTCTGGCCTAAGGGTTGCCTTTCGGTGTGCAATAGTTATACTAGAAAGATAGCATAGCAGGCTTACATCTTCCAAAGTAAGGATCAGCCATTGGGGTGATCTGTCGATGGCGCAACAAATCAATCCCGACTTAAGGCGACTATTTGATCAAATGCCACTGTGGACTCATATTGACTCAAGAATAGTCAAGGTAATTTAATTTTTAGATGGACCTGTGGTGCGATGGATCTACTAAGAAGGAACTCTTGTCGGCTAGAACCTATCTTAGATTTATAAATCCAAAGGGATAATCTACCAGTCATTAGGTAGAACTAACCAATTGAAGGGGTGCCTTTCGATTTGCAATGGTCAAGTTAGGAAGAAAGCACGGGGACTCACATCTTCCTAAATAAGGAACCACTAGGGTAATCAATTGCTTATATACAAAGCGGACGACTAAAGGCGCGTTGGTTTAGCGATCATCTTTGGAAAGAATGCATAATGGACTTATATCTTTCAAAATAAAGACGATCACAGGGTGACTCATTGGTGACACAATAAGGGTGACTATTGAGAGAGTGCCAACCTAGGGACTTATCTCAGCTCAAAAGTAGTCAGACGATTCCTATAGGGAGTTTTTCTGACACTGCCCTAAAGATAGGATGCCTACTTGGGAAAGGGGCCACTAGGGGCTTGAATTCCTAATCCATAAGCAAAGATATATTTTGTTTATTTTATATTTGCATCAATAAAGTTGGTTTTGTGAGGGACCACACTGAGAAGGAGCTTATATCAGCCTAGTCCTATCTCAAACTTACTGGACCAAGGGAGAATGTGCACATACGCTGAACAAATTATCCAACCATAGGGGTGGCTACTAGGAAAGTAGGACTGTCCAATCCAAAAGTAAGCTGGGTAGTATCTAAATGGGGTCGCTAATGATGTGATCCAAATAGAGTGCCCAAGTGTAGGGCTTTATCCGGACCTAAAAGAAAGTCTGTAGGTATTTAGTGGCTGACTCAAGGAGAAAGCATGAGGACTCACATCTGCCAAGAGTGGTGTATCCACTAGGTGGGTCGCTGTCAGCATGACGATAACCAACCAAATTAAGGTGCTCTTGATTTCGATGTCGTCTAAAGAAGGCGTGTAGCACATCTAAGCGAGATTGTGGGATAGTCGTCTTCTTCGATGAGCTCGACTAGAGCAACTACTAAGTGAGGGGTCTTATGTAGGGACCAAACCAGGCTTGAAGTAGTCAAGAGGAAAGGAGCCATTGGGGGACTTATCCTAAGCCTCAGATATACTCGACATAGTTAGTGCATGATGATAAGTTCAAGAAGAAAGCATGTAGGCTTACATCCTCTTAAACAGAGTCAACATGAGATAGCTTATTGGTTGCACAGTGAGGCCTACCAAACTAATAAGGTGCTCATTAATTATTAGGAAGAAAGCATGGGGACTCACATATACTAGATAAGTGACCACTGGGGTGACACACTAGCAAGGTAGCATGTCAGCCTGACTTAGAGCATCTAATGAGTGAGTGCCATGGGGGAATAGTATGTCGCTTTGGTTCCCTTACACATACTCTAAACACATAGAATAATGGTTGAAATAACCTGCGAGCAATCCAAGAAAAGATCTTTGCTTGGGTTCTCTTACACCTAACTTAGTTTACTAGTCGAAATAGGATGCCTCTTAGGTTCTCTTACACCTATCCTAATAGCAATGAAAAATTTATTTGTAGTTTGTGTTTGTGTTATGGAGGGATATGATGCCTATTAGGTTCTCTTATACCTACCCTAAACACTTCATGGAGAGATAAAATTTGAGATGAAAAGAAGTTTTATTGATGATTATTTTCAAATAAGATTTATGGATAGTATTTATTCAGGTAGAGCCCATTGATTGAAAGCATTGGGCACTCTCCTTTACAATTTATGAATTAATAATATCCTCCTTGGTAGGCCTTCTCTATGGCATAAGTGCCTTCCCAAGTGGGTTCAAACTTGCCTCTCATATTTTGATGAGTAATAATTGGTCTCCTTAGAACTAAAATAAGCTCTCCTACTTGAAAAGCTCAAGGATGAACCAACTTGTTGTGAGCTTGAATCATTTTTATCTTTGTACAACTCGAGATTCTGGCATGCTCAGAGGTGTCTATCCTCCAAACTTTTGAGCTCTTTCAACCGTAACTTGGCTCCATTATGATTTTACTATCCACGGCTATCCTTATTGATGGGAGTTGGACTTCTAATGGTAGAATGGATTCAGACCCATACACTAAAGAAAATGGGGGTAGATTGAGTTGGAGTTATGTGGCAGAAGCCCATAAAGCTTCAACTAACTTGTATATCATCGAGTGTCTTCTTTAATATTTGGATGAGAGTTTATTAAAGGCTTACTAAGCCATTTTCTCTCAGGTAGTAGATGGTGGAATATCTCCAATCTATGACTTGTCTCTAGGCAAAGCTATTAATTTTAGTGTTTTTGAATGCAGTACCATTATAGGATATAATTCGTCAAGGCACCTCAAACCTATATATAGCTTCCTAAAAATTGGAGCACATGTTTGGTGATCTCTAAGTGGGATTGCCTCCACCCACTTGGAAAAGTAGTCGGTGGCAGCTAGGATGAACTGGTGACCCTTGGAAGAAGGAGGATCGATCAAACCCACTATGTCGGTACCCTAACACTCAAATGGCCATGAGGACAATGTATGATGTAGAATGTTGGGTTGTTGATGTAGGACCACACTATGTACCTGACATTGGTGGCATCTCCCAGCTATGTCCATGCAGTCTGTGATCATCGAAGGCCAGTAGTATCTTTGTCTATTGATCTTGGCTTTCATCTTGGAGATTGATGTGCTATAAATTTGACCGCAGTCACGATCTAGGGCTTCATGTTTATCGAGATAACATAACAACATATGTTCGATGGACCATTGGTACAAGGTGCCATCCACGAGAGCGTAGAAAAGGGCTTTCTGCTTTACCTGGTGTGCTAGTAATTTCTCTTGAGGTAGCTTGCCTATATTTAAATAATCTATGAATTGTTGCCTCCAATATGACTCCTCGTCCTTTTTGCCAATGGTCACCTCCCCTTCAAGAGAGAATCTCTTGATGAGTTCAGCATAAATAAGGGATAAGACTTGTCTATTTTAGACCCTTATTAGAATGGACTCATCTTTCAGACATGCCAACTCTTTAGTTAGATTGGCTAATGCATCTGCTACTACATTTTCTCCTCGAGGAATCTTGTAAATGGTAACCTGGGATTTGGGCCAATAACTCCATAGTGTACTTATGGTAATAATGGAGCTTAGGCTTTAGAACTTTGTAGGACTCAATGATTTAGTTGATAACTAACTGAGAATCCCCCAAAGATGTTGATACTTAAGACGTATAGTGTAATGACTAACTCCAGACTGGCAATCAAAGCCTTATATTCAGCTTCGTTGTTGGTGCATGGATTGACCAGATGATATGAGAATCTCATCACATCACGGTCCAGAGTTAGGAGAACTATTCCTACACCTGCCTTCCCTAGGATAGTAAATTATGGTTCTTCTCCTCTTTGAGAGGAAGCTGCACCATCAAAGTACATCTCCCATTAGCAAATGCTAGTGTCCACTAAGCTCATGATTTTTTCATCAAGGAGGTCATCACAAAGCAGAGAATTAACAGGAAGTGGGTGTGCTGCTAAGAAATTTGCTAGTGTCTATCCTTTCACCGCACGGAGGGGTACGAATGTTATGTCAAACTTAGACAAAATCATGGACCAATGTGCCAACCATCTGGATAAGGTCGGCTGTGTCATGAAATATTGTAGTGGATTGACTTTAGAGATCAAGTTCACCTTATGAGAAAGAATTTAATGTTGTAGCTTTTGGGATGGAAAGATTGAAGCTAGGCAGTGCTTTTCAATAGGTGGGTAGTTTGCCTCAACAGGGATTAGACGACGACTGAGATTGTAGAGAGCATTTTCTTTCCTTTCATCATTTGTTTAACTTAACAAAGCACCAAGGGAGTCATCTAATGCAATGATGTAGAGGATCAATGGCTTGCCTGGGATAGGGGCTGCTAGGATTGGTGGCGTCATTAGGTAGTGCTTGATGTCTTCAAAAGCATGCTGGCACTTGTCATCCCACATGAACTTGGCATCCTTTTTGATAAGTGCTGAGAATGGTTTGCATCTTCCTGATAGGTTGGATATGAAGCATCTTAGATACGCCAACCGCCCTTGGAATGATCTGAGCTGAGTTAGACTTTTAGGGAGTGGAATTTCTAAGATAGCCTTGATATTCTCCAGGTCGATTCCAATTCTCGATGTCAGACAACAAACCTAAGGAATTTTCCCAAAGTTACTCTGAATGCACACTTCAGGGGTTCATTTTGAGGTTGTATTATCGTAACCGCTTGAAAACTACTCTCAAGTCAAAGAGATAGTCTTCCTTTTCTTTGCTTTTGACAACAGATCATCAATGTAGCATTCAACTTGATGATGAATGGGTTCATTGAAGATTCGAGTCATGGCCCATGTGGCATTTTAAGTAGAAAGGCATGACCTTATAATAATAAATTTTGATCGGGGTTCAAAAGGTAGCATTTCTTTCATCCTTAGGAGCCATCTTAATTTGGTTGTAGTGAGATGACCCATCCATAAAGGAGAATACTGCATGAGATGAGGCAATGTCCACCATTAATTCTAGTATAAGAAGTGTAAATTCATCCTTAGGACATGCCTTATTTAGATCCCTAAAATTGATGCATATGTGAATTTGGCCATTCTTTTCCTTAATTGGGATGACACTGGCCAACTAGGTAGGATATTTTTCTTCCTTAATAAAACAACATTGATCGGTTCTTAATTTGAATTGTATTCAATGTCTAATCGCATGTGTCTAGGAGCCTACTTTATAGGGTTAGCATTAGGTTCTATTGCTAGTTTATGGACTACTACATCAGGAGATTGTGGGTTAATAAATCTCTTACAAGGAGTCACCTTTCAAATCTATTGGAGAAAAGAAATAAGAGACCTTATAGAAATTCATCTTAGTAAGATGCCACGCAGATCCACAAATGTACTTATTCAGGTGATCAGATACGTCATCAAGGAAATAGTGTGCTATCTCGTAAGAAAAAAATCACTATCCTTTAAAAGAACCAGATAAGGACTCCTAAGGACTCATAAGGATGATGGGTATGCATATGTACTAGAGATTCTTCCCCTACTTTACATGAAAAAGTAAAGCAGGGTTTATTTTAAATCAGGTTCATTAAGTTCCCTATAGGGGCAAGCCCCATAGTTAATTACATCCTAAGGGATGAGATCCTTTAGGAAAACTCTCGATTAAGGTAAATGATCATTATCTCTGAAGATTTTAATAGGGGAGGACTATCAATCGAATGGTTTATGTTTGAAAGATCAAATGAGATTGATCAAAATAGGGAGTTATTATTGAAACCAAAATGGGAATAAGTAGGAGATGCTCATGATGCTAGGAAACCTAGCGAGCAGCTCAAACTATCCTAAAATTGGGCATTAAATTTTAGAAATTAATTTAGTTTATTTGAATTATATTTTTTATTAGAATTTGAGGACTTAAGATTCCTTAACACAAGATTAAGGGAATGGCTAAGAGGTAAGGAATTATGCTTATGACCCACAAATAAGGGAAGCAATCAAAACCTAAATCTAGGGAGATTGATTGAGGACTGGCTAAATCTAAGGCAAAAATGAGTAATTGGTTTGCCTCACAAGAGGACAAACCAAACACACACTGTGGGTGCTTTAACTCCTCGATTTTAAATACATGTAGGAAGTCTTTATGCTTATGCAAGATAGCTAGGCTATTTTTTTATTTAGAAAGAAGTTAAGCCCTTAAACTCACTCTCTAAAGAGACTAGATCATGTAAAGGGTATGCTTCAAATGACCTAAATCTAATGCATTTTAAATTTCATTTTATTATCATTTTTGGACAATCATTTTGACTCAGGCTAATAGGATTTTTATGACTAATGCACAAGAAAATAGATTGTTGGCCAAAATCAGCTAGAAATTTTGGAGGTGATTTTCCACCACGACCCTCATAGGTCAAGCTGAGTTCTCTAGAAAAGATGGAAGCCCTCTAATCAAGAGTGAAATAAGATGCTATTGTGCATAATATTATAAAGAAAATAACTTATCCAGCTATAGGATTTCTAATTCTTTTATCTTGATTTTAATCTAAGCTTT
Source organism: Cymbidium sinense (assembly GCA_021442155.1). NCBI lineage: Eukaryota > Viridiplantae > Streptophyta > Magnoliopsida > Asparagales > Orchidaceae > Cymbidium > Cymbidium sinense. The sequence continues at coordinate 30,821,224 of CM038220.1, read as the reverse complement.
AGGTGAGGTTATGAGTTGTTTAGTTTAGTTTGAATTTTTAAGTTGGGTAAAAGATTTATTTTTCCTAAAGAGCCTAATCCACATCCAGCCATACATAAAGGAAGAAACTAGAAAACATGCCACTTAATGCACAAGTTAAACAAACATCAATCAATTTATAAAACTAGCAAAAGAATAAATGACCATTTGGTGCACCACACAACCAAAATATCAAATTTGGTAGCCGAACTCTACCCTTATACAACTTAGATTACAAATGAATTAAATTACATTTAAGCAAAAGGAATTCATTGTTATGGGGTCTTCAAGCTTTATTCTTCTTTCTTCTTTCTTTCTTCTTTTGTTTGTTTCTTTCTTCTTTGGATCTTACTTTGGATGGTTGAATGGTAGGTGCTCCAAGACTTCACATGTTGCATAAGATGAGATTTTATGACCAATGTTCATCCTAATCACCCATAACAAATCATTCCAACAATCCTAAATATACAAACTTTTTACATAAAAAGGAAAAGGGAAATCTAACTAACACCTGCAAAATAAGGGTTAGTCAAATCACACCACACAAATCCCAAGCATGTGTATTGAACTTATCACCCCACACATGGTGACTAAGTCACGCCTATGGATTATGCTAAGGGGTATAAGCACACTGCAAGCAAGCATTTATATTTTTATTTATGATAGCCTTTAGCACAATCCTAGAAAAGAATAGTTAGACTAAGCATGTCCTACCATTCATTCAATGAGCATACACCCTAATATTCATTCTAAAACATTCATTACAAAACAAAACATAACATCTAGCCATGCACCTACCTAACCTAAAGCTAGAAGTGGTGACTTAGGCTAATGTGTGTGCTTTGAAGGTTTGTGTGGCAAGCTTAGCTTAGGACTTTAGGTTTGAATTTTTTAAGTGTGAAAGACATGTTCAACTTAGAAGAGGGTTTCATTTAAGTTGTTTAGTGACTTTGGGTTTTTTTATTTCATGTTTTAATTTGGTTTGAGTGAAACCTATGATTAATTACTAAGTTATAAAGAGAGGGAAAGAGAAGGGAACTTCTCTTTCCTTCCCTAATACTTAAGTAATTTCTAAGATAAGTTCTCATTTTAATTTCATTTAGGTGAATGTTTTAATTACATATTTTAATTAATCCTAAGTTTAGATCAATTCTAAACAAACCTATTCAAAAGAAAGGCATTTTAAGATTAAGAAAAATGAATTAAAATTCACATAATATACATTACTTCAATTCTTTCCCATTATATATAACATGAATATGGATGGACACTAAGCTTATCTATACATGAAAATGAAGTAGTTAACACACTTTATGATGCATGCTAAGTGATCCATTTAAGAAAATTTGGAAGATTTAGATGCATGAATTTTCTTAAGTAGAAAAGGGTTTTCTTTCTCCAAAATTTCACATACATGCATGAAAGTAGGAAAGACATAAGTGAGTATAGCACCATTGTTAACCATAGGTGTAAGGTATAAGACCTACTTAAGGCTACTTAAAGCCTCACAATCTTGAGGTTGCCTAGACTAATATACCACTTTCCTTAAATACTAACATGCATATAAAAGAAATGAAATGGAAAAGAATATGCAAAAGTTTGCTTAATAGTTTCATTTTTGTTTATGCAATTTATTCATGCAAGTGTAGACAATCCTCCTTAGATGATAGCATAGGGATGAATAAGGTATAGAATTAAGCAAGTGTTGGGTTCTTTTCAAATGAACCCTACATCTTACTAACCCTTATTCAAAACTAGGCTAACATAAGGAAAGAAAGAAAGGCTATACTACACATTACTTTATAATCTACCACATGCAAGCTTACAATTAAATTATAAGAATAACATACTTTCAGATTTAATGTTTTATTATGGATTTTGAAAATACTTTAGATTTAGTAGTGATAATAGCCACTCATATTTTACTTTAGCCAACACATGCACATTTGACATAAAGTAAACAATTTCTTTTTAAAACTTTGAAAACATGAAATCATGGATGCATAAGTCACATGGCATACAATTTAACATGTTGGGAAAGATCTAAAGCAATATAATCACATGAACAAACTCACTTTACTTAATTCTTAAAGACATTCTTAAAAAATAAGAAAACTTAGAATAAATCAAAGTGAATTTCAAAATGATTTTGTTTGTTTGAAGTTTGATTTAATTTTAAAGGGTGACATTACTTCTAACCCATTCCACATGTGTTTTATATTTTAGTTTAATTTTAGATAATTAAATCCATTTTAAGTGTTGATTAGGTTAAGGTATGCATTAAGTGACTTAATTAACCCTTACCTACACCACCTTAGAAAAATTAACTAAGTAATTACGATTAAATGAGATGACATAAAACCCACAAGGTATGTAAATTTGCAATGCACCTAGTAATGAAAAGGCCTAATGCAATTTGGCTCACAATTAAAGTTAATTAAGCTAAGGGTTTGGCTTAAGTTTTAAAATACCCTTTCACACTTATGAAAGGGGTTTTAATTTCCCTAATTAGACTTAGGCTATTAAACACCTAAGTATCTACCCAAGTTAGATTAATTAAGTTATAAAGATTTTTAGAATTTTTGAAAATTATTTAAAAGGGTAATTAATGAATTAACCCTTAATTAAGAAGGGATTAAGAAAAGAAAAGGGAGTTTAGGGAATAGCTTTGGGGAAATACCCCAAAATTATTCCCTAAAATCCCTACTCACTGGATCTAACCTTAATCCAACTTAAACATAGGGAAAATCCACTAATTATATCTTAATTACCCTTAATTACATGAAGGGGTAATTAGGGAATGAGCTAGCAATTTTCCTAATCAAGGCATCAATAAATCTCAAGAAAATTAAGGGAGGTAGAGGTCATCCCTAAATGAACCCTAGAAATTTGAGATCCATTGGTGACTTAATTAGAAAGTGATTAGCCATTCCCAAAGAAACCCAAATTTAGAGAAAAGGGAAATCAAAATGTATTGAAAACATTTTTAGAAAATTCTAGATAGAATTATCTATCCAAGGCTCTTTTCCTTTTATTTTTTTGATTTTTTATGAGGAGTTGTGATTTTTAGAAGCTATAGGGATTAATTAGGAATTAATTAGTTAAATAACTAATCCCCATTTAATACCCCATCCACGGTGCGATGCGTGGCAATGACGGTCAACATGCTTTACACGCATCACACCGTGAGCCCCCTATTTAAATTATGACATCAGGGGTATGGCGGTGGCGCACACGCTTTTACCCTTAGCCATCCGACAAAGATTGACACGAGGATACACCTATTTTAAATCGAGGGTTTAAAATATGAGAAATAATCTCAGCCATCCTTCTAAAAATGCGCGGATGGATGATTGAGATGGGCTGAGTTCTTCCCTGAGGAGGAATGTGAGCTGTTCATAATTCAAGGGAAGATCCAAGCTTGATCCTTCATGGATTCAATCAAGACTCAACCCACACCATCTATGGGACCAAAGATGTCAATCCAACGATTAAGATCTTATGAGATTAAAATCCACTTCACAAAAGATCAACACCTCTTAGCCTAAGTGGTGAAATTCCTAACGCTCAAGGTGATCATGCTTGGGATCGATGAGGTAGCTTCGTCTAGTGGAGACGAAGCCCTGTTGAAGTTCCTAGCTCTTGAGGTTGAGTAGATAAGTGGGTGGGCCAACTCCTCCTAGCTCCCCTTGTGGCTTTGATCGAATTGATCTTCCCCTTGCGTTTAAAACTCAATTGAATGCTTAGGGAAGCTCGACTGAGTCCTTGGATGATGAGTGTAGAAGGAATTGAAGTGGGATCAAGTGTGGAGGAAATTCGGAATCAAGGTGAGCTCCCCTATTTTGCACTATGCAAAACAGAGGAAGATGAATTCAAAATCTTTCCAAGGGGCCTTGAGGGAGCTCTATGATGTTTGCTAAAGCTTCCTATGTCCCAATCGAGTGTGAATGAGTTGTGATTTTAGTGAATTAGGGGGAGTATATCTCCCCCTATGGAAATCAGATGGCTGAGCCTAAGCTTGCCATTTTGATCCAATTACCATCATAGAGTGGGTTGTTTGAGTGGTTAGAGTGTGCACATGGTCAGTTTGGCCAGAGGAGTGAAAACCTAACTCCCATGTGCATCCAATTGAGGTTTGGGGGGAGTTTGAATTTTCAAATTCATGCCTATGGGTTGGGTTTGGTCCATGGGCCAAATGGGTTGACCCAAACCTATTGAGTTGGGTGCATCACTCATCACTAGGTTCCCTTGAGGTTTTAGGAGAGCCTCAAGTGTTTGTGATGAGTGCATGACCAAAATTCTCATGGGCTAGGCCAAACTTTGTTCTATGTCCTAGGGGTATAATGGTCATTTTGCTATTTTTTTTAATTTGGTATGTTTGGTATGTTGAGAAAATAGGTTGGGCCAAGTTTTAATGGATTTGGAATCCATTTGATAGGGTTTGGTTCATGTTGACCCATTTAGGTCAAATTGGGTCAAACCAAGGGTTGGGTCAAGTTCATTTGACTATTTGAAATGTCTTGGTGCCTTTGGTTTGGTTCAATATAGATATTTTGGATCATATGATTTTAGGTCAAATGGGTCAAGTTGACCCATTTGACCCATTTGACCTATTTGGGTTAGGTCAAGGGTAGGTTTAGGTTAGGTTAGTCACATGAAGTGGATTGGTATCTTTGTTTCCAATCAATTTGAGTTAGGTTCAATTTTGGCTCAACATGACCCCTTTAGGTCATGTTGGGTCTAAGATCAATTGGGCTAGGTTGGGTCTAGTTGCCAATTGAGGCTTTGGTCAAATTTCACAAGTGATTTGGGATGGACTTGACCCATTGGTTTCAATCAATTTGGCTTAGATAAAGTTTTGACACATTTTGGCTCTTTAGGTTAAAATGGGTCAACTTGGGTCAAGTGGGCCAAATGGGCTAGGTTAGACTCAAAGGTTGAAAAATAGGTCAAGTTCAAAAATAGGTCATGAGTGAACTTAGATCAATGGTTTCAATCAATTTCGCCTATGGTGGATTTTGGTCATGTAAGTTTCATTTTAGGTTAAGTGTTGACTTGGTCAACCCTTTGGTTTGACTTGGTTTGACCCAATTTGATTGATTGATCATCCCATGGTGATTGTTGATCATGATGAGAGGGAAATATGAGTTTGGTTCAATCCAATTTGGTTAGGATCAAAATTTGGCTCATAAGGGTACTTTAGGTTTCTTTGGGTCAAGTGAGCCTAAGTGGGTCAAATCAAAAAGCTTGATTTGAAGTTGATTAATCTTGTATATGGACTTATGATTGAAATATAAATCCATTTACAAGTGGTTTGAAGTCAAATGGATTTTGATCCATTTGAAAAATTCATATTCAAAGGAAGAATATGAAGGAGTTTTGGGTTTGATTTTTGATTTAGGTTTTGATTGAAGGATTGAGGTTTGGATTTATATATGAGCTCATGATTGTAGGATTGATTGAACCATGAGAGAAAATCAAGAGTTTGGCTTGATTTGAAAGTGATTTGGCTAAGTTCAAGATTTTGACTTGAAAGGTTTATATTTAATTTTGATTTGATTTGAGTTTGATATTTGGAGTTGGTTTTGCTTGTTTAAATTTATTTTTCATTTGTATATGTGAATATAAATGATAATATAAATTGACTATGAGGAAATTTCAAGAATTTGAAAGAGTTTGATTATGATTTTGGTTAAATCCATTAAAGGGAATTTAAAGGATTTAATGGAATTTTTAATTAGCAATTTAATTTTTTGAGTTGGATTTGAATGATTTATATTTATATTTCATTTATATATGAGAACATAAATGAGAACATAATATATTTTGAGAAAATCCCATGAGTTTGAAGTAGTTTGATCAAAGTTTAGGTTAAATCCATTAATGAAAAATTAAGGGATTTAAGGGAATTTCAAGCATTTTTTAATTTGGAATTTAATTTTTGCCTTGGATTTAATTGATTTATATTTATATTTCATTTATATATGTTAATATAAATGAGGATATAAATAAGAAATGAGAAAATCCTAGGGTTTTGAGTAGGTTTGATCAAGGTTTGGAGTTGATTTTTGCTAAGTCCTTTAATGAAAAATTAAAGGAATTTAAAAAAATTTATGAATTATTTTGAAATTTTGAATTTGATTTGATGGGTTTGATTTTATATTTAATTTATATATGTAAATATAAATGAGAATATAATGGATCATGATAAACTCTCAAATATTTGAATAGGTTTAGATCATAATTTTGGCTAAGTCCTTAAGAAAGGGTTAAGGACTTAGAAATTTTGACTTAGGAATTTTGATGGAATTTGATCATGGGCTTCAATCATGGATCTCAATCAAGAATTTTAATCATAGATTTCAATCATGGAATTGATTTGGAGTTTGAGAAAATCAAATAGAATTGATTTGGAGTTTGACTTGAAGGAAGGAAAGTGAGGAATGGCTTAAGCTAAAGGGCAAAAAATTTTCCTAACATCCCTAAGGCATGAATTATTCCTATGGCTAACTCTTCTAAGTTTTCTAGGGCTAGGGGAGAGTGTCCACCTAATCACTAGATGTGTCTTAAGACTAAGGAACCCTTAAAGCCTATGAGAAGTCCTATTTCTAAGATGGAGGTGTTGAGAGCTCATTCTAACAATGAGATCAATAGAGATAAACCGAGCATTTCTTCATAACTCCATACGAAGTAGTCCTTAAACTCAGCTAATAGCCTAACTAAGTCATTGGTTTCTTCTTCATTCAACAAAGAGCTAATGTATGTCAAACGTGGATTGTTTTAGTTCCTAAGTTGATCTCTTTAAGTTCATCGATGGTTGATCAAACTTCTTCTTCGAACTCTAGCAGTGCATCCTTGACTTCAAAGTCATTCGGATCATCTGAAGTTTCTAAACACACCTCCTCATAAGAGTTAGCATGATTTGAGAAGAACCTATCAAACTCCAAATAATTTATGATGATTAGGAAATGCTTGTCATCATCGATTTGGTCAACTATATCAAATCCTAATCTTGGTCTTGATTGAGAGTGTATTCTTTGGTTATCTCATAGCCTTTCAAAGTAGTCTGACCTGTATTTAGACCAAGTATGTGAGATTAATCCATTCTTTACTAAGTTAAGAACACAAGGCGAGTACCAATCAAAAGATAATTATATTAAATCTTTATATGAATCATCCTCAAGTTTTATATCAATTTCCTGACTTGAGGATGATGCTCCTAACAAAAATCTCTTTGGCATGACATCTATGGATGACTTGGGGGCCTCCTTAACTATTAAATTTCAACTTTCTCGGAAGAAAGTGAGGTTAGAGCTAAAGTTCCCAACTACTGCTTGACTGTTCTACATAGTAGTGATTCAGATACATTCATGATTTGCTTGGAGGCCTAGTCTTCATCACTGCCTAGCTCAAATGTCAGCTTCAAAGAGACCCACTGAGAGGGTATGGTTGGTGTGCTAACCACATGAGACTCATCCTCTGACATGGACTCTAAGTCTATATGGATAGTGGGGGTACTCCTGTGAGCTAGAACATAGCTCCTACTGGTTGGCTACCAACAAGGAGGTCATCTACCTCTAGAACTACCTCTAGACCTGGCTTTGCCTCTACCTAGTGGGGGTCGAGTCATCCTACCCATGTGTTCATATGGAGGCTGTGGGTGGAATCTAACATTTGGCTTTATCTCTTCCTCGGTGTCTGATTCTTGCTCACTTGCATTTTCATTTTCTCTTCCTTTTTTATTTTTTTCTTTTTTTTCTTTTTATTCTTTTTCTTTTGTTTCTTTTTTCCTTTGTTTTTGAACATTCACCATGCTCGTGAGAATAAATTTTTTGATTTGGAGGAAGATAGTAGGCTACGTCCTCATATATTTTGACCTCTCTAACTGAGAATAGCTTCAAGTCTCCTTTGACACAATACTCGATTCCACCTCTTTGGAATTTGATGCACTGATGTAATGAGGATGGAATCATGCTATTTCCATGTATCCAAGGCCTACAGAGCAAAGCAGTAAAATATGTATCTGAATCGATTATTGTTGACCTCATTTTTAGGATGAGCTCTCAACCCCTTCATCTTAGACATAGGACTCCTCTTAGACCTTAAGAGATCCTTAGTCCTAAGACCCATCTAGTGATTAGGTGGACACTCAACCTAGCCCTAGAGACTTAGAAGAGTTAGCCATAGGAATAGGTCATGCCTTAGGGGAGTTAGGAAAATTTGACTACCTTATAGCTTGAACCACATTCCTTCCTTCCTTCCTTCAAGTCAAACTCCAAAACAAATCAACATCAAACCTAAAATAATTCCAGCCTAATTAATTTTCTCCAAACTCAAATCAATGCCACATGATTGAAACCCATGATTGAAACTTATGATTGAAACCCTTGACTGAAATTCCAAATCTTGCCTAAATCCTTTAATCCCCTCTTAAGGACTTAGCCTAAATCATGTTCAAACCACCTTAAATTTATGAAATTTTATCACAACTCATTTATATTATCATTTATATTCACATATATAAATGAAATATAAATTCAAATCAATCAAATCAAATTCCAAATTCAAATTTAAATCACAAATCTTTCCTAAGTTACTTTGATTTTTTCTTAAGGACTTAGCCTAGATCATGTTCAAATCACTTCAAATCTGTGCAATTTTCTCATAAATCATTTATATTCTCATTTATATTCATATATATAAATGAAATATAAATTTAAACAACCAAAACCAACTCCAAAAATCAAACTCAAATTCAATCAAAATCCAACCTAAGTCTTTCAAGTCAAAATCTTGAACTTAGCCACATCAATTTCAAATCAAGCCAAACCCTTGATTTTTATTCATGATTCAATCAATCCTTCAATCATGATTCTAAATATAAACATAAACTTCAAACATAAAATCAAAACTTAATTCAAAAAATCAAGCCAAAATCCATTTCATGTTCACCCTTTGGACTTGAAATTGTCAAATGAGTCAAAACCCATTTGACTTCAAACTACTTGCAAATAGATTTATATTTCAATCATAAGTCCATATGTGAGTTCAATCAAACTAAAATAAAGCTTTGACCAAGCCATTTGACCCACTTAGGCTCACTTGACCCAAAGTGACCTAATGTACCCTTATGAGCCAAATTCTAATCCTAACCAAATTGGATTGGACTAAGCCAACCTAAGCCTCTCATCATGATCAACAATCATCATGAGATGATCAACCACTCAAATTGGGTCAAACCAAGTCAAACCTAAGGGATGACCAAGTCAGCACTTAGCCAAAATAAAAACTAAACTAGCCAAAATCTATCATAGGCCAAATTGATTGAAACTAATGATCTAAGTTCAAGATCAATGTTTGAACTTAACCAAGTCAACATTTGAACTTAATCGAGCCCAATTGGCCACTTGACCCAAGTTGACCCAACTTGACCTAAAAAATAAAAATGTGTCAAAACTTGATTTAAGCCAAATTGGTTGAAACCAATTGGTCAAGTTCATCCCAAAATCATTGTTGAAGTTGACCAAAGCCTCAATTGGCCAAATAGACCTAACTTAGCCCAATTGACCTTGAACCCAACTTGACCTAAAGGGCTATATTGAGCCAAATTCAAACTTAACCAAATTTGATTGGAAATAAAGATACCAATCCATTTCATATGACCAACTAAACCTAAACCAACACATGACCTAACCCAAATAGGTCAAATGGGTTAAATTAGTCAACTTTACCCATTTGACCTAAATGAACTCAATTGAACCAAATTTAAATCTAAACTAAATTGAATCAAATCAAAGCCACCAAAACATTTTAAATGGTCATATAAACTTGACCCAACCCTTAGTTTGACCCAATTTGACCAATTGGTCAACCTGACCCAAGTTTACCCATTTTGACCTAAATGGGCCAACATGAGCTAAATCACATCAAACTAATTCCAAATTCAATGAAACTTGGCCAAACCTATTTTCTCATCATAACAAATATGCCCAAACTAAATCAAGGTCAAATGACCATTTACCCCTAAGCCATAGGGTAGCCCAAAATCAAAACCACTTGGAATTTGGTCAATTTATTTTCATGGACACTTGGCATCCTCTTAGTGGACCAAATGATCACTAATGGACCTAGTGCACATGACCCATTGGGTTTGGGTTAGCAAAACCCAACCCAAACTCAAAATTGACCACATGCCTTGAAATGGAGCACATGGGATCCTCCTTTCACTTGAACTAAGCACATGGGAAGTTCAGCATTCTGCTCCTTAGGACAAACTGAATGCAAGGACATCCAAAATGGCCTAACAAACTCATGGCAGAAGCTCAATTGGATCAAAATGGCATGGAGGCATACGACCATCCAATCCTTCAAGGGGGAGATATACTCCCCATAATTCAACTGATTCTTTACTCTCCCTAATTCGATTGAAGCATAGGAACTCAGAGCAAGCCCTAACTACTCTTCCCAAGCTTCCTAGAGAGAGTTTGAAATCTCATTTCTCAATTTTCATTGTTTGAAAATAAGGGAGCTCAACCAAAATCCAATCTCACTCCACACTTAAAATTTGCCAAATTCTCTTTGCAAGCTCCCTTAAGGACCCCAATCGAGCTTGCCCAAGCTCTTTCCCAAACTCCAAAGGCAAGAGAGTGCTAGTTTGATCGAAGCCACAAGGAGTTCAAGGTGGAGTTTGCCTCTTGAAGCAACCACCCAATCTCAAGACCTCAAACTCTTAGCAAAGCTTCGTCTCCACTAAATGAAGCTTCTCCAAGGGAATCAAGCACCGGTGATCACCTCTAGCGAGGTAAACCATTATTCCAAGCTTAATCTATTGTGTGGAGCTTTGTGAAAGGAATTTTTATTGCATGATAAACTAGCCATTGGATGTGATCTACATTGCATGATGATGATGTGGGCTAAATTTTAGCCCAATCCAAGCTCAATCGAGCTCAGATCATGCTCTAGAATATGGACAGTCTCCATTGCTCATAAGGAATTATAGGGATAAATCTCTAGCCATCCATCCATGCATTTTGGATGGACGGTCGTGATTAAAACACGTAGAACCCACAGATTTACCCTTTAGAACTGCAGTTTTAATCTCAACCATCTAATCCTTGATCAGATAGTTGAGGAGAAAGTGCATAGCCCCATCATGCATGACAAGTTAAAGACCCAATCATCGCATAAAAGTGCATCAGAATAGTGTCAATGGGATTAATACTTAATTAGGCTAGAGAAGTCAAAAAAATATGAAATAAATTGTATTAGATAGATAATTGAATGTAGAATATTCTAAAAATGATTTTAATGATCTTTGAATAGTATTTTTCTCTAGATTTTATTTCTATTGGGAATGTTATTTTGCTAATTACCCTTTAATTACTCCACTGATTAATCCCAAACTACTCATGCTTAATTAATAGGATGATTCCTGACTCCCCTAATTTTGTTGGGATTTATTGGTGGCACCGACGGGATTAAATACTTAATTAGGCTATTTAAATATTCTAATTAATTTTGGAAACTTCTAAAATTTAGATTTAAGCCTAGAAAAATCAAACAAATATGAAATAAATTGCATTAGATGGATAATGGCAAGTAGAATATTCTAAAAATAATTTCAATGAAGTTTGAATAGTATTTTTTCTCTAAATTTGGGTTTTATTGGGAATGTTATTTTGCTAATTACCCTCTAATTACGCCACTGATTAATCCCAAACTTCTTGTGCTTAATTAGTGGGATGATTCCTACCTTCAGTAATTTTCTTAGGATTTATTGGTGGCTTAATTAGGGGAATTATTAATTCATTCTTTAATTACTCCCTTAATATAATTAGGCTTAATTAAGAGTATAATTAGTGGTTTAACCATCTGATTTAGTTAATTAAGTTTTGATTAAGTGAATATGAGGTTTATAGAATAATTTTGTGATACTCTCTTTAAGATATTCCCTAAACCCCATTTTCTTCCTTAATCTATCCTTAATTATGGGTTAAATCACTAATTAAACCCTTAATTAATTTCATAAAATTTTAAAACTTTCTAGAACTCAATTAATCTATCTTGGGTAGATGCTTAGGAGTTCAAGAGTCTAAGTACATTAAGGAAATCAAAACTCAACTCACATGTGTGAGAAGTGTTATGAAATTATTTAAAATTAAACCCCTTAGTTTAGTTAATCATTAATCATGAGCCAAATGCATTAGGCCCTTTTCTTCCTAAGTGCATTACTAATTTAAATTTCTTGTATGGTTTTATGTCATCTCATTAGCTCATAATTATTAGATTAAGTATCCTAAGGTGGTATAGGTAAGGGGTAATTAACACAATTAATTCATACATTAACCTTACCAAAGTATAAAATTGATCTAATTAACTAAAAATTAAACTAAAATAATAAACATGTATGGGAATGGGTTAGGGAACTTAATGAACCCAGTTTAAAATAAACCCTAGTTTACTTTTCCATGTAAAGTAAGAATCTTTGGTACACATGCAACTATTATCCTGAAGTCATTGAGGTGATTAGGTCCATTGTAGGTGGTGACTTCTATATTTAGATAGTACACCTCTCTCAACATCATACCCAATCACCCTCAATAAGAACCAGATCTATGGTGTCAAAATGCATAAAAAAGAAGAAAGTATATTTCTATCTTCATTTTATCTCGCATAGAGTGAAGATGGTAGTATGTTCCTTTTTATTTTAAGAAAATTCCACTTATAAAATTTCACCACAAATTTTTTATGAACTTGGGATGGTTCCTCTCCATCTTTGGTAAATGATCGTTGTCTCCAAGTATCGATAGTGGGTTTGTACTTTGGTATGAATCCAAGACTATCTTTCATTTCGTTGGCACTTAACTTATTTCATCTTTAAGTTAAGCTAGCTAGCATCTTTAGGTTTTAGGACCTCACCTCATGTTGGTCTTAAAACTCCTGTTGGGTTCCCCAATGGGTGAAAATAAAAATTGAAACAAAGAGAATTAATCAAAGATTTCCTCCTTACAATTTTTATGGTAAGGAAATGTTCATTCTAAAATAATAAAGACAAAATAAATCCTTCATAAAAATTTTTGCTTTTCAAAAGCACTCTTTCAAAATGCACATAATAAAATATTTTGCACAAAATTTTCCTAAATCATCTTCTTCACCTAACAATCTTTATGATTGTTATATGTAGGATCATCTTTAGAAAAAATAAAATTCTAACAATCACATTTTATAAAAAAAAAACACAAATGAGTTTCTCCACCTAATTCATTTTTTGGTGAAGGCCTCATTTTCAAAAACATAATCCCAACAATCATATTTTGAAAAGCATAAAATTTGTAGATGGGCCTTTCCATTCAATACATCCAAATATGTTGAATATATATTACATCTTCAAGCAAAATCACAACTTTGAAATTCCACTTAACACATTCCATATGTGTTAGGTTGGAACTTTCACATTTTCAAAAAGGGCATATGGAACCTCTCCATTCAGTATACTCACATTTATTGAATGGAGGTTTATTTTCAAACAAAACTAAAAATAAACTTTCAAAAAGCACATATGAATATCTCCATTCAATATACCCAAATTTATTGAATGGAAATTTCTTTTCCAAATAAAGTAACATTATTTTGAAATGCCACTTAACATATTTCATATATGATTAAGTTGGGATTTCCTCTTTCAAAAAAAAGCAATAATCACACAAAAAATTTACACCTTTGGAAAATTAAATATAATTGATTTCCATATTACATACCCAAATTTGTTAAATGGAAATCTCCCTTTTCAAAAATCAACAAAAACAAAAATTTTCATAAAATATTTGAAACTTCATTCTAGCATATCCCATTTGCTAAAATGAAGTCTCCCCTTTCCAAAAGGAAAATTGAAACACACTTTTGAAATTTTATTTAACATACTCAAATTTGCTAAGTGAAATATCCACTCCACAAAAATTTTCAAAACATATTTGGAACTTGAATTTAGCATACCCCATTTGCTAAAAATGAAGTCTCCCCTTTTCAAAATCCAAAACAAAAATTTGAAACACCCTTTTTTGGAAATTCATTTAGCATACTCAAATTTGCTAAGTGAAATTTCCATTTCACAAAATTTTCAAGAAAAACTTTTTGAACTTCATTCTTTAGCATACCATATTTGCTAAAGTGAAGTCTCCATTTTTAAAATAAAATCAAAATACAACAATTTTGAACATATCTTTTGGAATTCCATTTAACATACTCAAATTTGCTAAGTGAAATTTCCATTTCACAAAATTAAGTTGAACTCCATTTTAGCATACCAAATTTCCTAAAGTGAAGTCTCCACTTTCAACCAAAAATCAAGTCAAAATCAAAAGAGAAACACATTAGGATTTCCTTAGCATACTTAAATTTGCCAAGGATCTAACTTTTCAAAATTAAAATCAAAATCAAAAGAAACACATTTGGATTTCCTTAGCACACTTAAATTTTCTAAGGATCCTACTTTTCAAAATCAAATCAAAATCAAAAGATACACTTTTGGATTCCCTTAGCATACCTAAATTTGCTAAGGATCCTATTTTTCAAAATCAAATTAAAATCAAAAGAAACACATTACGATTTTCTTTACATTCATAAATTTACTAAGAATCCTATTTTCATAAATTTCCAAAAAATAAAACACACTTGGATTTTGTCATTTAACATACCCAAATTTGCTAAATAAGAATTACATTTCTCAAATCACAAAATGATTCACAAAGCAAAACAAAAAGAAGAAATTGTTTTGAAACATCTCACTTAGCATACCCAAATTTGTTAAGTGAATAAATTCCAAAAATCTCAAATCCAAAACAAATGCAAATTGGCCCTTTACTTTAATGTACCTAAATTTTTTAAATAAAGGGTCATCAAAATCAAAATCGAAACTCAAATATGAACCTATGGAAGCATCCATTCAAACAAAAATATTTGAACCCATTTTCAACATATCTAAACTTATTGAAAATGGATTCTATATCTAAACAATTTCTCTTTCCAATCAAATTTCAAAATTTGTTCTAAATTATTTGAGCTCGACTTAACAGTTTTCTAAGATGTTGAGTATGAACTCAAATTCTAAAAATTCAAGATTCAAAGTCAACAAAAATATGATCCAAGTTTATTTTCAACATTCAGACTCTCGTCAAGCTTTCAAATACGCCAATTTTAGTTGATAGAGATGACTGAACCCAAGTATGTGTTTACCTTTCCCCATGGGATGGACTTAGCCCTAGATCAGGCCAGCCTTCCTCATGTTGATTATGCCCACCTCATTCATTTCATGCAAGGCTTTGAGGGGGCGAAGATTACCTATGAGGGCATTCCCCTCACAACTATTAGTAGACCACATGGGCCGGTCCATTGATTGACTTGCCATCAGACTTTGATGTCCCCTCACCAAGAGGAAGGTATAGTTTTAAATAGTGCGGTCAGTACAAGATGTATGATAGCCGGCAACTATTTTTTTGTGCCCAGTAAAGGCTAAGACTCATTAGCACCCTCTAAGGGTAAGGCTCCTCTGATCCCAGAGATTGCCTCCCTAGCTTTTGAGGTTGGGTCTAGTTCTTACTCAGCTCACCCTACCAGGACTCATAGGAGGAATAAAAGTTGCATGATTAAGTGGTACCATACACGCATCGCTACGGAGATGGAGGCGGCTACATGATCAGTTGTGGAGGAGTTACCCACTTTGGTTTCCCTGCTGGTTATAGTGAACCCATTCATCCTCTCTATGGGTCTGATAGAGAGGATGCTAGAAGGATCCCTACTTCACCTCCACCAACGGTTTGATTCCATAGAGTGAGTAGGAGGTCATATGTTGGCCTCCATTGATGCCAGTTGGCGGCAATACGTCTGGGGCTCAATTTTACTTAAGATCTGTAATCCCCCACAGCGTGGAGAAACATCTACGATAGGAGAGGGCCAGGGTGGCCCATACTATAGCTCATATCACTAGACAAGAGAGGTAGAGGTTTGGTTGGCAGTCAGCGACCTCCACACTCATTGATTTTCCTGATCGACGCACTACCTGCGTTGATCACATAGATAGTATTCTACTTACAGGGACTACTCACCATTGAAGGAGGGATCCTATTTTGAGAGAGTCAGTGGTGTCTCCACCACACCTCTCTACCCCCCGTCTATCATCGCTCGTTCATGTATCAACATCTCCAGTTCCACCGAAGGCCATGAAGGTTACATCCAGGGAGAAGAGGACCCCGTTGGTGATTTGACTACGGCCAAGGGATCCCATTCCATCCACACCGCCTACTGTGGCAAGGCCAAGCTCTCCTGATTGACCTTCTACCCCATTTATGGTGCGGAAGGAATGACAAACCTGAAGCATAGTGGTCGTCCCTTCACCATGACCACCACAGTAGGATTTGGAGATGGTTATTAGAGGAGAGGGTGGCAACCCAATTGCACCCATGATCATAGAACCTCCTAGGAGTATCACCCCTTACAGAGTTAGTGACAGTCAGGAGTGTATCTCTTATAGCAAATACAACCCTCATAGGGTTGATTCTCCGACAGCAGGGGAGGTCTGGTGCCTCACAGTACATGATGTGGATCCCACCACCAGTCAACCGAAAGCATTTATTCCAATTTTGATAGATCAATTTTTAGATGACATTGAATTTGAACCCACATCCAACATCTTGGAAGTGTTAAGTGGGGTTCAAATGGATTAAAGAAGATTTATAAATTTGATTGGAAAGAGGAATTTTTGAATATAAATCCAACTTCAACAAATTTAGGAATGTTGAAAGATGGATTCAAATATTTTTAGAAGGTTGCTTACATAGGTTCATGTTTATTTGAATTTAGATTTGATTTGAGGACCCTTTCCTTTAACAAATTTAGGTATGTTAAAGTCAATCAATATTTTTTTTTTTTTGATTTAATTTACTAGCAAATTTGGGTATGCTAAGTAAAGTGTTTGAAAATAATTCTTTTTTGTAAATTATTGTGTGATTTTGAAAATTGAATTCCCACTTAGCAAATTTAGGTGTGCTGAAGAACCCAAGTGAAAATAGATTCTTAGCAAATTTGAATATGCTAAGAAGATCAATGTCTTCGTTTATTTTGGATATTTTGATTTTTGAAAAAGTAGGATCCTTAGTAAATTTGGGTATGCTAAGGAAATCCTAATGTGTTTTCTTTTTATTTTGATTGAAAGTTGAGACTTTACTTTAGCAAATATGGTATGCTCAAGATGAAGGTCCACTTAATGAAAATTTTACTTAGTAAATTTGAGTATGCTAAATAAAATTTCAAAAGATGTGTTTTAAACACTTTATGTTTTGGTTTGGTTTTAAATTTGGAGACTTAGAAAATTTGAGTATGCTAAATGAAGCTCCAAATGTGTTTGAAAATTTTTGATTTCGAATTTGGAGACCACTTAGCAAATTTGGTATGCAAAAATGAAGTTCCAAATGTGTTTGAAAATTTTTGATTTTGAATTTCGAGACTTCACTTAGCAAATTTGAGTATGCTAAATGAAGTTCCAAATGTGTTTTGAATTTTGAAAATATGATTGTTAAATTTTGAAAAGAAGACTTCCATTTAACAAATTTGGGTATGTAGATGAAAATCAATCTTATTTTGAAATGTGAAAATTTTATTTTGTGTGTGATTATTGCTTTTGAAAGAGGGAATTTAACTTAATCATATGGGATATGTTTAAGTGGGATTTCCAAATGATTTTATTTTTATTTAAGAATGAAATCCTCATTCAATAAATTTGAGTATATATTAAATGAAGATGTTCATATGTGCTTTTGAAAAATGTAATTTTAATTGGAAATGAAACTTCCATTCAATAGGTGTATATTGAATGGAAAGGTTCATGTGTGCTTTTGAAAGTTTTATTTTTGATTTTGATTTTGATTTTGGAAAGATGATTGTTCATTTTAGTTTGAAAATGAAATCTTCATCAAAATGAATTGAAGGAAGATGTTCATTTTTGCTTTTGGAAAAGATTGTTTTTTTTTTTTAAAATTCCTACATATAATAATTATGAGAATTGTTAAATGCGGGTGATTTAAGAAAAATTTTGTGAAAAATATTTTATTATGTGCATTTTTTGAAAGAGTGCTTTTGAAAATAAAGATTCTTATGAAAAATTTATTTTGTCTTTATTATTTTAGAATGAACCTTTCCTTATCATAAAAATGATAAGGAGGAAGTCTTCAAATGTTTTCTTTTTATTTAGATCTTTTTATTTTTTACCCATTGGATAACCTAACGGAGGTTTTAATACCAACACAAAGTGAGGTCCTAAAACCTCAAGATGTTAGCTAACTCAACTTAAGAATAAAATAAGCTAAGCGCCAACGAAAAGAAAGATAATTTTAGATTCATACCAAAGTACAAATCCACTATCGATACTTGAAGACAATGATCATTTACCAAACATGGAGAGAGGAACTGTCCCTAGCAGAGTCGCCAGAAAAATCAGTGGTTAAATATTCCCTCCTTCATCTATCCTTTTGAAGAGGATAAATAAAAATAGAAATATATGTCTTTTGTTGGGACACCATGTAGATCCATAGATGTTCCTATTAGGGTGATCAGGAATGACATTGAGGAGAGGTGTACTATCTCGAAAGATAGAAGTTACCACCCTATAATGGACCTAATCACCTCAACAAGGACTCCTAAGGATAATGGGTCTGCATATGTACCAAAGATTCTTCCTCTACTTTAGATAGAAAAGTAAAGTAAGGTTTATTTTAAATTGGGTTCGTTAAGTTCCCTACAAGGGCAAGCCCCCATAGTTAATTACATCTTAAGGGATGAGATTCCTTAGGAATACTATTGATTAAGATAAATGATCGTTGTCTCCGAAGATTTCAGTAGGTAGGACTATCAATCAATTTGTTTATTTTGGAAGATCAAATGAGATTGATCAAAGAGAGGGAGTTATTATCAAGGCCAAAAGAAGATAAGTAGGAGATGCTTAACGAGCATCTCAAACTATCATATGGTTAGGCTTTACATTTTTAAAATTAATTTAATTTATTTGAGTTGAATTTTTCATTAGAAATTTAGGACTTATGATTCCATAACACAAGATTAAGGAAATACATAAGAGATAAGGATTTAAGCTTATGGCCCATAAAGGGGAGAAGCAACCCCAGAACCTAAATCTTGTGAGCTTTGAGGAGGGCCGAAAGCACAACCTAAATCTAAGGCAAAAATGGGTTTTTGGTTTGCCTCCACAAGAGAGGACAAACCACCCGACTGTTTGGACTTACAATCTCCTGGGGGTGGCCACCAACTAACTCCTCATACGGTTTTAAATTCATATAGGCAAGTCATATGCTTTATGCAAGATAGATAGGCTGTTATTTATTTAGAAAGAGACTAAGTCCTTAAACTCACTCCCTAAAGAGACTAGACCATGTAAAGGCATGCTTCAAATGACCTAAATCTAATGCAATTTAAATTTCATTTTATTTTCATTTTAGAACAATCATTTTGACTCAGGCTATAGGATTTATATGCCTAATGCATGAGAAATGAGATTATTGGCAAAAATTGTCAAAAATTGGTGAGAAGGGAGGAGGTGTGTTTCCACCATGCCTCTTAAAGGTGAAGCCAAGTTTCTCTGGTAAAGGTGAAAGTCCTCTAATTAAGAGTAAAAATAATATGCAGCTGTGCATGATGTTATAAAAGAAGTACTCATCCAGCTATGGGGTTTCTAATTTTTTGTTATCTTGAATTTAACTTAATCTTTAGGTGAGGTTATGAATTCTTTAATTTTAGTTTTGAATTGTTAAATTTGGTAAAAGATTTATTTTTTCCTAAGAGCCTAATCCACATCTAGGCCATACATAAAGCAAGGAAGAAACTAGGAAAAGGATGCCACTTAATGCATAAGCTAAATAAATAATCAATCAATTTATAAATCTAATCACAAAAGAATAAGAGGCCTCTATGGTGGGGTACCACCACAAAATCTCAAAAATAAATTGGGTAGCCGAGCTCCACCCTCATACAACCCAGATTACAAATGAGTTAAGTACAATCAAGCAAGGAATTCATTATCATGGGGGTCTTCAAACATCATTTCTTCATTCTTCTTTTCTTCTTTTTTCTTTGGTTGCATCTTTTGGATGGTTGGAAGGTGGATGCTCCAAAGGCTTCACATGGTGCATAAGATTATATCTTATGACCAATGCTCATCCTAATCCCCATAACAATCATTCCAAAATCTTAATTACAAAAATTACATGAAAAGGAAAAGTAAATCTAGCTGACACCTACAAAATAATGGTTAGCTAAACAAACCACCAAATCCCAAGCATGTATATTGGACTTATCACCCCACACATGGGTGACTAAGTCCACTTGGCCTATTAAATTATGCTTAGGGGTATAAGCACCAGCATAACAAAAGCATTTATATTTTTATTTATTACAGCACCTCTTAAGCATAATCCCCTGCAGAAGATAATGGTTAAACTAAGATCACCCTACCATTCATTCTACGCATGTACATCCTAACATCCAAACTAAACCATATATCACAAAACAAAAGCAAGCATCAAACCATGCACCGCCCTAACCTAAAGCTAGAAGTGGTGACTTAGTCTAATGTGTGTGCTTTGGAGGTTTATGTGATATTCTTAGCTATGGTTTTAAGTTAGAATTTTCTAAGTGTGAAGCATGTTCAACTTAGAGGAGGGTTTCATTTAAGTGATTTAGTTTTTTTGGGTTGATTTTATTTTATGTTTTGATTAGGTTCAAATGAATCCTAGAATTAATTACTAAGTTATAAAGAGAGGGAAAGAGAAGAGAACTTCTCTTTCCTTCCCTAACCTAAGTAATTTCTAAAGTGGATTCATATTTTAGTTTTATTTAGTGAATGTTTTAATTAAGTGTTTTAATTAATCATAAGTTTAGATGAACTCTAAATAAATCTATACAAAAAGAAAGATATTTTAAAATTAAGTAAAATGAACTAAATTCATAAAACATACATTACTTCACTTCTTTCCCAACATGTATAACATGCATATGAATGAGTCCTAAACATATCTGTACATGCAAATAGGAATGTTTAACACACTTTATGATGCATTCTAAGCAATTCATTTAAGAAAATTTGAAAGTTTGTGTTGCATGATTTTCATTAAGTAGTAAAGGGATTTCTTATCCAACTTTCACATGCACATATGAATGTATGAAAGGCATAAGTGAGTATCATTAATTGTGTGGTGTAAGGTACAAGACCTACTTAGGGCTACTTAAAGCCTCACAATCTCAGGGTTGTCTAGACTAATATACCATTTTCTTAAATACAAGCTTGTTTACAAAAGAAATGAATGGAAAAGAAAGAATGCAAAAGTTGGTGTTAGTTGATTTATTTTTGTTTATGCAATTTATATGCAAGTATAGATATCTTAAGTGATAGTATATAGAATGAATAGATATGGAATTAGACAAGTGTTAGGTTCTTTTCAAATGAACCATACACTTTTCCAAATCCTATTCAGAACTATGTTAAAAGTGAGGAGAAGGAAAACCTACACTAAGCACATCCTTATATTTTATTCACTGAAAACTTATAGATAATATATGAGTAACACACTTTTAGTTTTGATAATTGATTCATATGTTTTGAAAATAATTTGAATTTAATAGTGATAATAGCCACTCATATTCTTACTTTAGCCAACACATGCAATTTGACATAAAGAAAACATTTTCATTTTAAATTTGATTTTTGAAAAGCATGGATGCATGAAACCACATGACATACATGTTTAGGAAAGAACTAAAGCAATCAAAGTATGTAAAAACATTCACTTTAATTAAATACTAAAGACAATCTTATGAAATAAGAAAGCTTAAAATAAACCAAAGTTTATTTAATATGATTTTTGTTTGATCTTGAGTTTGATTTAATTTTGAAAATGTGAATTATATTTGTTGTTTCTAACCCATTCCCATATGTGTTTGACATTTTTTTTCAATTTTTAGATGATTAGATTCATTTTATACTTTGATTAGGTTAATGTATGAATTAAATATGTTAATTAACCCTTACCTACACCACCTTAACATAGTTAATCAAATAATTATGAGCTAATGAGATGATATAAAATCTCACAAGGAATTTAAATTTTTAATGCACCTAGGAAGAAAGGGGCCTAATGCAATTTGGCTCATGATTAATGATTAATTAAGCTAAGGGGTTTAACTTAAGGAATTTCAAAACACTCCTCACACATATGAGTTGAGTTTTGTTTTCCTTAATTGAACTTAGACTCTTGAGCACCTAAGAATCTACCTCAAGTAGATTAATTAAGTTTTGAAAATTTTTAGAAATTTTAAGAAATTAATTAAGAGGGTAATTAGTGAATTAGCTCTTAATTAAGAGAGGATTAAGAAAGAAAAGGGGGTTTAAGGAATAACTTAGGGGAAATGCCCCAACATTATTCCCTAAATCTTCTATTCACTAAAACAGACCTTAATCAACTTCAAAAAAGGATTAAGCCACTAATCAATCCCTTAATTAACCTTAATTACATAAAGGGATAATTAGGAAATGAATTAGCAATTCCCCTAGTTAAGCCATCAATAAATCCCAAGAAAATTAGGAGAGGTAGAAGTCATCCACCAAATTATACTCAAGAAGTTTGAGATTAATCAATGGATTAATTAGGGAGTAATTAGTAAATTAAGATTTCTAATAAAAGGCAAAATTAGAGAAAGACAATATCCAAAATCTATTAAAACTAATTTTAGAAGATTCTAGATTGAATTATCTTTCAGTGGTAATTTACCTCATATTATTTTGATTTTTTTTAAAGAGATATGAATTTTTGAAGTTTAGAGGATTAATTAGAATTATTTAAAACTTAATTAATCCCTTTAATCGATGCGCCATAATGCACGACGAGGCTACGCTACATGTGCGCGCGAGTGGTAACTTAAACGCCTGTCAAGCATCATGTATGAACGCACGCTATATCCATCGTTCGATCAAGGATCAAATGGCTAGGATTTAATCCATAGTTTAGAGGGATAAAATTAGGATATAAAATGTGTGTTTAATCTCAACCATCCATCCAAAATATGCGGATGGACGGCCAGAGATCTATCCCTGCCAAAGCCTATAATCCATGGGGACCGTCCATATTCTAAGCTTTGATCCAAGCTCAATTAAGCTTAGATTGGGATGAAACTTTGCACACACCATCTAACCCTAATGGAAATCACATTTAACGGTTGAAATCTAATGCCATTAAAATTTCTTTCATAAAGTACCAACACACATTGAGTTAGTGATCAAAAAATGTCTAATCACCAAGATCAATTGGAGGAGCTTTATCTGGAGTGCTGGTGAAAGTATTAGCTCTTGAGGTTAAGTGGATAGCTCTATGGACCAACCCCTCCTTATCTTCCTTGTGGCTTTGATGGAATTAGATCTCCCCTTGCCTTTGGAACTTGAGAGAGAGCTTGGGCAAGCTTGACTTGGTTCCCTTAGGGAGTGTGCAAAGGAAATTTACTTGAATTGTAGTATGGAGAAAATTTGTAAATCATGGAGCTCCCCTATTTTCACTTAAGGAAAATCGAGAATAGCAAATTCAAAATCCTTCTAGGAAGGTTAGGATCACTCAAGAATGGTTCCAAACACTCTCCCTTACTCAATCGAATTAGCCTCTTGTTGGAATTGAAGTGAATTAAGGGGAGTATATCTCCCCATGGCAAATCATTTACTTGTCATTTTGATCCAATTGACCTTAGGAAATGGGTTGTTTGATATGTTAGAAGCTTCCACATGGCCGGCTTGGGCTAGGGAGTGTAGTGGTAACTTCTCATATGCTTAAATTGAGTGGATGTATGGTTCCAATGTGGCCAATTTGAGCCATGTGCTCGATTTTGGCCTTGGGTCAAGTTGGACTGACCCAAACCCATTGGGTTTGGTGCACCACCCTCGATAGGGTTTACTTTACCTATTAGGAAAGTATCAAGTGGGTATGAAGAGGACTTGTCTAAATTCCCCATGGATTTGACTGAAATTTGTTCTATGCCCTAGGTGTAGAATGGTCATTTGGCTGATTTTTGAATTTGGATATGTTGGGTATGTTGAAAAAATGGGTTTGGCCAAGTTTCATTGGATTTGGAGTTCATTTAGTATGGTTTAGCTCATGTTTACCCATTTAGGTCAAAATGGGTCAACTTGGGTCAAGTTGACTAATTGGTCAAATTGGGTCAAACCAAGGGTTGGGTCAAGTTCACATGACCATTTCAAATATTTTGGTGTCTTTGGTTTGATTTAATTTGGTTTAGGTTTAAATTTAGTTTATATGACTTCATTTAGGCCAAATGGGTCAAGTTGACCAATTTGACCCATTTGACCTATTTGAGCTAGGTCATTAGTAGGTTTATGTTTAGTTAATCATATGAAGTGGATTGGTATCTTTGTTTCCAATCAATTTTGGTTAAGTTTGAATTTTGCTCAACATGACCCTTTAGGTCAAGTTGGGTTCAAGGTCAATTGGGCTAGGTTAGGTCTAGTTGGCCAATTGAGGCTATGGTCAAGTTCAACAAGTGATTTTGAATAAACTTGACCCATTGGTTTCAATCAATTTGGCTTAGATCAAGTTTTGACACATTTAACTTTTAGGTCAAGTTGGGTCAACTTGGGCCAATTGGGCTAGGTTAGACTCAAATGTTGACTTGGTCAAGTTCAAACATAGTTCATGAATGAACGTGGATCGTTGGTTTCAATCAATTTGGCATATAATGGATTTTGGCTATGTTAGATTTTATTTTAGCTAAGTGTTGACTTGGTCAACCATTAGGTTTGACTTGGTTTGACCCAATTTGATTGATTGATCATCTCATGATGATTGTTAATCATGATGAGAGACATAGGTGAGTTTGATTCAATCCAATTTGATTAGGATTAGAATTTGGCTTATAAGGGTACTTTAGGTCACTTTCGGTCAAGTGAGGCTAAGTGGGTCAAATGTCTTGGTCAAAGCTTAATTTGAGTTTGATTGAACTTGTATATGGACTTATGATTGAAATATAAATTCATTTGCAAGTGGTTTGAAGTCAAATGGGTTTTGATTCATTTGATAATTTCATATTCAAAGGAAGAACATGAAATAGATTTTGGCTTGATTTTTGAAATGGATTTTGATTAAGTGATTGAAGTTTGTATTTATATTTGGATTCATGATTGTAGGGTTGATTAAATCATGAAGAAAAATCAAGAGTTTGGCTTGATTTGAAGTTGATTTGGCTAAGTTCAAGATTTTGACTTGAAAGGCTTAGGTTGGATTTTGAATGGGTTTGAGTTTGATTTTTGGAATTGGTTTTGATTGTTTGAATTTATATTTTATTTATATATGTGAATATAAATGAGAATATAAATGGGTCATGAGAGAATTCCATGAATTTTGAAGTGATTTGATCATGATCTAGGCAAAGTCCTTAAGTGGAAATTTAAAGGACTTAGGAAATTTTGGAGTTTGGAGCTTCAATTTTGAATTTAGTTTGGTTGATTTGTATTTATATTTCATTTATATATGCAAATATAAATGAGAATATAAATGAGTTATGAGAAAATCTCATGAGTTTGAATTGATTTGAAGATGCTTTTGGATAAGTCCTTAAGAGGAAATTTAAAGGACTTAGGAATTTTTGGAATAAGAATTTGAATTTTGGATCTAGATTTGATTGATTTATATTTATACTTCATTTATATATGTCAATATAAATGAGAATATAAATAAGTTATGAGAAAATATCATGAGTTTGAATTGATTTAGATTTGATTTTGGCTAAGTCCATGGAGGATAATTTAAAGGACTTAGGAAATTTTATGAATTGATTTTGAATTTTGAGTTTAGTTTGATTGCTTTGAATATGATTTTGGCTAAGTCCTTAAGAGAGGATTAAGGACTTAAGAAAATTTGGAATTTGAAATTTCATTCATGGGTTTCAATCATGTGGCATCAATTTGAGTTTGGAGAAAATCAAATAAGATTGATTTGGAGCCTGGCTTTGAAGGAAGAAAGGTGTGGAGTGATTCAAGCTAAGGGTAGGCAAGTTTTCTTAACACCCCTAAGGCATGACCTATTCCTATGGGAAACTCTTCTAAGTCTCTAAGGCTAGGTTGAGTGTCCACCTAATCACTAGATGTGTCTTAAGACTAAGGAACTCTTAAAGTCTAAGAAAAGTCCTATGTTTAAGATGGAGGGGTTGAGATGTCATTCTAAAAATGAGGTCAACAGTTCAGTAAATCTGAGATAGGTCTAAGCTGATATAATTTCCTTCTTAGTTTGATCTCTCACAAACTAACAGAGTCCACGATAAACAAACTAAATAAATTAATTAATTTGCTTGTGTATTAAGAATTCAAGCCATCAAAGGGCCCCTTTTCCCAAGAAGGCATCCTATCTTTAGGACAGTGTTAGGAAAACTCTATAGAATTGCGACTACGATTGAGATAAATGGTCTCACCCATAGTTCAGGTTGGGTTCAATCTATTTTGTCACAAGCGTTACCCAGATTCCACTTTGAAGATGTAAAATTTGACACATTCTTACCAAAGATGATTAACACGGCTATGGCTCGATTTGTTGCCCAAAGCAACCCATCACCCGGTCTTTGTAGTGGAAGATGAGTTGCTTTCTTCCTTAAATCATTGCAAACTGATAGACACTCCTTTGGTAGGATAGCTCTCCCATCGATCGTGAAGCTACTCTCTTTGGTTCAGTAAATATGGGATATGTCTAAGATGATATAAGCTCCTTCTCAGTGTGATCCATCACAAACTAACAGAATCCATCAAAACAAACTAAAATGAAATTAGTCTTTACTATGGTTGAGTTGATCTAAGTCCCCCAACGATATTCACTCAATAGTAAAATTTAGGTTGGGTTCATTCGTGTCTGCCAATAGATCACCACCTAATGTCCTACTTGGAGGATGTAAGTCTACTATACTTTCTTCCTATGGTCTGCACCAAAAGGCATCCCTTTGTAAGTTACCATGTGTTTAGACTACCCTTTGATTGAACTGAAAGGTTAGGCCTCCATGGCTCCTACTCAATACCATCGCAAACCAATAGGGTCCATCTTAAAATCCAAATCTAAAAATCTAAAACAAATTCAACAAAATAAATCAAATGAAATAAAGAAACAGAATAATCAACCAATCCAAATCAAAATCTTTTGCTTCTCCCTAGTGAGATGCAAATCTTTTTAGTTCCCAAACAGATCCAGAATTCTAATCCCTCAGTGGATTTCACAAACTTTCCTCCCTTGCAGATGACTTGAACATGCCTCCCCAGTGGAGAGTTCACTTATCTATCCCTGGCGGAGACAAAACAAACACAATTAAACAGAAAAAATTGAAACAAGCCCGAAAGCGTCTTCCAAAGCAGCTCATCTTGAGAAAAAGCTAGCACAAATTCAACCCTCTTCCTAGTGGAACTCAATTAATCAAATAAAATTTCTCCTGAGTGAGATCAAACTAAATAAAACCTCGCATCCCTTTGTGGATGACTTGAACTGCTTAAGGAAGGAAGATACTCATCCCTAGTGGATTCCTCCTTCCCTCTCTTATGTCTCCACATAAGTAGAGCCACATTACACTAAGCTCTAGATTCCTTCTACACCTTGGTTAGAGTAGATCGCCTAGTGCTTGTGATCATTTGGTGTTGTTGATCTCCAAGAACGCGGGTGTCTTATGTCACACCACACATATTGGACACCCTTTGTTGACCTCATTTTAAAGATAAGCTCTTAACCCCTTCATCTTAGACATAGGACTCCTCTTATACTTTATGAGATCCTTAGTCTTAAGATACATCTAATGATTAAGTGGACACTAAATCTAGCCCTAGAGGCTTAGAAGAGTTAGCCATAGGAATAGGTCATTCCTTAAGGGAGTTAGAAAAATTTGACTACCCTATAGCTTGAACCACATTCCTTACTTTCTTCCTTAAGTCAAACTCCAAATTAAATCAACATCAAACCTAAATCAATTCTAGCCAAATTGATTTTCTCCAAACTCAAATCAATGCCACATGATTGAAACCCATGATTGAAACTTATGATTGAAGCCCATGACTGAAATTCCAAATCTTGCCTAAGTCCTTTAATCCCCTCTTAAGGACTTAGCCTAAATCATGTTCAAACCACCATAAATTCATGAAATTTTCTCACCACTCATTTATATTCTCATTTATTTTCACATATATAAATGAAATATAAATTCAAATCAATCAAATTCCAAATTCAAATTCAAATCACAAATCTTTCCTAAGTTACTTTGATTTTCTCTTAAGGACTTAGCCTAGATCATATTCAAATCACTTCAAATCTGTGAGATTTTCTCATAAATCATTTATATTCTCATTTATATTCACATATATAAATGAAATATAAATTCAAACAACCAAAATCAACTCCAAAAATCAAACTCAAATTCAATCAAAATCCAACCTAAGCCTTTCAAGTCAAAATCTTGAACTTAGCCAAATCAATTTCAAATCAAGCCAAACCCTTGATTTTTTTCTTCATGATTCAATCAATCCTTCAATCATGAATCCAAATATAAACATAAACTTCAATCATCAAATTAAAAACTCAATTAAAAAAATCAAGCCAAAATCCATTTCATGTTCACCCTTTGAACTTGAAATTATCAAATGAGTCAAAACCCATTTGACTTCAAACCACTTGCAAATGGATTTATATTTCAATCATAAGTCCATATGTGAGTTCAATCAAACTCAAATCAAGCTTTGACCAAGCCATTTGACCCACTTAGGCTCACTTGACCCAAAGTGACCTAAAGTATGCTTATGAGCCAAATTCTAATCCTAACCAAATTGGATTGAACTAAGCAAGCCTAAGCCTCTCATCATGATCAACAATCATCATGAGATGATCAACCACTCAAATTGGGTCAAACCAAGTCAAACCTAAGGTTGAAAGTCAATTCAACACTTAGCCAAAATCCATCATAGGCCAAATTGATTGAAACCAATGATCTAAGTTCATTCATGATCAATGTTTCAACTTGACCAAGTCAACATTTGAGCCTAACCTAGCCCAATTGGCCACTTGACCCAAGTTGACCCAACTTGACCTAAAAAGTCAAAATGTTGATCTAAGCCAAATTGATTGAAACCAATGGGTCAAGTTCATTCCAAAATGATTGTTGAACTTGACCAAAGCCTCAATTGGCCAACTAGACCCAACCTAGCCCAATTGACCTTGAACCCAACTTGACCTAAAGGGTCATATTGAGCCAAATTCAAACTTAACCAAAATTGATTGGAAACAAAGATACCAATCCATTTCATATGACCAACCAAACCTAAACCAACCCATGACCTAACCCAAATAGGTCAAATGGGTCAAATTGGTCAACTTGACCCATTTGACCTAAATGAACTCAATTGAACCAAATTCAAACCTAAACCAAATTGCATCAGACCGAAGCCACCAAAATATTTCAACTTGACCCAACCCTTGGTTTGACCAATTAGACCAATTGGTCAACTTGACCCAAGTTGACCCATTTTGACCTAAATGGGTCAACATGAGCCAAATCACATCAAACCAATTCTAAATTCAATGAAACTTGGCGAAATCTATTTTCCAATCATACCACATATGCCCAAATTGAAATCAAGGTCAAATAACTATTTTACCCCTAGGCTATAGGGTAACCCAAAATCAAAACCACTTGGATTTTGGTCAATTCATTTTCATGGACACTTGGCATCCTCTTAGTGGACCAAATGGTCACTAATGGACATAGTGCACATGACCCAATGGGTTTGGGTCAGCCAAACCCAACCCAAACTCAAAAATTAATAATGTGCCTTGAAATGGAGCACATGGGATCCTCCTTCCACTTGAATTAAGCACATGAGAAGTTCACCATTCCACTCAGGCCAAATGAATGCAAGGACATCAAAATGGCTAACAAAATGAAGCTCAATTGATCAAAATGGCAAGATTATATTATTTGATCCTTCAAGGGGAGATATACTCCTAATTCAATTGAATCTTACTCTCAATTTGATTGAAGCATAGAACTGAGCAAGCCCCAACAACTCTTCCAAGCTTCTAGAGAGTTGAAATTTCGCTTATAGTTTGAAAATGGGGAGCTCAACCAAAATCCAATCTCACTCCACACTTAAAATGCCAATTCTTGCAAGCTCCATCGTGGACTCAATGCTCTTGCCCAAGCTTTCCAAGCTCCAAAGGCAAGAGGGTGTTAGATCAAAGACATGGAGTTAAAGGTGGAGAACCACCCAATCTCAAGACCTCAAACTCTCAACAAAGCTGCCACTAGATAAGCTTCCAAGGAATCGAAGTTTGATCACCTTCTGAGAGGTAAACCATTTTTTGAGCTTAATCTAGCCATGGTGGAGCTTTGTGAAAGAATTTTCATTGCATGATAAACTAGCCGATGTGATCTACATTGCATGATGATGGTGTGGGCTAAATTTTAGTCCAATCTGAGCTCAATCAAGCTCGAATCATGCCCTAGAACATGGATGATCTCTATTTCTCATAAGGAATTACAGGGATGAATCTTTGGCCTTCCATCCATGTGTTTTGGATGGATGGCCATGATTAAAACACGCACCCATGATAACCCTTTAGAACCAGACTTTATCTCAACCCCGATCCTTGATCCAACCAGGAGAAAGTAGCACCGCCAACATGGTATGACTATATGATAAGTTAAAGACTAATTGGTAAGCGGATGGATCAAGCACATGGCATCGACGGATTAAATACTTAATTAGGCTATTTAAATATTCTAATTAATTATAAAAACTTCTAAAATTTATATCTAAGCCTAGAAAAATAAAAAAATATGAAATAAATTGCATTAGATAGATAATTGAATGTAGAATATTATAAAAATGATTTTAATGAATTTTAAATAGTATTTTTTTCTTGAATTTGGGTTTTATTAGGAATGTTATTTTACTAATTACCCTCTAATTACTCCATTGATTAATCCCAAACTTCTTGTACTTAATTAGTGGGATGATTTCTGCCTTCCCTAATTTTTTTGGGATTTGTTGGTGGCTTAATTAGGGGAATTGCTAATTCATTCCTTAATCACTCTTAATGTAATTAAGCTTAATTAAGAGTATAATTAGTGATTTAACCCTTTGATTGAGTCAATTAAGTTTTGATTAAGTGAATATGAGGTTTATGAAACATTTTTGGGATACTCTCCATAAGATATTCCCTAAACCCCATTTTCTCCTTAATCCATCCTTAATTAAGGGTTAATTCACTAATTACCCCCTTAATTAATTTCATAAAATTATAAAACTTTCAAAAACTCAATTAATCTATCTTGGGTAGATGTTCAGGTGTTCAAGAGCCCAAGTACATTAAGTAACTCAAAACTCAACTCACATGTGTGAGAGGTGTTATGAAATTATTTAAAATTAAACCCCTTAATTTAATTAATCATTAATCATGAGCCAAATACATTAGACCCTTTTCTTCCTAGGTGCATTGCTGATCCTTGTGTAATTTTATGTCATCACATTGGCTCATAATTAATTGATTAAGTATGCTAAGGTGGTATAGGTAAGGGGTAATTAACACATTTAATTCATACCTTAACCTAACCAAAGCATAAAATTGATCTAATCAACTAAAAATTAAACTAAAACAGTAAACATAGGTGAGAATGGGTTAGGAATAGCAAACTCACCTCACAATTCTCAAATAAATCAAACTCAAAATAAAATCAAACCTTTCTTAAAAATAACTTGATTTGCTTTAAACTTTCTTATTTCATAAGATTGTCTTTAAGAATTAATTAGGGTGTAGTTCTTTCCTAACATGCTAAGTGTGTATGTCATATGAATTTCATGCATTCATGCTTTCCAAAAATCAAATTCAAAATGAAATTTTTTCTTTATGTCAAATTGCATGTTTTGGCAAAAGTAAATATATGAATGGCTATTATCACTATTAAATTCAAAATATTTTTAAAATCTATAAATCAAATATCTAAAACTGAAAGTGTGCTACTTATGATTAGTTATGAGCTTGCATGTGGATATAAATATGAAGACATGCATAGTGTAGTCTTCCTTCTCTTTTCTTTTATTATGATTTTGAATAAGATTTACAAAGTGTATAGTTCATTTGAAAAGAACATAACACTTGCCTAATTCCCTTCCTATTCATTCCTATACTATTACTTAAGAAGGGCATCTACATTTGCACATATAAATTGCATAAATAAAATAAATCAACCAATATAAACTTTTTGCACCTTTCTTTTCCCTTCATTTTTTTATACATATGCTTGTATTTAAGAAAGTGATATATTAGTCTGGACAACCCCGGGGTTGCGAGGCTTTAAGTAGCCCTAAGTAGGTCTTGTACCTTACACCCTAATTAACAATGGTGCCACACTCACTTATGCCTTTCATGCATACATGTGTGCATGTGAAAAATGGATAAGAAAACCTCTTTTCTACTTAATGAAATTTATGCATCATAAAATTTCCAAATTTTCTTAAGTAACTCTCTTAGCATTCATCATAAAGTATGCTAAACATTTCCATTTGTATGTATAGATATGCTCAGAATTCATTCATATGCATGTTATACATGTTGGGAAAGAAAATGAAGTGATGTGTGATTTGTGATCTTAATTCACTTTATTTAATCTTAAAATGCCTTTTTTAATGGGTTTGCTTAAAGTTGACCTAAACTTAGGATTAATTAGAACACATAATAAAACATTTACTAAATAAAACTAAACATGAATCCACTTTAGAAATTACTTAAGGTATGGAAGGAAAGAGAAGTTCTCTTCTCTTTTTCCTCTCTTTAAAACTTAGTAATTAATTGTAGGATTCATTTAAACCAAATAAAATACACTAATTAAACCAAATCAACTAAACACTTAAATGAAACCACCCATCTAAGTTGAATATCTTCACACTTAGAAAATCCAAACCTTAAAGCCATAGCTAAGCATACCACACAAACCTTTTAAAGCACACACATTAGGTTAAGTCACCACTTCTAGCTTTAGGTTAGGGTGGTGCATGGCTTGATGTTTAATTTTATTTTATGATGTATTATTTATAGTCTAGATGTGAGGGTTAATGTGCGTAGAATGAATGGCAAGGCGATCTTAGTCCAACCATTATTTTCTGTAGGAGATTGTGTGGGTGCTGTAAAAATATAACTGCTTTTGCTGTGTAGGTGCTTATACCCCTAAGAATAATCTAATAGGCTAGGTGGACTTGGTTACCCATGTGTGGGGTGCTAAGTCTAACATACATGCTTGTGATTTGTATAGTTTGTTTAGTTAATCTCTATTTTCCAGGTTAGTTAGATTTATTTTTTCTTTTCATGTATTTTTGCAATTAAGATTTTGGAATGATTGTTATGGGAGATTAGGATGAGCATTGGTCATAAGATTACATCTTATGTACCATGTGAAGCCTTTGGAGCAACTACCTTCCAACCATCCAAGAGAAGGAACCAAAAGAAGAATTAAAAGAAGAAAGAAGAAAGAAGAAAGAAGAAAGAAGAAAGAAGAAAAGAAGAAATGAAGACACCCATAACATGAATTTTCTTACTTGATTGTAAATTAATTCATTTTATAATTTGGGTTGTATAAGGGTAGAGCTCGGCTACCCAATTTGCTTTCAGTTTGTGGTCATGGGAGGCCTTTTATTCTTTTCGCGTGCTTTATAAAATGTTTGATGTTTTGTTTAGCTTGTGCATTAAGGTGGCATGTTTTCTAGTTTCTTCCTTGCTTGAAGTATGGCCTGGATGACGATTAGGCTCTTAGGAGAAAAAAAATCTTCTACCAAATTAATCAACTAAAAATTAAAATAAATAACTCATAACCTCATTTAAAGCCTAAGTTAAAATCAAGATAAAAGAATTAGCAACCTCTTTCTTTGGAGTATTTCTTTTATAACATCATGCATAAAAGTATATTGTTACTCTTGATTGGATTCCACCTTTGAGAAACTTGGCTTGACCTTGGAGAGCCATGGTGGATACACACCTCCTCCCTTCTCATTGATTTTGGCCAATAATCTTACTTCTCATGCATTAGGCATATGAATCATATAAGCCTGAGTCAAATGATTGTCCAAAAATAAAAATAATATGTAATATATTTTGCATTAGATCTAAGTCATTTTTATGCCCTTACATGATCTAGTCTCTTAAGGAGTTAGTTTAAGGACTTAGTCTCTTTCTAAATAAATAACAATCTAACTATCTTGCATAAAGTATATGACTTGCCTACATGAATTTAAAATAGTAGGAGGAGTTAGTTGGCAACCACCCCAGTGATGTAATTCAATCAATTGGGTGATTTGTCCTCTCTTGTAGAGGCAAACCAAATACCCATTTTTGCCTTAGATTTAGGTCGTGCTTATTGGCCTTCACCAAAGCTCGCTAAATTTAGGTTCTAAGGTTGCTTCTCCCATATGTGGGCCATAAGTATAAATCCTCACCGCTTAGGCATTTCATAACATTGTATTATGGAATTATAGCCCTAAATTTCTAATAAAAATTCAATCAAATAAAGAATTCAATTTTAAATAAGTAAAGCTAACTATATGATAGTTTGAGATGTTTACTAGGTTTCCTAGCATTGTGAGCATCTCCTACTTATCTTTCCCTAGCTTCGATAATAACTCTCTCTCTTTGATCAATCTAATTTGATCTTTCAAAATAAACTAATCGATTGATAGTCCTGCCTATTGAAATCTTTGGAGACAATGATCATTTACCTTAATTGAGAGTATTCCTAAGGGATATCATTTCTTAGAATGTAATTAACTATGGGGGCTTGCCCCTATAGGGAACTTAATGAACCTAATTTAAAATAAACTCTACTTTACTTTTCCATATAAAGTAGGGGAAGAATCTTTGGTACACATGCAGGCCCATTGTCCTTAGGAGTCCTTATTGAGGTGATTAGGTCCATTATAGGGTGGTGACTTCTATCTTTTGAGATAGTACACCTCTCTTCAACATCATACTCAATCACCCTCAATAAGAATATTTGCGGATCTACGTGGTG
Organism: Cymbidium sinense; assembly: GCA_021442155.1. Taxonomy (NCBI): domain Eukaryota; kingdom Viridiplantae; phylum Streptophyta; class Magnoliopsida; order Asparagales; family Orchidaceae; genus Cymbidium; species Cymbidium sinense. Next base: position 30,786,082 of record CM038220.1, on the reverse strand, counting down.
TCAAAAATGCATAAAAAAGAAGAAAGTATATTTCTATCTTCATTTTATCTCGCATAGAGTGAAGATGGAAGTATACTCCTTTTTCTTTTAAGAAATTTCCACTTATAAAATTTCACCATAATTATGTAGAACTTGGCTTCTGTCTTTTAGTCATCTATCTCTAATGGCAACACTATAGGGCCTAAAGCCCTCTCTTGTTCATTGAATCCTCTTAACATCATCTAATCTTTTCGGAGTTCAGACGTGTCAATTCTTAAGTAGGCAAGGGTCTTTAGACTCGTAATATTCACTAATGCACCTAGATCAACTAACACCACGAGTCAATCAATGTCTATGTGATGTAGGGGGTTATGCTAGTTACTCCCAAAGAAGGTCTTCATGAATCCATGGGATTCTCTTGAATAACATGCCTCCTCTCAAATAGGATCATAAACATATTAAGAAGAGCTTTGATCAATGACTCCCTCATCTCTTTGGATAAGATAAGGGCATCATATATGCTTAGTTTAGCTGGGAACTTTCTTAGGTGAGTGAGGACATTATAGTCAACTTTGGCTGATCCTCCATAAGCATATCCATGGGTGGAGCATCCTGTGGATGGGCTTCTTGATCACTAGAACCAATGACTTGTTTACCATTATCTTGAGGTGCTACCCAAATAAATCCCAATGATTTGCTAGGATATTGTTTACCCTTATCTTGAGGTGCTACCTAAATAAATCCCAAATAAATCCAATGATTTGCTAGGATGGTGATGGGCATCATATATGCTTAACTTAGCTGACAACTTTCTAAGATGTGTTAGGATGTTGTAGTCAACCTTGGCTTGATCCTCCACAAGCATACCATAAGTGGAGCATCCTGTGGAGGGGCTATCTGTTCTTTAGAACCAATAATTTGCTTACCCTTATCTTGATGTGCTACCTTAGGAGGTAGAACTTTTCTACTACTGAGGTTGACTTCAGTGACTTCATGAGATGATTTAGTGAAAAGTTTTACTTGCTCATCAGGTTCACCAGTAGCTTCTCCTATAGAATCATTGGAGTCAGATGAATCCAAATCAATCTCAATGGGAGAACCCAAATGATTCAGGAATGGAAAATCCATTTCTAAATCAGAAGAGGAATGATTGGAATGAAAGTTATCATTATTATTTTGAAGACTTGGAGAGTTTTTGAGAGGAATAAAATCTAGAGTATCAGAAGTGGACAAGATGTAAGTGAAAGCTTTCTTCATTAATTTCTTATTAGATGAAGGTACATGATATAAATATAATAAAGGAAGTGAGGTAAGGGGTTTAGTGCCCTTGTCCATTGATACAATGCTCCAACTAGTAGAAGAGGAGCTAGTGGAAGAAGTTGTTGTAGCTGTAATGGTGGATGGAGTGCTGGACTCGGACGGTAGTTGTGCTACTATGCTATCCTGGGCAAGTAAGGTGGACTGCTGCTGCTACGGGGCTTCTACCTCCTTCAAGTTATCTTTAGCAACTTGCAAACCTTCCTTAGAGTTGAAAGTTTGAGCTGCTTTAGGCACCTACAAGGCTAACTTTTTGATCTTAGAGATGATTTTCTTGGAGGTTCAGGATATGGAGATATCCCAACCTTCCCCTATTTTAAGAAGATCGCTTGTATCCCCAAGGATTACCCTAACAGAATTGGAGGGTTGTTCTAGTAGATATTCCTTAGGGATGACAATGGTACCTAACTTGTAGCTATGCTTAAGCTAGTCCTTAAAGGGTAAAGCAATCTTCTAAGACATGACCTTGCATATGGTGGTAGGGGAAAAAGTTTGGATCATGACTCTTGCCCACATCCTCTAGCCTCCTAGGCTCTGGTAACTAAAAATTAAGCTTCTTTAAGAGGTTCTTAAAGATCCTCTTGACTACCTGCCTCTTGAATGAATAATTATTCAATTTATCAACAAGTAGGTAAATAGTAGCTAGATGGTGGATAGAATGCACTCGATGTTGTGGGTGGGGATACTACTATATGGATGGGGATACTCCAAGGATGGTGGAGGAGGTGGCTAAGGATTAGGAGGTGGCGAAGGAGGTGGTAGAGCGTGTTAGGTCTTTGAATCTGGGTTACTTCTTTGTCAACTACTGATTACCCCGGATTTTTTTCAAATGCCTTTTTTATTTATTTGGCTTGGTGGATCTTGGAAAGGTGACTATTTGATCTCTCCTTGTAGATTATCCACCTTGTTGATTAATTTCTCAAATGTCCTAATGGTGAACCCTTTAAGCATGAAGGTGATCGGACCATGAATATTCTTGAGTAAAATTTCAATGGCATGTTGCTCAGACAGCTGTGGTTCACATTTCATACTTAAATTATTCCATCCAAAAATATAATCAATAAGGAACTCACCAGGGTATTGTTAATCTATAACAAGATTGCTAACAGTTACCCTTTATTATGCTTCAACAAATCTCTTAATAAAGAGCTGCTCCAACTCAGCAAATATCTTCACTGAACCATTGGATAGTTTAGCATACCAATCAAATGCGGTGCCTGTCAAACTAATAATGAAGAGATGGAATAAGAGTGCATCGTTGCCACCGACATTACAACATCCTTCCTTGAAGTGTGCTATGTGCTGATGAGGGTTCCCACTGCCATCAAAAAATTTGAAGGAAGGAGGCATAAAACCCTTAAGATATTGGACACCATCAAATTCCTCTGAGTTGGGTCTACCCTTTGGAATAGATGAGCCACCTTGGGCTTATTCCAATGCATCCTTCACTTGTTGCTCCACCAACTACTTGATATCTTTTTCTTGCATGGAGGTGCGGTCCACCACCTTCCTATGCAAGCTACCACTGTCCTGATCTACTAGAGAAGTGCTTTTGGGCTGATCTAGAACATGCGCTAACTCAGGATGATCTATCTCTATAGATGTATAATGTGGTACTGAGGCCTGATTTGAAGTGCATGGAGGGTTGTTAATAGGTCTTTCATTCTTTTTTCCATTCAGTTGATTTGATCATCCTTTTGTTTAAGCTGCTGATGGAGGTGTTGGGTTGAATGGATGGCATCATCTTCCTCAACCACAATACCTTCCTGACATGCTGATCTCTATGAAGGGAGCTCCTAATATACCATATGGACTCAATCCAAGAGATCATCATCTGATCAAAGCTTTCCTCCTCATGTCGATTGGTCACTCCCTAGAAGCTCTCTCTTCTTTGTGAAGTATTGTGCCAAAATCTCATCTAGGGAATGATCTAATCGTGCTGGTACAAATACGTGCTACTAATTGGTTGAGGGGCTACATTCACTAATGGATATGCACCTAATACTACCTATCACTGGAGTGCTAGCTCTGGGAGGGTCATGACTGCTAGAAGAGACATGCTCATGGCTGCTCATGGGTGGAGTAGTGTCCCTAAGGAGATCCATTTCCATAGGGACTGCAGAACTATCCCCTTCCCCTTCTACAACTGTTGTTGTCACCGCCTCTGATGGTTGTTATTATGGTGGTGTGACCATGACATTATGGGGTCGCCACTCCTTCTTCATCAAGATATAAGTAGGAGGTCGAGTAGGGGAACTCATCCTCACCTCAGTCGATGGAGTAGATTAAGTGGGATCCTTTAGCTGAATCACCAATAGGCTTTCTTCTCCTCGGGTGTTATCTTCTGTGCCTTTGTAGGCACGGTGGATGGCGGGATGTAAACAAGTGATGGTGGGCGAGAAGTGGATTAGTATGGTGGAGGCAACACTTGCTCCCTCTAGGCAGGAGCTCCTCTCCTATGGTGGGTAGTACCCATCAGAATGCTCTTCGGTATGATGCATGGGTAGCACATCTCAGAAAGTCCACAAGATCCCGCTCGCATACCTATGTCTCTCTCTGTTAGTAATCTATATGCAGGGCCTCCCTCCAGCCCTCTCTATCCGATGTTTGCCCACACTATGGGGATGATAATAAATTAAATTAAACTGACTCGATGTCGTAAGCTCCACCAACTTGGCACATAACTGATCTAAGGTTGGCATACGACCTTTTTTGTCGCTGATAGGAATCACAAAATGAACTATGGGTGGAGGTGAAATTGATTTTCTCCTAATATCTTCCTCTCCATTAGAACCAGAGAGGGGGTGAAACTTGTTCTCTGTGATAAGAGGAGACACTATCCTAGGTAACTCCTCTTTTGTAGACTAGGAAATTGCCTATAGCTCCTTGGCTATATGGTCATGATGCCGCTTGATCTTGCGACATCAGTTGCAGCATTGAGTCCTAGTAGGATGGGTAGCATGAGAACTAGACCCAACCTCATAGGTGGGGGAGACTATCCACAGACCCTTGGAAGGAGCCAAGAGTGGGTGTTAGCCTGGGGAGAAGGGGACCAATGACTGCAGCAACTCTGCAAGAACTGCCATAGCCTTCCTCTTTAGTGAGGAAACTCTAAGTCGGATGACATCTCAACCTAGATGACCAGCTTCTGCCCGGTCACCACACTTCTGCTGATGGTTGTGAGGATGGTCCCCTCACAAGTGATCCTAGCCCCCTTGAAACCTCGACCAAAATGAATGAGGTGGGCAAAGTCAGTCTGTAAGAGGCTGGCCTGATCCAAGGCCAAATCTATCTCAAAAGGAAAAGTAAACAAGTACATCTGAGCTACCATGTGTGAAAACTACAAAGACTACCCTGGCTGATCTGAGTTGTATGTTTGCATTTGTTGAAATATAACTTGTATCAAATTTTTACCTTGATATTTGTTCCATGTGAGTAACAGAAGTTTGAAGTTTTAAACCCACGCTCAATAATTCAAATAAGTTAAGTGGGGTTCATTAGAGAGATTTGGATATTGAGGAGAGTCTTTGCCATTTGATTTCAATTTAGAACCCATACTCAACCAATTTAGGTAGGTTGGGTGGGGTTCTAAAATTTGAGGAGAGATTTTCTTGGAGATATTTATGTTTTGTGCATCTTGTTTGAAAATATTGATAGTTTGAAAGACCTTTACTTAGCAAATTTGGGTATGATAAGAAGAGGTTATGACTGTGTATTTGCAATATTTTTGCTTGTTAAGATTTGATTGTGTGATATTTTGATTTGAAAATGGAGCTTCTTACTTAACAAATTTGGTATGTTAAGTGATTGTCAAATGTGATTGTGAGATAGACTTGCTTTTCTTTGAAGATGGGAGTCCCAATTAACAAATTTGGTATGTTAAGTAAAAGCCCCAAATGCGTTTGAGATACGTTTATTTTTCTTTGAGAATGAGACTCTCACTTAACATATTTGGTATGTTAAGTGAAAACTCAAGTGTGGTTTGACATGAAAAATTGATCCTTATTTAACAAATTTGGTATGTTAAAATAGAGATCAAATGATGAAAGAGACCTCACTTAACAAATTTGGTATGTTAAGTGAAAGTCAAATGTGTTTATGATTTTGAAAATGAAACCTCACTTAACAAATTTGGTATGTTATGAAAGTCAAATGTTTATGATTTTGAAAATGAAACTCTCACTTAACAAATTTGGTATGTTAAGTGAAAGTCAAATGTGTTTATGATTTTGAAAATGAAACTCTCACTTAACAAATTTGGTATGTTAAGTGAAAGTCAAATGTGTTTATGATTTTGAAAATGAAACTCTCACTTAACAAATTTGGTATGTTAAGTGAAAGTCAAATGTGTTTATGATTTTGAAAATGAAACTCTCACTTAACAAATTTGGTATGTTAAGTGAAAGTCAAATGTGTTTATAATTTTGAAAATGAAACTCTCACTTAACAAATTTGGTATGTTAAGTGAAAGTCAAATGTTTTTATGATTTTGAAAATGAAACTCTCACTTAACAAATTTGGTATGTTAAGTGAAAGTCAAATGTGTTTATGATTTTGAAATGAAACTCACTTAACAAATTTGGTATGTTAAGTGAAAGTCAAATGTGTTTATGATTTTTGAAAGAAAATAACTTATTTAACAAACTTAGGTATGTTAAATGGAGTTCAATTTGTTCTTATGATTTTGAAAAGGGGTTCTCATTTGACGTACTTGGACATGTCAAATGAGCTCCAAATGTATTTTGAAGTCCAAGACTTTGGCAAGAAGGAGTTCTATCGACAAATGCAAATAAATAGAATTCAATTTTCTTTACCTTCTCCAAGGAAGGGGAACTCCCATTTAACAAATTTGGGTATGTCAAGTGGGTTCAAATATGTCTTGACTTCTTTTGTGTGTATGATTTATTACTTTTGAAAAGGAGGAAAACTTCAACTCTAGCACATGTGAAGTATGCTAAGTGGAGTTTCAATTTTATATCATGATTTTATTCGAAAATAGAATCTCCATCCAACAAATTTGAGTGTGTGGGATGGGGATAGCTATTTCCAAAGAAAATGTGCTTTTGAAAAGACATTAAAAATGATTGATTTTGATTTTGAAAAGAACCTCCATGTAACAATCATAGGATTTGTTAAACGAGGTTTGGTTATATGTGTTTTGTGCCTTTTGAAAATTTCTTACAAATTTTTGTGTAAAGATCTCTTATTATGTGGATTTTGAAAAAGTACTTTTGGAAAGACATGTTATTTTGGAGAAGGGTTTTATTTTCTTATTGTTCATTGGATGAACCTTGCCTCACCATCATGATGGTGAAGAGGTTCTTAATTTTGGTCATCTCCATTGTTTGATTAATTTTAATTTTCACCTATTGGGGGAACCCAATAGGGATTTTAAGACCTACACAGAGTGAGGTCCTAAAACCTAAAGGATGTTGGCAAACTTTGCTTAAGGATGAAATAAGCTAAGTGCCAATGAAAAGAATGATAATTTTGAGACTATATAAAATATAAGTCCATTTTGATGCTTAGACATAATAATTGTCTACTAAAGATGGAGAGAGGAACCATCCCTAGTGGAGTCGCCAGAAAAATTTGTGGTGTTTATTTTTGAGATATGGGACACCACGCAGATCTTAGGGGGTACTTATTGAAGTGATCGGGCATGACAATAAGGAATGATGTACTATCTCGAAAGATAGAAATCACCACCCTATAATGGACCAATCACCTAATAAGGACTCTAAGCATGATGGGTCTTCAATATACTAGAGATCTTTCCCTACTTTACATGGAAAAGTAAAGTAGGGTTTATTTTAAGTGGTTCATTAAGTTCCTATGGAGGCAAGCCCCATAGTTAATTACATCCCAAGGAATGGAATTCCTTAAGAATACTCTGATTAAAGTAGAAAATTAGGGTCTCCAAAGATTTCAAGATTATCAAAGGATTGGCTATTTTAGAAAATCAAATGGGATAGATCAAGGAGAGACTTATTTTGGAAGCCAAAGAGATGAGTAGAATGCTCATGATACTAGGAAGAAGCCTAGTGAGCATTCCACCTATCCCATGGTTGCTTTATATTTTGAAATTGAAGAGAGTTAATTGTATGAGTTGACATTTTATTAGAATACTAGAACTTTTAATCCCACAACATAAGATTATGGAAATGCCTAAGAGGTGAGGATTTATGCTTATAGCCCCAAAGAAAACATCAACCTTAGATCCTAAATCTAGGGTGCTTTGGCGAGGGCCAAAACATGACCTAATTCTAAGGAAAAACATGGGTATATGGTTTACCTCCACAAGAGAGAATAAACCACTAGACTGCTGGACTTATAACCACTTGGAGTGGCAACCAACTAACTTCTCCTATGCTTTAAATCCATGTAGGCAAGTCTTATGCTCTACAAGATGGCTAGGTTGTTGTTTATTTAGAAAGGTGACTAAGTCCTTAAACTCACTCCCTAAGAGATTATAGCATGAGTGATATGAATTCATTACTTAATCTAATGCAAATTTTATCAAATTTATTTGATTCTTTTGGATTCTTTATTTTGACACAGGCTATGAGATTTTGTATGCCTAGATGGATGAGAACTTGATTATGGGCTAAATCAAGAGAGAAAGAGGTGTTCTTCCATCAAAGGCTCTCATAGGTTAAGCCTTTATTCTCTGGCAAGATGGAAGCCCCTCTTAACAAGAGTGGAAGAATATGACATGCATGTTATACATACAATCATCCATTAAAGGGTTGCTAAATATTTTATTATCTTGATTTAATTCCTAGGCTTTTATGTGAGGTTATGAGTTATTTAAAATTTTAATTATGAGTTATTAATTGAGAAAAATTAATTTTATCCTAAGAGCCTACCGCATCAGCCACATTCAACATCAAACATGAAGAAACTATGAAAAGCATGTTGTTCTAATGCAATCTAAACATAACATCAAACAATTTTATAGACTATAAAAAGAATAAAAGGCCAATCGTCGTCGTCACATACACCAAAAAGAAAAAAAAAGATGTAGCTCTACCCTTTATACAACCCGACATAAAAAATAATGCATGCTATGGGGGTCTTCTTTTCTTCATTTCTTCCTTCTCTTCCTTTTGATTTGATTTGCTCCAAAGGCACCATAAGGCACCCCAAGGACTAAGCCTTCTAGCCCCCATAACACTAATCCTAATTTCTAATATAAAATTACATTAGAAATAAGAAAAGTAAATCTAGCTACACCTGCAAAATAAATGTTAGCTAAACACACAATACAACCCAAGCAGTTATATGAATAATTTGGACTTAGCACCCCACACATGGGTAACCAAGCCCACCCATCCTAACGTGAGTTATGCTTAGGGGCTAAGCAGCCTACACATCAAACACATTTAAATTTTTATTACAAGTACTTAAGCACAACCCCTACAAAAAAAATATGATTAGCTAATCACTACTACCATCCAAATGGCATACACCCTAACATCTACTAAAATATTACATCACAAAATAAAATCATGCATACAATGCCCTAACTAAGCACTAGAAGTGGTGACTTAGTATTCTAATGTGTGCTTAAGGCTTGTGACAACACTTTACTAGTTCTTTAGTTTAAGTTTCAATTTGAGTTTGAATTTATTTAAATTTTACCTTTGGGTGATTTCAATTTAAATGATTTAATGATTTATTTTTCATTTTATTTCACTTTTATTTGGTTAAAATGATGTTTAGGTTTTCAAGAATGAAGAGTAGAATGAATTCCATTTATAGACGTAACTCACCCTATTCTACATCCTAACTCCTAAAGAGTCTAACTAAGGTCCTTAAGTATCTTAATTAACCCATTTGAATTTGTGTAATTCATTTGATTTGATTTAGATTTTAGAATTTGAGTTTGTTTAATCTTCATGTATTTGATTGATTAATTTTAGATTAAATGTGTGATTTAATTAAATTTTGATAATTCAATATCCTTAATATCTAGGTTTAAGTTTGTTTAAATCCATGTGTTTTGATTTGATTAATTTTATATTAGTTTTTGATTTAATTAAATCTTGATAATTCAATATCCTTTAAATTAATGATTTTCTTTGATTTTGGTTATGTGACTTAATTTTATATATTTATTTGATTTGATTATGGTCATTTATTTGTAGTTTGATTGGATTAGATTAATTGAGATTTTATTTTGATTTTAATTGAGTTTGATTCTTTGTAATTAGGATTTTATTTTTTTTAATCTCATCCATTTGTCATGTTTATCAAAGTTTGGTTTGTATTTTGATTTCATACATTGGATAGTTAATTAGTTTATCTTTTTTTTTAAGTAGGTTGAATGAGATTTGATTTGATTACATATTAAATTGATGAGAGTCTTTCTTAAATTAATTTAATTTGATTTGATTAGCTTTATTGGTCTATGAGTTTGCTTAAGTTCAATGTGATTATTAGTCTAATTAAGAAGTATGTTTAGGTTAATTATAAAGATTTTTTAAATTTCAATTTAATTTCATATTTGTTTAGATTAATGATGTAATTAATGACTTAATAATTTAAGTTTAATTTAGGCTTTGATTAGTATTTAATTGTATTTTAATTATATTCAAATTTATGTTTGCTTAAGCTTAAGTTTAATATGATTAATTTGATTGACTTAATTAGCTTATTTAAGATGTGTGATCAAGTTAATTAGTAGATTAATTAAGTGTTTGATTTGAATTTGATTTTAAAAGTTAATTTGTTCATTAAGATGATGGATTAATTCATTAAGTTTGCATTAATTAGGTGTTTATTCAATTGATTAGCTTAAGCAATTAGTTTAATTAAGAAGAGTTTAAGTTAATTAAAATTAGATAAAGATTTATTTAATTTTAATTTGGTTTTATATTTATTAGATTAATGATGTAATTAATGACTTAATGATTTATGTTCAATTTAGATTTGATTGGTATTTAATTGCATTTATTGCTTAGGTTTAATACATTAATTTAATTGACTTAATTAGCTTACTGAGTGTGATTAATTATTAAATTTAATTTGAGGTTTGATTTAAGCTTAATTTAAGAGTTAGCTTAATTTAATTTATTTAAATTAATTTGATTCATTAAGATGATGGATTAATTCATTAAGTTTGCATTAATTAGCTATTTGATTAATTTGACTTGATTAAAAATAATTAAATTTTGAATTATTAGATTAATTAAAGATTTATTTAATTAATAACTTAATTTCCCACATGTGAGTGATTCGATTTAGTTAAGTGTTTTACTTAAGTTTGATTTGATTAAAGGATTATTGTTATTAAGTGAATTAACTATTTATTTTATTTCAATTAAGTTTGATTATTTATGATTAGAGTTTTATTTTATTTGATTCATTTATTATGTTTGTTTAATTTCATTAACATGTTTGATTTAGTTATTATGTTGAAATATTTAATGGTTAGTAATCTTATTCCAAATGGATTGATTTAGATATTAAATTAATTAAGTCACTTTAGCTTCATTTGGTTTGGTTTGGTTTGATTAATATTAAGATTATGATGTATTGGATTTATGATTAATTTAACTTTTTAGTTTACTTAATGATTAATTAGTTTCAATTTATTTATATTCATTAAGTAGTTTCATATGATTACGATTCCATGCTTAGTGTAAGTTTAGTTATACTAGTTTGACCCATGTTAAAATTTTCTAGATTTGTTTAATTTTAAGTTTGATTTAAGATTTAATCATTTAATTGAGTTTTATTAACTTAAATAGGTTTAATCATATATAATTTAATTTCCTCTGAGGTTATATGATATTTTTTTGATTTGAGGTTTGATTAATGATTGCTTAAGTGTTAATTTATTATTTAGATTATTATGAATTAATTTCTTAATTTTTTAAATATTAACCCTAAATATTTATTGTAGATTCATTAAGCTTCAGAAGATCATATTATTATTATTATTATATTATTATTATTATTATTATTATTATTATAGATCTAGATGTTAAACAAGTGATATAAGCCATTTTAAAGATTTTTGTAAATTTCTGAATTTTTATTTGTTTTATTTTATTAAAATAGAAAATCTGAATTTAAAATTTTAATTTCTCCCAATACAAAAGTCTTTTTTACTTGAGATTTTATCATAAGTGTGCTCTAACGTTAGTTTCAATCCCTGAAACTTTCAACTCAATCCGACTTATATTTTTAGAGTAATTAATGAAACTTTATTTTCACTAAAACCTAAACTAAGCTCAAACCATTCAGCATAATTTGGAAATTTTTGGTTTTTGATTCTCAAAGGCAAATCCAGCCTTACTTGTGATTTTTTGTTGGGTATTTTATCTTTTTATAAAATTTCAAAATTTCAGGACACTTAAATAATTTTTAAAATCAGAAAATAGGTGATTTTTCCCACTTAACAAGTTAGCACCATGCGGGCGTTGACGGGGCAACGCGATGCCACATGGCACTGTGAGAGAGGGCACATGGTGTTTATGGCACTCACGCGTTGGTTGATGGCCTTGCCGCTGCGGAGCTGAAAACGCTGATCCGGGAAAATGACGTGGTTCAATCCACTTCGATCACGGACGACGGTCTTGATTTGATCCGAGGATCGAGAGTAGATCGCGTTCTCGCTTAGAACATGGGTCCAACACGATTTGAGCGATCCATCAATGGGATCGATGGGGCTCACCGAAGCAAATTGATGAAAAAATACAAAAAAATGTGAAATAAGGTCTGGTTAACTCATTTTGGCATTGATTTTCTCCAAAAAAAATTCTACATCATATTGGGATCAAATAAAATTAAAAATATGGGACTTATCTAAGAGAAATTCCTAAAATTGCAAGAAAATCATCACAAAAAGTAATAAATTCTAGGGCTGGCTACAAGTTTTTGAAGATTACCTCACCGGACATAGTTTCTGGTGGTGGTGAATATTTGAGCAAGCTCTAGATGCAAGAGAAAGCTTTGGAATGAGTGTAGCCTTCACCTTTACTTTGGAATGATGTATCTTCCGATGCTTGCCATTTTCTCACCAAAATCAACCCAATTTTGGTGTTTCTAGCCTAAGAGAGATGGGGAGATCTTAGGGGTTGAATAGTGGTAGGAGGAAGTGGAATGAAGCCTCATTTCCCCTCCTTTAATAGTGACCAAAAATCCTCCTTTTTGAATTTTTGGCTCCAAAGTGTTGTCATTTTGCTTGGGGTGGTTGGGATGGATGATGGATTGATTGAGGATTTTGATTTTGCTCCAAAGTCCTCTCTTTTGCTACCATATGATCCCCATTGAATGCCATGGTGGGGAAATGCATGTGATAAGAATTAAATGAAGTTGTGGAATCCAATGTGGGGAGGATCCAGGGATTTAATTGATGTTGATTTTAGGCTATCCCAAATGGGTTTGGGTTTTTGCCCCTAATGGATCATGCTTGGTTTCAATGGATTTGGCTCAATTGTCATATCCCATCATGTAGGTTGTTGACCAATTAGTCAAATTGGGTCAAACCAAGACTTAGGTTAGGTTCAAATGATGATTTGAAGAGTTTTGGTATGATCAATTTAATTTAATTTGACTTAGAATTAATTTTGGCTCATTTAAAATCAAAAGGGTCAAATGGGTCAAGTTGACCAATTTGACTAAAATTAGCCAAATTGGCTTGGGTTATGGGTTGATTCATGTTCAATTGGCTAATTGAAGATGAATGTGGTCTTTGGTTCAAATCAATTTGGATTTAATTTAGATTTAGGCCAAATTGACTCTTTAGGCCAATTTGGGCTAAATGGCTCAATTGGGCTCAATTGATCAAATTGGGTTCAATTATGGCTTTGGTCAAGTTCAATAATCAATTTAGAATGAACTTGAGCCATTAGTTGCAATCAATTTGGGTTAGATCATGATTTGACCTAATTTTGTCTTTTAGGCCAATTTGGGTCAACTTGGATAAATGACCAATTAGGCTTGGTTTGGCTCAATTGGTTGTCAAGTCATATTTAAATATTGATTTTGGGTTGATCCAAATCATTGGTTTCAATCAATTTGATATAGAATGAGTTTTGTCTAGTTTTGGTTCATTTGGGCTAAGGGTTGACTTAGTCATATAATTAATTAGACTTGGTTTGAAATTGATATGATCATCCTGGGTGATCAACAATCATGGTGAAAGTTTTGGTGAGCAATCCAATTTGGTTGGATTGAAATGGGTCCTTTAGGTCACTTTAGTAAGTGGACCAAAGTGGATCAATTGGTTTGGTTTGGTTGATTTGATGATTGTAGGTTTCATTTATATTTGGGTAGATAATTGAATGATTGATTGAGTCAAGAGAAAATCTATTAGTTTTGACTTGATCTAGATAGAATTTTCCTAAGTCCAAAGAATTGACTCAAAGGGCTTAGATTGGGTTTGGATTTAATTTTGGATATAGTTTTGGTCATTTGAATTTGGATTTCATTTATATTTGTGAATATAAATGAAGGAACAATTGATTTATAAAGAAATTAATTGAATTTGTATTGATTTAAAAATTAGTTTTGGCTAAGTTTATGAAGGTGGTTTATATGGCTTAAGAAGGGTCTTAGGATTTGAATTTGATTTTGGGTTTCAATCATTTGGAGTCAAATTTGGGATATGATTTGGAATTTGGATTTCAATTTGAGGTTTGATTTGAGATTTGAATGGTTTGATTTGAAAAGTGTATCTATTGAGGCTATAGGGAATAATTTAAGCCCCAAGGCATAGCCTAATCTTATGATTAACCCTTCTAAGTCTCTAAAGCTTAAGTGTTCATGTAATCACTAGATTGTCTTATGACTAAGAAAATCTTAGTGTCTAGAAGAGTTCTAAGTCTAAGAAGAAGAGTTGAGAGCTCACTCCAAAAGTGAGGTCAACATGGGTACATCATTGAAGAATGATATACTATCTCGAGAGATAGAAGTCACCATCCTACAATGGACCTAATCACCTTATTAAGGACTCTTAAGGATGATGGGTCTTTGAATGTACCAGAGATTCTTCCCCTACTTTACATGGAAAAGTAAAGCAGAGTTTATTTTAAACTAGGTTCATTAAGTTCTATGGGCAAGCCCTCATAGTTAATTACATCTTAAGGAATGAGATTCCTTAAGAATACTGACAGGTAAATGATCATTGTCTCCAAAGATTTCAAAGATAGACTATCAATCAATTGGTTTATTTTTGAAAGATCAAATGGGATTGATCAAGAGAGGAGTTATTATCAAAATCAAAGGGAGATAAGTAGGGATGTTTATAGAAGCCTAGTAAGCATCCCAAACTATCTATGATTGGGCTTTATATTTTTAAAATTAAGAGAATTATTTGTTTGAGTTAAATTTTTATTATAAATCTAGGACTTACAATTCCATGATATAAGATCATGGAAATGCCTAAGATGTGACGATTTATGCTTGTAGCCTGCAAAAGGAAGTAGCAACCTCTGAACCTAAATCTAGGGAGCTTTGGCTACAACCAAGGCACGACCTAAATCTAAGGCAAAAATGGGTATATAATTTACCTCTATAAGAGAGGATAAACCACCCAACTGTTGGACTTACAACCACCTGGGGGTGACCGCCAACTAACTCCTATTATGATTTTAAATACATGTAGGCAAGTCATATGCTTTTGCAAGATAGCTAGACTGTTGTTTATTTAGAAAGAGACTAAGTCCTTAAACACACTCCTTAAGAGACTAGATCATGTAAGGCATGATTAATGACTTAAATCTAATGCAAATTTTTGTTATATTTTATTTTCATTTTGGATAATCAATTTGACATAGGCTTTAGGATTAATATGCCTAATGCATGTAAAGTTGGATTATGGGCCAAAATTGGTGAGAAAGGAGGTGTGTTTCCACCATGGCTCTCAAAGGTCAAGCCAAGTTTGCTGGCAAAGATGGAAGCTCTCCATAACAAGAGTGAAATAAGATGCTTTTTTATGCATGATGTGAAAATATATAACATCCAGCTAAGGGGTTGCTAAATCTTTTATCTTATTTTAAAACCTAGGCTTTAGATGAGGTTATGAGTTATTTATTTTTAATTTGAATTGATTAGTTGGATGGAAAACATATTTTTAAGAGCTTAATCATCATCTAGACCATACATCAAAGCAAGGAAGAAACTAGAAAAATAAGTCATCTTAATGCACAAGCTAAATGAACATCAAATAATTTATAAAGCAAGAAAAAAGAATAAGAGGCCTTTGTGTTCACGCACAAACCCAAAAATAAATTGGGTAGCCGAGCTCTACCCTTATACAACTAGGATTACAAATGAATTAATTACAATAAAAAAATATTCATGTTATGGGGGTCTTCATTCTTCATTTCTTCATTTTCATTCTTCTTTCTTCTTTCTTCTTTATTCTTTTGGTTGGTTAGAATGTAGTTGCTCCAAAGGCTTCACATGGTACATAAGATATAGTCTTATAACCAATGTTCATCCTAATCCCCATAACAATCATTCAAATCCTAATTATAAAATTATGTGAAAATGGGAAAAGTAAATCTAACTAAAACTTGCAAAATAGAGATTAGCTAAATAAATCACACAATACCAAGAATGTATATGAATAAATGGACTTAGCACCCCACACATGGGTAACCAAGTCCACCTGGCCTATTTTGGATTATGCTTAAGGGTATAAGCAACCTGCATATCAAAAAGCATTTATATTTTATTACTGATCCTTAAGCACAATCCCCTACAGAAGATAATTATTAGACTAAGATCATCCTACAATTCAGTCTACACACATACACCCTAATATCCAGACTAAAATATCACATCACAAAATAAAAATAAATATCAAACCATACACTGCCCTAACATAGGACTAGAAATGGTGACTTAGCCTAATGCGTCTATCATTTAAGGTTTGTGTGGCATGTTTTAGCTAGGCTTTAAGATTAGAGTTTTCTAAGTATGAAAATATTCAACTTAGAGGGTGGTTTCATTTAAGTGGTTTATTTGATTTGGTAGATTTTATTTTATGATTTGATTTGGTTTGAATGAACCTATAATTAATTACTAAGTGTTGTAAAGAGAGGAAAAGAGAAGAGGACTCCTCTTTCCTCTCTACCTTAAGTAATTTCTAAGGTTGATTCACTAATGATTTTTATTTTAGTGGATGTTTTATTATGTGTTTTAATTAATCCTAAGTTTAGATTTTTTTTTCTCTAAACAAACCTATTCAAAAAGAAAGGCATTTTAGTATTAAGTAAATTGAATTATTATCACAAAATACACAACACTTTATTTCTTTCCAACATGTGTAACATGCATATGGATGAATCCTAAGCATAGATATACATGCAAATGGAAGTGTTAGCACACCTTAATGATGAATGCTAAGAGATATTGCTTAAGGAAATTTGTAATGTTCATGTATGCATATTTTTGTTAAATAGAAAAGAGATTTATCCATTATTCAAATGAACATTTACATGTATGAAAGACATAAGTGAGTAATGCCATTGTTTTCACACATGTAAGGTACAAGACTTGGGGCTTAAATTCTCAAATGTCCAAACTAATATACCACTTTTCTTAAATACATGTGTATGTACAAAATGAAATGAATGGAAAAGAGTCAAAAATTTATGTTTGTTTGATTTGTTGGTTGTTTAATTTACATGTAAATGTAAAGATCCTTCTTAAATGATAACATATGAATGAATAGAATGGATTTAAGCAAGTGTTGTGTTCTTTTCAAATGAACTATACACTTTACAAGTCCTATTCAAAACTATGTTAAAAGAGAAGAGAAGGAAAGTCACATAATGTGCATCTTTATATTATACTCAGATGCAAGCGTATAAATAATTATTTGTTGCATACCTTTTAGTTGTAATGTTTGATTTATAAGTTTTGAAAATAATTTTGGAATTAGTAGTGATAATAGCCTTTCATATTTTTTACTTTAGCCAAAACATGCAATTTGACATAAAGGAAACATTTCATTTTAATTTGATTTTTCAAAAGACATGAATGCATGATTTCATATGACATACATATTTAGCATGCTAGAAGAAATAAAGTGATGAAAGCATGTAAATTCATTCACCCTAATTAATTCCTAAAGACAATCCTATGGAATAAGATTATTTAAAGTGAATCAAAATTATTTAAAGAAATTTTTAGTTTTATTTTGAGTTTAAATTTTAATTTTGAAAATGTGAAAGGAGTTTGCTGGTTCTAACCCATTCCCCCATGTGTGAGTTGATTTAATTTATTTTTAGAACCATTAGATTGATTTCATATTTTGCTTAGGGGAAGGTGTTCAATAAGTCCATTAATTACCCCTTACTTACACCACTTTAACATATTTAACCAAATAATTATGAGCCAATGTATGACATAAAACCACAAGGAATTTAAATTAGCAATGCACCTAAGAAAGAAAGGGGCCTAATACATTTGGCTCATAATTAATGATTAATTAAGCTAAAAGGTTTAATTTAAGTACTTTCATAATCCTTCCC
Organism: Cymbidium sinense; assembly: GCA_021442155.1. Taxonomy (NCBI): domain Eukaryota; kingdom Viridiplantae; phylum Streptophyta; class Magnoliopsida; order Asparagales; family Orchidaceae; genus Cymbidium; species Cymbidium sinense. The sequence goes on along the minus strand of CM038220.1, from coordinate 30,768,290 downwards.
ACACATGTAGGTTGGATTTGATTTCCTTAAGCTTACTTAGGTTATTGAACACCTAAGTATCTACCCAAAAAAGGATTGATTAAGGGGTGTTTGATTGGCAAAAAAGGAATGCAGTGTAAAAAGAATGTAGTGTAAAAGGAATACATTATAAAAGAATTACTTTACAGTTGTTTGGTTGAGAGTTTTACGAATTCATGACTTTGCTTTTTTCTGTTTGGTAAAAAATGTAATGTAAAGTATTTTGAAGTTTTATGCACGACAAGATAATGAAATCGAATGTATGCAAAGAACGACCACAAGAAACATATTGTCGGTATTTAGAATTCGTCCAAATCGAGCGAATTTCAAATGCACCAAAAATACCTATGTAATGTATTCTAAATACATACATTATCTTGGAAATTTGACTTTGTACCGTATCGAAACACAAAAAAAGAAAAAACCCTACATTTATTTTACTTTACACCCAAAATTCAAGCAACCAAACATCCCCTAAGTAATTAAGTTTATGGATTAATTTTTGATTTTTTTTGAGTTTGGTTAATTAAGCTATTTAATGAAATGATTAAATCATTAATCAATTTGTAAAGTAATTAAGTTTTCATTCAAATGAAATAGGCTTAGGGAAAGATTTAGAAAAGGGCATCCTAATCTTATTCCCTAAGTCTATCCACTATTCCAAGATGATTAACAAATTTGATTAATGAATTCATCATTATTTAATAGGTTAATTAATCATTTAATTGATTAAGGGAGTGATTAAGAGTGAATCAAGCAATTCTCCTAATTAAACCATTAATAAATCTAAGAAAATTAGGGGAGGTAGAATTCATCTGACTAAACATACTGAGAAGTTTGGAATTAATCAATAAAATAATTAGGGAGTAATTAACATAATTACATTCAATAAAACTCAAATTGCATGAAATTTACTATTCAAAATTAATTAAACTTAATTTTATATTATTCCCCTTTGAAATATCATTAAAATGCATTTGAGTTTGTATTTTTTTTATTTTTCTACATTTAGTTATGTAATTTTGAAGTTTTTGTGATTATTAGGTCATTAAATCCCAATTATATAACCAATCCCATTGGCCCCATATGGACCACTGATGCGGCGCACGCTTTCCACGTGGCGTGATAGGATTCCTCACTTAAGTTGTCACATCCTATGCCACGTCAGCCGGCGGCGCTACGTGGTTTCTCCCTGGACCGCCTGATCAAAGATCGGATGGTTAGGATTAAACCCATTATTCTAATGGGATTAATCACAGGATCTCATGTATTTTTATCAAGACCGTCCATCCAAAACATGTGGGATGGATGGTCCATGATTCATCCCTCGCGCCGTGGGAGAGGGCAATCCATCATAAGGCTTGATCAAAGCTTGATTGAGCTCAGTTGACTGGGATTGATCACACACCATCAACATGCAAGGAGATGAAGATTTAAGGGCAAAAATCACTTGGGATTACAATTCCCTTCAAAATGGACCAAAGAAAATTTAATGCAAGCTCGATTTTGAATAGTACCTCCATGCGTAACCATCAAGGTAGCTTCATCTAGTGGGATGAAAATGTTGAAGGTTGAGGTTGAGTAGATCTTCCAATTGGTCAAAATCATCCTCATAGGCTTGTGGCTTTGATCTAGATCCCTCTTCTCGTGGCTTGAACACTTGGAAAATAATTGGGTCCTCTGAAGGTTCTTGCAAGAGGAATTGGACTGAAGTTGGGTTTTGAGTAAGTTGGGATTTCTTGCTACCTCCCTATTTTTTGGAAATCAATGGAGAAATGCAAAGAGCTAGAGGATGCTTGGAGAAGCTTGGGAATGCTTGCTTTAGGTTCCTATTGCTCAATAGAGTGTGAATGATTTGGATTGAAGTGGAATGAGGGAGTATATCTCCCCCCACAAGGATCATGGAGAGGTGTTTTCCATTTTGATTAAATTGATCCCATGGGTTGGTTGGGCCATTTTTTCACATGATTGGTTTTGGTAGAGGTGGAGTTTCAGCTTCCATGTGCTTGAAATGAGGGTGGGAGTGATTCCATGTGGAGAATTTCCTATTGGGTGGTTTGTTTTGGCCTTGGGTTGGGTTTGGTTGACCCAAACCCATTGGTCATGTGCACCACTCTTATTAGTGTCTACTTGGTGTCAAGTGGTCATGAAAAGGATATGACCAAATTCCAAGTGGAATTGGCCATAGGTTACCCCTTTCCCTAGGGGTAAAATGGTCATTTGGCTTTGATTTCACTTTGGGTAGATTTAGAATAGTTTGAAATTGCGTTGGTCCAAATTTTAAGGAATTTGGAGTTGATTTGATGTCATTTGGCTCATGTTGACCCATTTAGGTCAAAATGGGTCAATTTGGGTCAAGTTGACCAATTGATCAAATTGGGTCAAACCAAGGGTTGGGTTAAGTTCATATGACCATTTGAAATGTTTTGGTATCATTGGTTTGGTTTAATTTGATTTATATTTGGTTCATTTGAATTCAATTATGTCAAATGGGTCAAGTTGATCTATTTGACCCATTTCACCTAATTGGGTTAGGTCATGGGTCAGTTTAGGTTCGGTTGGTCTTTTGAAATATTTTTCAAGCTTTAGTTTCAATCAATTTTGGTTTGGTTTGATTTTGGCTTGATTTGACCTTTTAGGTCAAGTTGGGTTCATGTCAATTGGGCTAGGTTGGGTCAAGTTGGCCAATTGAGGCTTTGGTCAAGTTCAACAAGTGATTTAGAATGAACTTGACCCATTGGTTTCAATCAATTTGGCTTAGATCAAGATTTGATACATTTTGACTTTTTAGGTCAAATTGGGTCAAGTGGACAATTACGCTAGGTTAAGCTCAAATGATGACTTGGTCAAGTTCAAACATTGATTTAGAATGGGTCTAGATCAATGGTTTCAATCAATTTGGCCTATGGTGGATTTTGGCTAGTTTAGTTTCATTTGGCTAAGTGTTGACTTGGTCAATAATTTGACTTGGTTTGACCCAATTTGATCGATCTCATGATGATTGTTGCTTGTGAGGCTTAGGTGAAGTTCAATCAATTTGGGTAGGATTAGAATTTGGCTCAAAAGGGGTCACTTTGGGTCAAGTGAGCCTAAGTGGTTCAACTGGCTTGATCAAGGCTTGAAGCAAGTTTGGTTGAACTCACATATGGACTTATGATTGAAATATAAATCCATTTGCAAGTGGTTTGGAGTCAAATAAGTTTTGATTCATTTGATAATTTCAAGTTCAAAGGAAGAACATGGGTTTGATTTGGGTTTGATTTTTGAATTTAGTTTTGGCTTGGTGATTGAAGTTTGTATTTATATTTGGTTTCATGATTGAAGTATTGATTGAATCATGAAAAAAAAAATCAAGGGTTTGGCTTGATTTGAGTTTGATTTGAGCAAGTTCAGGAATTTGACTTGAAAGGCTTAGGTAGAATTTTGGTTGAATTTGTTTTGGGTATTTGAAATTATATTTCATTTATATTTGTGAATATAAATGAGGATATAAATGGGTTATGAGAAAGTTTTTTGAATTTTATTTTATTTGAATTTGATTTGAGCTAAGTCCATAAGATGGAATCAAAGTGACTTAAAAAGGATTTTTGAATTTGTGTTTCAATCATCTAGAATTGATTCATGATTTGAGAAAATCCATTATAATTGATTCAAAGTTTGAGAAAATTAATTAAGTTGGAATTGATTTGAGTTTTGATTTGGAATTAGTTTGAGTTTGAAGTTGATTTGGATTTGAGAAAATTAATTAAGTTGGAATTGATTTGAAGTTGATTTAGATTTGAGAAAATCAATTAGGTTGAAATTGATTGAGTTTGAAGTTAATTTGGATTAGAAGTTAATTTGAATTGGAGTTTGTTTTGAATTGATTTGGAGTTTGACTTGAAAGAAGGATGTGAGGATTTGGTTCAAGCTATGGCAAGTTTTCTAACACCCAAGGCATGACCTATTCATTCCTATGGCTAACTTTCTAAGTCTCTTTAGGTTGAGTGTTCACCTAATCAGAAGTGTCTTAAGATGGAAACTCTTAGTGTCTAAGAGAAGTCCTATGTCTAAGATGGAAAGGTTGAGAGCTCATTGTAAAAATGAGGTGTCAATACAAAACCCAGGTATTGGTCTTGACCAAAAAATGATCAACAACAAAAAAAATTCACTAACTAAATGATCTACTCCTAACCCAAGGTGTAGAAGGAATCAAGAGCTTAGTGAAATGTGACTCTACTCATGTCAAAGGCATAAGAGAGTGAAGGAGGAATCCATTATGGATAGAGTGTGTGAACCTTCCACTAGGGAAATAAATTCAAGTCATTGACAGGGGGATGAGAGGTTCGATTTGATTTGAGTCTCACTGGGGAGAAATTGATTTAATTTGTTTGATTATTTAGTTATTTTTGTTCGACTCCACTGGGGATAGAAAAGTAAACTCTTCACTGGGGGAGTAAGTTCAAGTAGTCCACTAGGGAGGAGAGTTGTGAAATCCACTAAGGGATTAGAATTCAAGATCTGCTGGGGGAACTGGAAAGGTTTGCATCTCACTGAGGAGAAGAGATGGTTTGATAAATTATTTTGATTTGGTTTGATTATTTTGATTTCCTTTGTTGATTATTTTGATTTGACTCAACTGAGGGAGGTTGATTGGATTTGTTTGTTTAGTTGACTCCACCGAGGGAGGAGGGTTGAGTTTTGTTTCAAATTTTAATTTTGAGATTTTAAGATGAACCCTATTGGTTTGTGATGGATCGCACTGAGTAGGGGCCATGGAGGTCTTGGTCTAACACAAATTTACCAATCCAAAGGGGTAGTCTACCAAATGCATAGTAGGACTAGCCAACCAAAGGGATTGCATTTTGCTGTGTAGCAACTATACTAGGAAGAAAGCATAGTAGACTTAAATCCTCCAAAGTAGGGATCAGTTGCTGGGGTGATCCATTGGCAAGGCAATAGATTGAACTCAACCTAAGGCTGACTATTGAGTAAATGCCACTGGGGGACTTAAACCAGCTCAAAGATAGTCAAGATTAATTTTATTTTTGGTTTGTTTTTGATGGATCCCATCATTTGATGCACTAAGTAGCCAGGCCTTGGAACAATTTACCAATCCAAAGAGTAGTCTACCAAATGCATAGTACGACTAGCCAACTAAAGGGATTGCTTTTCGGTGCAAGTGTACTTTAGAAGAAAGTGGGACTTACATCCTCCAAAGTAATCAAGCTTGGGTGATCCATTACATAAACGGATTGAACCCAACCTACTAACTATTGAGAATGTTGTTGGGACTTAAATCAGCTCAAAGATAGTCAATATTAATTTCATTTTTTATTTTTTTATGGATCCATGGATGCACTGTAGGGCCATGGGCTTTGGTCTAACACATATTTACCAATCCAAAAGGAGTAGTCTACCAACCACATAGTAGGACTATCCAACCAAAGGGATTGCCTTTCAGTTTACAATGGTCAAGTTTAAGAAGAAAGCACGGGGACTCACATCTTCCAAAAAAAGGAACCACTTGGGTGATCTTGCAATAACAAATTGAACTCACGGGTCAATATTGAGTGAATGTCATGGGGACTTAAAGCTCAAAGATAGTCAAGAATTCATTTTTAATTATTTTTGATGATTCTGGTTTGTGATGGATCACACTGAGAAGGAGCTTATATCAACCTATACTTACCTTAAATTTACTAAACCAAAGGTAGTAGCTTCCCAGGCGAGGGGAGAACTATCCAACCAGAAGAGTGCCTTTTAGTTTGCAATGGCCAATGTAGGGGATGAAAGTACGGGGACTCACATCTTCCACTACAAAAGACCATCGGGTGACGGGACTTTGCAAAAAACCTACTCCCTCCGGTTTATATCATGCTAAAAAAAGAATGTGTAGAAGCTTACATCTTCCAAAGAAAGATGACTACCGGGTAACCTCCATGGAAAAATAGATTGAACTAACCTAAGGGCACTATGGAAAGAGTGCCACCCAGAGACTTATCTCAACTCAGGTAGTCAGGCAATTCCTATAGGGAGTTCCGATGACACTGCCCTAAAGATAGGATGCCTGCTTGGGAAAAGAGGCCTTTAGGGGCTTGAATTCCTAACCCACAAACAAAAATTTTATTTGGTTGGTTAATTTGTTTTTCATGGACCCTATTAGTTTATGAAGGATCACACTAAGAAGGAGATTATATCCTAGACCTATCTCGATGATCAAAAGGGAGAATCACAAGATCCGTTGAAAAAATTCTCCAACCATAGAGGTGGCTACTATAAAAGGGGACTGTCCAATCCAAAAGTAACCCGGGTAGTGTCTAAATGGGGTCACAAAGGACGTGATTCAAATAGAGTGCTCATAGGGAAAGGGGTTGCTAAGGGCATGATCCAAAACCCTGGAGAAGACAATATGCATAGGTATTCGGTGGCCAATTCAAGGAGAAAGCACGGGGACTCACATCTTCCAAGAGTGGTGTATCCACCGGGTGAGTCGCTATCAGTATAGCAAAAATCAACAAACCTAAGGTGCTCATTGGTTTGCAACAATTAGCCTAGGAAGAAAGCGGGACTCACATCCTCTATAAGAAATGATTGTCGATAGTCTATCTTCGCTCGACGTGATATCCCACCTAGATGACTAATGAGTGAATGCCAGGGACTTATATCAACTCAAATGTAGTCAAGAGGAAGGAGGGGACTTATCCTAAACCTCAAATATACTGACCTAGTTGCATGATGATTAGTTCAAGAAGAAAGCACGGGACTCACATCTTCTTAAATAAAATCAACATGAGGTAGCTTACGGTCAAGCAAGGAATTCTACCAAACTAACAAGGCACTCATTGGTTTACAATAAGTTGGGAAGAAAGCATGGACTCATCTTCCAAACAAATGACCACGGTGACATACCAACAAGGTATGTAAACCCCAGAAAACTAATGAGTGAGTGCCAAGGGGCTTGATCCCATATCAAAATAGCCCGAGATAAAAGATTTGTATTAATTTTTGTGCTTGTGCTAAAAGGAATAGGATGCATGGGTTCCCTTGTACCAACCCTAAACATTGGGAATTTGATGAAATGGTGCCATGAATGGTAGCTGGGATTCCACCAAGAAAGGATGCCGCTTGGGTTCTCTTACACCTAACTTAGTTGTGCTAATCAAAATAGGATGCCTCTTGGGTTCTCTCACACCTATTCTAGTAGCGTCAAGAAATTTTGTTTGATTATGTTTGTGTTGTGAAAGAGGGACAGGATGCCTCTTGGGTTCTCTTACACCTACCTAGTGGATTTGAGACAAGCAAACAATGCTTGAAAGAAGAAGATTTTGATGAATTGGAATGAAATTTTATTCTTTTATTGATAATTATTTTCAAACATGATTTATGGGTAATATTTCTTCAAATAGAGCCCATTAATTGGAAGCATCGTGTTCCCTTACAATCAATAAGTTGATAGATCCTCCGGTAGCCTTCTATGATAAAAGGGCCTTCCCAAGTGGGTTCAAACTTGCCTCCCATCTTCAAGCAACAATTGGTCTCCTTAGGACTAATAACACAAGTTCTCTACTTGAAAACCTAGGTGGACTAGCTTGTTGTGAGCTTGAATCATTTTGGCCTTGTACAACTCGAGGTTCGCATGCAGTAGTGCCTCTCCTCCAAACCTTTGAGCTCTTCTAACTGTAACTTTTTATTCTACTCGGTAATGATCTTGCTACCCAATGCTATCCTTAGTGATGGGAGTTAAACTTTTAAAGGTAGAATGGCTTCGGACCCATACACTAAGGAGAACGGGGTAGATTGAGTTGGAGTTTTATATGTGGTGTGATAGGCCCATAAAGCATCAACTAACTGCTCATGTCACTATCATTTGCTATCATCAAGCATCTTCTTTAGTATCTTTATGAGAGTTTTATTGAATGCTTCTATTAGGCCATTTGCTCTAGGGTAGTAAATGGCAAAGTATCTCCAATCTATCTAAATTCTCAAGTTATGATCTGGTGCTTTGAATGCACATTATCAATATAATTCATCGAGGCACCCCAAACCTATATAATATGGTTCCTAAAAACTAAAGCACATGATGAGCTGACCTCTGAGTGGATTCCTCCCCACTTGGAAAAGTAGATGGTGCCTAATGAATGACCCTTGGAAGAAGGAGGATCAATAGGACCCACAATGTAGGTACCCCAACACTCAAATGACCATGAGGCCAATGTAGGATGTAGAATGTTGGGTGGTTGATGTAAGACCACACCATGTACCTGACATTGATGACATCTTCAAGATACATCCATGTAGTCTATAATCATCGAAGAAGTATCTCCTCTTGATCTTTGCTTTCATCTTCAATTGGATTGATGCACAAGAAAACCAATGTATCTCACCAATCCTATGCTTCGTGTTTGTCCAAATAGCGTAACCACATTTTGATCAAAAGATCTAAAGGTGCCATCCATGAGAGCAGGAGAGAGCTCTATTTCATCTAATGGGCTTGTGACTTCTTGAGGTAGTTTGCCATGTTCAAGTAATCTATGAATGGTTTCTCCAATCCAGCCTCCTTGTCATGGGGCAACCTCCCCTTTAAGAGAGAAAGTCTCAATGAGTTTAGATCAAGGGATAGGACTTGTCTATTTTGGACTTATTGGAATGGACTCATCTTGGACATATGCTTTGGCAAGTTTGGCCAAAGCATCTACTATTATATTCTCTGGGGAACCTTGTAGATGGTGAATTGTGGAGGTCCAATAGCTTCATGGTATACGGTAAGTGACAAAGCTAGGTTTGAGAACCTTGTAGGACCGACAATTTGGTTGATGACCAACCGAGAATCTCCAAAGATGTTGATGCTCTTGACACATTGCAATGGCTATTTCAACCAACAATCAAAGCCTCATACTGCCATTATGTGGATTGGAGAGGTAGTATGAGATCTCATCACATCGAAAGTTAAGAGAACTATTCCTACCCCTGCTTTCCTGAAGAGTAGATCATGGTGCTTCTTTATGAAAGGAAGCACCATCAAAATACATCTCCCATATGGGTTGTCAACCTCCTAAGTTCATGATTTGTAGGAGATCATCACTAAGCGGAATCAAGCAAAGTGGTGTCGCTAAGAAATCTATTGCTTGTCCTTTCATATGGAGGTAGAATGTGATATCAAACTGAGAGAATCATGACCAATGTGCCAAACATCCGAAAGCCATGTCATGAGATACAGAAGTGGATTGGTTAAAAATCAAGTTCACCTTATGAGAAAGCATAATGTCGTAGCTTTGGGATGCAAAGATCAAAGCTAGGCAATGTTCTCAATAGTGGGTAGTTTTCACAGAATCAAATGATGGTTGAGGTAGAGAGAGCCTCCTTCCCTTCATCGCTTTGGGCCAATAAAGCCTGGAGTCATCCAATGTAGAAGCAGGTAGGGATGAGTGGGCCTGGGATATCGAGAATCAGCCTTCACCAAATATCGCTTGATATCTTCGAAGGCATGTGGACACTTGTCATACTACTTGAACTTGGCATCCTTTTTGACAAGTGTTGAAAATGGCTTGCATTTCCCACTTGAAAATGGCTGAGTTGAGTTAAACTTTTAGGATGTGGTGTTTCTAAGATAGCTTTGATCTTTTCTAGATCTATTTCTACTCCCTGACGTCAAACAACAAAACCAAAGAATTTCCCTGAAGCTACTCCAAATGCGCACTTTAGAGGATTCATTTTGAGGTTCTATTATCTTAACCATTTGAAAATTACTCTCAATTCAAAGAGATGGTCTTTCTTTTTCTTTGCTTTTTACTACTAGATGGATGAGTTTGTTGAAGATCTGAGTCATGTCCCGTTGGTATATAGATCCAACATTTTTAAGGTTGAAAGGCATGTCCTTATAACAATAGATTCTGATCGGAGTTCAAAAAGTAGTGTTTTTTTCATCCTCGGGGGCCATCTTAATTTGGTTGTAGCTAGATGACCCATCCATGAAGGAGAAAACTACATGAGATGAGGATGTCCACCATTAATTCTTGATATGAAGAGGAAACTCATCTTACATGCCTTATTTAAGTCCTAAAATCGCATATACAAATTTGGCCATTCTTCTTCTTAACCGGATGACATATAAGGTATTTTTCTTCCTCGATAAAACTAGCATCCTTTTGACTCAAAATGACCTTGTTCGATTTCTAATCGCATGCATCTAGAGCTTGCTTTAATTAGATCTATTGCTAATTTATGGACTGCTTCGTCAGGAGATAATCTGGGCATTTTTTCATAGCTCCATGCAAAGTAATCCTTAAACTCAATCAATAGCCTAACTAAGTCATTGGTTTTTTCTTCATTCAGTAATGAACTGATGTATGTCAGGCATGGATTTTCTTCCATCCCGAGGTTGATTTCCTTAAGCTTGTCAATTATTGAATGGATCTCCTCTTCAAATTCTGGCACTGCTACTTTGATTTGGAGATCATATGGATCATCTAAAGTTTCTAAACACATCCTCATGAGAGCTAGTGTGGTGTGAAAAGAACTTATCAGATTCTAAATGATTGGTGATAACTAAGTAGTAATCATCATCATTGACTGGACCCACTATACCATCAAAGTGATCTTGATTATGGATCCATGTCTCTTTGTTCCATAGCTTTAAAGTACTCCATGCTTTTAGACCATGTATAAGGAATCAAACCCTTCTTTGCAAGATATAAAGGTGAGAGTACCAATCAAAAGGAAATTCCATTAATTTTATTTAAATTATCCTCAAGTCCTACATCACTTGGACTTGAGGATGATGATCCCAATAGAAATTCTTCGCTTGACATCCGGAAGAGGGGCTTCCTTAACTACTAAACCTTCAACTTTTGAGAGAAAAGTGAGGTTAAAGGTTCCTAAGCTAGTCACATATACTGATTCAATACATTCATGCTTTGTCGAGGCCCGCCATCGTTCAAAGTGTCACCTCCAATGAAACCCGCCAGGGGTTGTGGTATGCTAATCACATTAGACTCATCCGAGGATTCCAAGTCTATGTGAATAGTAGGGTACTTATGAACGAATATAACCCCGTTGGTCGGTGGCCAACTAAGGGTCTTCCACTGAACTGCCTCTATTTCGCCTCTACCTTGAGAGCCATCCTACCCGCATATCCATATGATGGAATGAACTGTGGGTGGAATGTAATATGCGACTCTACTTCTTCCTCGATATCCTTTTCTGGTTCACTTGAACTTTCATTTTTCTTTTATTTTTCTTTCTCTTTCTCTTTTTCTTCTTTTTCTTTTTTTTGTATTTGAATTTTGACCAAGTTCATGAGAAATGGTGTTTTGAGGAAGATAGTAGGTCGCAACCTCATATATCTCAACCTCTCAGACTAAAAATGAGTTTTCATCACCTTTGACATAATATTCAATCTCATCCTTCCTGAACTTGATGCACTATGAGAAGGATGGAATCATCCATGTATCCAAGGCCTCTAAGTAAAAGTGAATGAAGTATTTAAATCAATGATATAGAACTTGGCTTCACCTTCCAATCACCTATCTCAAAGGTACACTATGGAACCTAAAGCCTCTCACCTTGTTCATTGAATCCTCTCAACATCATCCCATCTCGAGTGAAAATGTCGATCCTCAAATAGTCTTGACTCATAATGTTCACCATGCACTGATGATCAGAACCTTGGAAAAAGTCCAATCGCCCATGTCCACAGTAATGTAAAGGGGACAGTTGTGCTCCATGTCTCCAAGAAAAAGGTCTTCATCTGTGAAAGTGACTCCTTGGGCTTCTCTGAAATAATGTGCCTCCTATAGGTCAACTGAAGCTAAGCATATCTCATCAAGGAGATTGATTAATGATTTTCTCATCTCTTTGATAAGATAAGGGCATCATATATGCTTAACTTATGGAAACTTTCTCGTGAGAGAGGACATTGTAGTCCACCTTGGGTTAATCCTCACAAGCATATCCAAGTGGAGCATCTGAGGGGCTTCAATCCAACTAATGACTTATTTTCCCTTATCTTGAGGTGCTGCCTTAGGAGGTAGAACCTTTCCACTACAGAGGTTGACTTCGGTGATCTCTTGTGGCAGATTAGTGGAAGATCCTACCTGCTCATCAAGCTCATCTACAACTTCTCCTAGGACCCTCAAAATTGGATGATTTCAAGTCTATCTCAAGAGGTGAACCCATAGTATTAAGAGAAGAAAAGTCCAACTCTAAATTAGAAAGAGAAAGATTAAAGTTATTATAATTGTTATTTAGACTTGAAGAGTTTTTAGTAAGAGTAGAATTAAACAATCCATCAGAAGAGACACAGATATAATTCAAGCTAGATTTATTCTTTGATTTCTTGGATTTTGAAGGAGGTACATAGTAGGAATCTAGTAAAGTAAGTGGGGTGATGGATTTGATGCCCTCATCTACCAATACAAGATGTCTACTATTGAAAGAGCTAGCTGAAGTAGAGGTGGTCCCGATGTAGTAGTCAATGGTGGACTGAGGAGGACTCTGGTGGTTGCGCCACTTGGCTATCTATGTATGGGCTGTCACATGCCTAAGCTCCCCTTTCCAAGTTATCTTGAACAACTTGCAAACCTTCCTTGATGTTGAGGTTGAGTTGCACCTGAAGGAAAGTTTCTGATTTTGGACATAATTTTCTAGAGGATAAGGAGATATCCCAACCTTCTTATTTTGATAGGATCGCAGTATCCCCAAGCCCTAATGGAACCGGATGGTTGTTCCACAAGGTATTCCTTTGATAACTATGGTCGTATTATTCTCAAGCTAGTCCTTGAATGTAAAATAATCCTCCAAAACATGACCTAACATGTAGTGGTAGGGGAAAACGTTAGGAGCATTATGTTTTCCCATTTCCTCTGGGCTTTTAGGTTCAAGTAGCTGAAAATCAAGTTACTTTAAGAGATTCTTAAAGATTTCTCCTCCTCTTAAATGAATAAGTTTAGTTTATCCATAAGAGTGTGGATGTAGCTACCCGGTGGTATGTACCATACCGTGTGGATATGGTCAGGAGGAGGCGGCCAGGTATGGGAATAGGACAACCTCTGGTGGTGAGGAGGATGATATCAGGCATGAGGTCTCATGCCGCTTCACCGTTGCTCCGCTATCACTACCCCAAGATTCTTCTCATAAGCTTTCTATGGCTTTGGCTTTATTTATTGATTTAGAAAAGGCAACTATTTGGCTTCTTCTTACAAGCTAGTGACCTTGTTAATTAATTTCTCAAATATTTTGATGGTAAAACCTTTGAGCATGAAGGCGACCAGGCTGTGAATATTCTTTAATAGAATTTCAATGGTGTGTTATTCAGACAGCTGTTGTCCATATTTCATACTCAAATTGCATCATCTGAGAATATAATCAATGAGAGACTCACCAAGGTGTTGTTGAGCCACAACTAGATTGCCTACAGTCACCTTTTGCTGAGCTCCAGCAAATCTCTTAATGAAGAGTTGCTCTAACATAGCAAAAGTCTTCACTGAACTATTGGGAAGTTCAACATACCAATCGAAGGCTATGCCTGCTAAGCTACTGACAAAATGTCTGAAGAGTAAAACATCATTGCCACCAGCATTGCAATAACTAGCTCTAAACTGCAAAATATGATGCATTGGGTTCTCGCTGCTATTGAAGCTCTTGAAAGAAGGTGGCACGAAACCCTTAGGATATTGGTTGGCATCGAATTCCTCTAAGTATCACTGTCATCAGTGTTGCAACAACTAGCTCTAAACTACAAAAAAAGCTGCCTTGGGTTCCCGCTGCCATCGAAGATCTTGGAAGAAGGTGGCACAAAACCCTTAGGATATTAGTTGGCATTGAATTCCTCTCGGTAGGGTCTACCCTTTGGAACCGATGATCCTCCTCAAGCTTCAGCCAATGCTTCTCTCACTTGCTACTCAACCATGATTTTGATGTCCTTTTTCTGTACGGAGGTACTATCCACTACCTTCTGATATAAGCTGGTGTTGCACTGCTCTATTGGAGGTAAAGTCTTGGCTGGATCTAAGACAAAAAACAACTCTAACTAACTAGTCTCTACTATAGTAGGATGCACTGCCAAGGCATGGTTTTGAAGTGCCAAAACTGCTACGGCAAGTCTTCAAGCTTCTTTCCCATCTTATCTATTTATTCTTCCTTTTCTTTAATTATTGAAGGAGGTGTTGGGGCGAGTAGGTTGTGTCTTCTTGCTCAGCCACAGCACCTTCCAAACTCTGTTGATCATGAAGGAGGGAACCCCTGGTATCAACCATGTGTACCCTTACTAAATCCTCTAACAAATCATCTTCATTCAAATCAAAACTGACCTTCTCATCCTCTAAATCAGACCAGGCATATCCTAAGATCTCCTACTTCTCTACTAGATACTGAGCTACAATGTCATCTAGGGATCGATCCAACTAAACATGTACAAAAGATCAAGGCTGACCGGTAGTAGGATCACTGTCATGAACAGATAGACATCTAACCTCTGTTGTTGCTAGAGAGCTAACCCTATGAGGGCTATGCTCACTAGAAGAAAGATGCTCTTGGCTATTGTGGAGAAAATTTTCTATATGGTCACCTTCAATTTGTGGGTGAAAAGCAAGAATATAGAAATTCATCTTTTTGGGATGCCATGCAGATCCGCAGATGTGCTTATTCAGGTGATTGGGTACGTCATCAAGGAATAGTCTACTATCTCAAGAGATAGAAGTCACTACCCTTTAATGGACCTAATCACCTCAATAAGGACTCCTAAGGATAATGAGTCTACATATGTACTAAAGATTCTTCCCCTACTTTACATGGAAAAGTAAAGCAAGGTTTATTTTAAATCAGGTTTGTTATGTTCCCTATAGGGGTAAGCCCCTATAATTAATTACATCCTAAGGGATGGGATACCTTATAAATACTCTCGATTAAGTTAAATGATCATTGTCTTCAAAGAATTCAATAGGAAAGGACTGTCAATCAATTAGTTCATTTTTGAAGATTAAATGGCATTGATCAAAGAGAGGGAGTTATTATCGAAGCCAAAAGAAAGATGAGTAGGAGATGCCCATGATGCTAGGAAACCTAGCGAGCATCTCAAACTATCCTATGGTTGGCCTTTACATTTTTGAAATTTATTTAACTTGTTTGAGTTGCATTTTTCATTAGAAATTTAGGACTTATGATTCCTTAACACAAGATTAATGAAATGCCTAAGGAGTGAGGAATTAAGCTTATGGCACAAAGGGGAGAATCAATCTCAGAACCTAAATCTAGGCAGCTTTAGTGAGGGCTAAAAGCACAACCGAAATCTAAGGTAAAAATGGGTATTTGGCTTACTTCCATAAGAGAGGACAAACCACCCGATTGCTTGGCTTACAACTGTCTGGGGTGTCCGCCAACTAACTCCTCCTATGATTTTAAATTCATGTAGACAAGTCTTATGCTTATGCAAGATGGTTAGGCTATTATTTATTTAGAAAGAGACTAAGATCTTAAACACACTCCCTAAAGAGACTAGATCATGTAAGGATGTGCTTCAAATGACCTAAATCTAATGCAATTCAAATTTCATTTTATTTTCATTTTTGGACAATCATTTTGACTCAGACTAATAGGATTCATATGCCTAAGGCATAAGAAATGAGATTATTGGCAAAAATGAGCGAGAAGGGAGGATGTGTGTTTCAACCATGGCTCTCAAAGGTAAAGCCAACTTTCTCTGGCAAAGGTGTAAGCCCTCCAATCAAGAGTGAAAATAATATGTATTTGTGCATGATGTTATAAAAGAAGTACTCATCCAGTTATGGGGTTGCTAATTCTTTTATCTTGATTTTAACTTAAGCTTTAGGTGAGGTTATGAATTCTTTATCTTTAATTTTGAGTTGTTAGATTTGGTAAAAGATATATTTTTCTCTAAGAGCCTAATCCATATCCAGGTCATACATAAAGAAAGAAAGAAACTAGGAAAAGATGCCACTTAATGCACAAGCTAAACAAATCATCAATCAATTTATAAAGCTAAGCGTAAAAGAATAAGAGGCCAAGTGTGGTCGGGTACCACCACACAAACTTGAAAAATAAATTGGGTAGCCAAGCTCTACCCTTATACAACCCAGATTACAAATGAATTAAATTACAATTAAGCAAGAAATTCATTGTTATGGGGGTCTTCAAGCTTCATTTCTTCGTTCTTCTCTTTCTTCTTCTTTTCTTCTTTCTTTATTGGTTCCTTCTTTTGGATGGTTGGAAAGATAGATGCTCCAAAGGCTTCACATGGTGCATAAGGTAAGATCTTATGACCAATGTTCATACTAATCCCCATAACAATCATTCTAAAATCCTAATTGCAAAATTTACAAGAAAAGGAAAAGTAAATCTAGCTAACACCTGCAAAATAAAAGTTAGTTGAACAAACCACCAAAGCCTAAGTACGTATATTGGACTTATCACCCCACATATGGGTGACTAAGTCCACTTGGCCTATTCGATTATGCTCAGGGGTATAAGCACATAGCAAAAGCATTTTTTTATTACTGGCTTAAGCATAATCCCCTGCAAAAAATAATGGTTAGACTAAGATCGCCCTACCATTCATTCTACACACATACATCTTAATATCCAATCTAAAACATATATCATAAAATAAAAGTAAGCATCAAACCATGCACTGTTCTAACCTAAAGCTAGTCGTGGTGACTTAGCCTAATGTGTGTGCTTTAGAGGTTAGTGTGGTATGCTTAGCTATAGCTTTAAGTTAGAATTTTCTAAGTGTGAAGCATATTCAACTTAGAGGAGGTTTTCATTTAAGTGATTTAGTTAATTTGGGTTGATTTTATTTCATGTTGATTAGGTTCAAGTGAATCCTATAATTAATTATTAAGTTATAAAGAGAGGGAAAAGAAGAGAACTTTTCTTTCCTTCCCTAACCTAAGTAATTTCTAAAGTAGATTCACATTTTAGTTTGTTTAGTGAATGTTTTGATTAAGTGTTTTAATTAATCCTAAGTTTAGATGAACTCTAAACAAACCCATTCAATAATAAAGGCATTTTAAGATTAAATAAAATGAACCAAATTCACAAAATATACATCACTTAATTTCTTTCTCAACATGTATAACATGCACATGAATGAGTCCTAAGCATATCTACACATACAAATGAGAATGTTTAACATACTTTATGATGCATGCTAAGTAATTCATTTAAGGAAATTTGGAAGTTTATGACACATGATTTTCATTAAGTAGAAAAGGGATTTCTTATCCAATTTTCACATGCACACATGAAAGTAAGAAAGACATAAGTGAGTACAACGCCATTATTAACCAGAGGTTTTAGGTATAAGACCTACTTAGGGCTACTTAAAGCCTCACAACCTTAGGGTTGTCCAGACTAATATACCACTTTCCTTAAATACAAACATGTGTACAAAAGAAATGAAATGGAAAAGAAGGAATGCAAAATTTGTATTAATTGATTCATTTTGTTTATGCAATTTATAAATGTAAGCATAAGTATACTTCTTAAGTAGTAGTATAAGAATGAATAGGATATAGAATTAGGTAAGTGTTGGGTTCTTTTCAAATGAACCATACATCTTACCAAATCCTATTCAAAACTATACTAAAAGAGAAGAGAAGGAAAACATATGCTAAGCACATCCTTAAATTTTACTCACATGTAAGCTTATAATTAAAATATAAGTAATACACCTTCAATTTTAGTCATTTGATTTATATGTTTGGAAAATAATTTGGATTTAATAGTGATAGTAGCCACTCATATTATTACTTTAGCCAACACATGCAAAATTGATATAAAATAAACATTTTCATTTTAAATTTGAATTTTGAAAAGTATGAATGCATGAAACCACTTGACACACATATTTAGCATGTTGGGGGAAGAATTAAAGTAATGAAATCATGTAAGCACATTCACTTTAATTAAATCCTAAAGGCAATCTTATGAAATAAGAAAGCTTAAAATAAATCAAAGTTTATTCAATGTCATTTTTGTTTGATCTTAAATTTAATTTAATTTTGAAAATGTGAGTTGAGTTTGTTATTCCTAACCCATTCCCACATGTGTTTGATATTTTTGTTTAATTTTTAGATGATTAGATTCATTTTTATATTTAAATTAGGTTAAGGTATGAATTAAGCAAGTTAATTTACCCTTACCTACACCACCTTAGCATAGTTAACCAAGTAATTATGAACCAATAAGATGACAAAAAAAAATTCACATGGAATTTAAATTTGCAATGCACCTAGGAAGAAAAGGGTAATGGTTAATTAAGCTAAGGGGTTTAACTTAAGTAATTTAAAAACACCCATCACACATATGAGTTGGGTTTTGATTTTCTTAATTGAACTAAGGCTCTTGAACACCTAAGCATCTACCCAAAGTAGATTAATTAAGTTCTGGAAGGTTTTAGAATTTTTTTAGAAATTAATTAAGAGAATAATTAATGAATTAACCCTTAATTAAGAGAGGATTAAAGAAAGAAAAGGGGGTTTAGAGAATAGCTTAGGGAAAATACCCAAAATTATTCTTTAAGCCTCCTACTCACTAGATCGAACCTTAATCAACCTTAATAAGAGATTAAAATACTAATCAAACCCTTAATTATCCTTAATTACATTAAGGGAGTAATTAGGAAATGCATTTGCAATTCTCCAAATTAATCCTTTAATAAATCCCAAGAAAATTTGGGGAGGTAGAAATCATCCCCCAAAACATACCCAAGGAGTTTGAGATTAATCAGAGGATTAATTAAGGAGTAATTAGCAAAATAAGATTTCCATTAAAACATAAAATCAGAGAAAATTATAATTCAAAATCTATTAAAACCAATTTTAGATTATTCTAGATTGAATTATCTTTCAGTAGAAATTTATCTCATATTTTTTTTATTTAGGGAGATATCAATTTTTAAAGCTTCAGAGATTAATTAAAATTAATTAAAACTTAACTAATCCCTTTAGCTCATTAAGCGGGACAATGGTCAACGTGCTTTACATGTGTCATGCTATGAGGGGGTTACTTAGACATCGCATCACTGCGGTGGCATGACGGCGGGATGCAGTTTGATCCCCGTCATTCGATCAAGGATCGAACGGCCAGGGATCACCCCGTGATTTCTAAAAGGATAAATCAATTTATAAACGTGCGATTAATCTCGGTAATTTATCCAAAACACATGGATGGATGACCAGAATTACCCTTGTTCTTCTCTGAGGATCAATGGATACCGTCCATGATCTAAGGGAAGAACCGAGCTTGAACAAGCTCGGATTAGGATAGGATTTTACCCTCACCATCTTATGCTAATGACAAGCCTATCCAAAGGTGAAATTCTCATGTCATGACACTTTCTTTCATAAAAGACCAACACCACCTAAGTTTAATGGTCAAAAAATTCCATACCTCATCGGAGGTGATCACTGGCACTCGAGTTTGATGAGGTAGCTTCGTCTAGTCGAGACAAAGCCCTGTTGAAAGTTTCAAGCCTTGGGGTTGAGTAGATCTCTCTATGGACCAAGCTCTCCTCCTCTCCTTTGCAGCTTTGAATTGAATTCAACTCCTCCTTGCTCTAGGAACTTGTGTGAATTCTTGGGGTGCACTCGACTTGGTCCCTTGAGGGAGTGTGAAAAGGCAATTGAAGTGAATTGGAGTATGGAAGAAGTTAGGAAATGAGAGGAGCTCCCCTATTTTTTAAGGAAGAAAATCAAGAATGCTTGATTTCAATTCCCACCTATGAAGCTTAGGAATGCTCTGTGATGGCTCCTAACACTCTCTAGTACTCAATCGACAATGAAGATGTTAAATTCAAATGGAATTAGGAGGAGTATATCTCCCCCTATGGCAATCGGACGGTCGAAGCTTAGGTTGTCATTTTGATCCAATTGACTATATGGAAATGGTTGTTTGGGCTGTTTGAAGTTGGCACATGGTCGGTTTGAGCTCTTGAGTGGATTGGTAACCTCTCACGTTCTTCAAATCAAGTGGAGGAGGTTTTGAATGGAATTTGAGCTAGGGGTTTTGGCCTTTGGTCCATTTGGGCTGACCCAAACCCATTTGGTTGGGTGCACCACTCCCCATAGGGTTGACTTGACCTATTAAGAAGGTATCAAGTAGATATGAAGAGGGCTTGACCAAATTACCCAAGGATTATACCAAAATTTGTTCTATGGCTTAGGGGTAGAATGGCCATTTGGCTGATTTTTGAATTTAAATATATTGGGTATGTTGAGAAAATAAGTTTGGCCAAGTTTCATTAGATTTGGAGTTCATTTGATATGGTTTGGCTCATGTTGACCCATTTAGGTCAAAATGGGTCAAGTTAACCAATTGGTCAAATTGGATCAAACCAAGGGTTGGGTCAAGTTCATATGACCATTTGAAATGTTTTGGTGGCTTTGGCTTGGTTAAATTTGGTTTAGTTTCGAATTTGGCTCCTTGACTTCGTTTAGGTCAAATGGGTCAAGTTGACCAATTTGACCCATTTGACCTATTTAAGCTAGGTCAAGGGTAGGTTTAGTTTGGATAGTCATATGGAGTGGATTGGTATCTTTGTTTTCAATCAATTTTGGTTAAGTTTGGCTCAACATGACCCCTTTGGTCAAGTTGGGTTCAAGTCAATTGGGCTAGGTTGGGTGGTTGGCCAATGAGGCTTTGGTCAAGTTCAACAAGTTAGTTGGAATGAACTTGACCCATTGGTTTGAATCAATTTGGCTTAGATCAAATTTTGACACATTTGACCCTTTAGGTCAAGTTGGGTCCAGTGGCCAATTGGGCTAGGTTAGACTCAAAGGTTGACTTGGTCAAGTTCAAACATAGTTCATGAATGAACTCAGATCAATGGTTTCAATCAATTTGGCTTATGGTAGATTTTTTCTTTGTTAGGTTTCATTTTGGCTAAGTGTTGACTTAGTCAACCCTTAGGTTTGACTTGGTTTGACCCAATTTGATTGGTTGATCATCCCATGATGATTGTTGATCATGATGAGAGGTATAGGTGAGTTTGATTCAACCCAATTTGGTTAGGATTAGAATTTGGCTCATAATGGTACTTTAGGTCACTTTGGTCAAGTGAGCTTAAGTGGGTCAAATGGCTTGGTCAAAGATTGATTTGAGTTTTATTGAACTTGTATGTGGACTTATGATTGAAATATAAATCCATTTGCAAGTGGTTTGAAGTCAAATGGATTTTGATCCATTTGACAATTTCATATTCAAAGGAAGAACATGAAAGGATTTGGGGTTTGATTTTTGACTTGAGTTTTGATTTGGTGATTGAAGTTTGTATTTATATTTGGATTCATGATTGTAGGGTTGATTGAATCATGAAGGAAAATCAAGAGTTTGGCTTGATTTGAAGTTGATTTGGCTAAGTTCAAGCTTTTGACTTGAAAGGCTTAAGTTGAATTTTGAGTGGATTTGAGTTTAATTTTTGGAATTAGTTTTGATTGTTTGAATTTATATTTCATTTATATAAATGAATATAAATGAAAATATAAATTGATCATGAGAAAATTTCAAGGATTTTAAGTGATTTGATAATGATTTAGGCTTAGTCCATTAAGAAGGAAATTAAGGGACTCATAAAATTTTGATGTAGGGATTTGAATTTTGAATTTGGTTTGATTGATTTATATTTATATTTCATTTATATATGTGAATATAAATGAGAATATAAATAAGTTATGAGAAAATTCCATGAATTTGAATTGATTTGATTATGATTTAGGCTAAGTCCTTGAGAGGGAGATTAAGGACTTAGGAAAGATTTTAAATATTGATTTTGATTTTTGAGTTTAGTTTGATTAGTTTGAATTTATATTTTATTTATATATGTAAATATAAATGAGGATATAAATGAATTGTGAGAAAATATCATGAGTTTGAATTAGTTTGACCATGATTTAGGCTTAGTCCTTAAGAGGGAAATTAAGGACTTAAGAAATTTTTTTTTGGAATTTGGAATTTCATTTATGAGTTTCAAATATGGATTTCAATTATGGATTTTAATCACATGGAGTTGATTTGATTTTGGAGAAAATTTAGGGGTTTGACTTGAATGAAGGAAGGTGAGGAGTGGTTCAAGCTAAGGGTAGGCAAACTTTCCTAACACCCCTAAATCATGACCTATTCCTATGACTAACTCTTTTAAGCCTCTAGGGCTAGGTTGAGTGTCCACATAATCACTAGATGTGTCTTAAGACTAAGGAACTCTTAAAGTCTAAGAGAAGTCCTATGTCAGAGATGGAGGGGTTGAGAGCTCATTCTAAAAATATGGTCAACAGCTATCATTGGATCTGGGTGGATTGGTATTCCTAGGAGGATCTATGGTCATGGGGCCAACTAAACTGTCTCCTCCTCCCTCAACTGCTGCTATCTCACATGTGGTGGTGGTGATGATATGACTATACTCAGGTCGCCATTCCTTCTTCACCACAACTAGGTAAGGTCAGTAGAGAGCTCCCTCACGGTGTGGATGGGATGGGATCTCTCGGTTGTAGCTGGATGACCAATGGGGTTCTCTTCTCCCTCGATGCAGCCTTCATGACCTTGGCTGGAGCGGTAGATGATGAAACCTTTACAGGAGATGGTGGGCACGGAGTAGAGTAGTGTGGTGGAGGCCCCACCGACTCTGTCTGAGTAGGAGCTCCTCTCTTATAGTGGGCAGTACCCATCAATAAGATGCTATCGGTATGATCAACATGGGTAGCACATCGATCGAGAAAGTCAACAAGGGTTGACACTGTTGACCGCCTGTTGTACCTCCGTGGCTCCCGGCTTGTAATCTGCATTGATGTATGGCCTCCCTGGCCCTCAATTGCTTGATCTGTCTGCCAACACTACTGAGAATGATAGAATGCAAATCAAACTGAGCCCTAGACTCTGATCGTCCATAAGCTCAGCCTACTTGGCATAGAATTGATCTGAGGTCGGCGTACGTCCTCCTCCTCTCACTAATAGGAGCCTGAAACTATACTGCTACCAGAGGTGAAACTGAAATCCTCTCAACATCCTCTCTATCAGATCCATAGAGAGGATGGAACTTATTTTTTGTGACCAGCAGAGAAACCATCCTAGGTAACTCCTCTACAGCATACTGAGTAGCTGCCTCCAACTCCCTGGCAATGCGAGCATGATACAGCTTGATCTTGTTGTTCTTGTTTTGGCACTGAGTCTTGGTAGGTCGAGCAGTATGGGAACTAAACCCAGTCTTGAAGGTAGAGGAGACAATCCTAAGAATCAGGGGAGCCTTCCCTTGGAGGGAGCCAGCGAGTGGGTGCTAGCCTGTACTGGGGCAATAAGGGGAACAACGGGGCGCATTGGTGCTGTAACTGTTACTACTGTGGAAACAGCCACACCCTTCCTCTTCAGTGAGGGGATCTCTGAATCAGATGGTAAATCAACCTGGATGACCGACTGCCTAGTCACCATGCTCTAGCTCACTGTCATGAGGGTGGTCCCCTCATGTTATCCTAGCCCCCAAAGCCTCGACCAAAGTGGGTGAGGTGGGCGAAGTCAAACAACGGGAGGCTAGCCCGATCCAAGGCCAAGTCCATCCTGAAAGGAAATGTAAATACATATACTTCTTCCATTTGGAAATTAGCGGCCTAAGAATTGGTGAAAGTCTGCAATGTTGAAAAATAAACTTGAATTAGATTTCTACTTTATTGATTTCTGAATTTTGACTTAGAATTTGAACCCATACTCAACAACTTGAAAGTGTTAAGTGGGGCTCAAATGAATTTAGAAGAGAGATATTTGAATTGATTGGAAAGGAGATTTTGAATGTAGAATCCACTTTTAATAAATTTGTGTATGTTGAAAATGGGTTCAAAGATTTTTGGAGTTTGATGCTTCCATAGGTTGATATTTGATTTTGATTTTTTTGAGTTTGAGGACCCTTTATTTAACAAAATTGAGTATGTTAAAGTAAAGGGTCGATTGCTTTTTTTTATTTGAGATTTTGGAATTTACTCACTTTAGCAAATTTGGGTATGCAAAATGAGGTGTTTGAAAACAATTTTCTTATTTTATTTGCTTATTTTGTGAATCATGTGTGAATTTGAAAATGGAATCCTCATTTAGCAAATTTGGGTGTGCTAAATGAAGAATCCAAATGTGTCTTATTTTTGATGATTTTTTTGAAAATAGGATTCTTAGCAAATTTAGGTATGCTAAGGAAATCCTGTGTTTTATTTTTGTTAATTTTTTGAAAAATAGGATTCTTAGGAAATTTAAGTACGCTGAGGAAGTCCAAGTATATTTTATTTTTGATGATTTTTGAAAAGAATATTTTTAGCAAATTTAGGTATGCTAAGGAAATCCAAATGTTTTATTTTTTGTTGATTTTTTGAAAAAGAGGATTCTTAGCAAATTTAGATATGCTAAGGAAATCCAAGTGTTATTTTTGTTTTTGATTTTGGATTTTGAAGAAGTGGATCTTCATTTATCAAATTTGGGTATGCTAAATGAATTATCCAAATGTTGTTTTATGTTTCGTCGATTTTTAAAAAAGAGGATTCTTAGCAAATTTAGGTATGCTGAGGAAATCCAAGTATTGTTTTTGTTTTTATTTTTGATTTTAATTTTTGAAAAAGATGATCTTCATTTAGCAAGTATTTGTATGCTAAATGAAAGATCCAAATGTTATTTTATGTTTTGTTGATTTTTAAAAAGATGATTCTTAGCATATATTTAGGTATGCTAAGGAAATCCTATGTGTTTTATTTTTTGTTCATTTTTTTGAAAAGAGGATTCTTAGTAAATTTAGGTATGCTAAGGAAATTCAAATGTTATTTTTTTTGTTTTTGTATTTTATTTTGATTTTTGAAAAAGAGGATCTTCATTTAGCAAATTTGGGTATGCTAAATGAAAGGTCCAAATGTTGTTTCAATTTTGAAAAGATGATTGTTAATTTTGATTTTTGAAAAGATGTTCGTTCATTTTATTTTTGAAAATGTGTTTGTTGATTTGATTTTTGAAAATTTGATTGATGCTTTTATTTTCTTGAAATGAATCTTCATTCAACAAATTGAGTAAAGATGTTCATTTATGCTTTTTGGAAAATATGATTGTTGCTTTTATTTTTGGAAAGGGATTTGTTGTTTTTCTTTTTGGGAAAGATGATTGTTCATTTTATTTTGAAAATGAAATCTCCATTCAATGAATTGAATGAAGATATTCATTTTGCTTTTGAAAAAAAAATATGATTTTGAATTTTATTTTTGAAAAGAGATGATTGTTGAATTTTATTTTGAAAATGAAATCTTCATTCAACAAACTGGATGAAGATGTCCATTTGAGATTTTTGAAAATATGATTTTGGATTTTATTTTAAAATGATCCTACAAATAACAATCATGAAGATTGTTAGATGAGGGTGATTTATAATAAAAAAAAATTTGTGCAAACATTTTATTATGTGCATTTTGAAAAAGTGCTTTTTGGAAATTGATAGTTTTATAAAGGATTTATTTTTCTTTATTTTTGGAATGAACCTTTCCTTATCATAAAGAATGGTAAGATGGAAGTCTTTAGTTTTTTTTTTATCAAGTTTTTATTTTCACCCATTGGGGAACCCAACAGGGGTTTTAAGACCCACACGGAGTAAGGACCTAAAACCTAAAGGATGTTGGCTAGCTTAGCTTAAGGATGAAATGAACTAAGTGCCAACAGAAAAGAAAGATAGTATTAAATTTGTATAAAATTCAAACCCACTATCGATACTTAGAGACAATGATCATTTACCAAAGATGGAGAGAGGAACCATCCTCGGAGTCGCCAAAAAAATCTGTGGTGAATTATTTTTTAAAATTCTTATCTAGTCTATTTAAAGGATAGAAAAGAAATAAATGAAGACCCAAAAAATATTCTCAAACACTTCTTATGTTGGACACCACGCAGATTCATAAATGTTCTTATTGGGGTGATCGTGTACAATATTAAGGAATAATGTACTATCTTGAGAGACATAAGTCACCATCCTACAAATGGACCTAATCACCTTAATAATGACTCCTAAAGACTATGGGTCTTCAGATGAACTAGAGATTCTTTCCTTACTTTATATGGAAAAGTAAAGTAGGGTTTATTTTAAATTGAGTTGGTTAAGTTCCCTTTGGAGGCAAGCCCCCATAGTTAATTACATCTTAAGGAATGAGATTCTTTAAGACTACTCTCGATTAAGTAAATGATCATTGTATCTAAAGATTTCAAAGCTAGGACTATCAATCAATTAGTTTATTTTTAGAAGATCACGTAAGATTGATCAAGAGGAGGGAGTAATTATCAAAATTAAAGGAAGATAAGTAGGGGATCTTATGATACTATGAAGCCTAGTAAGCATCCCAAACTATCCTATGGTTGGGCTTTATATTTTTGAAATTGAAGGGAATTATTTATTTGAGTTGAATTTTTTTTAAAAATCTAGGGCTTACAATTCTATGACACAAAATCATGGAGATACCTAAGAGGTAAAGATGTATGCTTATAGCCCATACAGGAAAGTAACAACCTCTGAACCTAAATTTAGAGAGTTTGGCAAGGGCTGAAGCACGACCTAAATCTAAGGCAAAAATGGGCATTTGGTTTACCTCCATAAGAGAGGATAAACTACCCGACTGTTAGACTTACAACTGCCTAAGGGTGGCTGCCAACTAACTCTTACTATGATTTTAAATACATGTAGGCAAGTCATATGCTTTTGCGAGATAGCTAGGCTATTATTTATTTAGAAATACAATCAATCCTTAAACACACTCCCTAAGAGACTAGATCAGGTAGGGCATGATTAATGATTTAAATCTAATGCAAATTTTTGTTATATATATTTTTTAGACAATCAATTTTACACAGGCTTTAGGATTCATATGCCTAATGCATGAGAAAATGGATTATGAGCCAAAATCAATGAGAAAGGATGTGTGTTTCCACCATGGCTCTCAAAGGTCAAGCCAAGTTCCCTAGAAAGGTAGAAGCCCTCCATAACAAGAGTGAAATAAGATATTTTTAATGCATGATGTGAAAACATACATTATCCAGCTAAGGGGTTGCTAAATCTTTTATCTTATTTTATAACTTAGGCCTTAGGTGAGGTTATGAGTTGTTTATTTTTAATTTGAATTGATTAATTGGATAGAAAATTTAGTTTTCTAAGAGCCTAATCGTCATTTAGGCCATACATCAAAATAAAGAAAGAAACTAGGAAAACATGTCATCTTAATGCACAAGCTAAACAAACATCAAATAATTTTAAAAGCTAGCACAAAGAATAAAAGGCCTTTGGTGTTGGGCTCCACCACATAAACCCGAAAACAAATTGGGTAGCTGAGCTCTACCCATATACAACCCGAATTACAAATGAATTAATTAAATCAAAAAGGGATTCATGTTATGGGGGTCTTCATTCTTCTTTCTTCTTTATTCTTTTGGTTGGTTGGAATGTAGTTGCTCCAAAGGCTTCACATGGTACATAAGACATAGTCTTATAACCAATATTCATCCTAATCCCCCATAACAATCATTCCAAATCCTAATTGTAAAATTACATGAAAATGAGAAAAGTAAATCTAACTAAAATCTACAAAGTAGAGATTAACTAAGTAAACCACACAATCCCAAGCATGTATATGAATAAATTGGACTTAGCACCCCACACATGAGTAACCAAGTCCACCTGGCCTATTTTGGATTATGCTTAGGGGTATAAGCAACCCGCACAACAAAAGTATTTATATATATTTTTTATTACAGCTCCCCTTAAGCACAATTCCCTGCATAAGATGATGATTAGACTAAGATCATCCTACCATTCAGTCTACACACATATACCCTAACATCCAGACTAAATATCACATTACAAAATAAAAGTAAACATCAAACCATACACCACCCTAACATAGGACTAGAAATGGTGACTTAACCTAATGTGTGTGTCATTTAAGGCTTGTTTTGCATGTTTTTGCTAGGCTTTAATGTTCGAGTTTTCTAAGTATGAAAATGTTCAACTTAGAGGGTGATTTCATTTAAGTGGTTTAGTTGATTTGGTAGATTTTATTTTATGATTTGATTTGGTTTGAATGAACCTATAGTTAATTACTATGTGTTGTAAAGAGAGCAAAAGAGAAGCGGACTCCTCTTTCCTCCCTACTTTATGTAATTTCTAAGGTAGAATCACTAATGATTTTTATTTTAGTGAATATTTTATTATGTGTTTTAATTAATTCTAAGTTTAGATTTTTTTTTCCTAAACAAATCTTATCAAAAAGAAAGGCATTTTAGGATTAAGTAAAGTGAATTACTATCACAAAACACACACCACTTTATTTCTTTCCAAAATGTCTAACATGCATATGGATGAATCCTAAGCATAGCTATACATGCAAATGAAGTGTTAGCACACCTTAATAATGAATGCTAGGAGATATTGCTTAAGGAAATTTGGAATGTTCATGTATGCATATTTTTGTTAAATAGAAAAGATAGATTCTTTTATCCATTATTCAAATACACATTTGCATGTATGAAAGACATAAGTGAGTACGACATCACTATTTTCTACACCAGAGGTGTAAGGTACAAGACCTACTTGGGGCTAATTAAAGCCTCACAACCCCGGGATGTCTAAACTAATATATCACTTTTCTTAAATACATGTGCATGTACAAAAAGAAATGAATGGAAAAAGAGTCATGCAAAAAGTTATGTTTGTTTGATTTGTTGGTTGTTTAATTTACATGTGCAAATGTGAATATCCTTCTTAAATGATAACATAGGAATGAATAGGAATGGATTTAAGCAAGAGTTGTGTTCTTTTCAAATGACCTATACACTTTGCAAATCCTATTCAAAACTATGTTAAAAGAGAAGAGAAGGAAAGTTACATAATGAGTATCTTTATATTATACTCACATGCAAGCTTATAAATAATTATAAGTAGCATACCTTTCAGTTGTAATATTTGATTTATAAGTTTTGAAAATAATTTTGGATTTAGTAGTGATAATAGATATTCATTTTCTTACTTTAGCCAAAACATGCAATTTGTCATAAAGGAAACATTTCATTTTAATTTGATTTTTCAGAAGACATGAATGCATGATTTTCTTTTGACACACACATTTAGCATGGTAGGAAAGAAATAAAGTGATGAAAGCATGTAAATTCATTCACCCTAATTAATTCTTAAAGACAATCCTATGGAATAAGATTATTTAAAGTGAATCAAAATTGTTTAAAGAAATTTTTAGTTTTGTTTTGAGTTTGAATTTTAATTTAGGAAATGTGAAAGGAGTTTGATGGTCCTAACCCATTCACCCCCATGTGTGAGTTGATTTAGTTTATTTTTAGAACCATTAGATTGATTTTATATTTTGCTTAGGTTAAAGTGTACATTAAGTCCATTAATTACCCCTTACCTACACCACTTTAACATATTTAGCAAAATAATTATGAGCCAATGTATGACATAAAACCACAAGGAATTTAAATTAGCAATGCACCTAAGAAAGAAAGGGGCCTAATGCATTTGGCTCACAATTAATGATTAATTAAGCAAAATAGTTTAATTTAAATACTTTCATAACCCTTCCCACACATGTAGGTTAGATTTGATTTTCTTAAGCTTACTTAGGTTATTGAACACCTAAGTATCTACCCAAGAAAGGATTGATTAAGTAATTAAGTTTTTGGATTAATTTTTTATCTTTTTTTTTAGTTTGGTTAATTAAGCTCTTTAATTAAATGCTTAAATCATTAATCAATTTGTAAATTCAAATGAAATAGGATTAGGAGAAAAGATTTAGAAAAGGGCATCCTAATCTCATTCCCTAAGTCTATCCACTTTTCCAAGATGATTAACAAATTTGACTAATGAATTCATCATTTTTAATAGGTTAATTAATCATTTAATTGATTAAGAGAGTGATTAGGAGTGAATCAAACAATTCTCCTAATTAAACAATTAATAAGTCCCAAGAAAATTAGGGGAGGCAGAAGTCATCCCACTAAACATACCTAAGAAGTTTGGAATTAATCAATGGAATAATTAGGGTGTATTTAACATAATTACATTCCAAATAAAACTCAAATTGCATGAAATTTATTGATTAAAATCAATTAATCTTAATTTTATATTATTTCCCTTTAAAATATCTACAAAATGCATTTGAGTTTGTATTTTTCTGATTTGTTTACATTTAGTTATGTAATTTTGAAGTTTTTATGATTATTAGGTCATTAAATTCCTATTTATATAAGTAATCCCGTCGGCGCCACGTGGACCACTAACGTTGCGTGCGCTTTCCACATGGCGTAATGGGATTCATCACTTAAGTTGTCATCATCTGTGCAATAGCGGTGGCTACGGTTCTCCAGATTAAACCCGCTTCTAATAGGATTAATCACAGGATCTCACATGTTTTAATTAGGACCGTCCATCCAAAACATGCGGGATGGACGGTCCATGATTCATCCCAGTGCTAGCCTGCGGGAAACTGCGACTGTACATCCCTTAAGGCTTGATCTGAGCTTGATCGAGCTCAGATTGAGCTAGGATTGATCACACACCATCAACAAGCAAGGAGATGAAGATCTAATGATGGAAATCACTTGGGATTATAATTCCCTTCAAAAAGGACCAAAGAAAATTCAATGCAAGCTCAATTTTGAATAGTACCTCACCGGAGGCTATCATCGGCACTCCCAACCATCGGGGTAGCTTTGTCTAATGGAGATGAAGCCTTGTTGAAGATTTGAGAGCTTGAGGTTGAGTAGATCTTCCAATTGGTCAAACTCCTCCTCCTAAGCTTGTGACTTTAATCTAGACCCCTCTTCATGTGGCTTAAACAAACACCTTGGGTAAGCTCGATTGAGTCATCTGAGGGTGATTGTAAGAGGAATTGGACTAAAGTTGGGTATTGAGTAAGTTGGGATTTCTTACTACCTCCCCTATTTTCGATTTTGGTAAACTGAGAAATGGAGAGATGAAAAGAGCTAGAGGATGCTTGGAGAAGCTTGGGAATGCTTGCTCTAGGTTCCTATCGCTCAATCGAGTGTGAATGATCTAGATTGAAGTGGAATGAGGGGGAGTATATCTCCCCCACACACACACACTGATTGGATGGCCAAGAGGTGTTTTTCCATTTTGATCAAATTGATCCCATGGAGTGAGTTGGTTAGGCCATTTTAGCTTCACATGATTCTATTTTGGCAGAGGAGTGGAGTGGTAAAGCTTCCATATGCTTGAATTGAGAGTGGGAGTGATTCCATGTGGAGGGTCAGTTTTGGCCTTGGGTTGGGTTTGGTTGACCCAAACCCATTGGGTCATATGCACCACTCTTATTAGTGTCCACTTGGTCCACTAAGAGGGTGTCAAGTGGTCATGAAAAGGATATGACCAAATTCCAAGTAGAATTGGCCATAGGTTACCCCTTGACCTAGAGGTAAAATGATCATTTAGCTTTTATTTCACTTTGGGTAGATTTAGAATAGTTTGAAATTGGGTTGGTCCAAATTTCAAGGAATTTGGAGTTGATTTGATGTCATTTGGCTCATGTTGACCCATTTAGGTCAAAATGGGTCAACTTGGGTCAAGTTGATCTATTGGTCAAATTGGGCCAAACCAAGGATTGGGTTAAGTTCATATGACCATTTGAAATATTTTGGCATCATTGGTTTGGTTCAATTTTATTTGTATTTGGTTTGGTTCATTTGAATTCATTTAGGTCAAATGGGTCGAGTTGACCAATCTGACCCATTTGACCTAATTAGGTTAGGACATGGGTTAGTTTAGTATTGGTTGATCTTTTGAAATATTTTGCAAGTTTTGGTTTCAATCAATTTTGGTTTGGTTTGATTTTGACTTGATTTGACCTTTTAGGTTAGGTTGGGTTCATGGTCGGTCTGGGTTTAATTAAGTTGGCTAGTGAGGCTTTTGTCAAACTCAACAAGTGATCACCCTAGTGGTCACTTGTTAATCTGTCACCCCAATGGTCACTTGTTTGATAGATGTGAGTCTCCACGCTTTCTTCCTGACTTGACCATTACAAATCGACAAGCGCCTTGTTAGTTTGGTAGACCTCACTACGCAGCTAGTAAGCAACCTCATGTTGACTTTGTTTAAGAGGATGTAAGCCTACACACTTTCTTATTGAACTAGACATCATGCACTAACTAGGTCAAGTATAGGATAAGTCCCCTAGTGGCTCCTTTCCTTTTGACTACTTTTGAGTTGATATAAGTCCCCCAGTGGCATTCACTCAGTAGTCGCCCTAGGTTGGATAGCACTTGTCGGGCGAAGGCATTATCCGGCAATCGTTCCAGTAGGAGGATGTGAGCCTGATGCTTTCTTCTAGGCTAATTTTATAAATCGGCACCTTTGTTCATTGATGTTGCTATGTTGATAACTCACGTGGATACACCACTTTTGGTAGATATGAGTCCCAGCGCTTTCTCCTTGAGTTGGCCACTGAATACCTATAGACATTATCTTCTTCAGGGTTTTAGATAAATCCCTTAGTGGCCCCTCCCCACAGGAACTCTACTTTAATTACATCTTTTGCGACCCCATTTAGACACTACCCGGGCTACTCTTGGATTGGACAGTCCCCCTTTCCTAATAGCCACCCCTATGGTTGGAGAATTTGTTCAACAGATGTACAGATTTTTCCTTGGACCAGTAAATCTAATATAGATCTAGGCTGATATAAGCTCCTTCTCAGTGTGAACCCTTGCAAACTAACAGGGTCCATAATAAACAAACAAATAAACAAATTTATTCGCTTGTGGATTAGAAATTCAAGCCCCCAATAGCCCCTTTCCTAAGTAAGCATCCTATAGGAATTGCCTGACTACACTTGAGTTGAGATAAATTCTCAGGTCGACACTCTCTCAATAGTTGCCCTTATATCGAGTTCAATTTATTTTTCCACAAATAGATTGCCCCGGCGGTCATTTTGTTCTTGAAGATGTAAGTCTACTACGCATTCTTTCTAGCATGACTATTACAAACTGACGGGTAGCCCTAGGTTGGGTTGACATGTTACCTTGTTAATGTGTTGCCCTAGTGGTCTTTTATTCAAGAAAGATGTGAGTCCCCATGCTTTCTTCCCTAAATTGGTCACTGCAAATCGAAAGGCACCCCTTTGGTTGGATAGTTCTCCCCTTCGGCCAAGAAACTACCCCCTTTGGATCGGTAAATCTAAGTTAGGTCAAGGCCGACATGGCCCCTACTCAGTGTGGTCCATCGCAAACTGACATAATCCATCAAATATAATTAAAATGAAATTAATTTTGACTATCTCTGAGTTGATTTAAGTCCCCCACTAGCATTCACTCATGACTAAGGTTGGGTTCGATTGGTTGTCAACGGATCATGATTGATCCCCTACTTTGGAAGATGTAAGTCTATATTTTCTTCCTAAAACACACAAAAACAACCCCCTTGGATAGTCTTACTATGTGGTTGGTAGACTACCCCTTTGGATTGGTAAATCAGATTAAGTCAACCAACATGGCCCCTACTGATCGGTCCATCACAAACCGGCAGGTCCATCTAAATTAAAATAACCCCAAGTGGAGTCAAATTAAACAATCAAATCGACAACTTCTCTGTGAGATGCAAATCTTCCAATTTCCCCAATGGAGTCAATTCAATCCCTCCGTGGAAGGTTCCACCTTTATCCCCAATGGATTCCAAATTCTAATCCCCCAGCGGATTTTACAACCTCTTATCCCTAGTGGATAACTTGAACCTTTTCCCCTAGTGGAAGGCTCACATACTCAATCCCTAGTGGATTCCTCCTTCGCTCTCTTATGCCTTTGACATAAGTGGAGTTTCATTGCACTAAGATCTTAGTTCCTTCTACACCTCTAGTTTAGGAGTAGATCATTTCTATTAGTGCTTTCGATCGTTCGAATGTTGTTGATCATCTCGATCAACACCAATATGTGCGGTATGCCTTGTTAGTCACACCACACCTATTGGACACCCTTTGTTGATCTCACTCTTGGATTGAGATCTCAACTTCTCCATCTTAGACATAGGACTCCACTAGACATTAAGAGTTCATTGGTCTTAAGACACTGATAGGTGAACACTTAACCACAGAGAAGGGTTTATCATAAAATTAGTCATGCATTTAGGGATTTTAAGGCAACCACCCTATAGCTCAAATCCACCTATGTACACTCATTGAAACCAATCTAAATCAAATCTCAAATCAATTACAACTCAATTGATTTTCTCAAATCTCAAATCAATTCAAACTCAATTGATTTTCTCAAATCTCAAACAATTCCTCAATTAATTTTCTCAAATCTCAAATAAATTCCAACTCAATTGAGTTTCTCAAATCCAAAATCAATTCCAAATTCAATTCCAATCCCAAATAATTCAAATCCTAAATCAATTTCAAATCCAAATCCTTCCTAAGCCTTATGAATCACATCCATAAGCTTAGACAAACCCTTCAAATCAACCCAAAGCCAAGTGATTTCTTTATAAATCACTTATTCCATCATTTATAGTCACAACTATAAATGAAATTGGCATCCAAATCATCCAAATCAAACGAATATAAATCAAACCAAATCAAAAATCTTTTTTTTTTCAAACTTTTTGACCTACCTTAGCTAAAATCACAATCAAATCACTCCAAACTCAAATGATTTTCTCATTTTCTCATAACCCATTTATATATTCATTTATATTTTCAAATATAAATGAAGTATAAATTCAAATAACTAAAACTAAACCCAAAATTAAACCAAAATCTAATTTATACCCTTTAGGCCAATTTCTTGGATTTAGCAAATCATTCTCAAATCAATCCAAATCCTTGGATTTTCTTTTCAAACAATCACTCCTTTAATCACATGCCTAAATATAAACATAAACTACAATCAACAAACCAAAATCAAACTAACACAAGTCAAACCCATGTTCATCCTTTTGACTTGAAATTGCTAAATGAACCAAAAACCCATTTGATTCTAAACTACTTATAATTGGATTTATATTTTCATCATAAGTCCATATGTGAGTTCAACCAAACTTGAATCAAGCCATGATCAAACCAATTGACCCATTTATGCTCACTTGACCCAAAGTGACATGAAGGGCCTTTTTTGAACCAAGTTCTAATCCAACCCAAATTAGATTGAACTAAGCCCATCTAAGCCTCACATTGTGATCAACAATCATCCTAGAATGATCAATCACTCAAATTGGGTCAAACCAAGTCAAACCTAGCTTTGACCAAGTCAACACTTAGCCCAAATGAGACATAAATAATCTAAAATTCACTATAACCCAAATTGATTGAAACCATTGATCTAAATTAATCCATAATCAATTATTAAACATGACCAAGCCCTCACTTGAGCTAGACCAAACCCAATTGACCCTCCTAGCCCAAGTTGACCCAAATTGACCTAAAAAGCCAAAATTGGTCAAATCTTGATCTAAGCCAAAATGATTGCAATTAATGGGTCAAGTTCATTCCAAATTGATTATTGAACTTGACTAGAGCTTTAATTGACCAATTAGACCCAACCTAGCTCAATTGACCTTGAACCCAACTTGACCTAAAGGTCAAATAAAATCAGAATTGATTGAAACCAAAGCTTGCAATACATTTTAAGTCATCAACCAAGCCTAAACCAACCCATGACCTAACCTAATTAGATCAAATGGGTCAAATTGGTCAACTTGACCCACTTGACCCAATTGAACCTAAATGAACCAAAACAAATCTAAACTAAATTAAAGCAAATCAATGACACCCATAGGCTCCAAATGATCATTTGAACTTGACCTAAGCCATGGTTTGACCTAATTTGACCAAACTTGACCAAAAT
Organism: Cymbidium sinense; assembly: GCA_021442155.1. NCBI lineage: Eukaryota > Viridiplantae > Streptophyta > Magnoliopsida > Asparagales > Orchidaceae > Cymbidium > Cymbidium sinense. Next base: position 30,732,431 of record CM038220.1, on the reverse strand, counting down.
GGGTCAAATTGAGCCAAATCAAATCAAATGAACTCCAAATCCTTTGAAATTTGGCCCACCCATTTTTAAATCATTTCAAATCTGTCCAAATCAAACTCATAGCCAAATGACCACTTTGCCCTTGGGTCAAAGGGTATCTCATGACTAAATTCACTTAGAATTTGGCCATTTCTTTCCTAAGGCACTTGGCATCCTTCTTTTGGTCCACATGGGCACCAATGAGGGTGGTGAACATGACCCAATGAGCTTGGGTCATCCATGACCCAAGGGAAGGCCAAATTAACCTCGACAATCACCTTTGGACACTTGGCTCACCAAATCCTCTCGCCAATCACATGGGCAGCCACTCTCCCTCACTCCTCTACACAAAATGACCCATGTGGGATGTTTTGCAACTCAAATCGATCATCCAATCCAACCCATTGAGCCAAAATGGCAAATTAGCCACTCACCATCCAATCCAAGGAGGGGAGATATCCCTTCTCATTCTCACTCAAATAGAGGGCATTCATTCCTCAGAGCTCTAGGAGTCAAAGCTAAGCATCCCAGAGCTTTCCCTAGCCATTCCCGAGCACCCTTAATTTCCATTTCTCTATTTTACTCAAAGCCAAAATAGGGGAGATCAATCCCGTGCTCAACTCACTCAATTCTCAACCAAAGTCAAATTAACCTTGCACACACCATCCTTAGACCAAGGAGAGTTGAATCAAACCATTTCCCAAGCCTCTAAGGCAGGAAGTGCAACTTTGATCAAGATCGATCACTATTGAAGAGGAGCTTGGTCGATCGAGCAAACCACTTCAAATCAAATCAGATTTTTTTAACAGGGCTCCGTCTCTACTAGTCGAAGCTACCTCCTCTATTGGATGTGCTGGTGATAGCCTTCGGCGAGGAAATTGTTCAAAATCGTAGCTATAGAAAATTTTCAGTTGGTCCTTTTTGAAGGGAATTGTCATCCCATACAATTTTGACTGTTGGATATGCATCCCCCCTCCTTTTGAAGGTGTGGGATTATTTTGATCCCAATCTAAGCTTGGGTGAGCTCGGATTGAATGAGGAAAGATGAACAATATTTGTCTCTCATCGTTTACGAAGGAAAAGGATCATACATCGTCCATTCCATGTGATTAGAATGGACGGTCATGAACCAATCACGTTTTAGACCCCTCTAATTTCCTCCTAAACTGTGGGATTAATCTCGGCCATCCGATCTTAGATCGGACAACCTATAGAAGAAGCACGTCTGCCACCAGCTAACTTAGCCGACGGATGTGACAACTTAAATAAACAATCTCGTCATGCCACGTGGAAAGCGCACTGCATTAGCTGCAACATGGCCCAACAAGATTAGGAGTTTAATTAGGCTTAATTAATCTGATTTTAATGGTGAAACTTCCAAAATTCATAACTAATTATAGAAAAATCCAAAATACATAAATAAATACTCATTTTAAAGATAATTCAGAGAAAATAAAAGAAAATTAAAATAAATTAATTTTGGATAATGATTTTGACTCAATTTGGGTTTTATTAAAAATATAATTAAGCTAATTACTCTCTAATTACTCCAACAATTAATTCCAAACTTTATGAGATTGATTAGTAGGATGACCTCTACCTCCCATGATTTTCTTGAAATTTATTGCTTGATTAATTAATTAGGGGAATGGCTTATTTTATTCTTAATCACTCTCTTAATTAATTAAATGATTAATTAGCATGTTAAATAATGATGAATTCATTAATTAAGCTTGTCAATCCTTATGAAATAGTGAATGGATATAGGAATGAGATTAGACATCTTTTCCAATCTTTCCCTTAAGTCTATTTCATTTGGATAACACTTAATCAATTTACAATTAATTAATGGCTACTCACTTCATTAAATAGTTTAATTAATCTAACTCAAAACCAAATCATTCCAGAACTCAATCAATCAATTCTTGGGTAGATTCTTAAGTGTTCAATAACCTAAGAAAATTCCAAAGGAAATTATGACCAAACTATATGTATGAGAGTTATAAAAGTACTTAATCAAACCCTTTAGCTTAATTAACTAATAATTGTTAGTCAATTGCATTAGGCCCCTTCATTTCTTAGGAGTGTTGTTGATTTAATTTCCATATGGTTGCATATCATATATTAGCTTATAATTACTTTAATTATGTTAAAGGGGTATAGGTAAGGGATAATTAATAGATTTAATTCATATTTTAACCTAATCAAAACATAAAATCAACCTAATTATTCTAAATTAAACCAAACCAATTCACACATGAGGGGAATGGGTTAAGACTAGCAAACCATTTCTCATATTTTCTAAGTCAAATCACATTCAAAAAAATAAAACTCTCCTTAAAGAATTTTGATTCATTTTAAATGATCTTATTTTATAGGATTGTCCTTAGGAATTAATTAGGGTGAATGAAGTCATGTGCTTACATTCTTTTATTTCTTTCCAATCATATTAAATATTATTTTCCATATGAAATCATGAATTCATCTCTTTTAAATTTAATTAAATAAAATATTTGCTTTTATGTAAAATTACATGTGTTGGCTAAAATTAAGAATATGAGTGGCTATTATCAATATTAAACCAAAAATTATTTTATAAAACTCGTAAATCAAATATTATAAATGAAGTGATGCTAGTTATAAATATTTATAAGCTTGCATGTGATGATAGCATAAGATGTGTATTATGAAGTTCACTTCCCTTCTCTTAACATGGATTCACATAGGATTTGCAAGTGTATATAATTCATTTGAAAAGAATACAACACTTGCCTAAATCTATGCCTATGCATCTCTATATTAAGACTTAGGAAGGACCTTCATATTACACATGTAAATCATATAACCAAATCAAACATAATCTCTTGCATGATTCTTTATCCATTTGGTTCTTTTTGTACATCTACATGTATCTAAGAAAATTGATATATTACTCTGAACATCCCTAGTATAGAAAATAATGGCATCATACTCACTTATAACTTTTATACATGTGGATGTGCATTTAGCTAATGGGTAAAAGAATCCATCTTTTCTACATAACAAAGACATGCATTAATGATCCAATTAACAAATGGAATATCCAAATTTTCAAATCACATCTCTTTTGCATTCATCATCAAAGTGTGCTAAGATTTGCATTGCATGTATGAGTATGCTTAGGATTATTCATATGTATGGTATACATTGTGGAAAGAAATGAATGGGTGTGTGTTATGTGATAGTAATCTACCCCAACTAATCCTAAGATGTCTTTCTTATTGAACGGGGCTATTTAGAGTGAATCTAAATTTATGATTAATTTAAACACATAATAAACCATTCATTAAAGGAAATTCATTAATGAATAATCTACCTTAGAAAATACTTTAAGGTAGGGATGAAAGAGAGCTCGCCTCTCTTTTCTTCTCTTCATAACACTTAGTCACTAAGTGTAGGTTCATTCAAACCAAATCAAATCATCAACTAAAATTGAAAAGTCAACTAAATCACTTAAACTAAAATTACCATCTAAATTGAATCTTTCACACTTAGAAAATTTTAACCTTAAATGTTAGCTAAGACAAGCCACACAAACTTTAAATGGCACACACATTAGGCTAAGTCATCACTTTTAGCTCTATGTTAGAGCAATGCATTATTTAATACATGATTTTATTTTGTGTGTAATATTTTAGACTAGATGTTAAGGTGTATGTGCATAGACTGGATGATAGGGCGATATTAGCCTAATTATATTTTCTCGGGGGTTGCTTAAGAGCATTGTAATAAAATATAAAATGTCTTTTGCATGTAGTTGCTTATACCCCTAAGCATAACCCAAATTAGGATTGGTGGGCTTGGTTACCCATGTGTGGGGTACTAAGTCTAAATTATTCCTATAATTGCTTGGGTTGTATGGTGTGTCTAAAAAACATTTGTTTTGTAGGTGTAGCTAGATTTACTTTCCTTCCTTTTAATATAATTTTTGCATTAGGATTAGGATAAGTATTATGGGGACTAAGGTGAATATTAGTTATAAGACTATATCTTATATACCATATGAGGCCTTGGAGCAAACTACATCCCAAGTCAAATCAAAAGAAAGAAAGAAATTGAGCAAATCAAGATAAATGAATGAAAGACGAGTGAAGAATGGAGGATGAAGAATGAAGACCCCCATAATACTTGTTACTTCATAATTGTAATTATTCATTTATAATCCAGGTTATATAAGAGTAGAGCTTGGCTACCCATTTTACTTTTTCAGGGTTGTGCAGTGGAACCCGAACACATCAGCCTCTTATTTTTTTGCGCTAATTTTTTAAATTGATTGATGTTATATTTATGATTATGCAATTAGGATGGCATGATATTCCTAGTTTTTAATTGTTTGATGGTTATTGAATGGCCTGGATGTGATTAGGCTCCTAGAAAAAATAAATTTTTTATACAATCAATCAATTCAAAATTAAACTAAATAATTCATAACCTTACCTAAATCCTAGGACATAAATTAAGATAATAAAATATTTAGCAACCCCTTAGCTGGATGTTGTGTATCTCATATCATGCATAAATCATATTGTCTCACTCTTGCCAATGGAGGGCTTCCATCTTTGCTAAGAAAATGGCTTGTAATTTGAGAGCCATGGTGGAAACACACCTCATTCTTTCTGATTTTCGCCCATAACTAATTTTCTCATGCATTAATCATATAAAATCCCATAGCCCGTGTTAAATAAAAATGTCCAAAAATCAAAATAAAACTTGACAAAATTTGCATTAGATTAAGTCATAAATTCATACCCTTCATGCTCTAGTCTCTTATGGAGTGGGTTTAAGGACATTAGTTTTCTTTATAATAATAGTAACCTAACAATCTTGCAAAATATATAACTTGACCACATGGTTCTAAAGCATAGGAGGAGTTAGGCAGCACCACGTGTAGTTATAAGTCCAAAGATGAGTGGTTAATTCTCTCTTGTGGAGGTAAATCATATACCACTTTCGTCTTAGATTTAGGTCATATTTTGGCCCTCGCCAAAGCTCCCTAGATTTAGGATCTGAGATTGTAGTTTCCTTTTGCGGGCTACAAGCATAAATCCTCACCTCTTAGGCATTTCTACAATCTTGTACTATGAAATTGTAAGCCTTAGATTTCTAATAAAAATTCAACTCAAACATATAATTCTCCTCAATTTCAAAAATATAAAGCCCAACTATAGGATAGTTTGGGATGCTCACTAGGTTTCCTAGTATCATGAGCATCCCTACTCATCTCCCTTTGGTCTCGATAATAACTCTCTCATTTTGATCAATCTCACTTGACTGCCTAAAAATAATCAATTGATTGATAGTCCTAACTTTGAAATCTTTGGAGATAATGATCATTTACCTTAATCGAGAGTATTCCTAAGGAACCTCATTCCTTAGGATGTAATTCACTATAGGAGCTTGCCTCCATAGGGAACTTAACGAACACGGCTTAAAATAAACCATATTTTACTTTTTCATGTAAAGTAGGGGAAAGATCTCTAGTACATTCGAAGACTCATTGACCTTAGGAGTCCTTATTAGGTAATTAGGTCCATTATAGGATGGTGACTTCTGTCTCTTGAGCTAGTACATCATTCCTCGATGTTGTACCCGATCACCCTAATGAGTACATCTACGGATTTACGTGGTATCCCCTCACATAAACACACACAAATATATTCAAAAGAAAAAAATAATACACCACAGTCGATGGCTCGCATCCTTCATTAAGTCCGCCAAAAGCAATAAGCAAAGGGCCGAAGGTATGCACATTTTCCTGACAAGTCAAGTTAGACAAATCAGGTCAATCCTTCATCAAGTCCGTCAAGACAGAAGGAACCTAAATCATAAAATAAATAAATTCATTACTCCATCAAACTCGATCAAGCATGAAGCTAGGGTCAGAGAAAATCCAAATCTATAAAGACACAAAATCAAAAGATCTTCAGGGAACCCATCAAAGCAGAGAGCATATGGTGGAAGAAGATCTTCAGCTAGCTCATTGACGCTGAGGTAATTCATTATCGACATGAAGGGTCAACCAGTTTTCAACAAATATGACTCGCTCTATGCACAAATCATATTTGTTGGGGGGCATCTATTGACCTCAATGTCTACTACATAAGTTGAATCAAGCTCACAAGCTGAATTCGACGGACTTCGAACACAATAACGCACAAATCAGAGCTAAAATGTGTTGGACATCACCGAAATTGATTGAAACGACCTCCAATCGATGAACGAATTTTTCCATCACATTAAGAACATCAAAATTGATCAGAATATACATATTGCACAATTTGACGGAACAATCAAGAAGGAAATCCGTCGACGCGCGTACCTACATATCATTGTCAGGAGCCTGCGATGATGCCCAAACGACCTTCGTTCACGAAATTGATCACTCCATTAGCGTTGAAATATCGAAACCTATCAGATGAGGCTGTACACACTTAATTTGGACGAGTTTACACGAATGTTGAGTGGTCGGAAGCGATGGCGTGCAATTTTGAACTGAAATTGAACTGATTCGATGCCGAAGTGAATCAAATGGCCTTCGATTGCAAAACAGACCATGTTGCGTGTGGAACATCGGAATAACTTAAAATCAATATATATATATATATATATATATATATATATATATATATATATATATATATATATATATATATAAACTGCATCACAAAAATTAAAATTAGAGTTGATTTTATTCAAATAAATAAATGTCTTTATAAATACTCCTATAAGACCTAACCCTAAGGGGTTACCTATTCACAGCCGCACAGCCCACTCTTCCCTCTTGACATATCTTCCCCTCGTGCTCCTCGATTGAAGGTTAAGGTCTTCTTCCTCCTCCACCCCTCCCATGTCTAGACGTTGACAAACCATAGCCATCAGACCTCACTCTTTCTCAGGCACCATCCACCTCCCCAGACAGCTTCCTCCCGTGCGACCTGCTCCCATCCTCCTGCAATTGCACAAAATGAATGAAGAGCCGACCTCCCTCTCTCCGCCACACCCATTCTTCCAGCCTAACTCCCAGCCGAATCTGAGCTGAGGCACATAGACCTCCCTTCCTCTCGGGTCAGTTTGTCTCTCTTCTAGCTGAAACCCCCTCTTCCTCATTCCTCCCAGATGTCTTCTTCTCCAAGATTCTGCTATATTATATACATCGAGGTAAGAGATTCTCTCCTTCCTATCTCCTGATTTTTCCATCCAAGCACACCTGTGCCTCTTCTCCCATCATCTCCTACCTTGATGATTTTTCATCTTGCTTTGTGACAACCCAACAGCTATTAACTCCTCCCTCATACCCAGCAGCACACTCGCCTTCCCTTTCTACGTCCTAGAGTATAGCTGAGAGGTAACTATGCCATCAGGCAGGTTCCTCTCAATAACCACTCTTTTTCGCAACCAAGAGGCAACTCTGCCATCGACTTCAAGACTATCTCCTACTATTTTATATCCCCTCTTGATTGAGTCCAATTCCAAAGAACCAAGAGGGAACTTCATCATCAGGTGACTTCCTCTCGGTTTCCGGCATTTCCCCCCATCTGTTCAACCTAAATAATCAACCCGATAATCTCTCATATTCAATTCTTTCTAGTCAAACTCATGCAAAATTATTATTGTCGTTGATTGTGGATATATAAAAATGTATAAATGTGTATATGATATATGCATTTGTTTCTTTATGTAGGTTTGATGACCTTGTCATGCTCATTAAGGCGTGACAAGATGAAAATCGATCGAGGTGTTTCAAAATATCAATCATCATGCTCATCAAGGCGAGATGGGGTAGACCCAAAAAAATTGTTAGATGTAGCCCCATATGTCGAAATGCTACCAAAATTTTCACTAAATTTTGCACTTAGAAAAAAAAGAGGGAAGAATCAAGATTTATTTAAAAAAAATTTAAGCACATCAAAAATATAATAATGTAAAATGAAATCTAATTATGTTAGATTATAAAGTTTCATAAAATAAACATAAATATGAATTTCAAAAAAGTTGAAATAAAAAAGAGGGAAAAGAGCTTATTGAATTTGAAATGAATTTAAAGATTATATTTCAAATAAAAAAATGGATTGAACTCAAACAGATTTATGAACTTGAAGTGAACGAATATTTTGGCAATAAATATAAATTTAGTACTTAGTATCTCATTTCAATTAATTTAGAAGATGATCTAATTGAGTATCTAATGAGAGCACAAAAGATCTTCTTGGAATTGTAATATAGTTTTCAAATCATAATTCACTCCAAATAAATTGGAGAAAATCAAAGAATTAATAAAAGTTTTTGAATGATTGCTAATAAGCATAATCAATGAATCATTGGAAAATATTTAAAGCATATTATTCTTCTTATTAATTACTTGAATTGGATCAAGGAGAAGTTGAATATAGTTTGTGATGAGTTTTAGAATTATCAATAGACATAAATGAGAGTCTGTTGAATATTTAAAGACTAACTTTGAATAAAATAAAGCAATTAAATATTATTCCAAGGGATCTAATAAGATATTAGAATAATTTAAAATGACTTCCACACCGGATCTATAATTCTTCATATAAGTAGACAGAATGCGAGTAAATTAAATGCTACACTAATTATTGAGCTTCCTTCAATCCAAAATTAGAAAATTCTTATTTTAATTATGATTTTCAAAATCAATGATTTCATTGATTAGATGAAATTATTTAAGCTAAAAAAATACTTGCATGTGCTCGGACATAGAGATTTAAAGTGCAAATTTTAATATCTGAAAAGGCTGCATAGACTAAGTTGAGATTAAATAAATATGAAATTAATCTCATAATTTAGAAATTAAATTACCTATATTGCTAAATACCTGCATGGGCCCTGACACTTATACCAAGCACCTAAACTTTATGTCTGAGGATGCTATAGTTTTTAGAAAAAAGAGAAAGAATGATGAAATCCATTCAATCCTTTATGACTATGTGCATATAAGCCAACGAATGTCTCCATATGCTAATTCAAATCAATAAAGGATAAATATTCAACTCCATAGAATATGATCATAAGAGCTAATCCTCGCGTGAAATAGTATGTGGTCTACTAAGTGATCAACTTCTAAATGAACTTAAATTACACTAGATCATAGATCAATCCTATAATGTGAGTGAGGTTGTTTATATCAATTTCTTAATTTAAATTACACATAAGTCATAGACCCGATCCTCTACTAACAAATAAGTAGAGTTGACAAGGTCTACCCCGATGATGGCCGCGTTGATTGAAAATCTCAACCGGAGGGGATATTATCATCAAAAGATACTTGAGCTCTAAACTAATTCATCATAAAACTAATTTTCAATTAAATAAATATTCGAACAAAATGAAATTTATTATTTAAATGCTTAAAATAAATAATTCATCTACTCATCCACCATCGTTTGTTGGGGATGATAGATTAAGAAAACTCTAGCTCACAAAGGAGCTAATGTCAAGTCAAATAAATCATTATATTCAAACTTAAATAATCTCATACCAATATGACGGTCCTATCCACGGATTTGGCAATACTCCACATGATGTTACACGATGAGTCCTCTCGACGGTGGTGCCAAATGACACCACTATATTACCACGGTGACTCATGTCTAAATGGCTCATTTTGAGTTAAGAATCATGTATATTTGAAGGCACAAAGCTCTTTTGTCTAAGGTAGACTTAAGATTGTCAAAAAAAACATCATTCTACAAGGATTACTTTATGACCTGCTCAAGGATTCCGGAGTCGACTACCTCGATTAACTAAAACTATCACGAGCAAATGATGACGAACCATGGGATCTTGATCAACATCATTCCACCAATCATATGCTTTAAGTTAAATAATGCTGAATTTCATAAATTATAAATCCCAAATTTTAAACTCCACATGCTGCTACTATATGCTATGCATTTAGTGATCTAATGACTAGCCTTAATCGAAAGTTCTCTCTCAGCGTTGGGAAGGGTAATTAACTATAAGTGCTTACGCATATAGAAAACCTGGAATTAGATCTAAAGTCCTCACAAAATGAGGGTGAAATCTCTGTGTAGTGTCTTATCTACTATTCCATCTGTCTTCTGAAAATTTCACAGACACATAAATCATACTATCTTTAATCGAGAGTTCGGTGGCGAATTTTCGAAGCCCACAGTTATACCTGCGTAAATATTTTTCTTTTATTTTTTATATAATTCAAAACTAGCAGATTTTAAGTTGCTTATCTAACTATTATTGCTCACCCTTTTTTAGCATATATGTGTTATTTCAAGAAAGTTGAGGCTCAAGTTGAGTAAAAATTATTGATTAGAATTGAGTTCTTAATCTTATATATATATATATATATATATATATATATATATATATATATATATATATATATATATATATATATATATATATATATATATATATATATATATATATATATTAATAGATTATACATTACAGATTCATTTTTTTAGCAATCATGATGATATATATACTTTGTTGAAAGAGATTGTACTATGATGTTCTATATATCTTTTTTTTTGTATAGTTTAGTAAGATGAATGAAAGGGTATCAATATTTAAATTATTATGTATTTGATGACATAGAAATGATTCTATTTTTGTATATATTTAAAAAAAAAATTTCTAATTGATCTTGGATAAGTTATCAATTATTATACATTTATACAATATAACCTACATCAATATAACAGTTTGTATCAAGTCAGATTGGGACTATACCAAGTAAACATATTCAAGAATATTCCAAGTAGAGATGTTTCCAAGGATATGTGAGTAGAGATATGCTCAAAAATATGCTAAATAGGCTAATACTAGAGTTGTTGAGTTGACGAGTCTAATAATATCGAGATTGACGAGTAGAAGGATTAATATCTTACTTAATTTCTTAGAATTCGTTGATCCCTTTCATATTTCAAGAGTTAGGGCAACTTCATTAAGTGCATATTCTCCATCTCCATGAAGGCCTTTTAAATTTTAAAATTGTTTAGATGATATGTTTTCCTTTACTCCTAAATCCTTAAATATAAAAAGTGAAAAAGAACAGCATTTTCAAATGGAGATATGTTGTTTTAGAACTTCAAAGAGATACTTCTCTATCATTATGTCTTGATTATTTGTCTACAAATTACAAATAAAACTTATAAATACTTGCAAGAAAATGAAGAAGACAAATGCATTAGAGATCCTTATAAACTTATAATATTTTTTTTCTTATAAAGAGCTTTTTTTTTTAATATACTTATAATATATGGCCGATTTTGTACTCTTTTTCCCTATAAGTAATCCATAACTCTCTCCTTGTTTAACGAATATTATCAATTTTAAGTAAAAAAAGTAAAGATTAGTCTATAAGATTATAAATAAGAACGCGTTTTGAATGATTTAACCCTTTGTAATTCATCTTTGAAAATTTCAAATTATTCGTTCATCTCGTGTAATTGTTCAAAATGTCAGATCACCAAATGCAATAATCCATGCGTAGAAAAGATAAACTGCCAATTTTTTTTCATAACAAAATCTTAACAAGCTCGTATAACTATGATATATATTTCTTTATAATAATAATAATAATAATAATAATAATAATAATAATAATAATAATAATAATAATAATAATAATAATAATAATAATAATATAATATTTTATATCGAGCTAAATCGAGCCGAACACGATCGAACAAAGGATTGTTCATGTTCAGCTCGTTTATAAATCGAACTTGAAATATTTATTCGCTCTAGCTCGTTAGTAGAACACGGTACTGCTCACAAACAATGAGTTTTTTTTATAAACCATGCTGATTTCTAAAATCGTGTAAATTAGCCGCACTTAAGAGGGGAACTGAAAAATTAAGTTATGGGATCCTAAGGATAATTAATTCCTCTTTAGCTGTGCATAGTAAGCCTCAAAGTCGCTATGGGTATATCTAAATGCCTTAATGGATACTAAAAGAAGAACTTTCCATCTGCTTCAATTTCAGGGAACCCTCTGGAATTACTCACACTAAACAAGAATGTCCTATGATTTAAATAATGTGCTATTTATAGCAAAACCTACCAGCATTCTTCTGTCATAACTTGCAAAAATAAGTCTCCATCAAACCAACGAGGATAAAACAAATTATTCTCAATTCATATTATAAAAGTTCAGTTAATTACAGATCTGCCTAATAATATTCTTCAAGATGGGTATTTGAAGCAAATGTGAAGTTCTTCTTTTAGTGGCCATTAAGGCATTTAGATATACCGATAGAGACTTTGAGGCTTATTATGAGTAGCTGAAGAGGAATTAATTATGCTTAGGATCCCATAACTTATTTTATCAGTTTCCCTCTTAAGTGTCAGCTAATTTAAGCGACTTTAGAAACAAGCATGATTTATAATTTTATCGACTAATCTTTACTTTTTACTTATAATTGGTTTTTTTTTTGTTAAATGTGGAGGGAATTGTGGATTACTTTTAGGGAAAATGAGTATAAAATCAGCCATATTATATATTTTTTAAGGTTATAAGGATCTTTACTGCATTTATCTGCTTCCTTTTCTTGCAAGTTTTTCTGTAATTTGTAGACAAATAAACAAGACAATGAAGGAGAAAGTATCCCTTTAAAGTTCTAAAACAACATCTCCATTTCAAAATGATGTTCTTTTCATTTTTTTTATATTTAAATATATAGAAATAAAGGAAACATAATTTAAAAATTTAAAAATTTTTGAATGAGATTTTTTCCTCTATTTTAATTTTTTTTTAAATAAAAAAGAATACAGAAAACAAATTTTAAATGCAGCAAGAAAATAAATGCCACTCAAGCATGGTGCCACTGATGAAGTACATTAAAATTATTTTTACATTTGTGATGTCATAATTTGATGAGATCATTATTATACTTTTTATTCAAATCATTTTTTTTTCCATTGCTAACATATTTAATTTTTTATATAAGAAAGCTATCATAAATTTCCAATTTATAAATTTATAAATTTATAAAATTAAAAAAAATTTAAAAATAGTAAATATTTACATTTTAAATTTATTTAATAATTCAAAGGAAAAAAAAAGGCAAGGTTGTGAAGAAATAAAAAATGAATATTTTTTTATGACTTTTGCATCATGGATTGTATGCAAGTAGGATGAATATCAATGATGGTGATATAGCAAGAGAAGTCTACGTATATCCTTCACCATAAATTCAATATTGGTGCAGAATCTCCTTTTCATGAAAAGCCCTATCAACATGAATTAGATATTTCAAGCACAAAAAAATCTCCATATTTTTGTCAAAATAATCAAAATTTCATTCAAAAAATAACATTCACTCATCCACCTATAAAGCAAGTGCTTTACATTATAAAATACTTCGTATTTATAAGAATAAGTGGGAGATACTAAATCTATTAAAATACAACAACAACAAGCCTTTATCCCTCTATGTGGGATCGGCGGCTACATGAATCCTTCTTCTTTATTGTGTCCTATTAAGTGTCAATTTCTCATTTAATTCTAATAAAATAATATCATTTTTTATATTACATAACCAAATCTTCTTAGCCTACCTCTATCTTTATTAAGATAGGTCAAGTCTAATACATCTACTTTAACTGTATTTAAAACCAACTTTTATATGACCAAATCATTTATTTCTCTCCATGCTTATTTAGGGTTTATAAGAATAGAAGGTAATCAAGCTCCTTAAACTCTGTTCAAAATTCTAATTAGTATGTCTATAATTTATAATAATTATTATCTATCAATCTTGATATTATCTATGTTTTCCACATGATCAGATAAAAAATGAATTGATTGAACCAAACCTTTAAATAGATTACTCTTTAAAGATTAGGGTGTCCAAATCAAAATTCACTCCATTGAGGTTAATTTTCACTTACTAATTATTATCATTGCAACTTAAAATTTCATTTAATTTTTCAACTTCATACTTATTAATCAAGCATTTTACGATTAAAACTCTCTAAAATTGAACCCCGTTGATGCTTTACTCCCAATCTTTAATATGATTTATCCAGATTATGAAAATATAAACGTTTTATATACATTATATTGATCATTCAACCTAACATATTTGACGAAATTTATGCAGGAAAAACAATTACAAAATAAATTTGTACACAAGAATTTTAACAGGGGCATTTCAACTTCAATGAATCTGAGACCTGTGTTGAAAACTTTTTCAGACGAAATGATTTTCAAACCAATGGAAATACCCAATTAAAATTAACTTACTCAAAATAAAATGCAACTTTTCATATATATGTTTTGATATCATTTAAACATTAAACTATTATATAAATAAATATAAAGATTTATATGATACATACGAGTTCCAATTCCTATACATTTATGATGCAAGGTGCTCCTCATTTATCTTTTCTCAAAATGTAGAAAATTAGAAGCGACCATTTTATTTTAAAATCTGGAATCTAACTTATTCAGCAACAAGCTTATAAACAATAAGCATGTGGAGTTTAGTTTACCTTATAAATGCAAAATTAAATTCGCCCATCTGAGTTTTCACGATTTTGTTTTATAGTTAACTATAATGAATGCCATTTTTCATCAGCCTAGTCAAGTAAATTATCAGTGCCTAATTAGCTACTTTTTGTGTTTGGTATGGTAATGCAATTTTTTTTTTTGAATTAATTTGATGTGGCTAAATAGGTCACAAGTTAAGATTAATTTCATATTAACAAGATAATCTTTCTGTTCTATTCGGAACTGAATTATATGTTTTATGTTCCTGATGACAAATGAAGCTCCATAAAGGGTATATGTAAAAAATGAAACCATTGGGGTCTCAATCAGACATATATCGACCTCAATACAATTTTCAATTCAAAGTGATATCTAGAATGATCGAATAGACAAGCAATGTTTGATCTCTGATCATTATAGCCCTTAAGGGGTAAATTTGATCTATTAAATAAAGATCCAATCCATTAATAGGGTTTTTGAGTTAGTCTCCATGGCCCAAACGTGACTACAGCATGATTTTAGTTCAAAAGGACTTCCACAAAATTTGATTTTATCCACATGTTAAATACTGTATAGAGAATTTCATTTTTATCGTCGTATTAGTAAATCTGAAGTTAGTGAAGCTTTAAAGAAAATGAATTGTGGAAAAGCAAGAGGACCGATAATATTCCAATAGAAGTGTGGAAATGTTTAGAGATCAAGGAATTTCTTGGCTTACAAATCTTTTAATGTTATTTTAAAGACTAAAAGATGCCGATGAGTGGAGAAAGAGTTCCTATATTTAAGAAAGGTGATGCACAAGATTGTGCAAATTATAGAGGAATTAAGTTAATGTGCCATACATTAAAATTATGGGAGAGAGTAATTGAGCATAGATTACGATGTGATACGTAAGTTTCTCCGCTTTGGTTTCATGCCAAATCTACTATGGATGCTATACATTTGTTAAGAGGTTTGATGGAGAAGCATAGAGAAAATAAAAAGGATCTACATATGATATTTATTGTTTAGAGAAAGCTTATGATAAAGTCTCAAGAGATGTTCGTGGAGAGTTCTAGAACAAAAGAAGTTAATATTGGTTATATTCAAGTCATTAAGGATATGTATACTAGAGTCACTTGTGTCCAAACACAAGGAGGATTGACAAACTATTTTCCTATTGGGATTACATCAAGGATCAACATTAAGCCCTTATCTTTTACTTTAGTTATGGATGTTCTTACGAGGCATTTACAAGAAGATGTACCCGGTGTATGCTTTTGTGATGACATTCTTCTTGTTGATAAGACTAGAGAGGAGTCCAACGAAACTTGAATTATGGAGGTCAACTTTAGAGTCTAAAGGTTTTTAAGCAGATCTAAAACCTAATATATGGAGTGTAATTTTAGTTGTAGAAATTTTAGTGGTAGTGTTGTGACTTTAGGTGATCAAGTCATTAATAAGAGTGAGCGATCTATATTTAGGCTCTATTGTTCAAAATGATGGTGAAATAGATGGAGATATTATTAGTAGAATTCAAGTTGGATGGTTGAAGTGGAGGAATGCATCCGCCTATTATGTGATAGAAAAGTTCCACTTAAACTTAAGGAAAATTTTATAAGATGGTGGTAAGACTGCAATGACTTATGGTAATGTTGGCCAAAAAAGAGAAACATAAGAGTAAGTTAAGTGTTACGAGATGAGGATGCTCGTGGATGAGTTTTACCCTTAGAGATAGAATGCAAAATGAGTATGTTCGGGAAAAAGTTGGAGTAAAGATAGATAAGATTAGAGAGCCTTAGATGGTTTGGCCACATAAAGGCCGTCATCCATGACCCATTAGGAGAGTAGATGCATTAGATTTTCCTTATGTTAAGAAAGGTAGAGGTAGACCTAAAAAGACTTGGTTAAGATGTATAAAAAATGATCTTAGTATACTCGAATTAAATGAGAATTTGACACATAATAGGACACAATGGAGACGAAGGATTCATGTAGCTGACCCCACCTAGTGGGATTAAGGCTTGTTGTTGTTGTTGTTGTTGTTGTTGTTGTTAAATACTGTATAATACATTTACACTCATAAATTATTCTCATGTAGTTGGACCACGGCTTAAAATCATTCACAATATCAGATTCCATGATCCAATTTGTTATTTTCATGTAGAGTTGCTCAAGTTTGATTCCATCAGCAGAAAATGAAACCATTTTAATGGTGTGTACTCCTCAAAATTTGAGTTTATCCACATGTTAAATACTGTATAATACATTTAAACTCATAAATTATTCTCATGTAGTTGGACCACGGCTTAAAATCATTCACAATATCAGATTCCATGATCCAATCTGTTATTTTCATGTAGAGTTGCTCAAGTTTGATTCCATCAGAGGAAAATGAAATCATTTAAATGGTGTGTACTCAACTGATACTACCCTTACCATCACCTTAATCCTAAAAAGATACTTAAGAAAAAAGAAATTAAAAAAAAAGAAAGAAAAGAAGTCCAAGCTATCTTGATTTGAATTCTAAAATGAGCTTCAGATGAGTAAATGATTTTGAGACAAAGGAAACTCCATCAAACTTAAATTTTCTCATAGGTGTTGGAGCAATTCAGATCATGGCTGTCTTTGTAGGGTCTGACATGTGGAAAAATACTTGGATAACCAATATTGTTTGTTGATCAAAATCATATAAACATTCTGATTAACCAACAAGATTGACTAGAATTCTTATGCAATCTACTCATGAATCTTCGATTATCATGAATCAAACCCCACAGGTTGTAGGAGAGCAATGATTTTTTTTATGCCGGTTTGAGAAAATTTGTTCTGAAAAATTAGTAAATTTGCATTGATCTCACAAGAATTCCAAAGCCAAGCTGGTCAGATATCAATCGATTAGGTTTCTACCACAGATAAGTTAAGTATAAAGATATTTTTACTAGCAGAAGAAGAAATTGGATTGTTGTACTCAGCTTTTTAACTACACATATATTGTATTCAGATGCACTTCAACTTTTGAATTTCTGTAAACAATTATTAGGTGACAACCAGCATTTCTGACATGAAAAATATAAGAAACCAAATAAAAAAAAAAAAATGCAGCCCTAATACATGCACGAAGTAAAAAACATCTAACCTTCATCGCCTCAGATCACTGCGACATCTCTAGTAGTCAGCAGAGTTTGAAATTCATACCTACACATCACCGGTATCGTTGGAAGGCAACTCATGCCGACACAAGGGGCAAGTATTCCTGATTACCAGCCAAGGCACAATGCAATACTCATGGTAATAGTGCAAGCATGGAAGCCTCTTCACTTCCTCCGAAGGAGATATCTCATCTTTGCAGACTGCACAATCGATGTTCTTCTTAGCAATATCTTCCGCCGTTAATAGGACGGAAGGGAGGCTTTCAACCACGGATTTCGCCGCCGGTCGTCCGCTTTTCATCCATTCCGATCCGCCGTGACCTCCAAATTGGTCGAACAATACCTCGTATTCGGAAGCATAGGAGAAACCATCTTGGTCTTCGACGAAGACAGATTCAGCATCGTCCCGGCCAATGGCCAGAAGAAGAACCTCCCACTCCACGTTCCTGTCAGAATCTTCTCCTTCCTCTGCATTAGGATTAGGGTTCTCCACCTCGATCCGGTCGGAGACATCCTCCCACTCGAATTCCCCAACCGGATCATTCATTTCCTCTTCGACGTGGAGACATTCCCAGTAAAAGGGAAGATCGGGTTCGTAGCCGAGAGATGAATCGCCGATGGCAACGATCTGCTCGTCGTTGTCAGCCTCCGAATCGAATTCGACGATTCTAAGACCCTCATCACCGAGAGGCTTTGCGCGTGAGAACTCGCTGGATCCCGAGGCGGAGCTTCGCCTGCCGACAAAGAAATCATCGGCTCCCCAATCGGGAATTGCATCGGCGGCATCGGAAGGTGCTAAACTTTCTGCACCGTCGTCTTCTTCGACGATCTCCTCGAAGGGGAGGAGGAAGCGCTCGGAATGCGACATTGATAGATCTGAGAAAAGACGGGACCGCGATGGCGGAAGAGAATGCGAGATGTAGAAGCGAGCTTAACGCTTAATTTCCCTTTTTAATGGAAAAATTAAAAGCTTTGGATCGGACAAACGGTATTTAATGTTACCTCCTTTTTTTTTCTAATAGAACTGTTTTAATTAGCGTACGGTCTGCGGTGATGGAAAAATTGATCGTGATTCTATAAGTTTTAATTTATTCAAGGGTATCGTTGAGTTTCGTTGACGTTTCGCCTGGTACGACGTACTTCCGGTTTATTTTTCTTTTTTATTAATAAATTTACATTTCAGAACGGAATATTTTTTATTCTCTTGCAAATAAAAAATAATTTTCCTTATCAATATTATTTTGAGTATATATATATATCATTAAGATGTATTTATATTTTTTACAACTAATACTGCATATACAAAATTCGTATTAAAATTAAATAATTTTGAGCGCATTATGATATAATTTATATTAATATATCTATAATAATTTGTTCACATAAATATATAAATATTTATTAATTTAAAAGAATATTATTTTTAAAAAATAATATATTTTATTTTTAAAGATATTGAGCCAAGTGTGTTACTCTTATCCTAATCAATTATCTTTGAAAGAAATATTTATCTTCAACTACATAGATTAGGGATACTTAAATAATACGTCTAGATGCACTGTTTATTAGTAAATTAAATTATGTATTAGAATATTTATAATAGTATAAAGTTTATCATGAATGAAAATTTCTAACACACATTTACGTTGAGGTCAACTTCTTTTTTTTTTTTTTTGGAATGGGTATCCCCAACACCCGTCTTATGGGTGGGGATGTTAATATTATTATCCTGATATTCATCACGTGTGATCGATTTCCAATTACATACTCCTCTGTAGAGGATTTGAACTCGTCAGGGGTTCAAACCACAGAGGCGGTGGGTGAGGTCAACTTCTTCGATATTGGATAGACGTTAGGGTTAAACAGTATTTAGATAAAATCAAATCAAATCAATCATATTTGATTGATTTGATTTAATTCTAAAAATTTTAATTCAATTATTTATTATAATTTTGACTTTCTATAATATTTCTTTACTATTTTTATTTTTATTTTTATAAAATGAGTCAAGTTAAAAATAAGATTCTATTAATTCCTTTAAATATTAAATCAATAAAATTAATCAACTATAAATAAAGATGAATATAGATATCATTTCACATATTTAAAATATAAATTTTACATAAATTGTTTAACAGTCTTCTTAATTCAGTGTATTTTAAGCTAAAAAAACTTAGTTCAGTGTTAAAATTAGTTACATTTTGATTCATTTAAAAATGAACTAAGCTAAGGAAATTAAAGCTTGGTTCAATTCAATTTAATTAAAAAAATAAATTCATCAATTTAATTTTATAATGAACTAAAATTAACTATTTTAATAATTTGTAAATTAAATCGATCAAATCAATAATATTCACACACTCCTGCTAAAATCTACCTTTCATTCTACACTCATTCGTGTGTATATTTCCCACAACTTTTGTTGACATTGGCATATGCTCTATTTGGGATCAATATTATTTCATATATTTTTATTTATTTTTTATTTTTAAACATATATTTATGTAACATATTTTTAAATATTTCAATTTTTAAAAATAAATAAATACTCAAAATAAAATTTAAACATTTTAAAAAATAATCATCAATCATCAACCACTGACGACTATTGCCCATCATCTATCACTACTAATGCAATCATAATCATCGCAATCATCACCATCAAATAAAAATAAAAAGAATAATTTTACAAGCATACCACATAAAATTTATGCATTTACGTATTTAATATCTAAAATTTGACATTTATATATACATGCAATTTTATATTTCATTTTTTAAAAATTAGTGATAGTAGAATCATTTAATATTAAATATTAAGTATTATATATATTACTGTTTATGTGATATATATATGTAAATATATAAAAATGACAAGTTTTTAAAAGATATAAAGTATTTTTATTTTAAATCAAAATATAAATAAAATAAAATAACTAATAATAAATCATAAAAAAAGTGATCCTAAAAAGTTCCTTAATTATAACTTAATTTAGATTTTTATATTTCTTAGTGACAAGATAATTTGTATGAGATAACTAAAAAATTTGACGAAACATATAATACAAACAATTAAGTTGATTTGGAGCCACTCAGTTCACACTCCTAAGATCATAATTCTAGGAATGCTTTTGGTCCAATGGTCTAAATTTAAACTATGAATTTAAAAACTACGCTTAAACCACCTTCAACACTATAAGTGATTAATGAAAAGTAGCATATTTAGGCTTCATTTGGTTTAGATGTTGACTTCCCAAAAAAGTGACTGATAAATATTTTTAAGAAAACTTCCGTTCTTCTTTCATGAAAAGCTGAAATTTCTTGTTTAGATATATATTACTTTTTTAAGAGTAATCCAAACTTTCTTTTTCGTATTTAAAATAATATTATAAATGATCCTCTAATAATGCAAATACAAGCATGCTTACTAAAGGGAGGGTTATTTACATTCATTCCTAGCGCGAGCTGGTGTTTTAGTTTGCTTTTCGGATGGCACTAAAGCGGAGTTTTGAAACGCGATTTAATAAAGCTCTCTATTCAAACAGTAAAATTAAACACCTTTTCATGGCTGAGAATCTAAACGCACCTAAAAAGTTTAGCCAAACGAAGCCTTAGACTTTCACAAAAAGAGTCTAGTAAGGTTAGTGACGAATGCTTAGAAGTAGCACTAATGAATTGATAGATCATAATGATAAAGTTACTGGTGATTTAGGGAGGAGGAAAGAGGGAGAAGACTCATTTAGAGAGTAGCATAGAGTTGAGTGTTCGATTTGAGTTATCTACTAGCGAAGTGAATGTTAGTCAACATGGTTTTAGAAAGAAAAGTAGCATTCATAAGTGGTTCAATTAATAGGCTAAGTTAACAATAATAGAAGGGAGAAGGTTACTAAATATGAAGAAAAAGGGGTTACAAGTATGTCCATTATAAGAGTCTCTCCCTCTTAGTTTACAATTTAGTATAATTTCTATAGAGCTTGAGTTCATCTCCAATAGAATAATCGAAGAGCAAGAAATTTATGTATTTCACCGACTTGAGATAATTATAGGTCGAATAGCAATATAGGAGCCACATCTAATCAATTATGATGGTGACATGTTTGACTCACATGATAGACTAATGTATAATTAAGTACTGTGGCATAAGTTGGATGATCAATAATTTATCAAGCGATAATTCTAGAGTGTTGGAGATTTATGATAAGAGGCCTATTAAATAGGATAGGAAATCTCTGTATACTGTCCAATTCTTATAAAAAGTGAGCACATGAAATTAATAGAGTGTTGCAGTAGGCAGTGATGTTTACTTAATCTTCTAGAATTTGAAGGATGGATTTGATTGTTTAGGGCAAACATTAAGCCATCGTACGAAACTACCAATAACCCTTGGGTGATTCGATTAAGTTAGCTTAAAAGGTCTAGTAGTGCTAGTCAATATGAATATTATATCTATTAAATTTAGTTTGAGATTAATATAACAAATGGCTAATTAATAAAAAATTGCATTACACTTATCTCAAAGAAAGCCTAATGGCTATAAAACTCATCTTGACCAATTTTAGGCAAATATCCTATTTTGTCAGTTGTAGGCAAGGAGCCAAGTAGGGTAGGCGAGGCTAATATGAAAGAGATCTAAGTGTAGGGACAACCAAATGATATATTTCTCACACAATAGATATAATCATTATCTTTGATTCACCTCTAGCCATAGTAAGGAGTCTATGTGGTGCATAAAAATGCATCCTCCGTTATCGATAGGCTTACTATATGGAAGTTTTAAGTTAGATTCAATGGGATGGCTAGATGTGATTGTGGTGATCATCGATGAGTTATGTGAATTGTTAAAAATTAACAATTGAAGATATGAGAACTACAAACATATGTTTATAGATGTGACCAAATGGCAAACACTGTGAAATTATGCCCCCTAATAAGTCTATGCTTGAAATTTCCACGAGCACATACTAGATGCACAAAAAATTGATAAGTTGACCACCCTTAATCAGCCCTATTTCTCTAAGATCTATCATATCCTTGGAAGGTGGATCCCTACAAAATCACATATTACTCAACTCATACATATATATTTAAAAGGACTTTTGATTTGGGATAGGAATGATGAGAATTATATGTTATATTTGACTCTATAAAATTAAGTTAAGTATCTATGCATTAAACCTAGTCTATGACAACCCCCTTTTGATCATGCAAGCACCTCTTTCCAAGCAAGCAATGAAGAGGTGGAGTTTGAAATTCTAACAATGATGAGAAGGGGCACTCTCATATTAATGAGGTCAAATTGTAATGTTTCAAAATCATACTTATAATGTCTAGTTTGAGATGACTAGAACCATTAATAAGCTAGGAAGTAGGGAGGTCAAGAGGAGAATCTTGGCTACAATTCTTTAGGTGAGCCAACAAAGCATGAGCAAGATTAGATAGTCTCGATAGTCAAAGGGATGATCATTAATAAGTGATTAAGAGAAAGAATTTGATGTAATTTATTCATAGATAGCGAGTGAATGTTTTATCATTAATAAAAACTGATTTTTTTTGTAAAGTGGTGCATGTATATCATGCTAAAATTCATCTCCTTTAGAATAATCCATTAGCATGGAAGGGTATTTAAAAGCACTTGGCTAGCTTGGCTAGCTTGGGTGATGGAATGTGGCAGTGGACAACATGATGGGCTACATGACAGATTAAAGAGTGATCAAATAGCATCAAATATAAGATTGATAGACTATCAGGTGGTTACTAACCACCTCTGAGAGATGGAGATTTGCAACATGGGCCATTATGGATGCTAGTGAATCTTTGTAGTGCAGTGTTCAATCCATGCAAAAATGTGGCCATATGGTATCCACCAAGTGGATTTCCATGGTTACTGTAATGTCAAGGCAGAACGAGCATAATCTTTAGGAATTAAAGGGATGGATCCATATGGCTGAAGGCTAACATTCCAGGCAGTAGAGTTAGAGTTAGAGACTATAGAAAACTTTAGGTGATCCCATAAAAGAAATCTGAATAAAATTATCCCAAAGAAGGCAATTACCCATCATCCGATCGAATAATGATTTGATGCATCATAACTTCTTTACATAAATTTGGATGGGTCTCTCTCTCTTTCTCAACCCTTCTTCAAGAAGTGTGACACCTGCTTCTCACTATATTCTAAATCACTTATAGTTTCTATTGCTCCCTCGAAAGGGAAGCAATTACACCAAAGATCTTTCTCCATTGTAACTTGTTACTTAATGTTACCCTCATAATCATCCACAAACCATTGACCTCCTCTCTTCTAACAATCAATCTACGACACACTATCCCAATAGGATCAACTATAAATTTAGGTCACATTCATCCTCTAACTACCTGCATCTCATTACTTTCAACCTACTTATTCTTTCTTCTACCTACAAACAATAGATGAAAACCTCTCGTCCCTTTGTTTTCTCCTAAACATGTAGCACCCATCGCCTCTCAATTTTCTCTCCATGCCATCTCCTAATAAATACCACTACTACTAACAATGGCCAAAGCAAACTACCATACTACAATCATCAACGCCCCTACTTCCATCTACCAAACTAGCTGAGTCTTTCTTACTAACCAAATCTTAAATTATTATTTTTTATTTTTTTTAACTCAAGTTTTAAGATGTTACCTTGAATTCATGGGAGAGCATCATCATACTTTTATTATCACATAATTAAATTGATAAAAAGTAAAAAAAAAAAATAAAATTATATCCCCATGATTAAAATATCCTTTTATTGTGCATATATTTCTTTAAAAATTCTACTCTTTTATCCATATATCAACATGTTTGTGTTAAGCTTACAATCAATTAACATCACAATCAAACAACTAAATACGTAATGTTTTTATGTATTCTATTACTTAGCCTATAAGGCCATAGTGCCCAGGGAAACTACGGCTTTTCCATCCTTTTAAAATTATTGAAATTACATTTTAAAGCACCAATAGAATAAACAAATAGAGTTCACAAATAATTTATTACAAAATTTGTTTGAACCTACACTAGTATAACTTGGATTTAAATCCACTCCACTTACCAGTGTGATAGCTCCATGCAATAACAATGACATCTGCAATGCCTGATTTTTCAAAAATCGGCATAGCATAATTCTAACTTTCAAGAAGAAAAATACAATAAGAAATGCCACTGCGACTGCACATAAATTTCTTCTATTTAACTTTCTAATGACAAACAAAATTAAAAATTATCAAAACCGACCAAATAAAATATAATGGTAAGTAATGAAAAGATCTATCCTTCTCATCATCTGTGTTGTTATCTAAACCAAATATTGTTGTTTTTTTTTCTCTCTCTACCAACTCTGACCAATCTTTCTTGTTTTTAAGAAAGGTCAACATAAGAAAAATATGCCTAGAGAATCACAGATATCTCTTGCCGGCTTTATGAACACATTCCTCAATAAGATGAATAGTATCCAACAAGATAAATACGTTTATGTTAATGCAACTTTAGGAAATTGTCATAATCAAGTGATTGTCAAAATCACATGAAATAATTGCTAAAATCAAAACTTCATCTGACCTGAAAACGAGCAGAAGTCATTTGGTTTGATCCAGCTGTGAAGAGCTGGGTGGGGGTGCCGATGGAAGGGTAGGCTGGCTGCCTCCTAAATCTTTGGATTCTGATGTTTCCATTGCTGCTGCTCTCTGTAGCATCGACTGCTCGCGCATGGCTTTCATCATCTCTTTCATTTGGTTTTCCTCTTTCTCAAGCTGCAAATTCATGATGATCTCAGCGTTCCTGTCAATGGGCTTGAAGTACTCCTCGATTGCAGCTTCCTTAAGAGAGAGTGAATATCAAAATCGTTCTCTATGATAAAAATTCATAAGAAAAATAATTTTGCAAGTTAGCTGAGGTGCTGATACTGACGTTACAAGTCTAACAATAATCCCTTCACAAGTTCGAGCATTAGGTTCTGAAATTTCCAAGGGATAGAGTACAACTGAACTTAGATAAAAATAATAAATCAAAGCCTAATAAGTCCTCGATGTGGTGATGTGTAATGCCGTTCCTCCCTCACTCTAAGTCCCTGTTTGATCAACTACAACTTTGAATCCACTTGATTCAACCAAATCAGCGATTATAGAAGTCAAGAATAAAGTATCCTGAGCTTGTGTAGACACAATGGACACTTGGACCCTTTGAATTGAGGCCAAAAAAGCCACGAACAGGCCAAACCAAGACGAATGCATTTGGTTGGCCCATTCATCTCCTTCACAAAAGTTATGCATATGTAGGTTCAATGTAGATTCTCAAGGAAGTGGAGTATATCCTCACTAATTGTCCGATCACCATAGGATTGATGACACCCTACATTCCCATCCCTTCTGAGATGGCAAAATAATCATCGATAGCTTTTATAAACACCCGCATGCATTAATTACTATGTGATTTCTAAAGCTCAAAATTTCCCCCAATTGCTCTACTCCCTAGACTCCATTTTGAAAGTCATTTGTTTATAAATGCTTATCTTGAAGAGAAAAGTTAATTAATTAAAAATGCCATAACATTGGCACTTATTTCTACTTGGATCTATTAAAGAGCCAAGAGGTGATGAGCCTTCTCAAAATTGCCACCAATCTGAATCTTAAATATTTGATCTATTGCTAATAATGCACTAGTGATATTGTAAAAAATATGACGTTTTTAAATCATTGATTGAAGAATTTATTGGTGGCAATTGCAACATGATCTCTCCAACATCAAGATTTTACGCCCCTCGTCTCTGAAAGATATGCCAACTCACAAAGACAAAAAGTCACACTTGCTCCCATGAGCCACTAAGGCGCTATTTGGGACGGCGGTAGTGTGGTGGTGTAGTCCAAACCGCGCCGCAGAGGTGGTTGGCAAACTGCATTTTGCTTGTGTTTTAGAGAAGCTGCAATGAAAAAGACGTGTTTTCAAGATATGGTAGAGTCGATAATTTATCGAGAGGATTCTGATAAAATAAAAAAAATTATAATACCCACCGTAACTTCTTAGACATCACCTTCTTATACAGTAACTCTACCATTGCATTTCATACAGCTGTGACTATCCCAAACAGACTTTAAGCCTTCTTCCTACCCTTCTTGAATGCTTCCACCTAAGCATTTTTCTTCACCGTAGAATAATTCAAGCTTTTTCCCACTTCTAAGCATTTTTTGGAAGTAGGATACTGCTCAACTACTCGACTTGAGTCCTCCCAAACATTCTTCTCACCCTAAGAAGATTATGCATGGATTTGTCTACTTTTAAAATCATTTAGTGTGGACAAGATGCAGACTATTACAATTTACAACTAGAAACCTGGAATTCCACCCCATCGGAAGCATCATCACCACCCAAATTAGATCTACCCATTGCAGAGCTCCCATACGGATTTCCTACCATCATTGTCAAAGGCATGACCATTAATTCTCATCAGCCAATGTTAAAGACTCCTCAGATGCTTATAAAACCCTGAGATGAAGTTCAAAGTGAGGTAAGCACTACTAAGTATTTGTTGAGGCAACCTAAGAATAAGAGATGGGGAGAGAGAGAGAGAGAGAGAACTCTACTTTGAGAAAACACTGAATCTTCTTGAAATTCAGTTGGTTTCCTTCCAAGTAGACATGGGAACGTTAAATCAAATAGGTCAGTAATAAATTTTTTTATTTCTTTCTGTTAGGCCTTTTAGATGAGTGTTATAAAACTTCTCTTTTCTGTTATAGTGGAGGTCAGCATTATTCATTGAATCGCTATAAATCTCACCCTCTTTGTGTTTTAAACCTCCCTTCTCTCTAACGTGTATATAGTTAATTATTTATTTCAGCTTGATGGGCAATGTGACAAAAATAGTTGTTAATAGAATGAAGATAGTTCATAACCAATCCCTAAGAAACCACATCCCTAGACAGAGCATCATCTATGTTGGGGGATGCCTCCATTTTTTATGAATAGTGACAATGACCTCTTTCTTTTGAAGTTTAGTCTTATACTAATTTCGAGAATTTTTTTAGTTTTCATTACACACCTACAAAATAAGTTCTTACTTCAACTTCTAGCCCAACAACCAAGTTTTAGCCTCTAAAAGGGTCTCTCTGACATTGAATGTCGAAGCTGAAAATAGAGCACTTTGTGAGAAAAACTATCAAATATCAATCAATCAATTCAAGCCAATGCCCGTGACAACAATGATCTATTATAGACAGATTCCTAGGTCATAATGTCAAAAGCCAAAGAAGAAAAAGTCAAATAGAAGCACACTCACTAAGCTTACTTGGTTAATCAATCGTCATGTGAATGCCAAGTCAAATCCAAGCAAATTCCTATAATATCACGAAAGTGGAAGAAAGTGAACATTAAAAATACATTTCACTTTTTTTCAAGTTAGCAATGCCATTTTTTGGTATAAGACATCATTCAAAATCATCATACTTGATTGTAGATGCCAAAACCCACTGAATGGTTGCAGGATAAACCCAATCCACATTCAATCTGACACAATCCTTTAGAAACAAACCAAGGAGGATTAGCCCCCGAATGGTGACACCTACTTGGAGCCTCTCAACCAACAACCACGAACTTGTTCCCAAGAAGAAAACTTGCAATACCTCCTAATTGACAATGAAGGCTTGGTATCTTATAACTTTACCTGCTCGAAACCTCCCAGTCGCAACCGAGACTTGATTTCTGTAAAGAACACTCAAGCAGGACCACCCGTCTAACAAGAAGGCTCCATCTCCAATTACTTTACCGACTAGAATCTCCAAGCTAATAACCAATCCTTGATTTATGAGAATAACACTATGTAAAACTTCAAAACTGACTACCAAGATGCAGTCACTAAGCAACATTACCTACTCAAAAACGAAACAAATGTGAACCAAGAAGGCTTGGTTCTCGAGAAGAACATTTAAGCTAGACATCTCAACTCATAATCAAGTCTAGGTCTCAATCGACAGCCAAGGCTTTGTTCCTGTGAATAACACTAAAGTGAAATCTCCTAGCAAACAACCATCGTTTGGTTCCTGAGAAAAACAATTATGCAAAACCTCCTTCCAACGACCCAGGTTTGATTCCCAAGAAAAGCACTTACGTGAGACCTCCTAGCAGATAACCAAGGCTTGATCTCTAAATAACTTCATCTACTCGAGGGCCCTCCTGTTAAGAAGCCCATGCACTTCAAATCCCTTACTCAGCACGTCCCATGGAGCATGAAATGGCATACCGATTCAACAATTATTAATAAAAGAGTTGTTACCACTTAAAAATCATTTGCTCCACAGAGACAGTTTGATCACCCCATAAATGAGGCTCTTTTCCTGATCAAAAATGTTGAAAGCTCTCGACCAACCAAGTGATGATGAAAGTTCCCAATGTTAACCCATTAACATGGCCTGAAACTAAGACAAATAATTCGCCGGGGAAGGACCCTCGAGCTACTATCATAACAGTTCAGGAAGAACAATCAATCACTGTAAACTGTCTAACATTACTACTAAATAGTTAACCGCTAAGACTGTGCATCAACTCTCTAGATCATCAATATGCTAAACGTTAGTGCCCTCAATAGAATGTCATTTTTTAAGTTCATGTAGACTATAACAAATCTATGGATCATTATCAAATCAATATCTAGTATCATCGCTGAAAATATTAATCATCTTCATGCATCATATCCAGTACATGATTCACATAGCACATCCATTGGTCTGAGCTTTCAATATCAAAATTCAAAACCTCACTACGATAGCCTGCTCAACTTATTTTAGAAGAAATATTGGAACTACCAAATAGTCTTGAAGGAAAGTTAATTTATTATGTTTTAAAACATATAAAAGAAAGAAATATCAAAACAAACTTTTAAATATTAGAATACTATTTGATTAAGGAATAAACAAATAAAATTTCAGAGTAATTTAAGAAGGTGCTCACTGTTTCTTCAAGCTGCCGATTCAGACCTTGCATCTCTTCAACCATGCGACGGACCTCTGCCAGTATGGCTTTTTCCGGAAGTCTTTTCAACTCAGCCTTTCTTGCTTGTGCCTAAAGCAATTAAAAAGAGAAAATTTGTAGTAGAAACAGCAGATGAATAAGAGTGTCATAATACAAGAAAACAGACAGTTTAGTATAAGATCTGGTTGTGACAGGGTGTTATAAAATAAACCATAATTTTGACTGTGTGATCATATACAAACAGTGATAAGAACAAATTGTCATAAATCCTACAAGGAATTTGTCACATAAATTCCTACAAGAAATTGCATATCATCATTGTCTGTACAATAAAAGTTGTGCAATGTTAGGCACAAGTATCTCATAAGATGTCAATGTAACAATAAAGGGTGATTGGTAATTCCTTGTAAAATTTTCTATAAAGAATTCCTTAAGAGGATTTATGGCCAAATCCATAATAACCAAAAAGATGCATGCATTTAGAGAACGATAGTTGTCAAGTTAAATTTTTTTTTTATCTGTATTTTTTGTTTTCCACCGTGTATAAGTGCCTTCTACACAAATTCATTGTACCGATATCATCAAAATTTCTAGGTTTATTTCATCATTTCCCATCTTATAGCCAACATTTGCAGCCAATGATAATCATATAAAACTGATCCGTAACTTCAGAGGCCCTGGCGCTGCACCCCATGAGCTTGGGCTGGGAACATTGTACTTTTTAAGAGCAGGGGTTGGGACTGAGAACACTGCTTTTTCTAAGAGCAGACAAGCGGGAAGCCATGCGGACTGTCACCACCATAGGAGCACTGTTCTCATAACATGACTTACAAAAAAGGACTCTGCCTTGAACATTCAAAATGGAAATGATGAGTGAGAAAGTGGAGATGACAAGAGAAACAAAAATGATATCAAGTCTAATCTAAGCGTGCCAGGCCCAACTCAATATTGAAATTTGGAATTCAATTTGGCCCTGATTTAAGTTTTCAAGCTAAAGCAACCAAATCTATCAAGTATATGAACCTTTTTTAAAAATTATTAATTAAGAATATATATATATATATATATATATATATATATAGACACACATGTATTCTTCATACATCAAACTGATTTTGAGTTGAATCAAACTCAATTTTGAGCAAGTCATCTTCGAGAGGTAGCAAATCTATTTTGATTTTAAGGTGATTGAAATGCTAACAACTTTCAAGCAAGTTTAAAGTTTAATAATCAGCACGTAAAGCAAAGCAAGTTAAATAGCCCGGTGAAGATATTAAATGTTTAACATGACAACGTGATAGTGTGTTATGGGGAATACAGTTAAGGGTGGGCAAGCAAGATGATTCCAATAGCGATAGTCATTGCAGTCTACAGCAAGTAATAGATAGGCTAACCAAAACCAAAATGTATTGGTGTGCTGGACAGTAATCCGCCAGAAGAAAGTTAAGCACCAAAGTAATCCAATGGTAATATGACAGTCTTTAGCATCTTTAGCTCTTACGCTCAGAAGAAGAAAGGATGAGGGTAGAGAGAGAACAATCTTGGAACTAATATGCATGAATTCTAATTTATTAATAGAAATTTGACTGTCTTTCTCCTAATAAGTAATTGGACAAATATTATTCTTATATTTTATTTGGACAAGCATCCTCCAAAATGCATTTTGGACCAAAGTACCCCCAATAAGAGATAATCTCTTACTATAGCAAATAGCTCGTTAGAGTCGTTAAGTAGTTCCAAACTAATTCAAACCTTGTTGAATCCTTCATAAGACACCCGGTAATAGTTTAAAAAAAATCTACAAATAAGAAAGAGGAAGCAATTAACCCATATGCTTTGAAGTTCAAATTAAAAATGATCAACTAAAAAAGGAAATTCAAAACTTACAAAACCCTTACACAATCTACTATGTATGCTTTGGTTTTTGGATCAAAAGCAGTCTTCTTTTGGAAGTGAAATTGTCTTTTTTATGCATAGCTACCTGGTTTGAATAAAGGTTCGAACCTTAGTTCAAACAAAGGTTTGTGGTTTGACAACGTTGGCAAAGAGTTGCGGTGAAAGAAGTGGAAAAGAAAAAGCCAAAGTTGATCAAACAAAAATCCATCAAAACACTATTAATAAAGACATTTTACTAAAGGTATGGAGAATTATGACCTACAAATCCATCCCACCATACTAATAAAGATGGTTATGATTTGGGTGGGATGCTAGTGTGCATGAAGTCAGCTAAAATACATTTTGTAGCGCTAAAATGGCATAAATGGATTGCTTGCAGGGAGTTGGAAGACTCCCTCCCATTTTTTACTTGATGTGAGGTGTTCACGAACAGGCCATCGAGGTTGTTAGTGAGGAAGAGGAAGGCCAACATAAAGAGAGGCAAAGGGAGAGCTCAAGTTACTAGGTGAGGGAATCAAGAAAAAAAAGTGTGAGAACATGTGTTAGCTTAATAAAAAAATGAATAATTTTTTTAAGCATCAAATTAGTGCCCTGAAAAATTTAATTCAACCAATTAAAATTTTAGGGTTATGTAAGGGTTGTTGACACATGAAGGGAGCTTGCCACTCCAACAAACCCAAAAAATGAAAGGAACTCCCCTTTTTTAAATAAAAGGAGAGATTTATTTTAGAATAAAGAATTATGTTATTTTATTTTTTTATTTTCTAAAGATTTTTTAATAAATAGTATATATTAACTATATTTAATAATATTATAATTTTTGAAGGAAAGTGTGTGTGAACTCCCTGCAAACTTGCTATCATGCATGATAGATTTTCATCCTCTCTCTCTCTCCCATTACCTCAATCAATGCAAAGGACTCTGCTATGGGTTCGTGGCGAATATATTGAGGTCAATATATACATAAAATTTATTTACTCAAAAAGTTTATTATTAAAAAATATTAGATAAAATTCAACAATCACAAAAAATAGACTTTTTTGTTTTATGAATCGAATATTATAATTTAAAAAATCATAAATTTCTTTTCATGAAATCAAAGTCATTTATGAAAAAACTATTGATGCACTTTACAATCATCCAACTAAGCTTGAATTTGTGTTCAACAAGATTAGTCAACTCATTTGTGCTTGGTTTGATGAACTAAGCCAAAATAATCCCTAACTTGTCCTTGTTCATCTTGCTTATATCTTTTTATATTTGATACCCACTTCCTTTAGTTTTTGCAACACTATGACAAGTTTGTGACCCTCCTCTAAAGCAACTTTTAGATAGGTGTTACTTGTGATTTCCAATTTTTGTGATCTAGCCCTTCATCTTCAATAATTTTCTATCAAGTTGGACGAAATCTTCTACAATTTTCTGAATACATCATCCCCTTGTACCTTCACCATTGCTTGAAACATTTTGTTGTAATTATTCACAACTTTCTCCAGCTATTTGCCTTTAGTGGCTCCAGAGGCCAAGTATTCAATAAATTTGTTGCTTTCTTTTGATATTTTATCTTTTTATTTAGGGCTAAATAAGGGAATTTTTTTCTACAAACTTTAAGGATTATAATAAAAGTCCTAGACATCTATAAAACTCAATCAATTTTAGCTCTAAACAAAGTTTAAGCTGGACGTGATATTCCTTATACTTCACTTCTAACTGTTAATTTCGTGTGAGATTGCAGATCTTAAGAAAAGGTTTACAAGTTGTATAAGAACAAGGCTTGATTCAACAGCTTTGGTGACTTTTTTTCCTTCTACTTTTATTCAATATTGTAAGTATGTTATTGGATTGATTGTGTAATGATTTTATTCAAGTTGGATTATGAATTAATTCTCACTGTATTTTCAGTTTTCAACGACTAATGAATAATTATTAAAATTAAGAATTTGTGACCTATAAATTTGCATATTAATCTTATATAATTTTGTGCATGTCATAATTAATCTTCATTATAAACCCTATATCCATACAAAAAAAATGAGTTCAGCGTTTTTTTTTTTTTTCATTTGTTCTGTCTTGATACTGAAAACAAAAAAGAAACAAAATGATTCCATTCAGGAGTTCAACAAAATAATCTTGGGAGCAATCGTTGCAATGTTGTGGAACTTCGATTGCAGCATAAAAAAATCAGAAGGTAAGATATAACTATAAGCGTAAACATAATAATATATGTTTTCCTAGAGGAACGAATGCAAAAGTAAGAGGAACCTGTTCAATGCGTCTTTGAAGCTCCAGCCTGTAGGACCTAATTCTTCTTTCCTCATATCCAGACATAACCCTGACAAGAAACCAAGCTCTTCTACCAATTTCCAATAATTTATCCATCGTTCAAAGAAATTTAAAGGTAGCTTGCTGCATGGAAGGAATAATATATTGATTGTGTGTGTTTTCCATGAATAATGAAAAGCCAAGACAAATCAAATGGCAAGAACATCCAGATAATTTAAATTAGGACGGCTAACTAACTAGAGATTATTAAAATAAAAGCAATGGCAATGTGAAACATCAAAGAAAACCAAACCAAAAGAACTTTCAACAACACTCCTCGTTCAACTTGAATAAACAAGAAACAATTACCCCTTCGACATCATACTACCAGTAAAAGATAAAAGAAAACAGCATTGTTAAATTGGATTTTGTTCGCTATTAGAGAAAAAACATCTTTGTTTAAAAACAGAAGGTATAGTCGATGTTGTCTACAATGGAATCAATTTTTGAGTTATATGAGGAATTTAAGATAAAAAGTATAGAGCATATATTTATAAAATTTATAATAATAGAATCAATTTAATTTTATGCCAAAAAGCTCTACTACGGAGGCACTTTTTTGCTAAAAAAATTAACAAAAAAAATATAGCAAGTAAATAAAAAATCTACATATTGTTCTTATTGATATTAAAAAGACATGATTGAAAATCATGAAAACCAATTTGATAGACATGAAAGAAAAATATCAAAAAGGACGTTAAGATTGTTAAAAATAAATATGATAAAAAAAATAATAGTAAATTGACCAGAGGGTTGTCGGTCTCAATAGGATTGCAAAACATGCAATTCTAAGATGTTTGATATTAATAAGTATCAACCATTATTATTAATAAGAAATGATCTATATGTTTGATAGTTTCAAGTATCTTAGATCAATTATCCATAAAATAAGAACCTATAAGAGGATATATAACTTCTAAATTTAAAGTTGGGTCAAGAGTGATTAATAGAAAGATGTGCCTATAAGTATCATATATATATATATATATATATATATATATATATATATATATAAGAAGAGAACCATTTGTGGGATCAGAAAATTATGGCTCTTTCGGGAAAAGAAAGAGTTATTTAAAGTGATAAGGTTTGAGGATGAATAGTAGATAAGGCATTCAGAGATTTCATTTGGTGAGCTTTTATATCTAGTTTAGTTTCATAAGTATGCACTATAGTTAATTCTAAATCAGAGGAAGCTTTCGATTAATTTGAGTCGATGAATGGTTAAATAGCAGTATATATGATTGCGGTGAGTGGAGTTTAGAAACTTATGAAATTTATTATTTTAACTTAAAACTTTTGTGGGGAGCGATGGCGATCTAGATCTCTCATGGTTAGATCGTCCGTGTGTCACGCTTAGTCGGTGGTCGACCCAACGGAGAAGGATCGCTTGTCGTGACACATGGGTTCGTCGTCAAGGTGTCCTTGTAGACTGGGTGGAGTTTGTCAGGGGACAAATATAAATCAACTTAATTAACGTAGAACTTTTTGCCAAATACATTCTACCACTCGAAAAAGCCGTTTGAGAACATGTGCGTGTGAATAATTTAGTGGTGATATATCACGTGAACCACGGTCGAGTCAATCGTGTATTTATGTGGTCATATATCGCGGCAAAATACGGACGAGGACAGTCACGTCGCTACGACTTTAGGAATATTTGAGTGTGAAGATAGTTATGTGATTTGACATTAACTCTTTGTGAGCAAAGTTTTTTTAATTTAATTTGTCACCAAGACAAAATTGCGGAGGGTGGATTTATTTTATTTATTTATTTTTTAGTTTTAATTTAAATAATTAATTTCATTTTTTTATTTTGTTATTTTCTTTGAATTTTGATCATTTTATGATTGATTTTAGATTTGAATATATGATCATTTATCATTAAAATTTTAATTATAATTACCCTTCTCGATCATAGGGTTAATATCGATTGATAGGCGTATCTACTGTCAGTTTTCTACAGGATCGGGTCTTAATTCATTGTCTCAAGTATAATCCTTCCTTGTCACTCTAGTTTGAACATAGAGGATCGGGTTTGGGACTTTTCTTCTTGAGGGTTTGAATTTTAGAAGCTATGTCAGTTGATTCATATCTTGTATTATATGACAGAATTAACTTCTCAGATATTATTAATTTGAAATTCTTATAATATCAAATTTTTAGGTTTTGTTAACTTACGGTCAAAAGGGATTATGTAGCATCTTCTTTTATATTTATATAATTACTTCCACATATGAATATCTGTTCTTTTAAAATTGCATGGACATTAAGATGTGTCTTGGTTTATATATCAAATTTTGATTTTTTTTTTAGTTTTGTTAACAGGGACGGTCAGAAGACCAAGAATGTGTAGCATCTGTTCTTATATTTGACATTGTTCTTACTCATAGTATCATTCTTTTAAAATATTGCATGGACATTAATATGTAAGTTGTTGAATTTGACATGATGTAATCCATGAGTTTTGATGATTTTTAGTTTTGTTAATGGACCCGGTCAGAAGATAAGCAGGAAATAAAAATCTCTTGTTTCTTGCAATCGAATCTTAGTATTTGAAGATCATTGTCGCAAATATTTATCAAAATTTTGAGATTTTCTTCTTGAATGACTTGAAAGATATTTGATGTCGATAAATTTATCTTTTATTGTTCATGATAAATTTTAGATTTTGATAGCGTCATTAGATTTTTAGGTTTTGTATCTTAAGGCAAGATATATAGCATTTGTTCTTTTTATCTTATAATGTAACATGCATAAGAATGTTTGTTCTGAAAATGTATTAGGCTTTTGAAGTTTGATCTAATTTGATTTTTTAGGTTTTGTTAAATCACAAAATAGATGTAATAAATCATATCTTCTTTGAGGATTAGATTTATTTGAAGATCATAATTATACCTTGTCAACTCTAGATTGCTAAGAATCGGTTTGAGATTTTTCTTGAGATCTTGAACTTGAAAATGTAACATGATGAGATAAATTTATCTTTGTCATTTATGATAGAATTATCTTAAGATTTATAGCATCATTAGATTTTTAAGTTTTGTTAACGACGGTAAAGACAAGGGATTATGTAACATATCTTTTCTTTTAAATTTGATTCTTTGCGTATGATTTAAGATTTAAGCTTGAATCTCAACAAATATGAAACATTCTTTTAAAATATTGATATATATATAATATAAAGTTGAAGTTTTGATGTTTGACTTGACATAGATGTAATTATAAGCATAGGCTTTGATCTCACATTGTAAATGAGATATAATATTATCAAATATGAATTTGATTTAATCATTTATATGATCAAATAGAGTCATTATAAAGGTATAAGACATTATCTCATATTTGTCTGATGAGTATAGATTTATATACGATATGATGACTTCTTTCATGTACTTCATGTGTCAGTGAGAGATTTATAAAATATGAATGCACATTAAACTAAGTGATTTATGCGATATGATATAGGTTTAGTTCTTTCAACCATTTATCTAGATCAAGCATATACTTGTTTTAACAAATAAAGCGTGCATTTTATATGAATTTGATTCTTTCAGTATTTTGCATGTCAATGGTTAACAAAAATATACTTCATAAGATTATAGATTTATTTAAGCGTATTAAGGCATTCAATTGAGCAATAATAACAATATCTGAAATAATTTAAGCATTTTAGCACAGCCTTATTTATTTCTAAATGACGTATGGCGTGTTTGTATATTATGCGTTGAATCTTCTTTTTCAAATTCTATGAATCAGCCAAAATATTTAAACTTTAAATAAGTAATTCGTAACATGAAGATTCTGCTAATAAGCTGTAAACATCGCATTTATATGTTATGTGAATATGCGTATTCTATATTCTTTCAACACTTATTTCATTTTTATTTATCATGCTCTCCGTCATCCCGTAAGGGGCTTACCATGCCAGAAAGCGTGCATGGTAGGTGTCGTGAGACAGGTAAATTTATTTGCCACCATGAAAAAGGCGATATTTTGCGTTAATGAAGCAGTACTATATCATTTAGTTTTTTCCGCGTTAACAATGAGCGTGCTTATAAACATTCCACGTTGGAACGGCGTGACATTATATCAGTTTCCAGCATTGGATGAATGAGCGATTTATATAGAGCATATTTCATATGTTGCAGCGTGAGCATCTTATAAGCAGTAATTTAACAATTTACATTCATATTTAAAATATGCGTATTCTTTATACGTCTTTAAATAATTTCGAATTTTGTATTTGGAATACTCATAGCGTAACATAAGCTTTTAATTGCATGTAAGCACCTCTCCCAAATTTCAGATCTTAGAATAAAAATCATATGAATTTTGCACATACTCTGGATTAAGCCAAAATCACTTTCTTTTATTAACTCCTTTTTTTTATAATGGTAATATCCGTCATCCAAATGTTGGGATAGGCTATGCGAAGGCGTGGTAATGTGGTCCGAAAAAATTTATTTCCCAGAACATGGGTTGACAGATTTCCTTGCAGTTTATAGCGTGAGCAAATACTTATATCATCAAGTTTGCGTTGGAATTGAGCATTTTATAATAATATTTTGCGTTAACAGCGTGCATACATCATTTATATTAAACACAATGTGAGCAAATGCTTTTGCGTAAACATATTTTGTATATGACATGTCTTATATATGACATATTTATCACTTCTTTCTCTCTTTTTTTTGAAAATTTAGGCTTATATGGGAATTTCATAGCATTGCATGTGAATCATGATATATTATCATTTTTGTTGATCATTAAATGTATGGGCATATGACAATTTCCCTACCATGTTCTTTATATTATAATAAAACTTGCATTTGATAAAAATTTTCATGTATATTTATTAAGAGCGTAATAATCAAATTTATAATCATCTCTCATGTATTCATCAATAAATGCATGACAAATCATGGTATTAATTTTGATCATAGATTTTCTTATTAGCAGATATCGAATAATAAAGCAAACAAATATGCAAGAATGAAACCCATAGAAAATAGCAAGTAGCATGACAAAACTTTTTTTTGATTCATTCATATGCTTAGAGATAAAACAAAAAGCAACATTTTATAAAATGATAACATCTTCATTAATTTAAGTCTCAATGATTGAATATGAAAACAATAGAAGCAATAGCAGTGAATGATTTAGCTCACAATTAAGTATGATGACAAATAGAATGTTTCCAAAATTCACAAATCTAGCAATCATATTTATCATTTTCTTCATTTTAATTCAATCAACAAGAAGAATGTTGGATAATCTTACAATTTAGCATGTTATCATGAAATTCTAAAACCAAATAATGCATTGAAATCCACTTAAATTCATAGGATAATGAAATTCATGTTTCCATCATTCTACATTATTTCAATGGTAACAAAGTAAAAGAACAAAGGCATAATGGATCTGAATGTGACTCAAACAATTTCAATCTTTCACATGTGGTGATTGGTAAAAAAAATCCTTCCTTTCAACTCCTCGAATAGACACATATATTTCTAATTTGCAAAAGTAAGTTATCATAGACAACATCATAATGTTATGAAAATTCTAATAAGGTTTGCAGTTAAATGAAAATCTAAAGATTGCAACAAAACACCAAGAGACTTCTTAAAATCAAATTTCTCAATTCTCACTGCTTACTTCCAGCACACACAATACAGTTTCCCTTCATATCTCTTGTGTCTCACTCATGGAGAAGAACGAATCAAGGAAATGGCGAGAGATTTCGTAAAGAAGGATCATTCAATCAAAAGCATAAAACCAAACCGATAAATTTCAACAATCAAAAGCAATCGTGAATCAGCATAAACATTATATACTCATCACTTCCTTTGTAAAACCTAGATAACCGCAAAGCAAGAAGGAAGAGGTTGAATAACCTGGAACTTTGATTACGAAGAAGGAAGAGGAGGAGAACTTTCGTTGAGGTAGCTAGGGTCTCTTGAGCTAACTGACGGAACCGAAGGAGAGGAATCGAGCTCAGAATACTCGAGAGGGACGGACGATCCAAGCAAGGAAGTCAGTCGAGGAAGGTAGAGCAGCTCTTTCGGTTTGCACAGATGGGAGTCGGGAACGAGAGAGAGTGAGCTACTTCGGCTGGACACTAAGAACGAAAGCGAGAGAAGGAGCTTCGGCCGAGAGTCACGCAATCACGCGTCCAGCAAACAGGAACGAGAGCTCCAGCCGAGAGCAGGGAGGATCGTGAATGAGGAGAATGCCGTGAATCAGGTCAACGTCCCGTGAGAGAGGAGAGTCGGGCCTTTAGGCCGACCGCGCGGTTTGATTGGCTGAACGAGCGTCGAGCGGGCGGCAAGGGGTTAGGTAAGGATCAAGAGAGATTAGACAGCCACTGATTAATCTAATTATAAATTAATATAATTTCGTATTAAATTTTATAAATTTATTTTATGTAATAAATCTTAATAATATGTGTATTAATTTTAGTTATTTTATTGTGCGAACTGGCGATCGATTTTACAATGGTCATTTTGAGCAAAATCGGCGGCAGTCGTAATGAAATTAGGTCTAAATTATGCGGCGTGCTCAAATTATTGACGTTCACATTTTTCGTCGATCGGAAGGCGTCGTTTGATAGTTCACGTTTGGCGACGCGATCAATTTCATAATGGAGGTCGTTTAGACGTTGTCGACTTCGACTTTGATGTATAATTTCATTAAAATTGATTTTAATTATTTGATCGATCATTAATTGATTATATTTGTTATTTAATTAATTTTGATACTTTCAATGCATTATGAAATCAAATTTTCAAATCGAATCGAATTTAATCGATTTCGATCACGATTAGGGCATTTTAATTTCCACCATATTTATTTAATTTTAAGTGGCACATAGTTGTAGGTCAACAAATGCCCCCCAACAAACATAGTGCGCGCATGGAGCGGACCGCGTTTGTTATGCGTGGTTGACCTTGCGGATCTCCGAGATTTGCTTGGATGTCAGAAGTTGTAATTTCTACAACTTTTGATAATACGATCGTTTGATAGAAGTGAGTATAACTCTCAGGCATTTGAATTTCAAATTTATGCAATAGCTCGTTGAGCGGTATTTGTTTAGTCAATGCTTTGTGCTTGATGGTAGATGAAAGATCTTTGACTTGTCATCATCAACTTGTCAAGAGAATTTGGTGCATCTTATGTTCTTTTGGCGGACTTGTTGAAGACTTCCTGAGTTTGAAATTTATATTTTTCTTGTCGCTTTGTGCCTTAGTTTGATGGAGTTGATGATTTTTTGAGATGAGACCAACGGTCTATGCTTTGTGCTTTGTGACTTGTTGAAGATTTCATCTCGAAATTTTAAATTTTATATTTTCCTCTGTCACGGCTTTGTGCCTTGGTGGACTTGATGGAGTCGAGATGAGAATGTCTTGATCTGTGCTTTACACTTTATGTGAGATTTCATCTCAAATTTTGGGATATGTTTGTGCCTCCTTTATCCACGGCTTCATGCCTTGATGGATTTGATGGAGAAAGTCATCTCTTAGAGATTTGTTGTGATACAAAATTATACACTCTTACTTTGGCTTGTAGAAGGATAAATCATGCTCAAACTTGTGTTGGATCAATGGCAAAAGTCATCAGTCTTTGCACATGTAATGAACATCTTGATGACAAAACTCCAGTTGACATTTAGCTTTATCTGAACATTGGGATAGCTTCTTGGTCCCTTGCTTTTTGATTGGACTTTGAAGAAGAATTTCCTTGATCTTTTGCTTTGATAGACTTGAAGGAGTTGAGATTTCACATTTGTATTTGATTCCAAACTTCGGTTTTCAGTGGGATATCTTTGTGTTGTAGAATTTTGAAAGATGACCCGACCAATAGGGATAATTTCTCCAGTGGTCACTTGAACTCCAAGTTGGAGATTTGGGGATTTGGATGCTCTTGTCTTTGAACTAAGTAGGAGGATCCACTACTACGCACCTTTGTGGCGTAGTAGCAGTCTGAGGCGACTTCGGCATGTTGTGGTTGACACCATACACTTGAGTGGTGGACTTGAGCAATTGATGAAGGATTTATCCTCGGGTTGCGAGATGGGGATCTCTCTTACTGACCTTTGTGGCGTGTTGAGTAGCAGACTGCACTTCGGACCATGTTGAGTCGACCTTATACACCAACTCGAGCCTTTAGATTTGAAGTGGGATGATAAATGTATATCAACTTGGTTTGTTGAAGTTTGACTTGAAAATTTTTTTTGGTCGGACTTTTTTTGAGCATTTGAATAATTTTGAGTATGCATATGGGGATCTCGGCACTAATTGATGTCAACCCAAAGAGAAAAGAAAGGCCCCTGTCTTACCGAGGCATGCATACTTTACTATAAAACTTTTAAAAAAAAACTATACGAGATTTTATTTTATTTTAAAATGCATTCTTGTGTTAGAGAATTTCCAATGAAAATTTTCATAAG
Source organism: Cymbidium sinense (assembly GCA_021442155.1). NCBI lineage: Eukaryota > Viridiplantae > Streptophyta > Magnoliopsida > Asparagales > Orchidaceae > Cymbidium > Cymbidium sinense. The sequence goes on along the minus strand of CM038220.1, from coordinate 30,690,090 downwards.
TGATAAAGATTTTCAAATGCGATTTGTCAATCACACTTTCATGTGTATTTCTTTAAAGCCGATTGGCGGCATTGGTCTTTCACCTTTGAAGTCAAGTATGCTCTCCCTTGATATACCAATAACAAAGGTCCTTCCCAATTAGGTTCAAATTTCATGATTCTGCGATGATGATTGGTCTTGGTCTTCTGAGGACCAATTCTCCTTCTAAAAGCTTCGAGGCGTCTTGTATGAATGCTCGACATCCTGGCAGACTTCTAGATTTTGTTGAGCTTGGAGCTAACCTCGTCAAGCGCGTCAAGCTCTTCCAGTAGCGAACATTCTCATCTTGGGTAAGATTTTGTTGAATGGCTACTCGGAGGTAGTTCAAGGTGTAGCTCAACTTTGACCCAAACACAGTGCATAGGGGTAGACAGTCTTGTAGAGTGGTCTGATAAGCCCATAATCTTCCACAAGTTTGGTATACCCTCCCTTTTATTTCTTGTGAGAATTTTTAGCAATTTGGTAGTGTTTTATTAAATGCCTCGACAACCATTTGCTCTCGGATTATAAATTGATGAATAGATCAATCTTATCTGCGTCGACAAATTTATAAACTTTAGTACTTTTGAAGGCGATAATTATCGAAATGATTTGGCGTGGTACACCAAATCTATAAAATATTGTGGGTAAAGAAGTTAGTCACTTGTTTTAACTTCTTTAAATAGTGCGACTTGACTTGGAGAAATCGGTGTAAGATGAAGCGGTGACCGGTGATGATGGTGGATCAATTGGTCCAATTACATCGTCCCCATAAGCCAAGATCTTATCGTTGGATCAGCAGTTTGGAGGCGATGAATTATGTTACCATGGACACGGCATTCATGGCATCTCTTGGCATGATTGATACAATCTTTTACCATAGGCGGATAGTATCAATTCTTTTAATTTTGAAAGCCATTTTAGGACGATTGGTGTGCACCACAAAGTCCTTGATGGATTTCAACAATTACTTTGGCTTCTTCTATTCCCAAACATCAGCGACCACATCTTTCGAAGGATCTACGATCTGAGTATTGCCAACATAAGCATATAAGTGAAGCCTTTTCTTTGTTGTGTCGACTTATTACTTGGCAATTTGCCTTGAAGTAGTCGGAAGAGGCTCAGTCTTCCTTCTTCTCTTCTTAAGGAATTTCATTGTGTGGTTTTGGCACTTCCCAGTTGAAGTCTTTCTTGAATGGTTTGAAGCTTGTCTTGTTGACTTTGAAAATAATTTGTAAGGGAGTGTAAGGAGCAACATGACACCTGATTATGATTTGATGACCCCTCTTCAGAGGATTTTTAAACTTATTGGCTCTAGGACTCGAGTGCAAACATTAGTATGTAGTCATATCATCCATACTTCATTTCTTTAGCTAATTTAGCTAAGCAATCTGTTATTCTAGCTCACGGAGACTCGAGTCATAATGACATTTGGAATTTGCTTCATAAGCTCGAGAACTTCGTTTGTGATAGTAGGCCAATTCAAGCTTGTTGATTTTGTAAAGGCCCAACACTTGATTGATGAGTTGAGAATGCCATAAATTTGCAAATTACGGACTCCCATGGAAATGGCTTCCTCTAAACACCACCAATGCTTCATATTACCTTTATTGTTGGTTGGTGGTTGAGTTAATTTATAAGAATGTCTCGGTATGCCACCTAGGTGTGATCGATGAGATGAGGCAGATGACTTGAGCCTTTGGGAGATTTGAGGGTTGAGTGTATCCCAATGGCTCCATCAAAATACAATTCTCACATTTGTTGCTTTTCTTTTTCATATATGTGCATGATTTGCTCATCGGGAAGATCATCGTTAAGCAATGAGTCGGTATGGGATGGCGACAAGAAAATCTAGAATTTGCCCCTTCAGCTTTACGGGGAACATATGTAATATCAAATTGTATAGAAGGACCCATCATCATAGCGACTCAGCGTTGGTCTTGTCATAACTTCAGCGGATCGATCCTTGAGATAAGGGTAATTTTATGAGATAGCATGTAATGGCGTAGCTTTTGGCGGCAAAATTAGCGTCAAACAATGCTTCTCAATTGGAGATAATACACTTATCTGAGCTTATTATATATATAAAAGCGTTCTCCTTTCCTTCCTCATTATGCATGAGCACTAGAGATTCTTCAGTCTTTGTGTACAAGATGAGAGGCTTTCTTGGGATTGGGCTGCAAGAATGGGTGGGTTCAAGATATTTCTTGATCTTGTCGAAGGCCTCTTGACATTCTTGTCCACTTGAAAGGTATCTTTCTTCATTAATTTTGCAAAGGGTTGACATCACGTGATTTGATATAAATCTTCTAATGAATGCGAGATGTCACATGGGCGAAGTTGACGAAGACTCCTTGGAGGAGGCATTTCAATCGATTTTGTTGGGATCGATTTCAATCCCTCCACGGCGCATATATCGAGGAACTTTCAGAAGAAACTCCAAAGCGCAGAGGATTCATCTTGAGATCATATTTTACGATTCTTTCAAGGCGATCCTTAAATCATCGAGATGATCTTTGCGATCTATACTCTTGACAGGTCATCAACATAGCACTCTACTTTTGATGAATCAACTTCGTCAAGATTATGTCATACTTTGGTATGTAGCTCCGGCATTCTTGGAAGGGCATGACAATATATGCCAATTGGCGTCACGAATGTATATTTCTCATCTTGAGAGCCATCTTGATTTGATTATTAACGATCGATCCATAAATGAGAACATGTGTGGTTTGAAGTGTTATCCATAGATTCTATCTGAGAGCGGAAAGTCATCCTTTGGACATGCTTTGTTTAAATCCACGAAGTCGTCTGAGATCTGAATCGACCATTCTTCTTTCTTTTCACGGGGACAATATTAGCTATCCGGTCGGTATTTTTCTTCTCGAATAAAACCGCTTCAATGAGCTTCTTGGTTTACGCAATTACGTTCTTGACCTCTCATCTCTTAGCTGAGGCTTGCTTATTTGGTCTGCATAATTGTTGCTGGTTGTGAACCGTATATCGGGGGATAAGCACGGCATTTTGATATGTAGCAAAGCAATCCACAATTCCGAGCAAAGTTTTAATTCTTCCACTTTATCTTGAGTAGGAAGCAGATGATGAGCGAGGATCCTCGGTTCCCAAATTAATTTCTTTAAGTTCATCCATAGTATGCCTCCACCATCTTCAAGCTCGGTGTGGTGCCCTTCTTCTTCATTATTTGAGACTAACATTAAGAATGACATTCTCATCTTCATCACTCTCTACTTATTCTGTTATGGCGTAACGGGTATATTTGGGCCGTTGTCTTGGATGAAACCAAGGCCTTTGGTAGTGTGTTTATTTCTCTTACCAATGGTTTGAGAACCTTTTGGGTACCACATCATTTCAAAAAGCTTAGTCCTTTGCTTACTTGCTCCAGCCTGGACCCCATGTTTGCTGCGGTTTTGCATCTTTGGAGGTAATATTTTGGTATCCTTGTGGGCATAGCTTCTTCTTCTTCTTAGTTGCATTACCCGTCAGGATCCTCTTCTTGACACCGTTTATAAAGCAGGCTTCGGCGTGCTTTCGGGAGAGGAGGTACATAGAAGGTCACGTTCCTCGACTTTGTGAGTTTCTCAGGGGTGATTTCTTTAAAATGTTGGGGAGGAATAGTGACTACTGAGTGTAGTCTCTATTTGATGATCATGATTATTTTAAAGTAGGTGCATTGCACCTTACCTTCAAAAGCGATTCAAACTCATAATCGAGTCAAAATTTTCCTCATCGAGCTTTTCTGGAAGATTCGCATGGACCTTTGGATTTAGAAGGAACACATTCGTCTTCTTCTTGATATCCTTACTAGATGAGGGACAATGTTATTGATTTTGGACTGTTCTTTATATCTAGGAATATTTGGAACAATCTCTTTTATTCATTTTTCTTCTCCCTTCTTCTTAACTTGTTCTTTTATGGGTTTTGAAGTAGATGCGATATTTTCTTTGTTTTGTTAGCTTTGATTCCTTAAGAAATAAGCGCATCTTGATAAATCTTCATTTCATGCACGCAGGTTGCATGTCACCACAATTTGGCATTCTTCTCCATCCTTTGTATATTTCATACATTGATGCAATGTAGATGGGACAATGCCATACTTATGAAACCATGTTACAGGAAGGGCTCACGAATGAAGTATCGCATCGATCACATGAAATTTGTAGAGGTCTCCAAATTTAAGAGGAGGATGAATGACGATAGTTTTGTCCCTTCTCATTGATGAACCATGACTTTATCTCCCAGATGTTGTACATCTAGAGATATATCAAGTTCTCATAAGATTCACGGAGCAGGGATCAATTAAGATCCACGGTATTATAATTTCATCACTTTATGTAACATCTAGGGGATTGTGCTCTGCGGTCAGAGCATTAGATCATCTTACGAAAATGTGATGGTTGGAGGCTCTTGAACATGCAAGGTCTCAGTTAGGCGTTGACAAAATATGCTTGAACTTTCGGCTCTTTGAGAGCTTCAATTAAGGTGTTACGGAGATCTTAGACATTAGAAGTGCTTAGTATACACTTGGCTTGAAATTTTCCTTAGATGGGATAGAATATTTGGATTGATGAACTCTTTTTGAATCTTGGGATGACTTTTCGACCATTCTCATTGTGCTTATTTTACTTCATTTGCATCGAATCTTGAGATGACTGATTCTTGACATCATACGCCGTCAATGATAGACTAGAAGATTGAATCCTTTTACTTTATATTTTTATGTTGTTGATATGGTGAGCTTCATCTTCATTTGGGAAACATAGTTCTTAAGTTTATTATCGACTTCATGCATCATCAAAGACTTCGGTAGGAAGTTCTTGACTTCTTCCCCTTCTTCATTGATCGAAGATTTGTAATGAATTACAAGCGTGATAGGTGCGCGATTGTACATAATCTTATTATTGATGATCCTTTTGTTCGATCAATGTAGTAGTAGTAACATTTTGTGCTCTTATCTTCTTCTTTTATTTATTTTTTTTTTTTTGTTTGGCGGGTTTCTTAGCCTTCCGCGGTATTTGGGTATCTTTCATGAGATGAACTAGCCTTCCCCATAACAGGTTTTGTCTCAACTCAATGCGGGCTCAAGTGGTGATTTCCACGAATACACGGAGCCTTCCAATTGCTTCAACATTTTTCTGATCTTTTAGAGGCTGCGGCCATCCTTCATCGACCGACTTCTCTTTGCCTTTATCATTGCTTGATAGTCTTGGAGATGAGGTGATTACTTTGGTGGATTCTTTCTTGGATGCAATACAACTCAGATAATGTGAATTCTCCATTTCTATATTTTGCTTAGCCAATCTTTGAATATGTAGCAATCTTCAGGGATGGCGAGCACCCATGATATGGGCAATAGTTAGGATTATCTGCTTGTCCGACCTCTTGGTCTTTTACACTCGGTAGTTGGAGACTTTGAGTGCATGTTTAAATATTTGGCCACACTTTCCCTCTTAAAGAATACTCTTTGTTGACTTTCTTTTAGGGTTGGGGCCATTGAGTCATTCGCTCCTTTTGTTTGCTTTGGTCGCCTTGAAGCGCGACCTCGAGGTATCATTACCTCAGTATGAGCTTGGGTTGTGGAGGCGGATTGAATGGGTTTTCTTGGTAAGCAGGTAGCCTTTCTTTGTCTACGTTATATAGCAGCTTACTATCCTTCTTGTATGAGGTGAAATGTGTTTCACCTTTCTTTGATCTGAGCTTTTGCTCTTTTGGATTTATCTTGGCCATCGAGCGTGATAAATTTAATTTCTCAAATTTAGCCACCTATCAAGTAGCTCTTGAAATGTAGTGGTAATTAGATAAAGCGCCATCTTATCATCGATGTTGCCCATCGATTGAATTGCATGCTCTTCTTTGTTGTTCACATTTCATACTCATATTTTATGTGTGATATATCGGTCCGATTCGTCTTTCTTCCTCTTCTCAGGCGAGATCGTATTGTTGTCTTTTTTTATTTATTTAGAACCTTTTAACGAACATATTTTCAAGTTAAAAAAGTCTTGGAGTCATTTGATAACTTCACCATTCAAAGTTAAGTTAACAAATTATGGAATAATAATGCATCATTACCGTGTTACCGGGATGCTTTGAAGAGTAGATGTTGCTTAGGATTACCATTTCCGTCAAATAGATTAAACTTTGGCATTGAATATCCCTTTGGGTATGGAATTTGATCATACTCCGCAGGATATGGGCGACCTTTGCTCACCAATTTTTACGCCCTTGTATATAACAACTTTGATCTTCTCATTCAAGATAATATCAAGTTGAGAAGGCATCGACTTTGATATAGTTTGTATATTCGCGGGTTGTCGTGACTCATTTATTTCAATCCTTGTCAATTTGGACCCTTGAAGCATGTGAGATCAAATTTATTGGAGGATGTCATGGGCATTCTTGGAGGCTTGATGATTATTTGGGGGCAGTGTTGGACTGTAATATTTCTCTACATTAAGCGCATCATTGCGGTCATGCATCATCATTTTTGCTCATTTTCATATTCAAGCGGCGATTTCTTTATCTTTGGCTTTCATCGGAGGTGAATTTAATATCGTGAAGGTGGGATTTTCTTCCCTTTCTTCTTCTCTTCTTGTTGTTCCTCTCACGAAGACTCGAGGATGCTTCCTATTTGAACATTTTTATTCTTGAGGTTGAGGGAATCTTTATGCGGCCTTTATGTTGATATTGGCATAAACAGATGGCTCTTGTTGTACCATATACACCACTTCAGCTCGTTGCATCCTCCTCTTCTTCTTATCCTCTTGGACGAATTTGGTCGTCTCCGATGAATTCAAGTGTGGGAAATTTCTTCTTGGTTAGAGCTTAAGTTAACCTCTCTTGATGGGATGAGTTGATTGATGGAGGATCCCACGGAGGATTCTCCAAGGTGTCTATAGATATTTTATCATTGGGCCCTCTTTTTTAGGCTCCCATCGTTGATAGATTTGAGTTGATCAGGAATTCACACGAGATGTCGCCATGCCTTTGCTCTAATAATTTCTTTTTTGAGGCTAGGCCTCCATATCTACCTTTCCAGGGACCTTTTCGGTGGATTCACGACACGGTCCAAGTGTCACACCGATGCCGTGTGGGACATGGATTGGCGATCGCATTGGGTTGTGGGATGAGGTCTCCTTGGAGGCGATCCCAGCATCCTTGATAACGGGACCAGGTATTTTCTTATCCTCTCTCTTGGCACTTGGAGAACCGATGCACTCGTGTAGATATAGTTCGGGTTCCTCAGGAGGAGGGATGTTGGGGTCAGAAGGGCTTACGATAGAGTTGTTCCGTTTAACCCACTTAAGGTTATCAAGATTGTGGGTTGGAACACTCCTTCTTTGGTTCCACGATTGATTGTGGTTGTTGATGAGCATAGTGTTGAGCACGACTCGATTTCTCTTTCTCTCAGCTTGCTTAGATGAAGAAGCTTGACATCATACCTCCGGGCGAAGGGTTATTGGTGGATTGCATTATTTTGAGGACTAAAGGCAGTCAACCCTCTTTGATTGGTGTCTCAAGGGCCTCTCGAACTTCTTTTGAAGAAGGCAGTAGGGCCCACTGAGCCGGTTGATTCTTTGCACATGGCGTGCATGAGTTTGTACCACAAGTTGAGGCCAACAACACTCATTGAATGGGGAAATCCAAAGCGGATGGTAGCTCGGTGCTTCGGCATTGATGGCGTTGGCCAAGCGGATGTTGGCCCAGAGGAAACGATGTTATTAATGTAATTATGGGTTAAAGGTAAAAAATTAGCAATTAAAATAGCACTATCACCTTACTTCCAAAATATGGGTGCGATAAGACAAAACATACTAAAGCATAAAATCTCAAATGACTTAAGACTTTATCTAGAAACTTTAAGTTTTAACTTATCACTTATTTCATTTTCATTTCATTTTCATTCATTTTTTTTTATACTCATTGCAATTATAACTTAGATTTGACTAGCCAAGATGGAAGAGAAACCTTTCCCGTGAATTAAGAAATTGGGATCAGAAAATTCTCCATAGACCTCTTTGAAAAAAGAAAGAGTTGTGTGGGTGATAATTTTGAAGGCGGATGAATAGTAGATAAGACCTTGCAGGAGATTTTATTCTCATTTGGTGAGAACTTTTTTATATCTGGTTCGGGTTTCTATAGCAAGCCACATAGTTAATTACCCCTCAATCTTGAGAGCACTTTCGATTAAGGTTAATGATGAATCGTTAAAGAGTATATAATTGAGTGGAGTTTAGAACTTATGAAATTTATTATTTTAACTTAAAACTTTTTTGTGGGGAGCGATGGCGTCTAGATCCCATGGTTCCGGTCGTCCATGTGTGGTCACGTCGCTTAGTCGAGGAGGTAGTATCAACGTAGAAGGATCCTTGTATGGCAACGCATGGGTTCGTCGTCCAAGGTGTCCTTGGACAGGGTGGAGTTTACTGGGGACAAATATAAGTCAACCTTGCTAACATAGGCTTTTGCCCAACCAATACATTATATTTCAATTTCGAAGCAAAGCCATTAGGAAACCCTGAGTGCGTGTGTTAGTGGTGGCGGTGAACCACCTTGTTAGAGGGAGGACGGAACGCAGCGACTTTAGGAATATTTGAGAGTGTGAAGGTAGTTATATTTAATTTGACATTGGCTCTTTGTGAGCAAAGTTTTCTTAATTTGTCAGAAGACAATAATTGCGGTGGATTTATTTTATTTATTTATTTTTTAGTTTTAATTTAAATAATTAATTTCATTTTTTTATTTTTTATTTTATTTGAATTTTGATCATTTTATGATTGATTTTAGATTTGAATATATGATCATTTATCATTAAAATTTTAATTATAATTACCCTTCCGATCGTAGGGTAATATCGATTGATAGACCTTATCTACTCGATTCTGAGGATGGTCTTATTCATTGTCTCAAAGTATAATCCTTCAAAACCTTGTCTCTAGTTTGAACATAGAGGATCGGGTTTGGGACTTTTCTTGAGGGTTTGAAGAAAATATGTTGATTCATATCTTGTATTATTATATGAAATTAGCTTCCGGATATTATTAATTTGAAATTCTTATAATATCAAATTTTTAGATTTTGTTAACGGGACGGTCAGAAAGACCAAGCAGGATTATATAGCATATATATTTATCTTAATTACTTCAACATGCATGAATATATTCTTTTAAAATTGCATGGACATTAAGATGTCAATGTTGAAGTTTATATATCAAATTTTGATTTTTTTTTTTGAGTTTACTTGGGACGTCAGAAGACCAAGCAGATGTGTAGCATTGTTCTTTTATATTTGACATGGTGATTACTTCAACATGCATAGTACATATTTTAAAGTATTGCATGGATATGAATATGTTGAAACAATTTAATTTGACATGATATAATGCAAGCATGAGTTTTGGTATGATTTTTAGTTTTGTTAACCGGACCCGTCAGACCAGCAGGAAAAATAGATAGCATATCTTCTTGCGAGGATCAAACCTAGATTAATAATTTCAAGATCATTATGTCACATGTATTTCTAGATTACATAATCGGGTTTGAGATTTTCTTGAGATCTTGAACTTGAAAAGATTAACAATGTGATAAATTTATCTTTTATCTTCATGATAGAATTAGCTTAAGATTCAATATCATTAGATTTTGGTTTATTAACCGGACGGTCCAAGACAAGGATATATATCTGTTTTTTGTATTTATCTTAATAATTACTTGTGCATATGAATGTTTGTCTTTTGAAAATTGCATGGACATTAAGATGTATGTTGAAGTTTGATGTCAAATTTTGATTTTAGTTTTGTTAACCCGTCAAGAAAAGCGGATAGATAAATATGACTCTTATGCGGAGGATCAGTCTAGATTAATTATTTTGATCATAATTCTTCAAAATGTCAACTCTAGATTGTACATAGAGGATCGGGTTTGAGATTTTCTTGAGATCTTGAACTTGAAAAATGCATTTATAAATTTATCTTTTGACATTTACATAAAATTAAAAGATTTACAATAGCATCATTAGATTTTTAGGTTTTGTTAAGGATCAAAGAAAGAACAGGATTATGTTTCTTTCTTTCATTTCATTTGATTGCTTGCATATGTTTATTTAAGCATTTAAGCTATTGAATACTTCAACATGTATACAAATATCTGTTCTTTTAAAATATTGTATGGATATATGAATGTCTAAGTTGAAGTTTTGATGTTTGACATGGCATAGATGTCGAATTATAAGCATAGGCTTTGATACCTAACATTGTAAATAAAATATAGATATTACATCAAATATGAATTTGACCATTTCAAATATTTATCATAGATCAAATAGAGATTCGTTACATAAGACTATAAGACAGTTGACTCTCTATTTGTCATGAGTTGAGTATAGATTTATCATCGATATGAATTGACTCTTTCATGTACTTGCATGTATCAAGTGAGATCTCGTTATAAAAATATGAATGCACATTGTAAACTAAGTGATTGTATGCGTTCTAGATGATATAGTTCTTTCAACCACTTATCATAGATCAAGCATGTGTCTGTTCTTTAACAAATAAAGCATGCATTTTATAGAGTATGAATTTGATTCTTTCAAGTATTTGCATGAATCAAATGGTTAAGCAACAAGAACATTACTTCATAAGGTCATAGATTTCATTTAACTTGCATATTAAAGACATTCAAATTGAACAGAATAAGATAACACTTTGAATATGCACACTGAATCATTTCACGTAAGCATTTTAGCATGAAGCCCTTGCTATTTGTTTCCTAAATGACATATGACATGCACTTGTATCTTTTCATGCATTGATTGTCACATTTTTATTTCTCACCAATTCATATGACATAATCACTGCTTAGGCAAAATGAATTTGAACTTTAAATAAGTAATTGTCATATTTATGAAGATTCGGTGTAAAGCTAAGCATAGGTAAGTACGCTGCAATTATCATATAATATGATGAATGTGCTAAGCATGAATAATCATATGCATGTACCTTCCTTCTTCAAACACTTATACATTTCACATTTTTATTTATCAAAATTTTGGTACTCCGGCGTCATCCCATAGAGGCTGTGAGATTAGGCCTTCCCACCATGCCAAGAAAGGCGTGCATGGTAAGTGTTGTGAGACACCTCGGAAAATTTATTTGTCCATACCGAAAGGCGTGCATGGGTTGCCAACATAGCATTTCCTTGCCGCGTTGGAACAGCGTGAGCAATCTTATATCATAACAAGTTTTCGCCACGTTGGAACAACGTGAGCAGTCTTATAGCAGATTTCCCTACCAGCGTTGGAACAACGTGAACATACTATCATAGGTTTCCAGCGTTGGAACAATGTGAAGCGGATACTTATCGTAAGCATATTTTCCGCGTTGGAACAAGCGTGAGCAGTCTTGATAGAAAGTAATTTAACAAATTTACATTCACATGCATAAAATATAAGCGATATACCCCTTGCTATAGCGTCGGTTTCATCACCATTTCACAATTTTGCATTTAGAATACTTAAATAGCAGTAGTAACATAAGCTTTTAATTACATGTAAGCCTCTCCATAAATTTTCATCTTAAGAATCACAAAATCCATAAATGAATTTTGCACATACTCTAGGATTAAGCCAAAAATCCCTTTCTTTTTTATTATCTCCTTTTTTTTATAAAAATTTTGGTAGCCTCTCGGCATCATCATAGGGATACTTGAGAGGCCAGGCCTTCCCACCATGCCAAGAAAGGCATGGTAGGTGTCGTGAGACCAAAAATTTATTTGCCCACCACGCAAGAAAGGTGTGCATGGGTTCGACAAATTTTCTTGTCGTTGGAACGCGTGAGTAATACTATATCAGTTTTCACCGCGTTAGAACAACGTGAGCAGTCTTATATAACATATTTTCGCTTGGAACAATGTGAACAATTACTATCGGGTTTCCGCGCATTGGAACAATGTTAATGGGTACTTATAGCATAAATTTGCATTCACATGTATATGTAATTAAAGTATAAGCATTTATATGACATATTTCATCCCTTCTTTCCTTCTCTCTCTTTTTTTTGAAAATTTTGGCGTCCGGCCATCCCATAGGGGACTACATCGGGAGGAGGCCTTCCCATGCAAGAAGGCGTGCATGGTAGGTGTCGTGAGACACCTTGGTCAAAATTTGTCACCACCAGAAAGCGCATGGGTTAACCTGTAGCAACAAATTTCCCAATGTTGGAGAAACATGAGTAGACTTATAATAATAAATTTAAAAGCTTGCATTTGCATGATAAAAAAGTTGCTTGCATGTATATTTAATTAAGAGAATAATAATCAAAATTTATCCTCTCCCCACATGTGGGTTCATGAGACGGGCACCCCCAAAAGGCGTGCATGGGTGGATGTCGTGAGATACCGCGGATAAAATTTTGATAGCATAGTATTTCCCTATTAGCAAGATATCAGAATAATAGAAATAGACAAATATGCAAGAATGAAACCCATAGGTAATAGCAAATAGCATGACAAAAGCCTCTCTTTTTAATTTGAGATTTCATTCTACTCATGTGCCAGAGAAAAAACAAAAGTAACATGCTTTTATAAAAATGATAACCCCATCTCCTCATGTTAACAAAGTCTCAACCGATTGAATACTTGTGAAAACAAGTAGAAGCGAAATAGCGATTTGAATGATTTTAGCTCACAATTAAGTATGGACAACAAAGTGAGTGTTTCCAAAATTCACAAATCTAGCAATCATATTTATCATTTTCTTCATTTTAATTCAATCAACAAGAAGAGATGTTGAATGACTAAGTGCAAATTTAGCATGTTATCATGAAATTCTAAAACCAAATAATGCATTGAAATCCACTTAAATTCATAAGGATAATGAAATTCATGTTTCCATCATTCCAAATTATTTCAATGGTAACAACAATGCTTTAGTAAAAGAACAAAGGCTATAATGGATCTAAATGTATGGCTCCAAACAAAGGCTTTCAATCGTTCACATTGTGGTGATTGGTAAAAAAAAAAATCCTTCCTTTCAACTCCTCGAATAGACACATATATGCTCTAATTTGCAAACTAAGCCTTAAAGTTATCATAGACAACATCAAGGATAATGTTATCATGAAATTCTAATAAGGTTTGCAGTTAAATGAAAATCTAAAGATTGCAGCCAAAAGCACCAAGAGACTTCTTAAAATCAAATTTCTCAATTCTTACTTGGCTTCACTTACACAATAGCTTCCCTTCAGGTTCTCTCTTGTGTCTCGAGACGCTCATGAGAAAGCAGAATCGCAGAAATGGCGAGAGGATTTCGTAAAGAAGGATCATTCAATCAAAGCATAAAACCAAACCGATAAATTTCAACAATCAAAAGCAATCCGTGAATCAACATAAACATTATATACTCATCACTTCCTTTAGGTAAAACCTAGATAACCCGCAAAGCAAGAAAGGAAGAGGTTGAATAGAAACAACCTGGAACTTTCGATTGCACAGGGAAAGGAAGAGGAGGAGAACTTTTGGTTGAGGTAGCTAGGGTCTCTTGCTTAGCTAAGGAGGCAAGAGGAATCGAGCTCGAATACTCGAGAGGACGGACAATCCTTGACTCAGAGGGACGATCAACAAGGAAGTCGGTCGAGGAAGGTAGAAGCTCTTTTGGTTTTACAGATGGGAGTCGGGAAGCGAGAGAGATGAGCTCCTTGTGGACAATAAACGAAAAGAGAGAGAGAAGCTTAGAAGTCAAGAGATCACGCAGACAGACGAAACTCAAGAAGCGGGGAGGATCGTGAATGAGGAGAATGCCGTGAATCAGGTCAACGTCCCGTGAGAGAGGAGAGTCGGCTTTAGGCCAACTGATTGGTCAACGGCGTTTTGATTGGTCGAGGCGAGGTTAGGTAAGGATTAAGAGGATTAGCGGCCGATTAATCTAATTGCAAATTAATATCATTTATTAAATTTTGAATTTACTTTATGCATAAACTCTAACAATATGGGTGTTAATTTTAGTTGTTTATTTGTGCGACCGGCGCGTCGATTTCGCAATCAGTCGTTTGAAAGTCGGCGGTGGTGGTGAGAAATTAGGTCTATGCGCGTTGCGCTTAAATTGCTCGACCCTGCGCACTTTGTCGAATCGATGCGAAGGCGTCGTTTGATAGGCGTTTGGCGGCAACCGATCAATTTATGGAGGTCGTTGAGACGTTGTCGGCTTCCACTTGATGTCAATTTCATTAAAAATTGATTTTAATTATTTTATGATCATTAATTGATTCGATATTTGTTATTTAATTAATTTTGATGCTTTTGATGCATTATGAAGTCGAATTTTTAAATCGAATCGAATTTAATCGATTTCGATCGCGATTAGGGCATTTTAATTTTCACCATATTTATTTAATTTTAAGTGGCACATAGTTGTAGGTCAACAATCATGAAAACTCAAGATAAGTTTTATAAAACTACAATTAAAATATAGATTTATCAAATAGACTTGTTTAGCTAATAAAAGTTATAGTAGTCAAGTTAAACTTGAAAAATAAGAGTCAAAATAACTGTATGAAAAACTAGAAAAAATAAATTGAAAAATAATTATGTTAAAAGGATGATGGAAATAGCACCTATTGAAGATAAGATTTTAAATTAAACATTGAGGAAATTTGCATATTACGATGAAGGATAGAAGATGCACAAATACGATGGGTTGACAAAATTAATGTCAAAGAATTAGAAAAAGGGCATACCAAAGAAAACATAAATAAATGTTACCCAAAATATTTGCATGAAATAATTTTAACACCTTTATCACCCAAAAAAAAAAAAAACAAATAAAAATGAGTTCAAAAAGACAACACAAAAAGTTAGCGTAAGGAAAAGGATTATGATGAATGGAGATAACAAATCAAAGTAATCATTCTTATTGATAGAGTCTAATATTTGCAAAGTACAAGTTAGATTAGTTAACAAATACCCATAAGGTCTGATTAAAAAGAGAAACTTGAGGTGTAGCATTTAACCCCTACAAAGTGCAATTTCCACTTCAAATTATTTTGCAAAAGATTCATAAACTTAGCAAAAAAATATTCACATTCAAATTACTTAATAAAAGATTCATAAATTTATTTATGTTTTCAATATACATTATTCAAAAGCGAGGGCAAATTTGTAAATATTATAAAATATAGAGGAATTTACATATGTACCACATAAATCTTACATATTAACATATCTAATACTCAAACTTTAATATTTATAAATAAAACATAAATCTTTATTATAACATCAAAAATATCACAATCAATTACTTTTTAAAAGTGAAATACATATTTTCATGTATAGAAAAATCCTAGATATATAAATATGAAACTTTAGGTGTTAGATATATAAATATATAATAATTGTGCAGTACATGAAATTTTTTGTAAAATATATTATCAATCATTACAAAAAAAGCACAAACCTATTCATAGATATAAATATATAAATGTTTATGAAGTCAGTGATAAACATAAAGAAAGATAAAAATAGAATAAAGAACTTTTGCATATAATTATTATAGGTGTATATGATTGCAAGTTGCACTATAGAAACATCAATTAGTTAAATACCTAGCACGGGTAAAGAACTGGTAAATACAGCAAAATCTTTAAAATTATTAAATCTATTAACTCCATTTTAGATTGTGTGGGCATTTAGGAATTAAAAAATGGTTAACATGAATTACATCTCATCTAAAAAACCTCCAAATGAGCTGTATTAATTCATAATGATAGGTTGGATTCGAGTCTAACCCAAACTTGACACAATCTCTTAATCGAATCCAACTCGCTTATTATATATATCAAAATATTTGACCCAAATCTAGCTTCGCCGAAGCCCAACTCTTCTAACTTATTTATTATATGGATCATATTTTTTTAGAACAACACAACCCAATTAACCAGAGGGTGATTTGTTTAAATCAATTAACTCAAATCCAAATAACATTAGATCAATTTTAGGTTGATTTCAAATTATTTAGATCAACTCAAAATCAACCAGCATAGAAATCAAGTCTATAATTTAAATCCAAACCTAACCTAAAAATATTTTAGAGTCAGTTCAGGTTGGGTTGTCAAGTCATGTATTGACACCCAAGTTCCCCCATATGTATATCAACAATCCAAGTAAAAGTAAAATAGAAAACCAAACATATTTGCCTTTACTAGAAAAGGTTCGAATAAAAAATGTTTATTTATCTCTTTTAACTACAAATAATAGCATTAAAATGTTTAGTAAATGAAATTTTAAGCTGACAAAAGTAAAACACCTTTGAGAATAACATCAAGAAAGATGTAAAACAATTAAACTGCATTTTTATCTAGATGAAACAAGTAAATAACAAAAGTTAGGGATATAATGCATTGTGTTTATATATAATGAAGCACAATTTTGATGTTTTGAAGAAAAACAATAAGCATAAGCTTGGAACACAATGTTTGAAATACAATAACTTCAAAGCTTGTGAGCACAAAGGCGAAGTTTAAAGACAATAATGTCACATAATTACATAAAAAATTAAAAAAAAAGATCAGCTTAAAGTTTATGGTAAAACAATCAACATCACCACCAAGCCTTTATCTACTATGTGGGGTCAACTACATGAATCCTAATTCTCCTTTGTGTCCTATTAAGTGTCAAATTCTCATTTAATTTTAATAAACTAAGATCATCCTTTATGCATCCTAACCAAGTCTTTTCAAGTCTACATCTACCTTTCTTAACATAAGGCGAATCTAAAACATCTACTCTCCTAACTGGGTCATCGGATGGCCAACACTTTATATGACCCAACCATCTAAGGTGACACTCTCTAATCTTATCTATCACAAGAGCTACTCTTAACTTTTCATGAATATATCCATTTCATATTTTATCTCTAAGAGTAAAACCACTCATCCACCTAAGCATCCTCATCTCTATAACACTCAATTTATGTTTCTCTCTTACTGGCCAACATTCTATGCCATAAATCATTGCAGATCTTACCACCATCACATAAAATATTCTTCAAGTCTAAGTGGTACTTTTCTATCACATAATAGGCCAAATGCATCCCACCACTTCAACCATCCAACTTGAATTCTACTAATAACATCCCCATCTATTTCACCATCATTTTGAACAATAAACCCAAGATATCTGAAACGTTAACTATTTCTAAAGACTTGATCACCCAATGTCAACCCCACCACTAGAACTTCTACAACTAAAATTACACTCCATATATTCAGTTTTACATCTACTTAAATGAAAACTTTAGAATCTAAGGTTAACCTTCATAATTCAAGCTTCCCTTGAACTCCCTCTTTAGTCTTATTAACAAAAAGAATGTCATAAGAAAGCATACACCAAGGTACACCATCCTATAAATGCCCAATAAGAACATCCATAACTAATGCAAAAAATATAAGGGCTTAAAGTCAATCCTTGATGTAATCCAACTGAAATATGAAAATATTTTATCAATCCTCTTTGTGTTTGAACACAAGTATATGCATATCCTTAATGACTTCAATATAATTAATATTAACTCTCTTTTTTTCTATAACTCTCCAAAGCACCTCTCTTGGAACTTTATGATATGTTTTCTCTAAATCAATAAATATCATAAATAGAAACTCCTTACTTTCTCTATACTTCTCCATCAAACCTCTCAACAAATGTATGGCATCCATAATAGATCTACCCGACAAAAAACCAAACTAATTTTGAAAAACTTTTGTATCACATCATAACATATACTCAATCACTCTCTCCCATAATTTTAATGTATGACACATTAACTTAATTCCTCTATAGTTTGCACTCTTTTGCATCACCTTTATTCTTAAAAATAGGAGCCAAGAAATTCTCTCTCCACTCATCTGACATCTTTTTAGTCTTTAAAATAACATTAAAAAAATTAGTAAGCCAAAAAATTCCTTGATCTCCTATGTATTTCCACACTTCTATTGAAATATCATCTTGTCCTACTATTTTTTAACACTTCATTTTCTTTAAAGCCTCTCCAACTTCAATTTTACTAATATGGCTATGAAAAAACTTCTCAATTATTGTTTAGGGAACTAAGATTGTTAAAATCAATCATATTCTTATACCATTAAGAAGATTATCAAAATATCTCATCCAATTATATTCAATATTCTTTTTTTAAAAAAACACTTTATGATTTTAATCTTTAATAAATTTCACTTGAACTAGATCTTTACTTCTTCTATCTCTTTATTTGGCTAACTTATACATATATCTTTATTTTCTTTGGTATCCACTTTATCATATAAATTATTAAAAGCTAATTTTTTGCATCACATATGCTTTCTTAGAAACTCTATGGGCCACTTTATATCTTTCCTAATTTTTTGAGTTTTTACATTTAAACCAAGTTTAATAATAATGCTTCTTATTTCTTATCTTTTCTTGCATATTTTGACTTTACCATTAATTATTTTTATTAAAAGAAGCATTTCCTTTTGATTCTCCTAATACATATTTTGCAATTTTTTTTTAATTTAACTTACTAACTTTTTCCACATAACATTAGCTTCTTCATGAACATTCCAAATTATAAGATCTTGTAATTTACTCTTAAAATATTTTATTAGTGTTATTTCATATTCTCATATAATCTTAGGATAATGATTCGATTTATTTTTCATTTTTTTTAAAAAAATATTAATAATTATAAAATCATAAGGTAAACAAAATCTAATATAGTCTCATCTTCTGCATTAGTTACTTTAAACTCATAGCCACCATGAATGTTATTAAAATCTTCTACCACTCTACCAATATGTACATTTAAATCTCCTATAATAAATATTTTTTTTCAAGAGATATCATTTGTGTTAATCTCTAATTCATTTCAAAATTATCTTTTGAGCCTACACCGAAAACCTACTTAAGGATGATACTTATAACATTAATAATCTTAGTATCAACAATAATCTTTAAATATATAATTTTATCTTCAATCATATTAATATCTATAACATTATCCTTTAAACTTTTTTCTATAATCACACATATACCATTTCTAATTGGACTCCTATCTGAATATCAATCTCCTTGACATTCTCCTAAACCCATTTAGTTTCTTGAATACATAAGATATTTATCTTCTTATGGACCATAATATCTATTAAATTCATTAATTTATCTATAAGAGTACATATATTCCAAATTCTTAACCTAACATTAGTTCCATGAACTAACTTCTTTACCCGCATTCATCCATAATGTGAGAACCCTTGCTTATTTAACTTTGCACTTAGGCAGACGCCGATATAGTGGCACTTGCACACTTCTCACTGCATTCAAGTCATGAGCATTGCTTCCAGGTAACGCTCTAGCATTAACATAATATATTAAAGGATTCATGTATTAATTTCTTAAACAAATTTTATAATAGCTGTTGACTACCTAACGCAATCCACTTTTCACATCCAGGACTTGGGACTCATCAAAGACAATATTCAATCTAAGTAGAACCAAATAACTCTTTTAGCAAAAATCTCCACCAACAACAATTTGGTTGAGAAGCATTCCCATTCACTACCAAAGTGGGGTGTTTGGAGAAGAAAGGCTCAAATGTTAATGAAAAAAAAAACTTCAGTAACATGCTCTTTAGATGATGAGAATTCTAGTAGCAAGATTTGGAATATCATTATCCAAAGCCCAAAAACATAAAACTTTATTTTTCCCTCATAAGTTAACCAATGGATTGAAATGAAATAATATGAAAGTTCTATGATAGAAAATCACACATGCACAAAATAGTTAGCGGAATGTAAAAAGGATTCCAGTTATTCTAAGTTTATTTTTTAAAACAACTTGTTGACTTCCATTCTAAGATTGCCTAACATTCCGAACCATGCTTAGAAATTAGCTTAGTAACATCAATTTGTGTACCCCCAAAGCATGGACCTTACCATCATCCTCGACTCCTAGAGTATGATCTCAAGGCTAGCAAGTAACTCTGTGCATGACTACATCAATAGCCCCTGCCTCTACACAATCAAAATAATGCAAAATAACTACAAGAATATTGGAATTCTCTTAAGCCCTTATTGGTAATTTTGGCATCTCTCTCATATCTTATTAGAATTACATGATTTATGAATTTTTGGATTCATAACTCAAACCTTTAGTGAAAGATGTATGTATAAGTTAGCCAACCAAAGAGTCAAGAGAAGTAAAGACATAGTTCAAGTGAGGTATATTAAGGATGAAGATAATAAAGTGCTTTTCTTAGAAAATGATATTGAAAATAGGTGGATGAGATATTTTGATAAACTTTTCAATGAAGGATCTGAATGTACGATTGATTTTAGTAACATCAATACCCTAAACAAAAATAGAGAATTTTATTTTATCATCGTATTAGTAAATCAAGTTAGAAGCTTTAAAGAAAATGAAATGTGGAAAAGCTAGGACGATGATATTCCAATAGAAGTGTGACAATGTTTAGGAGATCAAGGAATTTCTTGGCTTACAAATCTTTTAATGTTATTTTAAAGACTAAAAGATGTCAGATGAGTGGAGAAAGAGTTTGTTGGATCATATATTTAAGAATAAAGGTGTTGCACAAGAGTGTGCAAATTATAGAGGAATTAAGTTAATGTGTCACACATTAAAATTATGAGAGAGAGTAACTGAGCATAAGTTACGATGTGATACAAAAATTTCTCCTGTCGGTTTGATTTCATGCGGTAGATCTACTATGGATGCTATACATTTGTTAAGAGGTTTGATGAAGAAGTATATAGAAAGTAAGGAGGATTTACATATGATATTTATTGATTTAGAAAGCTTATGATAAAGTTCCAAGAGATGTTCTTTGGAGAGTTCTAGAACAGCGAGTTAATATTGGTTATATTCAAGCCATTAAGGATATGTATACTAGAGCTGATACTTGTGTCCAAACACAAGGAGGATTGACAAAATATTTTCCCATTTCAATTGGATTACATCGAGGATTAGCTTTAAGCCCATATCTTTTTTGCTTTATTTATGGATGTTCTTACTAGGCATTTACGAAGATGTACCTTGGTGTATGCTTTTGTTGATGACATTCTTCTTGTTGATAAGACTAGAGGGAGTCCAAGAGAAACTTGAATTATGGAGTTCAACATTAGAGTCTAAAGGTTTTGTGTAAGTAGATCTAAAGCGAATATATGGAGTGTAATTTTAGTTGTAGAAATTCTAGTGGTAGTGTTGTGACATTGGGTGAACAAGTCATTAATAAGAGTGAGCGATTGATATTCCTAGGCTCTATTGTTCAAAATGATGGTGAAATAGATGGAGATGTTATTAGTAGAATTCAAGTTGGATGGTTGAAGTGGAGGAATGCATCGGCTTTGTGATAGAAAAGTTCCACTTAAACTTAAGGGAAAATTTTATAAGATGGTGGTAAGACCTACAATGACTTATGGTGCAGAATGTTGGCCAATAAAAGAGAAGCATAAGACTTAGTTAAGTGTTACAAAGATGATGATGCTCAGGTGGATGACTGGCTTTACTCTTCGAGATAAAATGTGAAATGAGTATGTTCGGGAAAAAGTTGGAGTAGCTCTGGTGGCAGATAAGATTAGAGAGAGTTGCCTTAGAAGGTTTGGCCACATAAAGCGTCAACCATTCGATGACCCAGTTAGGAAAGTAGATACATTAGATTTGGCTGATGTTAAGAAAGGTAGAGGTAGACCTAAAAAAGACTTGGTTAAGATGTATAAAAAATGATCTTAGTATACTTGAATTAAATGAGAATTTGACACATAATAGGACACAATGGAGACGAAGGATTCATATAGCCGACCCCACTTAGTAGGATAAAGGCTTGTTGTTGTTGTATATCTCAAACCCATGAAACTTTAATATTCACCTCATAGGTCTATTTTGATCCCATTAGCTGAGGATCATTCATAATCCAAAAACTAATAGAAACTCAATCTATGAAATTCACAGCAATCTTTAATCAAAATCATAATTTTAAATTTGTCAAATTTATAGTGTGATCCCATACAGATTCCATGTTCATCATTTTGATGGATATAATATCCATGAGGTGCATATCACTCATAAACTAAATCCAAAAAAAAAAAGAATCTCATCGAGCTCTTCTAAATAGTTTACAAATGACGCCCTCTCCTGCATCATTTTGTATTGATTGCATTCTTTTTATTTGATGAATTCATAGCTAGAACCCCCAAATTTCATGTATATTATCTAGGTCATACTAACTTCATGAGGTTTGAATTACTCACAAAATAACAAACCCAATTTTTGAGCTTTTTATTAGTAATTTGTGCATTTCTCCTCATCTTTTATTAAAATCACATAAATTTTTATTTGATGGATTCATATCTTGATCCCCAATAATTTTCATATTAACCATTTTAGTTAGTTCCAACTCCATGAGGTGCAAATTATTCATTAATTGTGAGTCTTAGTGTCTGCATCGAAAAAAGTACAAATAATAAACTATTTGGTCACAGCAGCACTACACTGTGAGCGTGGCATCGCGGTGCTAAAACAATCCTTCCAGAATGATAACTGTTAGTTCAATTGGCGAGCTAATGATTTGGCCGCAGCTCGACATTCGGCTAGAGGCTGTGACCTGATCTGAGTTTAAAGAAAAGAAAGAAGCTCATTCCCTCCCATGACGCTACGCAGGAGAGCGAGAAATAATTATGGGGCGGAAAATAACTCTACTAGTGGAAAGAACTCTATAGAAGAAGGAAAAAACTGCAGTTCGTGCTTCAGAGAACCTGTGTTCGCTGCAAGATTGACCCTCGCTCTTGCTAAAACCATCTCTTGCCTACTAAAGGTAAAAGATTCGTTATAATTAGGTTTTCTTGTGTTCTTTTACCTATCTTTTCTCCCTTTGCTTGAGTTTTGATAAAAGAAACTTCCATCGTTAAACTTAGTTCCGGCGCGAGAAGAAAAGAAACCTCACTCGTTGATCTTAGATCTAGAACAAGAGATATGACACGAAATATGAAACTTAGCATTATTAAAACATTACTCTGCCCAAATTTTTATAAAAACATTCTTTGGATTCAGCAAGAATTTCTCTTTAAACTGTACATTCCCGACTTGCAGCGCTGAGGTGCCACACTCTCAAAAAATATAGTCATATGGCTCTGAACTATGGCGCCACAGTGCCATGCTCTCGGGTCCCTTGTACTTGAAGTAGAGCCACAGCGCCATTCCTTCAGCGTCGAAGAGCCACACCTTTCAACATGTTCCACCGTCGAACTTAGTTCCGATATGAAACAAAACCCTCCCTCAGTTGATCTTAGATCTGGAATAAGGGAGAAGAGTGTCTTGCACTAGACATGTAAAAAATCTAGCATTGCTAAAGCATTAGGTTGCCGAAATTTTTAATTTTAGTCATTAAGTGAACAACGCCTTGACATTGTACCCAGAGAGTCGTAGCACTATCCTCTCAGGTTCAGCCCCTATATAGAATATTATCAGTGCCTCGACATTGCATATCGAGCACCGCAACACTATGATATTTTAACACTTCTGTAAAACATGGAAAACATGGGACATCTAATTTAAAAAATAAATAAATAATATATAGCATCGTGGCGCTGAATATCGGGTGCTGAGGTTGGAACTATAGCGCCAAGGTGCGGTCCTCTCTGTAAAAACAAAAAATAAACTCTTTGACGACACTACGTCATTGAATATGGGGCGCCGAGGCGCCATCCTCTCAGGCAAATAAATAGAAATCAGCCCATAGAGGGTATCGTAGCGCTGAATATCGAGCACCAAGGCGCTGCCCTCTCAGGTTATAAGCCTAAGTCCTACAAGACAACAGCGCAAAGGCGTTGAAACTATAGCGCCCAAGCATCGTCCTCTCGGGTAAATAAGCAAAATGAACACATAGAGTACATCGACTCTGAATATCGAGTGCCAAGGTGTCACGCTCTAGGGTTCTAAGGCTAACCCTACATGAGAATGTCGGTAATACACAACACTATGGTGCTCCCTCTCTGATGTCATTTTTTAGGTGAAGAAATTTTATTATTTTAACCCTGGAGCTTCCCAAATAATAAGAAATCACACATATACACCAAAAAAATAAATACATAAAAAATAATGTATTTATTAATAAAAAATAAAGGAGAGTTACATAAATTATATAAATTAAAAATTAAAAATCTAAAAGAAATGAAAAAAAGGAGAAACATAGTAGTCATAGTCATCTTTCTCCTCCTCTTCTTCCTCCTCTGACTCTGGCGAGGCTCTTACATAAGACTGGTAATGAGGTGCCGTAGAAATGAAGCATCATCAAGACCCACATAGAAATCACAGTTTTCAAACATATGCACAAGCGAGGTGTTAAACTTGCCCATATACAAAAATTACTACTGTTGCTAATCCATGTGATGGTCAAATTTTTTCTCCAGTTCCTGCCGGTCTAACTAATTTCATTGACCTTTTTCCTTAGGTCTGAAACTTGTCCTCTAATTTCTTGGAGTTGCTCATTTAGGGTTTTAGAAGATTTGGCCTGAGACCAAGGGGCGTGTGAGCTTTCCCCAGCTCGATCCTAGAACAAAATCCCTCAATAACCTTTTGGTCATGAGAGCTCTTTGTATAAAGACTTCCTCATCAGGATCCCCTGTTATGCCCGCCTCAACACACAAAGCATAAATGAGAGAAGGATGACCAAAACCTATTATAGTACTATCCTAAAACATATTACAGATAAAATTATAAATAATCTTCCCTACAACCATAATAAAGCCATTTTGAATTGCAAAATTTAAAACAACCCTATCCCTAATTACCTCACTGATATTTTCAATGAGGTTGGAAGAAAAAAATTGATAATTTTCTCCTCCTACCTTTTCTACTAAATATTAGAATTTCTAACAGTGAAGAAATTAATAATTTCATCGAAGTCAAGATGATCATTATAATAAAAAAGATATTGATCATAATATACGTTGGTAGACCGTAATATGCATTAATGGCAGTACTAGCAAAACTTACTAATTTCTCCCGGATGAAGACTTAATTATTTTGGTGCTCTTTCTTGTTGACAAAGAACTCCCGCACCATGGGGATGACACCGGATTTATTATCATAGGCCAACTTTGACCTTGCTCCAGAATGATGCTCTTCACTTGCCCACCTGGATGGTAGAAACTCCTCTCCGAGATCAGATGTTTGTATATGAGGGCGTCATGGTACCTCTACTTGGCCTCCAGACTAACAAACATATTAGTGTCACTAACAGCCACCCTCTTCTTGCTCTTACCAACATATTTCACCTGCATAGTATATGAGAAAGTATAAGTTAGAAGAAAGAGAGAGAGAGAGAGAGAGGAAAACTCTAAGAAAAGGCTCTCGGGGGAATGAAAATTTCAGCTGCCTAAGAGGTCTATTTATAAGGACGGACTGGCAAAGAGGCTAAGTATCCTTTGGTTTCTAAGACAATGATCTTTGCGGCACTCACATGTAGCGTCATGACACTGATCAGATGGTTAAGGCGGTTACTACGCAGATCAAAAAAGGACATTAATAATCATAAATTTTTAAACAGAAAATGACACGGCGCTAGTCAAAAATTTTGTCCCATGTCATTCTTTGATACATCCGTTATCTGAACCGGACCACTTTGCGGTCTTTATAATATGAGCACCAAGGTGCCAATAAGGTGATCAATGGTAAATGACATCATGGCGACCATGCAACTTCTTTGGGAAATATAGCTTATGCTTGATATACGTATGAATCACTCGCATGGGTCCGACAATAATAATGTCTTAAATATTTTGTCTGAAGATGCTTCATGAGTTAAAAATAAGCTTGAATTTTTCGCATGTGCCCCGACATATGCATAAAAAAAATCTAACTCTTGTGTTTGAGGATATTGCATAGAATAAACCCGGTTGGGTCCTATGATTGGGTCCAGATTACAAAAATCTAATCTCTCCCTGATGATGATCGTGTTGATTATAAAATTTATCTGGAGGGAATATTTTTAAATTGAATGAAGTTCATTATTCAATATAACTTAAAACAAACAATCATCTATACATCCATCATTGTTTATTAGAGATGATAAGCTAAGAAAACTTTTGCTCAAAAAAGAGCCTATATCAAATAAATATATTTATGCTCATATTCAGATAATCTCATGCCATTAAGGATGT
Source organism: Cymbidium sinense (assembly GCA_021442155.1). Taxonomy (NCBI): domain Eukaryota; kingdom Viridiplantae; phylum Streptophyta; class Magnoliopsida; order Asparagales; family Orchidaceae; genus Cymbidium; species Cymbidium sinense. Next base: position 30,663,859 of record CM038220.1, on the reverse strand, counting down.
AGTTTGTGTCCTCTATCTGTGTGGCTATGCTGTCAAATGACACAATAGAAAATGCGGATATAACCATAACCCTCTAATGGGTGGCTTGACATCTATACAGCTCTAGTATAAATCGATCATGGCAATAGTCTATATATTCATTAATGGCTTTACTCCTTGAGCTAGGAATCATGGAATATATTTAATAGGCAAAAGGCCTTATGTTAGCTAAGGTTAATTTCAATTTGTCTCCTTAGATAAATATTACCCGGTCTACAAGAACATCTTGGATGACACAACCCATGGTTGCTAACAAGAATTATTTGATCATGATTAATTTCTCTTATTAAGTAGACTAGGGATGATAGCCCGGGATAACGGACCATGGGATCTTGATTGGGCGTATCATCATCCCCCAACATATGCTTTAAGGTACATAATGTCTTCATTATTCACATATGATATGCATTAAATGATTATACTTCTCATAGTGCAAATATTTAAATTATATCTTGGCATTCCAAAGGTATATAAGCACAATCTCTTTATTCTCTATGCAAATTATACATAACAATCATCTATGCCACACACACCTCTAAAGACACCAATGCATATTAGATAGATATGTTCGTTTCCAACCTTAATTGAGAGTACTCTCTTATTGCGGTAAGAGGGATATTTAATTATAGAGGGTTGCATTCATAAGAAGTAGAGCTCCGCTCTAAAGAAACCCTAACATAATGTTAGAGGAAATCTGGTTGAATATATATATATATATATATATATATATATAAAACTGCCTCACGAAATAACATGCTCCTACCTGATCTCATTCAAAGATGGCGGAGCGCTGTTGACCTCATTTTTAGAATGAGCTCTTAACCCCTCCATCTTAGACATAGGGCTTTTTTTAGACTTTAAGAGTTCCTTAGTCTTAAAGTCTAAAGAACTCTTAGACTTTAAGAGTTCTTTAGTCTTAAAACACATCTAGTGATTAGGTGAACACTCAACCTAACCCTAGAAGACTTAGAAGAGTTAGTCATAGGAATAGGTCATGCCTTAAGGGTGTTAGAAAAATTTCCTACCCTTTAGCTTAAATCATTCCTCACTTTCCTTCCTCCAAGTCAAACATCAAATCAATATTAATTGATTTTCTCTAAACTCAAATCAACTCCATGTGATTGAAATTCATGATTGAAATATATGATTGAAACCCATAATCAAAATCCATCAAAATTCTTAAGTCCAAATTTTTCTAAGTCCTTAATCCTCTCTAAAGGACTTAACCAAAATTATGATCAAAAACTAATTCAAATCTTTGAGATTTTCTCATAATTTATTTATATTCTCATTTATATTCATATATATAAATGAAATATAAATTCAAATCAATCAAACTAAACTCAAAATTTCAATTCAATTCATGAAATTCCCTAAGTCCCTTTAATTTTTCAATAATGGATAGCCAAAATCAACTCTAAACCAATTCAAATTCATAGGATTTTCTTAAAACTCATTTATATTCTCATTTATATTCACATATATAAATGAAATATAAATATAAATCAATCAAATCAAATCTAAGAATTAAATTTCCAATTTAAAATTTTTCTAAGTCTCTTTAATTTTTCATTAAAGGACTTATCCAAAATCTTGATCAAACCATTTCAAACTCATTTTCAAAAATTTTTCTCAATCAATTTATATTCTCATCTTTCTTAAATCATTAATCCTTAATGGACTTAGCCTAAATCTTGATCAAACCATCTTAAAGTCATGGGATTTTCTCATAACTCATTTATATTCTCATTTATATTCACATCTATAAATGAAATATAAATATAAATCAATCAAATCAAATTTAAAAATTCAAACTCTAAACTCCAAAATTTTCCTAAATCCCTTAAATCTTTCTTAATGAACCTAGCCCAAATAATGATTAAATCACTTCAAATCTTTGAAATTTTATATTGATCAATTTATATTCTCATTTATATTCACATATATAAATGAAATATAAATTCAAACAATCAACACCAATCCCAAAAGTCAAACTTAAATCCACTCAAAATCTAATCTAAGTTTTTAAAATCAAAATCTTGAACTTAGTCAAATCAATTTCAAATCAAGCCAAACTCTTGATTTTCTCTCATGGTTCAATCAACCCTACAATCATGAGCCCATATCTAAATACAAACTTCAATCAAACAATCAAAACCTAGTTAAAAAATCAAACCCAAAACCCCTTCATATTCTTCCTTTAAATATAAAATTTTCAAATTGATCAAAACCCATTTTACTTCAAACCACTTGTAAATGGATTTATATTTCAATTATAAGTCTATATACAAGATCAACCAATTCAAATGAGCTTTGATTTGACCCACTTAGGCTCACTTGACCCAAAGTGACATAAAGTACCCTTATGAGCCAAATTCTAATCTAACCAAATTGGATTGAACCAAACTCATATATCTCTCATCATGATCAACAATCATCATGGGATGATCAATCAAATTGGGTCAAACCAAGTCAAACTAAAGGTTGACCAAGTCAAATCTTTAGCTAAAATGAAACCTAACATAGCCAAATTCCACCATATGCCAAATTGATTGAAACTATTGATCTAAGTTCACTCATGACTTATGTTTACACTTGACCAAGTCAACATTTGGTCTAACCTAGCCCAACTGACCCAAGTTGACCCATTTTGACTTAAAGGGTCAAAATGTGTAAAAACTTGATCTAAGTCAAATTGATTGAAACCAATAGATCAAGTCCATTCCAAATCACTAGTGAAACCTGACAAAAGCCTCAATTGGCCAACTAGACATAACCTAGCCCAATTGACCTTAGACCCAACATGACCTAAAGGGGTCATGTTGAGCCAAATTTGAACTTAACCAAAATTGATTGAAAATAAAGAAACAAATCCACTCCATATAACTAACCTAACCTAACCTACCCTTGACCCACCTCAAATAGGTCAAATGGGTCAAATAGGTCAACTTGACCCATTTGACCTAATTGAAGTCATATATGCCAAATTCAAAACTATACCAAATTGAACCAAACCAAAGCCACCAAAATATTTCAAATGGTCATATGAACTTGACCCAACCCTTGGTTTGACCCAATTTGACCAATTGGTCAACTTGACCCAAGTTGACCCATTTTGACTTAAATGGGTCAACATAAGCCAAACCCTATCAAATGAATTCCAAATCTCATGAAACTTGGTCAAACCTAGTATCTCCACATACCCAACATATCCAAAGTGAAAAAATCAACAAAATGATCATTCTACCCTAGGCCATAACAAATTTTGGCTTTCATAGGTAATTTGGTCATACCCTCTTCACATTCACTTGAGGCTTTCCTAAAAGCTCAAGGGGACCTAGTGAAGAGTGGTGCACCCAACCCAATGGATTTGGGTCAGCCCAATTGGCCCCTAAACCAAACCCGACCCCATGGATAAAAACTCCAAATTCAAACTCCCTCTCCCACTCAAATTAAACCACATAAGAGGTTGGCAATCCACTCCTTGGCTCAAACCGACCATGTGCACACTCAAAACATCCAAAACAAACTCCCTAATATGATCAATTGGATCAAAATGGCATAATGGCTTGCAGCCATCCGATCCTTCAAGGGGAGATATACTCCCCCTATACAAACTCAAATCATGATTACTCATTGATTGAACCTAGGAAGCCATTGAAGCCATTTCGATCCTCAAGCTTCCTAGAGTGAAATCAAATTATCTCGTTTTTGTATAGTGTGAAAATAGGGAGCTCAATCCATCTTGAATTTCCACTCAATTTCACTCCAATTGCTTTTGCACACTCCATCGAGAGGCAAGTCAGTGCACCAAGCTCTCTTTGAAGTTCCAAAGGCAAGGGGACTAGCTTGATCAATGCAAGCTAGCTAAGGAGGAGGTGGTCCATATACCAATCCACTCAACCTCAAGTGCTCATACTCTCAACATAGCTTCATCTCAACCAGACGAAGCTTCTCCAAGGGACTCGGCGGTGATCACCTCAGGTATGAATTTTCGACCATTAAACTCAATGTGTGGACTTTGTGAAAGTTTCCCATGGATTTTCTTGTTGGATGTGCCGCTCTTTAGCTTTAGATGGTGTGGATTGAATTTGGTTTGAATCAGCTCAATGAGCTTGATCTTCCCTGATCATGGGCGACTCTTGATCAAGGGGAAGAACTGAGATCTCGATCCATCCATGCATTTTGGATGGATGGCGAGATAATTCCCATGTTTAGAAATCTCTTATCTATTTTGATGGAGCGTTCGATCTTTGATCGACGAGATCAAACCATCATTGCCGTTTGGGATTTGACAACTTAAGTAAGCCTCAAGCGCGCCTATGGCGCCATACGCGTTGCAGTAAGCAGGATTAGTTAAATTTTTTTAATCAATTCTAATTAACTTAGGGATCTTCTAAAATTCATAACTCCCTCTAGAAAATTCAGAAAAATAAAATGGAAAGATAATTCAACCTAAAATATTTTAAAATTAATTTCAATGGGTTTTGAATTATATTTTTCTTTGAATTTAGGTTTTCTTAGAAACTTAATTTTGCTAATTACTTTTTAATTAAGCCTTTGATTAATCTTAAACTTCTTGGGTATGATTTAGGGATAACTTCTACCACTCCTAATTTTCTTGGGATTTATTAAAGGCTTGATTAGAAGAATTGCATATGGATTTCTTAATTACCCTCCTTATGTAATTAAGATAATTAGGATATGATTAGTGATTTTAATCCATGATTAGGGTTGATTAAGATCAAATCCAGTAAGTAGAAGATTTATAGAATATTTTTTGGGCATTTCCCCTAAGCTATTGTCTAAACCCCCTTTTCTCTCCTTAATCTCCTCTTAATTAATGGTTAATTCATTAATTATCCCCTTAATTAATTTCTAAAAATTCTAAAAAGTTTCAGAACTTAATTAATCTACTTTGGGTAGATGCTTAGATGTTTAATAGCCTAAGTTCAATTAAGAAAATCAAATTCACATGTGTGAAAGGTGTTTTGAAATTACTTAAGCTAAACCCCTTAGCTTAATTAACTTTTAATTGTGAGTCAAATTGCATTAGGCCTCTTTCTTATTAGGTGCATTGTAAATTTAAATTTTTGTGAGTTTTTATGTCATCTCATTGGCTCATAATTATTTGATTAATTATTCTAAGGTAGTGTAGGTAAGGGTTAATTAAGTTACTTAATTCATACCTTAACCTAATTAATGCATTAAAATGGATCTAACTATCTAAAAATTAAACAAAAATATCAAACACATGTGGGAATGGGTTAGAAATAGCAAACTCATCTCATCTTTTTAAAATTAAATCAAACTTCAAACTAAACAAAAATCACTTTGAATTCACTTTGATTTATTTTAAATTTTCTTATTCTATAAGAATGTCTTTAGGATTTAAGTGAAGTGCTTTCATTATTTTGAATCTTTCCACAACATGTTAAAGTTGTATGTCATATGATTTCATGCATTCATAATTTTAAAATTCAAATTATTTACTTTATGTCAAATTTGTATGTGTTGGATAGAAATATGAATGGTTATTATCACTACTAAATCCAAATTATTTTCAAAACATATAAATCAAATACCAAATCTGAAAGTATGCTACTTATATTTTAATTATGAGTTTGCATGTGATAGATTATAAATGCATGCTATTTATAGTTTTGAATATAAATTTGGAGAGGTGTATAGTTCATTTGAAAAGAACCTAACACTCACCTAATTTTATATCTGATTCATCTCTATGCTACCACTTAAGGAGGATTACCTATACTAGAACACTTAAATTGCATAAACAAAATGAATCCATTAACGCAACTTTTTGCATTCTTCATTTCCATTTCATTTCTTTCATACATATGTTTGTATTTAAGGAAAGTGGTATATTAGTCTGGACAACCTCGAGGTTGCGAGGCTTTAAGTATCTCTAAGTAGGTCTTGTACCTTACACCTCTGGTTAATAATATCTGTACTCACTTATGTCTTTCTTACTTTCATGTGTGTATGTGAAAATTTTAGATAAGGAAATCCCTTAAGAAAAATTATGCATATTCAACTTCTAAATTTCCTTAAATGGATTACTTAGCATGCATCATAAAGTGTGTCAAATACTCTCTTTGTATGTATAGATATGCTTAGGGTTCATCCATATGCATAATATATATATTGGGAAAGAAATGAAGTAATATGTGTTATGTGAATTTTGATTCATTTTATTTAATCTTAAAATATTTTTTTTAATAGGTTTGTTTAGAGTTTTTCTAAACTTAAGATTAATGAAAACATTAACTTAAATGAAACTAAAATATGAATCTACTTTAGAAGTTACTTAGGATAGAGAAGGAAAGAGAAGTTCTCTTCTCTTTCTCTCTCTTCATAACTTAGTAATTAATTGTAGGATTCACTTAAATTTAATCAAAACATGAAATAAAATCAACTCAAATAATTAAACAACTTAAATGAAACCCTTCTCTAAGTTGAACATGTCTTCACACTTAGAAATTTGAACCTAAAGCCATAGCTAAGCATATCACACAAGCCTTCAAAGCACACATTAGCGAGTCACCACTTTGGTTAGGTGTTTATGATTTGATGTTTGTTTTATTTTATGATATATGTTTTAGACAGGATGTTATGGGGTATACTCGTAGAATGAATGGTAGGATGCTCTTCATCTAACTATTCTTTTCTGCAGGGGATTGTGCTTAAAGGGCATTATTATAAATAAAAATATAAGTACTTTTGCTTGCAGGTTATTTATACCCCTAAGTATAATCCATAGGTCAGGTGGACTTAGTCACTCATGTGTGGGATGATAAGTCCAATATACATGCTTAGGATTTGTGTGGTTTTTTTAACTAACCTTTATTTTGTAGGTGTTAGTTATATTTCCATTCTTTTCTTTTCATGTAAATTTGTACAATTAAGACTTTGGAATGATTGTCATGGGGATTAAGATGAACATTGGTCATAAGATCCTATCTTGAAGCCTTGGAGCATCTACCATCCAACCATCCAAAAGAAGGAACCAAAAAGAAAGAAAAAAAGAAGAAGAAAGAAGAAAAAAAGAAAGAAGAAACAAAGCTTGAAGACCCCCATAACAATGAATTCCTTGCTTAATTGTAATTTAATTCATTTGTAATCTGGATTGTATAAGGGTAGAACTCGGCTACCCACATTTGATATTTTCAGGTTTGTGCAGTAAGAATGGACTTTTATTCTTTTTGCAATTAGCTTTATAAATTGATTGATGATTTGTTTAGTTTTTGCATTAAATGGCATGATTTTCCTAATTTCTTCCTTACTTTATGTATGGCATGGATGTGGATTAGGCTCTTAGAGAAAAATAAATCTTTTACCCAACTTAACAACTCAAATAAAAATTAAACAACTCATAACATCACCTAAAATTTATGTTTAAAATCAAGATAAAAGAATTAGCAACTTTGGATGAGCATTATTTTTGTAATATCATGCATAACAGCATTTTATTTCACTCTTGATTGGAGGGCTTCCACTTTTACTAGAGAAACTTGACTTGACCTTTAAGAGCCATGGTGGAAGCTCACCTCCTCCCTTCTCGTTGATTTTGGCCAATAACCTTCTTTCTCATGCATTAGACATGTGAATCTTATTAGTCCGAGTCAAAATAATTATCCAAAATAAAAATAAAATGAAATCTAAATTACATTAGATTTAGGTCATGTGAAGCATGACACTTTACATGATCTAATCTCTTTAGGGAGTAGGTTTAAGGACATAGTCTCTTTCTAAATAATTGATTATCTTGTATAAGCATAAAGACTTGCCTACATCTATTTAAAATCGTAAAAGGAGTTAGTTGGCGGCCACCCCTAACTGGTTGTAAGTCCAAGCCATTAGGTGGTTTGTCCTCTCTTATGGAGGCGAACCAATTACCCATTTTCACCTTAGATTTAGGGTTGTGCTTAGGCCCTGAAGCTCTAGATTTAGGTTTAGGTTGTTTCTCACGTGGCCATAAGCATAATTCCTCACCTCTCAGGCATTTCCTTAATCTTGTGTTGAAGAATCATAAGTCCTAAATTTCTAAAATGAAAAATACAACTCAAAACAAACTAAATCAATTTCAAAAATGTAAAGCCCAACTATATGATAGTTTGAGATGCTCGCTAGGTTTCCAAACATCGTGAGCATCTCCTACTTATCTTCATTTTGACTTCGATAATAACTCCCTATTTTTATCAATCTCATTTGATCTTTCAAAAATAAAATCAATCGATTGATAGTCCTTTCCTATTAAAATCTTCAAAGACAATGATCATTTATCTTTAATCGAAAGTTTTTCTTAAGGAATCCTCATTCCTTAGGATGTAATTAACTATAGGGGCTTGCCTTAAACTTAACAAACTCGGTTTAAAATAAACTCTTTACTTATCCATGTAAAGGAAAAGAATCTCGTACATATGCACCCATTGTCTTTAGAGTCCTTATTGAGGTGATTAGATCCATTAAAAGGTAGTGACTTCTGATAGTATACTATTTGATGATGTACCCATCACCTGAATAAGTACATCTGCGGATCTGTGTGGCATCCTAAAAAGATGAATTTCTATAATTCTTATCCTCTTTCATTTCTCACTAACAGATTTGAAAGGCGACCTCCCCTATATAGAAATTTTCACACCATCCTTCACGGATGTTCTTTTCGGAGCGATCACTAAGCACTCTTAGTAAATCAAGCATAACTCTCTCTACTCTCATAAAATCAAGTGATTTATGCTTTGCCATGCTGGAGATTTGATTCTCAAATTTTTTTTATAATTTTAGCTAAATTTGACTCAAAGTTGATCGAATCATGATGAGAAGCTCAAAATTTAAAAGTTATGAAATTAAAAAAAAATTACTATTCATTTATTATAGACTTTTACCATTATGTTTCTTGTATTATCCATCCATTATCCCATATGTGAAAAATAAGAAAATGAGTCTATTTTTACTTATAAAAACTAAAGAAAATAAATGAAAACAATCTAGAAATTTGAATTTTGAACTTACAAAGTTTAGAATCCCTCAAAGACATTGAAATGCTATAAAAATACTTCGTGATGTGAGGCCTATTTAAAAGGTGACTCCAAAAATATATTCTCTTATTTTGTGTCTTTTAGCTCAATTATGCCAATTGAAGTTTGCATTTTGCTCCATCGAAAAGAGGTTGATATGTAACAATCATAAAAATTTTATTCACACGATAGTGAGGCATCTCTTGTCATATAGTAGTATTATACTTCTATTTTTGCTGCAAAATTTATAGATGATGACTCAAATGTGTCTTTCTTGGCATGGTGAAAGATCTATGCATACCTTTATTTGCATAGGTACGATGACATCTCCTAGATGTTACACACCACTATGCCTACCTTTCTTGGGGTAAGCAATATAGGCAACATAAATTGTGGTTATATCATGGTTTGTGGTCATGATGCCTATCACATTAAACTAGGGGAGCTTTTCTTAGCATGAAGTTACGGCAGAACAGTCTTTTTATGAGCCCCCTCATGAGAGTAATGTAGAGGTATTGTTAAAATTTTTAAGAAAAAATTCGTAAATATATAAACTACAATTCTTTTCTGATGCATACAAATATATGTTTATGCCCCTATATTCAACTTTCATGGCATGAGAGGAATGTATTCACCTCAATGCTATGCACCACCATGCTCACCTTTTTTTGGCATGGGAGGTATAAACAAACATGAATAAAGAAGTCACCTAAAGAATGCATATGAGACAAAGTGTAACATATAATATACTTATAACTCAACATACATAAGTTTTAGCAAACCCCTCATCATAAATAAGGAACAAAATTAGGAGCCCATGTCCAGGTACAAGTGAGGTTAAACATAATCATAATGTATGCACCTTTTTAAAAGACATGTAAATGATCCAATAATAAAATATTCATAAAATATTCTATAAAGGTCAAAAAATCCTAAACTTGAAGGACTGCCATTTCATGGCTAGATGAAATGTGTAGAACCTCTAAATTAGCACAAAGACACGATGAGCCAAATTACAAAAATTCTTATCAACATAAAATATTCTCCTGCAATCACATTTAATAAACTAAATGAGTCCCATTTTAGAATTGTTCATAAGACATGGAACCTCTAGTTCCCCCTAATAACTTTAGCAAATGAGTCAAATTATAGGATTTCCCTCCACCTTAAAATATTAATAAATTACTAGTCAAGTATCCAAAAATAATGCAACTTGAACCATCTCCAAAGGCAACACCCAAGGATGCAAGTCAAATCAACAAAAATGAAACATTTCAAAATCACTTGAATATCTCAACCACCTTTCAACCACATGCAATCAAGTTAGTCCATTCAATACCCAATAGAGAAATGAGAGGATTTTATAACAAAAAAACACAATCTCAATCCAAAGACAAATTGTTGAAAGATGCACCATTTTATACAAGGCATCCTAAGATTTGATAATCCCACTATTGAACTTTCCTCAATTTGCGAGATTGTAAGTATCATTTATGGTCTTCATCACCATCAGAGCTATAAGATTCAATTAGGCCTTCCTTCCTCAACCTCAAGGATGTAAGTCTCACTCCTAAGCTTTCTTACAATGATACAAGCCCCGACTTTATCCACTAGGCCATTTAAACAAATGAAAGTGCATTATGTCTTTCGAGCCACCTTGTCAATGGGTCAATAAGCTTCACCTTTTGAGTTTTTTGTAAATCATGAGGTAAGTCCCACTGGTTAGCTTCTCTCCTATATAAGCATTAAAGCCCACTCTAGGCCTCCCTTATTCTAGAGGATATAAGACCCACTCTCAAGCTCTCTCTACCATGCAAATAATGTTTTGAATGACCAAACTGACTCATTATTAACAAATACACTAACAAATCAAATATTTGGGCCTCCTTGTCTATAAAATAAGATTATGAGACCTAACCTTGGGCTTCCCTTAAATCACAATGTTGGAAATCCCACATGTGGGATCCCTAATTCACACTATCAAAAAGTTATAAGTCCATTTCACAAGCTTCCATTATGTTTAGGTTAACAAGTCTTGTCCTATCAGCATCTCTATAAACTAAAGTTTTTTTTTTGTCTCTATACACTAAGTTAAAAGTATGATTTTTTTATAAATTAGATTGAACATTAAACCAAAAGAAGTGAACTAGATAATGTATAAATATTTAAATTATTTTAATAAGATTTAAATGACAATAATAATATTTCACCAATTCAATATACAATATTTTAAATCAGGATACTTCACTCTTTAATATTTTGAATATGATTTTAAATAAAATTTTAAAATATAATACTTGCATTATCTTCTCCATTTATAAGCTATATTTTTATTTATAGTTATTTGATCAAAATAAAAAAGTCATAAATCAATCGATATTAGAACTAGATGGTTTATCAAAAAACAAACTGGTTCACCAATTCCCCGATTCAACCATTAATGAAAGCAAATGTTGAACTAAATTGAATCAGTCGGAAAACTAATTCATGATTGAACTTGCCAAATCAGTAAGCTTAGTCCAATTTTTAAAATCATGATTACAAAATCCAACCTTCATCAAAATTCATATCCAAAATATCAACACAAGACCAGCATAAACTCAACAACAACAACAACAAGCCTTAATCCCACTAGGTAAGAACATGAATCCTTAGCCTTTCATGTCCTATTATATGTCAAATTCTCATTTAATTCAAGTATACTAAGATCATTTTTATACATCTTAAGTGTTTTTAGGTCTACCTCTACCTTTCTTAACATAAGGCAAATCTAATGCATCTACTCTCCTAATGTCATCCGACGTTTATGTGGCAAAACCATCTAAGGCGCTCTCCCTAATATTATCTACCAGGAGCTACTCCAATTTTTTTCCGAACATACTATTTTGCATTCTATCTCTAAGAGTAAAGCCACTCATCCACTGAGCATCCTCATCTCGTAACACTTAACTTAGTCTTATGCTTCTCTTTTATTGGCCAACATTCGCACATAAGTCATTGGTCTTACCAATTATCTTATAAAATTTTCCCTTAAGTTTAAGTGGAAACTTTTCTATCACATAATAGCCGATGCATTCCTCCACTTCAACCATCTAACTTCAATTATACTAATAACATCTCCATCTATTTCACCATCATTTTGAATAATAGAGCCTAAATATCACAATCACTCACTCTTATTAATGACTTGATCACCTAAAGTCAACACTACCACTAAAACTTCTACAACTAAAATTACACTCATATATTCAATTTTAGATCTACTTAAACGAAAACCTTTAGACTCTAAAGTTGACCTCCATAATTCAAGTAATTCCTCTCTAGTCTTATCAACAAGAAGAATGTCATCGAAAAAAGCATGACCAAGGTACATCTTCTTGTAAATGCCTCGTAAGAACATCCATAACTAAAGTAAAAAAGATAAGGGCTTAATGTTGATCCTTGATGTAATCCAACTGAAATAGGAAAATATTTTGTCAATCCTCCTGTTTGGACACAAGTAATAGCTCTAGTATACATATCCTTAATGACTTGAATATAACCAATATTAACTCTTTTTCGTTTCTCCTCCAAAGAACATCTCTTGAGACTTTATCATAAGCTTTCTAAATCGATAAATATCATATGTAGATCCTTCTTACTTTCTATGCTTCTCCATCAAACCTCTTAACAAATGTATAGCATCCATAGTAGATCTATCGCATGAAACCAAAGACAGAGAAACTTAGATCACATCGTAACCTATGCTCAATTACTCTCCCATAATTTTAATGTATGGCACATTAACTTCCTTTATAATTTGCACACTCTTGTGCATCACCTTTATTCTTAAATATAGAATCAACAAACTCTTTCTCCACTCATCGCATCTTTTAGTCTTTAAAATAACATTAAAAAAGATTTGTAAGCCAAGAAATTCCTTGATCCCCTAAACATTTCAACACTTCTATTGGAATATTATCTCATGCTTTTCCACATTTCATTTTATTTAAAGCTTCACTAACTTCAGATTTACTAATGATGATAAAATGAAATTTATTTTGTTTAGGTATTAAGGTTGCTAAAATCAATGTACATTCGGATCCTTCATTGAAAAGTTTATCAAAATATTTCACACCTATTTTCAATATCTTTTCTAAGAAAAGCACTTTATTATTTTTATCCAATACCCCTCACTTGAACTATGTCTTTACTTCTCCTATCTCTTTGATTGGCTAACTTATACATACATCTTTCACCTTATTTGGTATCTAATCTATTGTATAAATCACTAAAAGCTAAATATTATCCTTTGGTTGCCTTGCTTATATAGTAAGAACATTAATCTGGCCTTTCACCTTTCATAAGCCTCAATATTATAAGTCCCAACCATGGCCTTCTCCACCATCAAAGCTGTAAATCACACTATTAAGATTTCCTAAACTCAAGGTTATAAGTGCTATTCTTTCAATCTCTATGTCATTAAAGTTATAGGCCCAAGCCTTTAAACAAGGTTGTACATTAATGCAAGACAATTTAATCTCAAATGGAAATCACATACATTGAGCCATCCTTCCATAGGGCAATAAATCCTACTTTTCGATATCTCTTGTTATTGAGCTGTAAGCCCTAGCCACTAGCTAATTATTCAATGAATTAGCATGCTACTAGTTATAAATTCTCAAGAAAGTCATCTCATAGACCATGCTTTCATATTGATCTTTGAATTAGCTATAAATGTAAGATCCTAATTAGAGCTTCTATATATGGCAAGATGTTATTTCAACATTTGACTTAACCATGCCATAAGATCTTGATTACGCACAAATATCATCAAATATCATTTCAACTTATGGCCTAATGTATGTTGTAAGATATGGATGAGCTAAGATGCACCATAAGTTCAATTTGAGTTGAGATTAGCTAATGTTGTAAGAACTTGATTAAAGCATATTATTGCCTTAAGACCCCATTCTCATGTCGATTTGTTAGCACAAATCTATCACCAGAGTAGGTTATTATTCAATTCTATGCTAAAGAACCTCCATGGAATATGCCAAGCTCGAGCTTAATGTAGGTACCCTAAGTGAGGCAACCTATGGATATGATGCTTTGTCCATCAGCATGCATCCTCAAGATATATAGAGTCTAAATACATACAGTTGGATAGTCCTTAGCTAGTTTGCATGAGTTTGTAATTAAATTTAAATTCAAATTAAAATAATTCTTGAAGAAATTATCATTTAGCTTGAATTAATCAAGATTATTATTATAAATAGGGCTCTTTTCTTTGTAGAGTTTGCTTAGTAAGTGGATTAGAATAATCCATATCGCATTTGCCTATTTAAAGGCTAGAACTTCTATGAACAATCAAGAATAAATCTGAGAAAAAAAAGTCTCATTTTCTTACCTTCTCTTTGCAATTTTTCTTCATCATGTGAATGCTCAATCTTTGTCATGTAGCTCACTATCGAAACTAGAGGCCTCTCCTATATTATTGTGTATTATCTTCCATTACTTGTCTTTATGTGGTGTTTGTGTGTGCATTCCTTCTTGTTTTCATCACCACTATTTGTTAGATGTCTTGCTAAATGTTTTGTCACTAAATTGTTGCTATCCTATTATTGGTCACTTCTTATTATTTGTCATTGATTGTTACTGACACCAATTATTGTTTTTGGCAGCTGTCACTACTATCAATATTACATGTTATACTATTTTGCTATTTAATGAATTCTATATTGATAAAATCAACCAATTTAGTGTTGGCTTAATAGTGAAAAAGATAGCCAACACAAAAAGGGATGTTAAAATTACAAAGAAAATTTTGAACTAATAAGAGGGATTAGATCAAAGTTATATCCCCCTTCTTTTAAATAATATGTCCTATCAAACATCAGTATTGCTTTATCTTCTAATGATATTGGCCAATGTGTTAATAAATATTCACTAAAAGTGCATATCATATTTTGAATTTTTATTCTACTAATTATAATACCTCTAACTTCTAATTATTTTCCTACTTTATTTTCAATTTAATTTAGTGTTTGAATCATTAGATAGAACTATGTCATGCACTAAAACATATAGACTAAAGTACCTTGCTTTGACTCTCCTTTATAAGCATCTCCATAAATAATACAAAAAAGATATGGACTCAATATTAATCCTTAATGTAATCATAATTTATTTGAAAACTCTACCTAGATCCATATGTTTCTATACATTTACATTCAATATCCTAACAAAAAAGTCACTTTTATAATAGATCTTCCTAGCATTAAACCAAATTTAATCTCTAAAACCAATGTAATTTTTCTAAGTCTATGATCCATAACTTCTTTTGATAGATAGGGTTGTCAATATTAAACTAAAAATATAATTTGACTCAAACCAACACAAATATTTTGAGTTAGGGTCAACCATGTAAGAATTAAATGGCAATCAAATTGGCACTTAAGAGAATCAAAAAATGGAGACATGTTTGATTTAGGTTTAAGTCAATCCTTAAACCCCGAACAAAACCATATAATGAGTGCATTCTTCATTTTTTCCAAAGAACTCCTATAAAATCACAATATTTGGTTACATTTTTGGGTTGATATGTACAGATTAGATCATCATGTTTATTTCATAACGAGTTAATACTAACTCAACACAACTCACAACTTTGTGTCAAGACAAGTTGAGTTCAAATTTAATCCAATTGTTCGGTTTGAAATTTATTCCCATTTAATAAATGGCTCAATTTAAATTCACTTTTATTAGGTCAGGTAATTTTTAGGTTAAATCCAAAATCCACCATTAACCAATATTGATTGCCTTTTTCATAACTTCATCATATAACTCAAAGATTAGATTTGGCTTAACTAAATAACTATAACTTATCTCCCATTAACAACTTATCCCAAATTCCACCACCTTATCCTAAGACAATAATTTTTTCTTATCTTTGTTATGCTCATAAGATGTACATCCATAATTACTACTCTATTTTGTGTGATCAAATGCTCCTAAAACTATCTTATAATCTTTGCAATAAGCCTTTTTCTTTGTTCTTAATAAAAAATAAGTTTATTTTTTATTCAATGGCTCAACTTTTATAAGTGTTCTTTTTATTTCTTAAAGTATACTTTTTGGTATTATACGATGGTGTAAGTAATTAATAAATTAAGTATAGCTCTCTCATTGCATTTCAATATTCTATTTCATATCTACCATGAATCCTCTCATAGCTCATTCTAGAAAAACCTACATATCTATTTAAGCCACATCCAATAAATATCATTTCTTCTTTAGATATAAATTATACTAGCTCATTCTTCTCTTCTAATTTTTTAAAAATTTCCCCTCTAATTCAAATTGAGGAGCATAATAAATAACCATTATAAAATATCCTCATTGAAAATTTTCTTAATAGCAGTACCTTTTCACTAACTATATTCATCTCAATCATTTTATCTTTCAAGACCCAAACTGCTAATATCTCAATCTCATTACTATCATCAATCTTTTCAACATACAAGTATGTACAACATTCTTTAATGTCTTTAGATATTTTTTTCCATTTTATTTTATTTTAAACTAGTGAAAATAAGCATGAACAGATGTAATACCCAACAAATTTCACTTTCAAGTGCAATCTTGCATGTTTAAACACTTACAAAAAGATAGTAAGCTTAGTAATAGGCCAACTAAGGAAAAATTACAAACTAACAAAGATTGCAGTCGCCTAACTTAAAACTCTAATCGAAATAAATTTAAGGTATCCATTTTAATAAAATGGCAATCACATAATATATAACTAATTGCTATAATACCCAACCTATTTCAACATAATCATAGAAAATTTATTGTTTCATAGATACATATTAATTAATAAATTATGCATCATAAACAAAGCTTCCAAAGCTTTCAGAAAGAAATATGATTAAAGATAGGATTCAGGGCATCGTTACCTCTCTCGCTCGGTCGCCTCGCATGGCAGCTGATGAAGATAAAAATTCAACAATCGGACCTCGCCCTTGCTGATCCTCACTCTACTTTCCTCGCAGCCGCCTAGATCTCTCTCTCTTTCTCTCTCCCTTTCAGCTCTCCTACTCGCTGTCGCTCTCTCTCTCTCTCTCTCTAGCGAACGGAAGATGGGACTCGGGAGCCTGGATGGGCTCGCCCGTTGTATCGGGTCGCGTCCCATGAGATTAATAAGCGGGTCGGACAGTGGCCCCAACTCCCCAATTTTAAACAACCTTTTAAACATAATTATATATATATATATATATATATATATATATATATATATATATATATATATATATATATATATATATATATATATATATATATATATATATATATATATATATATATATATATATATAAAGTATTGAATTTGTGTTTACATAATATGTAGGTGTCCTTTAATTTCTTGGCGAAAATTTTAAAAATTATTATCAATATTTTGAGATTAAATTTTATTTTTATGAAATGTATACTTTAGCCTTTAATGCTCTCAAAAACTATTTATGCAAGTTATACATATAATATATATTAAATTATAAATTTAAAAAGCTTATCTATTTTCTTAATAACGATCAATAAATTATAAAATATTGGTCACTATATCTTCTTAAAGACTAATTTATAATACCCACATGTGGTTTTGTGCATAATTAAAATTATTATCTAAATATATATTATAAAGTTTTACCATTTATTTTATCTCTAGATGATTGTGTGCATGATTTTATAATAATTTAACCTATTGAATTATTATATAATATAATTGGCCCATATTTGTTTAATTGAACTTCATAAAAATATTTTGCTTATGTATTACAAATCATCTTCATCATGTTGCAGTGGATTCAACATTCTATTTTTCAATTTTTTTTTATTGATATTATATTGAACAATACAAATGTTGCTTGTTTAACCACACTTTTTTAAGAATTAGCATATGCCCTTATAATTGAATTTCTTAGAATTACTTGGTGAGCATATCATGTGATATTGCATTCAATCTGTAAGATATGATGAATCATGTCATTTAATTTAAGGGGGGTATTTGCCATAAAAATGATTATATGTAATGAATATGATAATATCTATATTACTACACATTTTGAAAGTGGATCAATCTAATATTGACATTATTTATGTATGTTGGATTAAGCATATTGAATGATTTCATAAATTTTACTAACTTTGATTGCACATATTAATTCATATAAATTATTTGGCCATAAAATACTATGTGATTTGTGCGAACTATAAAAATATTTACTATTTTGCTTATGCATATGGATTGATACATGTAAAAAAAATGACTTTTAGGCCTCAAAGTGGTGAAAATTGTATTATTTTGTGGAGGAGAGTTATCTTATGAGCCTTCATTAAAAGTAAGTTTTGTTGTCAGCTTGATCATGTGAAAGGAAAATAAAAGCTAGTGTCATACTCATATTAGCTCACAAGCTTAGAAAGTGACATTTATTGTATTTTATGTCATTTACAAACAAATTTTGTTATTAACTATCTAGCATTCATATATAATTTATTTAGTGGTAGTAGTAAGATAATCAACAAATATATACATTACTTTCTCTTTCATGCATGAATTTAGACTACTTTCTCTTTCATGCATGAATTTAGACATAAGTTTTGTATATCATGATTGGCTTATTACTCACCCTATTACATTTATATGTATTTTGTTTTTAGGAATGATCAGACTTTAGTTCAATAAAGTTTGAAGTTTCTTTTTAATGCTTGTATTTTTGGAGAACTATGAACAAATTCTTTTGAAATCATGGTAAGTATAGTTTATTAAAGCTGTATTATTGAATCTTATGATTATAAGACATGATTCTTGTAATGTAACTAGACTAATTGCATACTAAGTTATATTAAATTATTTTAGCTAAGTTCTCTAATGGTTGTTTAGTCGTATTTGTGTTGGTTTGAATAAAACATAAATGTTTCATAATTTTTTTTTCGAATAAACTCTAGTTTTTTTAAGAAAACTATGAATGTGTTGGGAGTTTCTCTCATGGTTCAGATTGATCTAAAATTATACATTTTCCCTTTATTATGTTAAAGTTAAATATGGTTTGTTATATGTTAGAGTTATATTGGATGTGATTATTGTATGATTAGTGTTTAAGAAGAATTATTATTATTGACATATTCAATATTGTTACTCGTCAAAGCCACATTCATGAGTAAGAAGACCTTAAGGATGGCATCCTAATCTAAGTTACCCATGAGTAGCACAGTCATCTTCTTTGTTAAGATTGCCAGCTCTATGTCATAAGTTACTCCTCGTAACTCCTTTATCAAAACTTATATTGATATAGCAACATCCATAACCACTAGCTCTTAATGATCTAACATAAATGAGGATTATGATAAATCCTTGAAAAAGAAGCTTGCCTTCTTGTGACCTTAGATATCCACCATTTGCACCATATCAACCACCATTATAGTAACTTCACCTTTGTTGTGCTTGAATTAGATGGTTTGGTTGATATGAACCATTCACTAACCACAAGCAACACAACAACAAAAAAACTTTTTATTTTCATTTTTATGAAGGGGCATTTACATATATACCACACAATTCTTATGTATTTATATATCTAACATCTGAACTTCAATTTTTACATATGTAACACCTCAATCTTTAATATCACATCAAAAATATCACCATCACTAACTTTTTAAAAGTGAAATACACCTTTTTAAGCATAAAAAATATTAGATAAGTAAATATCTAAGTTTACGTGTTAGATATGTAAATGTATAAGAATTGTCTGGTATGTATGTAAATCTTTCTTTTATGAATTAATTAGATCTCTATATATTCAAGAATATATATGAAGTCAAGTAGATTCAAACCAATCTTCCTTTGCTTATAATTTGATGAGAGAATGAGAGATTATAATGGCTCTTTGAATCAACTATCTTATATTGATGATGAAGAATTTCTAATTAAAACACTGTGGTGTAAGTGGTTTAGTGGTGTTCATTTGCATCCAATTTGAAAATGCATTTTCTTAATGTTATAGTAATGCTTAAAACAAAGATGAAAACAAAACTAAATCTTCAAAACTAATGCATAAAATATCTCTATTGTAACATTCTACCTTCCTTTGATGGGTCACACAAGAAATCTTCATTAAATTTATCACCATGCTTATCATGTTTTCAATGCATCGATAGTCATGAAGAGGATGGTGGCCATAAAATAGGTTTTGTCACATTATGGCTCCATGGGCAATTTAGCATTTTATCATGTTATTATGAGTAGGTTCTCTTACATGTTGTCTTGGTAAACCAGTCTAAGGAAAATTAAGATAGGCAACTATTTATTTGCTCAATCAGTCTTTGTCCAAGTTTAGTTAATATTATGAATAAATCAATTATCTAATGTGTTTAATCAAATTGGTGAGATGATGTGGAGTCCTTTAAAGGGCCTAATTGAGCTTAACAAAACCTATAATAAAGGCATTTACACTAGGGCACTTGTTCTTTGAAGTGCCAAATTAGATCCAATGATCAAGTCATTATACCGATTAAATAAATTTTATTGAGCAAAAAAACAATAATGTATTTAAGAATCTATAAAGGGTCCACCCTAATTTCTAAAGTGAACTTGGTATTAAAATAACTAAATCAACTTGATCATGTGAAAGGAAAATAAAAGCTAGTGTCATACTCATATTAGCTCACAAGCTTAGAAAGTGACATTTATTGTATTTTATGTCATTTACAAACAAATTTTGTTATTAACTATCTAGCATTAGTATATAATTATTTGGTGGTAGTAGTAAGATAGTCAACAAATATATACATTACTTTCTCTTTCATGCATGAATTTAGACTACTTTCTCTTTCATGCATGAATTTAGACATAAGTTTAGTATAGCATGATTGGCTTATTACTCACCCTATTACATTTATATGTAATTTGTTTTTAGGAATGATCATACTTTAGTTCAATAAAGTTTGAAGTTTCTTTTAATGCTTTTTGGGAGAACTATGAACAAATTCTTTTGAAATCATGGTAAGTATAGTTATTAAAGTTGTATTATTGAATCTTATGATTATAAGACATGATTCTTGTAATGTAAATAGACTAATTGCATACTAAGTTATATTAAATTATTTTAGCTAAGTTCTCTAATGGTTTTAGTCGTATTTGTGTTGGTTTGAATAAAACATAAATGTTTCATAATTTTTTTCGAATAAACTCTAGTTATTTAAGAAAACTATGAATGTGTTGGGAGTGTCTCTCATGGTTCAGATTGATCTAAAATTATATGTTTTCCCTTTATTATGTTAAAGTTAAATATGGTTTGTTATATGCTAGAGTTATGTTGGATGTGATTATTGTATGATTAGTGTTTAAGAAGAATTATTATTATTGACATATTCAATATTGTTACTCGTCAAAGCCACATTCATGAGTAAGAAGACCTTAAGGATGGTATCCTAATCTAAGTTACCCATGAGTAGCACAATCATCTTCTTTCTTAAGATTGCCAGCTCTATGTCATAAGTTACTCCTTGTAACTCCTTTATCAAAACTTATATTGATATAGCAACATCCATAACCACTAGCTCTTAATGATCTAACATAAATGAGGATTATGATAAATCCTTCAAAAAGAAGCTTGCCTTCTTGTGACCTTAGATATCCACCATTTATGCCATATCAACCACCATTATAGTAACTTCACCTTTGTTGTGCTTGAATTAGATGGTTTGCTAGATACGAACCATTCACTAACCACAAGCAACACAACAACAAAAAAAAACTTTTATTTTCATTTTTATGAAGGGGCATTTACATATATACCACAATTCTTATGTATTTATATATCTAACATCGAACTTCAATTTTTACATATGTAACACCTCAATCTTTAATATCACATCAAAAATATCATCATCGCTAACTTTTTAAAAGTAAAATGCACCTTTTTAAGCATAGAAAAATATTAGATAAGTAAAAATCTAAGTTTACGTGTTAGATACATAAATGTACAAGAAATGTATGGTATGTATGTAAATCTTTCTTTTATGAATTAATTAGACCTCTAGATATTATAATTGATATATGTCAAGATGGTATAAATATGAATTGATAGCACATAGAAGTCATTTATGTAAGCTCGAGTGAGATTCAAACTTGGGTCTTCCTTTGCTTATAATTTGATGAGAGAATGAGAGATTATAATGGCTCTTTGAATCAACTATCTTATATTGATGATGAAGAATTTCTAATTAAAACATGTGGTGTAAGTGGTTCAGTGGTGTTCATTTGCATCCAATTTGAAAATGCATTTTCTTAATGTTATAATAATGTTTAAAACAAAGATGAAAACAAAACTAAATCTTCAAAACTAATGCATAAAATATCTCTATTGTAACACTTGCCTTCCTTTGATGGGTCACACAAGACATCTTCATTAAATTTATCACCATGCTTATCATGTTTTCAATGCATCGATAGTCATGAAGAGGATGGTGGCCATAAAATAGGTTTTGTCACATTATGGCTCCATGGGCAATTTAGCATTTTATCATGTTATTATGAGTAGGTTCTCTTACATGTTGTCTTGGTAAACCAGTCTGACTAAGGAAAATTAAGATAGGAAACTATTTATTTTCTCAATCAGTCTTTGTCCAAGTTTAGTAAATATTATGAATAAATCAATTATCTAATGTGTTTAATCAAATTGGTGAGATGATGTGGAGTCCTTTAAAGGGCCCAATTGAGCTTAACGAAACCTATGATAAAGGCATTTACACTAGGGCACTTGTTCTTCGAAGTGCCAAATTAGATCCAATGATCAAGTCATTATACCGATTAAATAAATTTTATTGAGCAAAAAAAAATAATGTATTTAAGAATCTATAAAGGGTCCACCCTAATTTATAAAGTGAACTTGGTATTAAAATAACTAAATCAACTTGATCATGTGAAAGGAAAATAAAAGCTAGTGTCATACTCATATTAGCTCACAAGCTTAGAAAGTGACATTTATTGTATTTTATGTCATTTACAAACAAATTTTGTTATTAACTATCTAGCATTCATATATAATTTATTTAGTGGTAGTAGTAAGATAGTCAACAAATATATACATTACTTTCTCTTTCATGCATGAAGTTAGACTACTTTCTCTTTCATACATGAATTTAGACATAAGTTTTGTATAGCATGATTGGCTTATTACTCACCCTATTACATTTATATGAATTTTGTTTTTAGGAATGATCAAACTTTAGTTCAATAAAGTTTGAAGTTTCTTTTTAATGCTTGTATTTTGGGAGAACTATGAACAAATTCTTTTGAAATCATGGTAAGTATAGTTTATTAAAGTTGTATTATTGAATCTTATGATTATAAGACATGATTCTTGTAATGTAAATAGACTAATTGCATACTAAGTTATATTAAATTATTTTAGCTAAGTTCTCTAATAGTTATTTAGTCGTATTTGTGTTGGTTTGAATAAAACATAAATGTTTCATAATTTTTTTTGAATAAACTCTAGTTATTTAAGAAAACTATGAATGTGTGTGTCTCTATGGTTCAGATTGATCTAAAATTATACATTTTCCCTTTATTATGTTAAAGTTAAATATGGTTTGTTATATGTTAGAGTTATGTTGGATGTGATTATTGTATGATTAGTGTTTAAGAAGAATTATTATTATTGACATACTCAATATTGTTACTCGTCAAAGCCACATTCATGAGAAAGAAACCCTAAGGATGGTATCCTAATCTAAGTTACCCATGAGTAGCACAATCATCTTCTTTCTTAAGATTGCCAGCTCTATGTCATAAGTCACTCCTCATAACTCCTTTATCAAAACTTATATTGATATAGCAACATCCATAACCACTAGCTCTCAATGATCTAACATAAATGAGGATTATGATAAATCCTTCAAAAAGATGCTTGCCTTCTTGTGACCTTAGATATCCACCATTTGCACCATATCAACCACCATTATAGTAACTTCACCTTTGTTGTGCTTGAATTAGATGGTTTGGTTGATAAGAACCATTCACTAACCACAAGCACAACAACAAAAAAAACTTTTTATTTTCATTTTTATGAAGGGGCATTTACATATATACCACACAATTCTTATGTATTTATATATCTAACATCTGAACTTTAATTTTTACATATGTAACACCTGAATCTTTAATATCACATCAAAAATATCATCATCACTAACTTTTTAAAAGTGAAATGCACCTTTTTATGCATAGAAAAATATTAGATAAGTAAATATCTAAGTTTACGTGTTAGATATGTAAATGTACAAGAATTGTATGGTATGTATGTAAATCTTTCTTTTATGAATTAATTAGACCTCTAGATATTATAATTGATATATGTGAAGATGGTATAAATATGAATTGATAGCACATAGAAGTCATTTATGTAAGCTCGAGTGAGATTCAAACTTGGGTCTTCCTTTTCTTATTATTTGATGAGAGAATGAGAGATTATAATGGCTCTTTTAATCAACTATCTTATATTGATGATGAAGAATTTCTAATTAAAACATTGTGGTGTAAGTGGTTCTGTGGTATTCATTTGCATCCAATTTGAAAATGCATTTTCTTAATGTTATAGTAATGCTTAAAACAAAGATGAAAACAAAACTAAATCTTCAAAACTAATGCATAAAATCTCTCTGTTGTAACACTCTGCCTTCCTTTGATGGGTCACATAAGACATCTTCATTAAATTTATCCCCATGTTTATCATGTTTTCAATGCATCGATAGTCATGAAGAAGATGGTGGCTATAAAATAGGTTTTGCCACATTATGGATCCATGGGCAATTTAGCATTTTATCATGTTATTATCAGTTAGTTCTCTTACATGTTGTCTTGGTAAACCCTGTTTAAGGAAAATTAAGATAGGCAACTATTTATTTGTTCAATCAATCTTTGTCCAAGTTTAGTGAATATTATGAATAAATCAATTATCTAATGTGTTTAATCAAATTGGTGAGATGATGTGGAGCCCTTTAAAGGGCCCAATTGAGCTTAACGAAACCTATGATAAAGGCATTTACACGGCACTTGTTCTTCGAAGTGCCAAATTAGATCCAATGATCAAGTCATTATACCGATTAAATAAATTTTATTGAACAAAAAAAATAATGTATTTAAGAATCTATAAAGGGTCCACCCTAATTTATAAAGTGAAACTTGGTATTAAAATAACTAAATAATTTTCTAATTGATAATAATGGTATTTTACATAATTACATCAAAGAAATATAAGTCCATGATAAAAACTCATTTAACTTGTTAAAGGTAGTTAGTGGTTGCATAACAAATAATAAACATGAAAGCATATGATCTTTATTTGTGGAGTATTGCAACCCTAATTTACTTCAACTGCATAGTAACATATCAATGATAGGAGCTTGAATATTGATGCAATAAAGTTTTAAATGGCCTTATTGACCTCACTTTTGGAGTGAGTTCTCAATCCATCATCATAGATCTAGTACTCTTATAGACACTAAGAACTCCTTAGTCTTAAGACACTTCTAGTGATTAGGTGAACACTTAACCTAAGCCTAAAGACTCAAAAGAGTTATAGGAGTAGGTTATGCCTTAGGGACTTATGGAGACTTGCCTACCCTATAGCCTAAACCCAACCCATGTTCTCCTTCTCAAATCTGACCTCAAATTCAAATTCAAAATCAATTTTTTAAAATTCACAATCAATCCCAAAATCAAATCCAAGCTCAAAATCCTTCCTAAGCCTTATGACTAAAATTTATAGATTTAGCCCTGGCCAAATCCAATTCAATTAAATTCAATTGATTTTCTCCAAGATCAATTCAATCTCTTAATCATTTATCAAATTCAAATCCAAATTGAACTCCAAATGATTGAAACCCAAGATAAGATCCAAGTTCTAAATCCCTCGTAAGCCATGTTATCTACCTTTATAAGATTAGCCAAAATCTCATTCAAACCAAATTGAACTCAATTGATTTTCTTATAAATCAATTATTACATTAATTATCTTTCTAAATATAAATGAAATCCATATTCAAATGATCAAAAACTAAATCAAGTCAAGCTAAGACCCTTCCTAAGCCATATAGACCTACCTCTATGAGCTTAGCCAAATCTTAACCCAAATCAACCCAAATGAAATTGATTTTTTTCATAAATCAATTATATATCCAATCATTTTTATAGATATAAAAGAAACCAACATTCTAAAGATAAAAATTAAATCAAACTAAATCAAATTCCCTTAAAAGTCCTTTGACCTACCTCCTTGAGCTTAGCCAAATTTGTCTTCAAATCACTTCAAACCCAACTGATTTTCTTATAAATCAATTATATATTCAATTATCTTCCCAATATAAATGAAATATACATTCAAATAGCCAAAACCATATCCAAAATCAAATCAAAACCCAATCTGAACTCTTTAAGCCAATTCTTTGGGCTTAACCAAAACACATCTAAATCAAGCCAAAATCAATGGATTTTCTCTTAAATAAATCATTTCTTCAATCATCTATCCAAATATAAATGAAATCTACAATCATTAAGCCACATTAAAATCAACTCAAGTCAAGCCCAACTTAGCTCTTTTGACTTGAAAATCTCAAATGAACCAAAACCCATCATAGCCCAAATTTATTGCAGTTGTATTTATATTTCAATCCTAAGCTCATATATTAATTCAACTAAACCTTAATCAAATTAAAACCAAGCCACTTAACTCATTTAGGTTCACTTGACCCAAAGTGACCTAAAGAACCCATTTGAACCAAGTTCAAATCTAACCCAAATTGGATTGAACCAAGCCCATCCAAACCTCATACCATGATCATTGATCACCCTAAGATGATCAATTACCTTAAAATTAGGTCAAATCAAGTCAACTTGGTCATTTGACCAAGTAAACTTGTAGCCCACATGAACCTAAACTAGCCAAAACCTATCTTACACCAAATAAATTGAAACCATTAATTCACATCAACATATAGTCAATGATTGAACATGACTTGACCATTAATTGAGCCAAACCAAACCCAATTGGCCATTTGACGTCAGTTGACCCAAAATGACCTAAAAGGCAAAATAGGTCAAATCATGATCCAACCAAATTGATCACAACCTATGGCTCAAGTTCATTCCAAATTGATTATTGAACTTGACCAAAGCCATAAGTGAGCCCAATTTGTTGAATTGACCAACTTCAAATTGACCTAATGGGTCAAATTGGCCTAAAACTAAATTAAATCCAAATCAATTCAAACCAAAACCTATAATCATCTTCAATTAATCAAATGAACTTGAACCAACACCTAACTCAAGCTAATTTGACTAATTTGTTCAAATTGGTCAACTTGACTCATTTGACCCATTTGATTTCCCAATGAGCCAAAATTAAACTAGGGCAAATTGATTGAAGCCACTTGAACCAAAACTTTTCAAACCATCATTTGAATCTAACCCAAGCCTTGGTTTGACCCAATTTGATCAATTAGTTAACCTAACCTAACATGACCCAAATTGAGCCAAATCCTTTAAAACTATGCCTTGGCCACTTGGAACCCGACCAAACTCGACCCAAACCCATCTTAGGTCAACCCAAACCTAATTAGAGCCAAACTCGATGAGATCTCCCTTGGATATGCCACCCCACATGGGATTTTTCTCAAAATAGTAAAGTCCACTCTTCTATCACCCTTGGCAGCCATCAAACAACCCATTTTGGGTTCTAACCTAGCCACTTAGCCCACCCTAAGTGGGCTAGGCTTGTCATAGACCAAAGGGAGGTGAGTTCACTCATCTACCTCACAAATCAAAATCCACGGGATACAAGGAAGTGCAATCAGCCCAAATCCAGCTTGAGCTTCTTGCCAACACTCCCTCCACTCAAGTTGAGCCACATGGAGGTGATGGAGACTACTGCACTCTGGCAGCGACTGGCCGGCCAAAAACCAGGGGACGATCCTCAGTCCATCCACAAATGAGGGATATACCCCCACAATTCGCATGGGAAAGGACCCCATTCGATTTGTCCTAGCTTCCTAAGTGAATTCTGAGTCCCCTAGTGAGATCCCAAGTGTTCCCAAAGATTCCCTCATCAGAATTTCTCCTTCCGGAAAAAATAAAACTCCTCTTGATCCCAACCTCAATTCTCCACTTGGATCAAATTGCTTCTTCCTACACCTTCTCCCCATAAGCTAAATAAAATGTTTTGAGCTCCAAACTCATGAGCTAGGAGTTCGATCGAATTCAAAGTTCCAATAGATCTTGGCCTCAGCAATCCACTCAACTCAATCTTGCTCAGAGCCTATCTACTAGAAAAAGCTACCTCAAGCATACGAGCTGCCAGTCTTAGCTCAGGTGAGGTAATTTCCTTAAAACTAACCCCTAAGTGAAAGTTTTTTGGAGCTTTTCAAAGATAATGTGTATGTGCACTGATCATAGCTATTGGATCTTCTTAGATCCTTCGTGTGAAGGTGTGGGATTGATTTGGAGTTGATCTAAGCTTTGATGAGCTCGGATCACACGAGCAATGGAAAATGGGATACGTTTCTCAATGCTCGTGGGAAGGTAGATCATGCCGTCATTACATGATTGAAAATAGTTATGATTTCCGTTAGATCATCCTGTTTAATCCTTCATTAACTGCAAGATTAATTGTGGCTGTCCGATCTTAGATCGGATGGCGCACGAGAAAGTGCATCCTGCCGCCAGCTGAGTCATCAATGATGGTGACAACTTAAATATCCAATCCCGCAGGGCCACATGAAAAGTGCGTCGCATTAGGATTATGATTTAAAGGCTAATTAATTAAATTTAAGGCGAAACTTTATAAAATCAAATCATAGAAAAATCAAAAAATGTAAATAAATGCTCATTTTAAAGATATTTAGAAGCATCCATTAAAATATTTTTTTATTGAATAGAATTAAAGCTTAAGGTTTAATTAAAAATTACCTTAGTACTCCATAATTAATTAACTAATTAACCTCAAATTTTTGAGATTATTTAAGGATGACCTACTCCCCCATTTTGTTGGGATTTCTTGGTTAATTAATTAGAAAATTAATTGATTAAGCCTAATTTCTTAACTTATTAATTAATTAAGCATATGAATAGTCTTTAATTGATTAATTGGGCTTCCTAATCACTATTTAACAATGAGGGGCTTATGAATTTAGGTTGGGACCTCTTCCCTAATCTCTTTTTCCTAAGTTCTCCTCATTTTCCAAGAAATATTAATTAAAGATTAATTAACTAATTAATTTATTAATTAGTTAAACTAATGTTCAAATCACATTATATTTTACTTAATTAGTAGGACTCATGGAAAGATAACCTTTCAACCCATTCCTTAAGTCCATTTCATTTGGAGGATAATTAATCAAATTGGCAAATTAAGTAAGAGAAATTGATTAATTAATTAATGATTTCACTAATAAAATTAAAATTACAATCATATCTAGTTTTGCTTAATTAATTCATGGGTAGATCTTTTGGTGTTTAATAGCTTAAAGAGAGTTAATGAAATTATGATTTACCCATATGTGTGGGAAAATCATAAAAGTAATTAATTAAGTTTCTTATAACTAATAATTATGAGCTAATTATATTAGGCCCTTTCATTTCCTAGGACCATTCTAATTTACTTTTCAATTCATTTACATATCTTGTTAGATCACAATAATTTGGATAATTATGTTAAAATACATAGGTCCTTAATTAATGAACCTAATGCATATTACAACTTAATTAATAATCAACTTAATCATATTTCATTAAGCCAAATTAACTCACAAATATGGGGATGGGTTAGGATTAGCAAACTCCTTCTCACATTCCTTAAGTCAAATAGAACATGAAATCAAAATGACATTAAAGAACTTTGGTTTATTTTAAATAATTTTGTTTGGTATGTTTGTCCCTTAAATTAATTTGATTGAATGAAATTATATGTTTATGTTTGATTATTCTTTCCAATCATATTAAATATTGCATGTCATTTGATTCATACATCCATCTCTTTTCAAATTAATTAAATCAAATAATTTTCCTTTTATGCTAAGCTTGCATGTGTTGATTTAATTTAATATATGTGTGGTTATTATCACTGCTAAACTCAAATATATTTTTTAAAAGCTTATAAATGAATTGTAACATATATTGTGATGTTAGTTATAAATATGTGGGATATGCATGTGATTATACCTTATGTGTATGAAGTGAAGTCTCTTTCTTTTATTCGCATGTTGATTTACATAAGCATGAATGTAATGTGTGTATAACCTGGGCATCCCGAGAATACGAGTCTTTAAGTAGCCCCAAGGAGGTCATTTGATTACCTCACTTCCACATTTAAACACATTACTTTCGTTTGATTTCACTATGTATCTTTAACATAAGAATTTAGATAAAACTTTAAACCATATACCTAAAAATTCCATTAAAGAAAATACAATCTTTGCATGATTTTCATCTTCGTAATTATAAATACATATGTATGTATTTAAGAAAAATGGGTATATAGTCTAGACATCTCGAGAATATGAGGCTTTAAGTAGCTTAAAGGAGGTCATTTGATTATCTCACTTCCCTGGTTGACAAAAGCACGTACTTGTTTATTACTTTTATACATGTATGTGTATTTTATTAGAGGATGATAATCTTCTTTTCTATTTAAACATACATGCATCCATAATTGCTTAATCATTATATTTATTAATCATATAATTTAGAGATTGATTTCTTATATTCACATACATACAAATTTACATATGTTTGGGTATATAGTTTGGACATCCCGAGAATACAAGACTTTAAGTAGCTCAAAGGAGGTAATTTGATTACCTCACTATGGTGTTTATTTTTTGTTATTGTTTTGTGTGTGTATGTGAACACCACAAAAAAATATGAGGATATTGATTCATGATATTAAAATAGTGTACTATCTCAAGAGGAAGTCCTATACAATGGACTAATCAAATAAGGACTAAGACATGATTCTTGAATACAGATTTTTCTCACTTTACATGAAAAAAGTAAAGCGATTTATTTAAATCTTCATTAAGTTCATGGAGGCAAGTCCATAGTTAATTATCTAAGGAAGGTGAATCCCTTAATAATACTCGATTAAAGTGGTATTATTGTTCCAAAGAATTAAGAAATGACTATCAAAATTGGTGTATTTTGAAAAATCAAGCATTGATCAAGAGGATTTCTCAAACCAAAATGAGTAATGCTCATGATACTAAAACTTAGTGACCCTCTAAGCTATCCATGGTTGGGCTTTATATGTTTGAGTTTGAGGAGATTTATTTATTTATGTTTTTAAGATTTATTTATTTGAGTTGAAAATTTTATTAGATATCTAAGACTTATAATTCAACAATACAAGATTGTGAAAATATCTAAGAGGTGAGGATTTATGCTTTTATCCCAATGTTGACTTCACTTTTGGAGTGAGTTTTCAACTTCTCCATCTTAGACATAAGACTCCTTTAGACATTAAGAGTTCCTTAGTCTTAAGACACTTCTAGTGATTAGGTGAGCATTTAACCTAACCCTAGAGACTTAGAAGAGTTAGCCATAGAAATAGGTTATGCCTTAGGGGTGTTAGGAAAACTTTACCCTATGGCAGCAAATCCTTACTTCCTTCTTTCAAGTCAAACTTTAAATTCAAATCAATATGAAATTCAAACCAACTTTAAATTTAAATCAACTTCAAATTCAAATCAGCCTCAAATTCAAATCAACTTCAAATTCAAATAAACTTCAAATCAAAATCAACTGCAAACTCAAATCAATTCTAAATCAAATCTTAAACCAATTCTAACTCAATTGATTTTCTCAAATCACCAAATCAATTACAAAATCTAAATCATGAATCAATTCCAAATGATTGAAACCCATGATCAATTCTAAACCCAAAAATCTTTCCTAAGCCCTTTGATTTCATCTTATGGACTTAGCTCAAATCAAACCCAAATCACTCCAAACTCAAAGATTTTCTCATAACCTATTTATATTCTCATTTATTCACATATATAAATGAAATATAAATTCAAATAACCATAACTAAATTCAAAACTCAACTCATAATCGAAAATCTTTCCTAAGCCCTTTTGATTTCATCTCATGGATTTAGCCAAATCTAAATAATTCCAAATTCAAAAGATTTTCTCATAACCCATTTATATTCTCATTTATATTCACAAATATAAATGAAATATAAATTCAAATAACTCAAAACCAAATTCAAAACTAAAATCCAAATCCAACTTAAATCCAACATATATCCTTTCAAGTCAAATTCTTGAACTTAGACAAATCATTCTCAAATCAATTCAAACCTTTGGATTTTGTCTTCAAACAATCAAATCCTTCAATCAAAACCAAATATAAACATAAAGCTCAATCATCAAACCAAAATCAAACTAACCCAAATCAAACTCATGTTCATCCTTTGAATTTGAAATTGTCAAATGAATCAAAACCTATTTGACTCCAAATCACTTGCAATTGAATTTATATTTCAATCATAAGTCCATATATGAGTTCAACCAAACTTGAATCAAGTCAATTGACTCACTTAGGCTCACTTAACCCAAAGTAACCTAAATGACCTTTTTGAGTCAAATTCTAATCCAACCCAAATTGGATTAAACTAAGCCTATCTAAGCCTCACATTGTGAGCAATAATCATCCTAGGATGGTCAATCACTCAAATTGGGTCAAACCAAGTCAAACATAGTCTTTGACCAAGTCAACACTTAGCCAAATGAAATCTAAACTAGCCAAAATCTATCATAGGCCAAATTGATTGAAACCATTGATCTAAGCCAATCCAAAATCAATGATTGAAATATGATCAAGCTATCAATATAGCAAAACTAAGCCAAATTGGCCACTTGACCCAAGCTGACCTAAAAAGTCAAAATGAGTCAAATCTTGATCTAAGCCAAATTGATTATAACCAATGGGTCAAATTCATCATAAATCACTTGTTGAATTTGACCAAAGCCTCAATTGGCCAACTAGGCCCAACCTAGCCTAATTGACCATGAACCTAACTTAATATAAAAAGTCAAATCAACTTGAAATCAAACCAAACCAAAATTGATTGAAACCAAAGCTTGCAATATATTTCAAATGACCAACCAACCCATGACCTAACCTAATTGGGTCAAATGGGTCAAATTGGTCAACTTGACCCATTTGACCTAAGTGAACTCAAATGAACCAAAACCAAATATAAACTAAATTGAACCAAACTAATGATACCCATAGGCTCCAAATGATCATTTGAACTTGACCTAATCCATGGTTTGACCCAATTTATCCAATTGGTCAACTTGACCCAAGTTGACCCATTTTGACCTAAATGGGTCAACTTGAGCCAAATCATGTCAAATCAACTCCAAATTCATTGAATTTTTTGAAATATCTCAAATCTGTCCAAATCAAAATCAAGAATAAATGACCATTTTACCTTTGGGTCAGAAGGTAACCTATAACCAAATTCACTTAGAATTTGGCCAATTCCTTCTCATGGCCACTTGTCATCCTCCTAGTAGACTACATGGACACTAAGGAGGGTGATGAACATGACCCAATGGGTTTGGATCAGCCATGACCCAACCCAAGGCCAAACTCCTCCAATAAAAATTCTCCACTTGGATCACCTCCCACACTCAATTAACACATGTGCACCTCCTCCATTTCATTTCTCTGCCAAAATCGAAGCACATGGAACTCCTAACAACCTAAACAACCCATTTCTCATGATAGATTGGAAGAGAAAGCCTGATTTATCCGATCAGGAGGAGATATACTCCCCTCATTCCCCTCAAACCATCTTCTTGCATTCAATTGAGCTGAGGATCAAAGGGCTTCTCCAAGTTTCCCAAGCATTCCCAAGCTCATTTGAACTTCTCTTCTTGATTTTTTCATAGCAAAACATGGGAGGTAAGGATTTTCCAACTTGCTCAATTCTCACCAAACCTCAATTCACTTGCAAGCACCATCGAGGCAAGTCGAGCTCACCCAAAGCTTTTCCCAAGTATCCAAGTCACGGAAGAGAATCAAAAGCCATTGAGGAGCTTGGTCAATTTGAAGATTCACTTCAAATCAAGCCTTAAAACTTTCAACAGAGCTTCATCTCCACTAGATGAAGCTACATCCTCCGCTGAAAGCACCAGTGATAGCCTTCGATGAGATATTGTTCAAAACTATTCCTCATTTGAAAAATGCATGATCTTTTGTGAAGGGAATTGTAATCCCTTTGAAATTCAACCATTGGATGTTCTTCCTGATACTTCTTGATGGTGTGGGTTGAATCTCGCCTAATCCGAGCTCAAGTGAGCTTGGATCAGTCCATGGAGGACAGACGGCCTCCATCTCTCGTAACTCAAGTAGGGATGAATCATGGGCCATCCATCCCACGTATTTTGGATGGACGACCCTGATTAAAATGCGTTAATAATCTTTTGAAACCATGGGTTTAATCTTGGCTGTCCGATCTTTGATTGGATGGCCCAGGGGAAAGAGCATTATGCCACCGGTTGATGGGATGCTTGATATGATAACTTAAATAACCAATTCCATTGCGTTATGTGGAAAGCGTGTGCCGTGTCAGTAGCCCACGTGGCACCGATGAGATTAGTTAATTAATTAGTGTATTTAATTATGTTTTAATCACAAAAACTTTATAAATTCATAATTAAATGTAAAAAAAATCTAAAAAATGCAAACTCAAGTTCATTTTAAAGATATTTTTGAGGGGAATCCAATAAAATTATTTCTAATTGATTTTGAATAGTATATTTTCCTTAATTAGGATTTAATTAAAAATTTAATTACCTTAATTACTCCCTGATTACTTAATTAATTACTTTCAAATTTCACAGATATGTTCATTGGGATGATTTCTGCTTCCCTTAATTTTCTTGAAATTTATTAATGAGTTAATTAGTAAAATTAATTAATGAACCTCTAATCACCCTCTTAATATAATTAAGAGTAATTAAGCATATGAACAGTGATTTAATTCTTTAATTGAGTTAATTAAATATTATTTAAATGAGGAGGTTTATGGAATAGGTTTGGGATATTTTCCCAAGTTATTCCCTAAACCCCATTTCTTCCTTAATCCAAACCTAATTAAGGATTAATCCACGAATGATCTCCTTAATTAGTCTAATCAAATTTTCAAAATCAATTTGAAATTAATCAATTTCTTGCTAGGTAGATCCTTAGGTGTTCAAAAGCCTAAGGTAAGTTCAAGAAAATTATAATCCAACTCATATGTGTGGGATGTTATGAAAGTACTTAATCAAAGCCTTTAGCTTAATTAATCAATAACTATGAGCCAATTGCATTAGTCCCCTTTCTTTCTTAAGTGCATTGTTAATTTAAATTTCATGTGATTGCATATCATATGTTGGCTCATAATTGTTAGGTTAATTATGTTAAAGTGGTGTAGGTAAGGGCTAATTATTGGATTTAATTCACACCTTAACCTAAACAAAACATAAAATCAACCTAATTGTTCTAAAAATTAAACTAAATCAATTCACATATGAGATGGGTTAGGACGATAAACTCTTCTCACTTTTCCTAAATCAAATTCAAATCCAAAAAAAATCTCTTTAAAGAATTTTGATTACTTTAAATGATCTTATTTTTTAAGATTATCTTTAGAAATTAATTAGGATGAATGAAATCATATGCTTACATCACTTTATCTCTTTCCAAGCATGTTAAATATTATTTGCCATGTGAAGTCATGCATTCATTCCTTTTTGAAAATTAATTAAATAAAATATTTCTTTTATGTCAAATTGCATGTTTTGACTAAAGTTAAAAAAAATATGAGTGGTTATTATCACCACTAAATCAAAATTTATTTTCAAAACTTCTAAATCAAATATTATAAATGGAAGTATGCTACTTATAAGTACTTATAATCTTGCATGTGATTATAGCATAAAATGTGTTATGTGATTTTCTTCTCTTCTCTTAACATGGATTTGAATAGGTTTTGCAAAGTGTATAGTTTATTTGAAAAGAACATAACACTTGCTTAAATATATTCCTATGCACTCCCATGTTATGAATTAAGAAGGATATTCATATTATACATATAAATCGAACAACCAAGTCAAACAAAAAGCTTTTGCATGATTCTTCATCCATTCATTTGCTTTTGTATATGCACATGTATTTAAGAAAAGTGGTATATTAGTCTGGACATCCTGGGGTTGCGAGGCTTTAAGTAGCCCCAAGAAAGTCTTGTACCTTATATCCCTAGTGTAGAAAATAATGGCATTGTACTCACTTATATCTTTATACTTGTGGATGTGCATTTGATTAATGGACAAAATAATCCCTCTCTTTTCTACTTAACAAAATCATGCATTCATGGAATATCCAAATTTTTCTAAACAACATCTCTTAGCATTCATCATCAAAGTGTGCTAAAGTTTGCATTTGCATGTATAACTATGCTTAGGATCATTCATATGCATGATATACATGTTGAAAAGAAATAAATAGTTGTGTTATGTGATAGTAATTCACCTTAATTAGTCCTAAGATGCCTTTCTTATTGAATATGATTTTTTAGAGCAAATATAAACTTAGGATTAACTAAAACACATAATAAAATATTCACTATTGAGAAGTCATTAATGAATCTATCTTAGAAGTTACTTAAGGTAGGGATGAAAGAGAAGTTCTCTTCTCTTTTGTTCTCTTTGCAACACTTAGTAATTAAATATAAGTTCATTCAAACCAAATAAAATCACCAAATAAAATTAACAAATCAACTAAATCACTTAAATGAAACCACCCCCTAAGTTGAATCCTTCACACTTAGAAAATTCCAGCCTTAAAGCCTAGCTAAGACATGCCACACAAGCCTTAAATGACATACATATTAGGCTAAGTCACCATTTCTAACTCTATGTTAGAGCAGTGCATGGTTTGATGCATGATTTTATTTTGTGATGTAATATTTTAGATGGTAGGGTGATAATGCTTAATCATGTCTTTCTCTGGATTGTGCTTAAGGGTGCTATAATAAAATATAAATGCTTTTGCTATGAAGGTTGCTTATACCTCTAAGAATAATCCAAATTAGGACAGGTGGATTTGGTTACCCATGTGTGGGGTGCTAAGTCCAAATTATTCAAAAACATGCTTGGGATGTGTGGTATGTTTAGCTAATCTTTATTTTGCAAGTTTAATTTGATTTACTTTTCCTATTTTGATGTAATTTTATAATTAAGATTTGGAATGAGTGTTATGGGGAATTAGGATGAACAATGGCCATAAGACCAAGTCTTATGCACCATGTGAGGTCTTGGAGCAAACTACATCCCAACAAACCACAAGAAGGAAAGAAAGAAAGAAAGAAATGAAGAAATGACGAAAGAAGAATGAATAATGAAGACCCCCATAACATGAATTCATTTTAATTATAATTATTCATTTGTAATCTGGGTTATATAAGGGTAGAGCTCGGCTACTTATTTCTTTTTGAGTTTGTGCAGTGAAGCTCGACTACATTAGCCTCTTATTCTTTTGTGCTAGCTTTATAAAATTATTTGATGTTTGTTTAGCTTGTGCATTAAGATGACATGATTTTCCTTGTTTCTTCATTGATTGATGAATGACTTGGATGCGATTAGGCTTTTAGGAAAAAATAAATTTTCTTTTTAATTAATTAACTCAAAATTAAAATTAAATAACTCATAACCTCACCTAAAGCCTAGAACATAAATCAAGATAATAAAATATTTATCACCCCTTAGCTGGATGTTATATGACTCACATCATTCATAAAATTATCTTGCTTCACTCTTGCTAATGGAGGGCTTCCACCTTTTCTAGAGAATATGGCTTGACCTTTGAGAACCATGGTGGAAACGCACCTCCTTCTTGCTTATTTTGGCTCATAACTAATTTCTCATGCATTAGGCATATGAATCTCATAGCCTGAGTAAAATAAATTATCCAAAAAAAAAATCAAAAATAGAATTTAACAAAATTTGCATTAGATTAAGTCATTATTTATGCCACTCATGATCTAGTCTCTTAGGGAGTGTGTTTAAGGACTTAGTCTCTTTTCTAAATAAATAACAACCTAACTATCTTCTAAAGCATAAGACTTGCCTACATGTATTTAAAATTGTAGGAGGAGTTAGTTGGCACACAGCGGTTGTAAGTCTACATGGTGGTTTATCCTCTCTTGTAGAGGTAAACCATATACCCATTTTCACCTTAGATTTAGGTCATGCCTTGGCCCTCACCATAGCTCCCTAGATTTAGGATCTGAGGTTGCTATTTCCCTTTACGGGCTACAAGCACAATTCCTCACCTCTTAGGCATTTTCATGATCTTATGGAATTGTAAGCCCTAGATTTCTAATAAAAATTCAACTTAAACAAATACTTTCTCTCTAATTTCAAAAATATAAAGCCCAACCATAGGATAGTTTGGGATGCTTACTAGGTTTTCTGGTATCATAAGCATCCCCTACTCATCTCCTTTTGGTTTCGATAATAACTCTTTGCTCTTAATCAATCCCACTTGATCTTTCAAAAATAACCAATTTTTTGATAGTCCTATCTTTAAAATCTTTGGAGACAATGATCATTTACCTTAATCGAGAGTATTCTTAAGGATCTCATTCCTTAGGATGAAATTAACTATGGGGCTTGCCTCCATAGGGAACTTAACAAACTTGATTTAAAATAAACTCTACTTTACTTTTCTATGTAAAGTTGGAGAAGAATCTCTGGTACATTCGAAGACCCATCGTCTTCAGGAGTCTTTATTAGATGATTAGGTCCATTATAAGATGGTGATTTCTATCTTTTGAGATAGTACACTATTCCTCATTATCGTATCTGATCACCCTAATAAGAATATATGTGGATCTACGTGGTGTCCAGACTCAAAATGTTTTTTTATTTTCATATCTCGAAGATGAGAAATAAAAAAAACACCATAGATTTTTCTGGCGACTCCACTAGGGATGGTTCCTCTCTCCATCTTTGGTAAATGATCATTATCTCCAAGTATCGATAGTGGATTTATATTTCATATGAGTCTGAGACTATCCTTCTTTTTTATTGGCACTTAGTTTATTTCATTCTTAAGCTAAGCTAGCCAACATCCTTTAGGTTTTAGGACCTCACTCCATAGTCTTAAAACCCTTGTTGGTCTCCCAATAGGTGAAAATAAAATTTAATAAAAGAGATAATTAAAGATCTTTTCTTACCATTTTATGGTAAGGTAAACTCATTCAAAATAAAGAAAAATAATCCTTTATAAAATATATCAAAAGCACTTTTCCAAAAAGCACACAATAAAAATATTTGCACAAAAAATTTCAAAAAAATATATATAATTTAACCTCATATAATAATCTTCAAGATTGTTACATGAAGGAGCTTTCAAAATCAAAATAAAAAATTATCTTTTCAAAAGCACAAATAAACATCCTCATTCAATATACCCAATTTTAGTGAATGAAGATTTCATTTTCAAAAAAAGAAAAATCATCTTTTCAAAAGCACACATGAACATCCTCAATCAATATACCTAAATTTATTGAATGAAGATTTCATTTCCAAAATAAAATTAGAACTATATTTTCAAATAATATATATGAACATCCTCATTCAATATACCCAAATTTATTGAATGAAGATTTCATTTTAAAGAAAAATCAAAAATCATCTTTTTAAAAGCACAAATGAACATCCTCATTCAATATACCCAAATTTATTGAATGAAGATTTCATTTCCAAAAGAAAATCAAAACCATATTTTCAAAAGCACATATGAACATCCTAATTTAATATGCCTAAATTTATTGAATGAAGATTTCATTTCCAAATAAAATCACACCATTTGAAACTCTACTCAACACATTTCACATGTGATATGTTGGAATTTCTATCTTTCCAAAAAGCAATAAATCATACACAAAAAACTTCCAAAAAAAAAATTGGTTCCATTTAACATACCAATTGTTAAATAGAAATCCATCCTTTCAAAAAAATCACACAAAAATCAAAATCACATTTGGATCCTTTATTTAGCATACCCAAATTTGCTAAGTAAATATCTTCTTTTTAAAATCACAAAAAAAAAAATCAAACATATTTGATTCTTTATTTAGCATACCCAAATTTGCTAAGTAATGATCCTCTTTTCAAAATCATAAAATCAAATACATTTGAATCTTTATTTAGCATACCCAAATTTGCTAAGTAAAGATCCTCTTTTCAAAATCACATAATAAAAACAAATCAAACATATTTGGATTCTTTATTTAGCATATCCAAATTTGCTTAAGTAAAGATCCTCTTTTTAAAATCACAAAAATCAAACATATTTAGATCCTTTATTTAGCATACCCAAATTTGATAA
Source organism: Cymbidium sinense (assembly GCA_021442155.1). Lineage (NCBI taxonomy): Eukaryota > Viridiplantae > Streptophyta > Magnoliopsida > Asparagales > Orchidaceae > Cymbidium > Cymbidium sinense. The sequence continues at coordinate 30,623,293 of CM038220.1, read as the reverse complement.
GTAAAGATCCTGTTTTTAAAATCAAAAAAAAAATCAAACAAATTTGAATTTCTTTATTTATCACACCTAAATTTGCTAAGTAAAGAATCCTCTTTTCAAAAACAAAACAAACACATTTGGATTTCTTCTATTTAGCATACCCAAATTTTGCAAAGTAAGGATCCTCTTTTCAAAAATCAAAACAAACACATTTGGATCTTCTATTTAGCATACCTAAATTTGCTAAGTAAAGAATCATCTTTTTAAAATCAAAACAAACACATTTGGATTTCTTCTATTTAGCATACCCAAATTTGCTAAGTAAGATCCTCTTTTCAAAAATCAAAACAAACACATTTGGATCTTCTATCTAGCATATCCAAATTTGCTAAGGAAAGATCCTCTTTTCAAAAATAAAAAAAAAACAAAACAAATTTGGATCTTCTATTTAGTGTACCCAAATTTGCTAAAGATCCTCTTTTCAAAAATTGAAACAAAAATAAAACACATTTTGAATCTTCTATTTAGCATACCTAAATTTTCTAAATAAAGATTCTCTTTTCAAAAAAATAGAACACATTTGGATTTTCTATTTAGCATACCCAAATTTGCTAAGTAAAGATCCTCTTTTCAAAAATTAAAACAAAACAAAACACATTTGGACTTTATTTAGCATACAGAAATTTGCTAAGTAAATATTCCATTTTCAAATTCACACATGATTACATTATAAGTAAACAAGCGAAAGAAGAAAATTATTTTGAAATAACTCATTTAGTATACCCAAATTTGCTAAATGAATAATCAAAACAAAATCAATTGATCCTCCATTTAACATACTCAAATTTGTTAAATGAAGGGTATCTAAACATAAAAGAATCAAATATGAACCAATGGAAGCATAAAAAAATTTCAAAATATTTGAACCCATTTTCAATATACACAAATTTGTTGGAAATGGATTCTAAACTCAAAAAAAAAAATCTTCTCCAATTCAAAATTCAAAATCTCTCTCCAAAATTAATGAGCACCACTTAACATTTTCAAATTGTTGAGTGTGGGTTCAAATTCTAAATCAAAATTCAAAAGTTAACAAGAAGCGGAGATCTGATTCAAGTTTATTTTCAAATATTACAGAATTTTAACTCAATTTTAGTCAGTTTCTCTCAAGTTCAGTTTAGTTCTAATGGCAGCTCAGAAGGATGTCTTCACTTTTCCTTTTAGGATGGATTTTGGCTTGGATCGGGCTAGCCTCCCTGATTGACTTTTTCACCTAATTCATTTTGAGGATTCAGGGATCACTGAGGGGACCACTCTCCTTAGGAGTGTGGTGGCAAGCAGTCATCCATGTTGAGATGTCATCAGATTTTGAGTTTCCCTCACTGAAGAGGAAGGCTATGGCAGTTCCCACAGCAGTTGTAGTTTCAGCGCCAGTGCGTCTAGTTGTTCCCCTTGCTACCCCGGTATGGGCTACAACCCACTCGTTGGCTTCTTCCAAGGGGAAGCTACTCATCTTGAGGATAGTCTCCACCTATAGTGGCTAGTTCTGTTGCTCCTCCTAGTATAACTCAATGCCACAGATTCCACAAGATCAAGACATCATGTGCGCATAACTAAGGAGTTGGAGGTAGTTTTTTAGGTTGGAGTAGAGGAGTTACCCAGGATAGTTTCTCCCCTGATCATGTAAAATAAGTTTCATCCTCTCTCTGGGTTAGATGGAGAGGAAGATGTTAGGAGATCTGTCACCTCCATGATCATGAGGTCTCCTACCGGAGATAGGGAGGTGATGCTAGGTCAATTTTGTGCAGTTAGCGAGGCTTATGGGCCGGTGAGAGGTCCAATTTAATTTATGATTGGTCATCCCTCGTAGCATGGGCGAGAACATCTGACAGGAGAGGGATTGAGCCTGTATCGAATGTCGTGAGAGAGGTATGCGGATAGTCATCTACTTTAGCCCTTGTGGTTTTCCTTGATCAGCGTGCTTCCCATGTTAGTCATACTGATAGCATTCTATTGATGGGTACTACCCACCATAGTAGGAGAGCTCCTGGACACAGAGAGTCGGTGGTGCCTCCTCCAATCACTCTACTCCACATCCACCATCTCTAGTATAGGTTCCATCTTCCATAGTTCCATCAAAAGCCATGAAGGTAGCATCAGGGGAAAAGAGAGCCCCACTGGTGATCTGGCTATGGCCAAGAGATCCCATTTCATCTACATCGTCTACTGAGGTGAGGCTGAGCTCTCCTGCTTAACCTTCTACTCTAGTTACGGTGAAGAGGGAATGGCAACCTCGAAGCATCATAGCCATTCCATCACCACCACCATCACAGTAGAGGGACAAGGAGACAATACCATTATTCAATGGCCCCTCTCCAGAGTACCACTCCACCGGATCTAGTGGCCATGAGCATGTATCCTCTAGTGAGCGTAGTCCTCACAAGATTAGCTCTCTAGTATTAGGGGAGGTTAGATGTATTTCTATTCATGATAATGATCCTACCACCGGTTAGCCGCGATCATTTGTGCATGTGTAGTTGGACCGCTCCTTAGATTATATTGTAGCACAATATCTCATTGAGAAGAAGGAAATTCTAGGGTATGCCTAGTCTGACCTAGAGGAAGATAAGGTTAGCTTTGATCCCAATGAAGATGATATGTTGGATGATTCAGCATAGGTGCATTTGGTTGACACCAGGGGTTCCCTCCATTGGGATCAACGTTTGGAAGGTGTTGGGTGAGTAGGATGATGACCTACTCCAACATCCTTCAATAACTAAAATAGAAGGATGAACAAATTGAGAAGATGGAAAGTGGCTTAAAGATTTTCTAGTAGTAATTTTTGCACTTCAGAATCAAGCCCCATAATTATCTACTATGTAGAGTCACTGAGTTGTTGCATGTTCTGGATCAAGCCAAGACTTCACCTCCAGTAGAGCGAGGCAGCACTAGCTTGTATAGGAAGGTAGTGGATAGTACCTCTGTACAAGAAAAGAATATTAAACTCATGGTTGAGCAGCAAGTGAGAGGAGCATTGGCGCAAGCCTGAGGAGGATCATCGGTTCCAAAGGGTAGACCCTACTCAGAGGAATTCGATGTCATCTAAAATCCTAAGGGTTTTGTGCCTCCTTCTTTCAAGAGCTTTGATGGCGGAGAACCCATGCCACATAGTGCACTTGGCCAATTGCAATATTGATGGTATCGATGCATCACTATTTCATGTTTTTGTCAGCAGCTTAGCGGGCATAGCCTTCAATTGGTATGCTGAACTTCCCAACAGTTCAATGAAGACTTTTGCTGAGTTGGGGCAACTCTTCATCAAGGGGTTTGCTGGAGCTCAGCAAAGGGTGACTGTGGGTGATCTCATTATAGCATAATAATACCTCGATGAGTCCCTCATTGACTATATTCTCAGATGACATAATTTAAGCATGACATGCGAACTGTAGCTCTCTGAACAACATGCCATTGAAATTCTACTAAAGAATATTCATGGCATGTTCACCTTCATGCTCAAAGGTTTTACCATCAAGATATTTGAGAAGCTAATCAACAAGGCGACTAGTCTATAAGGAGAGGCCAAATAATTGCCTTTTCATGATCAATCAACAAAGCCAAAGCAGGAAGATAGAAGAAGCGGGGTAGTAAGCGTGGACAAGGGGAAGCTAGCGGAGAGCGGATGAGACCTCGAGCTCCACCTCATCCACCTCCTTCTTCTCCCCAGGCCATCTGTCAGTACAGCTCCATGGCCTGCCTCCTCATACCACATTCTAGTGGTACACATACACGCCAGGTAGCTACCATCCACTACTCTTTGGATAAACTAAACAAACCTTATTCATTTAAGAGGAGGTAGTTAGAAAATCTTTAAGAACCTTTTAAACTTGATTTTTTTACAGCCTAAAAGGAGGAAGTGGGCAAGAGCAATGATCCTAATTTTTGCCCCTACCACCGCATGCTAGGCCATATTTTGGAGGATTGCTTTACATTCAAGGACTGGTATGAACACAGCTACAAGTTAGGAGCCATAGTTATCCCAAAGGAATATCTAGTGGAACAACCATCCAATCCATTAGGGAAATCCTTGGGGATACATGCAATCCTCTCAAAACTAAAGAAGGTTGGGACATCTCTTTATCCTTAACCTCTAAAAAGATTGTTTCAAAAATCAAGAAAATTTTCTTGCATGTGCCCGAGGTAGCTTGAACCTCCAACATCAAGGAAGGTTCACAAGTTGCCACAGACAACTTAGGGGAAAGTGGGAGCTCAACAGTAGTCTATACTTGCCCTGGATAGCCGAGTAGCACAACTACCGACCGAGTCTAGCCTCCAGTCTACCGTTGCAGCTACTACCTCAGCTGACACTTCTACTTCAACTAGCTCTTCTTCTAGTAGACATCTTGTATTGGCGGATGAGGTCATCAAATCCCTCACCCCACTTACTTTACTAGATTTCTAATATGTACCTCCTTAAAAATCTAAGAAATCAAGGAATAAAGCTAGTTTGAATTACATCTGTGTCACTTCTGATGGGTTTTCTAACTCTACTCTTTTAAAAAACTCTCCAAGTATAATTAATTATAACAACTTTAATCTTTCTCTTCCAGATTCAGAGATGGACTTTCCTTCTCTGAATAATATGGGTTCACCTCTTGATATAGAGTTAGAATCATCTGATTCTAAGGGTCCTATAGGAGAAGTTGTAGGTGAGCTGATGAGGTAGAATCTTCCACTAAACATCAAGAGATCACCAAAGTTAACCTCCATAGTGGCAAGGTTCTACCTCCTAGGCACCTCAAGATAAGGAAAATAAGTCATTGGTACCAAAGAGCAAGAAGCCCCTCCACAAGATGCTCCACCCATGGATATACTTATGGAGGATCAACCCAAAGTGGATTACAATATTTTTGCTCACCTAAGAAAGTTATCATCTATGTTAAACATATATGATGCTCTTATCTTATCCAAAGAGATAAGGGAATCATTAATCAATGCTCTTCTTGATCCGAAGGTATGCTTAGCTCAGCTGACCACTATTGGAGAGGAGGCACATTATTCAAGAGAAGCCCAAGGAGTCACATTCATAGACAAAGACCTTCTTCTGGGGGGGACATGGAGCATAATCATCCCCTCTACATCACAGGGACCTGGATAGATTCAGACTTTTCATGGTTTGGGTTGACCCAGGTGTATCCATGAACATTATGAGTCTAAAGACCCTTTCTTGAGGATTGACATCACTCAGGAGATCGGATGATGTTGAGAGGATTCAATGAACATGGTGAAAGAGCTTTAGGTTCCATAGTGCTACCTTTGGAAATAGGTGACTACAAGACGAAGCCAAATTATATATAATTGATTCGAATACTTTGTTCACTACTTTGCTTGGTAGGCCTTGGATACACTAGAACAAGATGATTCCATCCTTCCTCCATCAGTGCATCAAGTTCTAAAAAGATGGAATCGAATACTGTGTTAAAGGAGATAAAAAGCCTTTTTCAGTCAATGAGGTTGAGATATATGAAGATGCAAGCTACTATCTTTCTTAGAACACCTTTTCTTGTGAACTTGGTCAAAATTCAAATACAAAAGAAAAATAAAAAAAAAGAAAAAGAAAGAGAAAAAGAAAAAGAAAAGAAAAAGATAAATAAAAGGAATGAAAAAAGGACACCAACGAAGAAGTAGAGCCGCATGTCACATTCCACCTGTAGTTCGTTCCATCATACAGACATGTGGGTAGGATTACTTGACCTTCACCAGGTAGAGGCAAAGGTAGATACAGAGGAAGTTCTAGAGGTGGAAGACCCCCTAGTTGGTGACCAACCAACAGAGGCTATGTTCCAGTTCATAGGAGTACGCCTGCAATTCACATGGACTTAGAATCTAGCTCAGAGGACAAGTCTCAAGTGATTAGTGTACTAGCCAACCACTCTCAGTAGGTTTCATTGGAGGTGACACTTGAGTCAGACAGTGATGAAGACCATGCCTCCAAGCAAAGCATGAATGTATTTAAATCAGGATTATGTAAAACTATTAAGCAGTACTTGGGAAATTTAGCTTTAACCTCACTTTCCTCTCAAAAAGTTGAAAGTTTAGTAGTTAAAGAAGCTTCTAGGTCTTCCATGGATGTCAAACCAAAGAGATTCTTTTAGGATCATCATCCTCAAGTCCAAAAGCAGATGTAGAACTTGAGGATAATTCATATAAAGATTTAGTGGAATTACCTTTTGATTGGTACTCGCCTTATGTTCTTAATCTTGTAAAGAAAGGTTTGATTCCTTACATATGGTCCAGGCACAGGTCATAGTATCTCAAGAAGCTGTGGAACAATAAAGGCATGGATGCACAATCAAGATCAGGACTAGGATTCAGTACAGTGGGTCCAATTGATGATAATAATTTCTACTTAGTTGTCACCAATCATTTGGAGTCTGATAGGTTCTTCTCAAACCACACTAAATCTTAAGAGAAGGTGTGTTTAGAAACTTCAGATGATCTAGATGATCTCCAAATCAAAGATGTACCTCCAGAATTTGAAGAGAAAATCCATTCAACTATCAACAAGCTTAAAGAAATCAACCTCTGGATAGAAGAAGATCTACACCTGACATACATCAGTTCTCTGCTGAATGAAGAAGAAACTAATGACTTAGGCTATTGATTGAGTTTAAGGACTATTTTTCATGGAGCTATGAAGAGATGCTCGAATTATCTCCTGACGTAGCATTATACAAACTAGCAATAGACCCTAAAGCTAACTCTATCAAGCAAGCTCTTAGATGCATGCAATTAGAAATTGAAAACCAAGTCATTTCTAAAATCAAGAAATTGATCGATGTTGGTTTCATTAGGGAAGAAAAATACCCTACCTGGTTAGCCAGTGTCGTCTCAGTTAAGAAAAAGAATGGCTAAATTCACATGTGGCGATTTCAGGGACTTAAATAAGGCATGTCCTAAGGATTAATTTCCACTTCATATATCAAAATTAATGGTGGACATTACCTCATATCATACAATATTCTCCTTCATGGATAGGTCATATGGCTATAACCAAATCAAGATGGCCCCCGAGGATGAAAGAAACACTGCTTTTCGAACCTCGATCAAAATCTATTGTTATAAGGTCATGCCTTTTAGTCTTAAAATCTTTGGCTACATACCAATAGGATCTTCAACGAACTCATTCATCATCAAGTTAAGTGCTATGTTGATGATCTAATAGTCAAAAGCAAAGAAAAGGAAGACCATTTCTTTGACTTGAGAGTAATTTTCAAACAGTTAAGACAATTCAACCTCAAAATGAATCCCCTGAAGTGTGCATTTGGAGTAGTTTCAGGGCAGTTCCTTCGATTTGTTGTCTGACACTGAGGAATAGAGATAAAACCAAGAAAGATCAAAGCTATCTTAGAAATGTCACCCCCTAAAAGTCTAACTCAACTCATATCGTTCTAAGGGTAGTTGGCATATCTAAGATGCTTTATCTCTAATCTATCAAGGAGATGCAAGCCATTTTCAACACTTATCAAAAAGGATGCCAAGTTCAAGTGGGATGACAAGTGTTAGCATGCTTTTGAAGACATCAAGCAGTACTTGGTGAAGCTGCTAGTTCTAGTAGCCCCTATCTTGGGTAAATCATTGATCCTCTACACTACTGCATTGGAAGACTCCCTTGGCACTTTGTTGGCCCAAGATAATGACGAATGAAAGGAGAGTGCTCTTTACTGCCTCAGCCATTGTCTGATCCCTGCTGAAGCAAACTACCCACCAATTAAAAAAATATTGCCTAGCTTTAATCTTTTCATCCCAAAAGCTACGACACTATATGCTTTCTCATAAGGTAAACTTGATTTCAAGAATCAATCCACTACAGTATCTCATGACACGTCCAACATTATCTGGATAGTTGGCACATTGGTCCATGATTCTCTCGCAGTTTGATCTTACATTCATACCCCTCCATGCGATAAAAGGACAAGCACTGGCAGATTTCTTAGTAACACACCAACTTCATGTTGATTCTCCACTTAGTGATGATCTCCCTGATGAACAAATCATAAACTTAGTGGAAGTTGACAATATTGGGAGATGTATTTTGATGGTGTGGCTTCCTTTCTAAAAAGAGAATAACCATGATCTACTCTTCCAAGAAAGGCAGGGGTAGAATAGTTCTCTTAACTCCAGACTGCGATGTGATGAGATTCTTATACTATCTCTCCAATCCATGCACCAATAACGAAGTCGAGTATGAGGCTTTCATTCCTGGTCTGGAGTTAGCTATCATAGCATGTGTCAAAAACATCAATATCTATGGGATTCTCAGCTGGTCATCAACCAGATTACCAGGTTTTACAAGATTCTAAAACCCAAGCTTCATCACTACCATGAGTACACCATGAAGCTATTGGCCCAAATCCCTTAGGTCACCATCTACGGGGTCCCTCGAGGAGAGAATGTAGTAGCAGATGCTTTGGCCAAACTTGCCAAAGAATTGACATGTCGGAAGATGAGTCCATTCCAATAAGGGTCTAAAATAGACAAGTCCTATCCTTTATTGATGAACTCATTGAGAGACTTTCTCTTGAAGGGGAGGTTGCCGTTGCTGAAAAGGATGAGGAGTTGGATTGGAAGCAACCATTCATAGATTACTTGACTAGAGGTAAACTAGCTCAAGAGAAGTCACAAGCCCATCAGATGAAACATAGAGCTCTCTACTATGCTCTCAGGGATGGCACCTTGTACTGATGGTCTTTTGATCAAATGTGGTTACATTGTTTAGGCAAACACAAAGAACATAAGATTGTGACCATGGGACATTCAGGTCAATGCAGAGTGCATCAATCTGGTCCAAAGATGAAAGCAAAGATCAAAAGACTAGGATACTACTGGCCTTTGAAGATTACAGACTATATGAACGTGGCTAGGAGATGCCATCAGTGTCAGGTATACAGTGTGGTCCTACATAAACCACCCAACATTCTACACCCTACATTGGCCTCATGGCCATTTGAGTGTTGGGGTATCAACATTGTGGGTCCAATTGATCCTCTTTTTTCCCAGGGTCATCGGTCCATTCTAGCTTCCACCAACTACTTTTTCAAGTGGGCGGAGGCAATCCCACTCAAAGAGATCACAGCTCATCATGTGCTCCAATTTTTTAGGAACCATATCGTATATAGGTTTTGGGTGACTCGATGAATTATATCTGATAATGGTACTAAAGGAGTTACTTGATGATAATAAGTGACAGTGGCATGAGTAACTAGTTGAAGCTTTGTGGGCATACTGCATCACATATAGAATTCCAACTCAATCTATCCCATTCTCCTTAGTGTTTGGGTCCGAAGCCATTCTACTATTAGAAGTTCAACTCCCATCACTAAAGATAGCAATGGGTAATAAAATCACTACAGAGCAGAATGCCAAGTTGCTATTAGAAGAGCTCAAAGGTTTGGAGGAGAGATGCCTACAGGCGTGCCCGAATCTTGAGTTATACAAGGCTAAGATGATTCAAGCTCACAACAAGCTGGTTCTCCCTAGAACATTTCAAGTAAGAGAGATTGCATTAATTCTAAGGAGACCAATTGTTGCCCATCGAAAGATGGGAGACAAGTTTGATCCCACTTGGGAAGGCCCTTTTGTCATAGAAAAGGCCTAAGGAGGATCTTATTAGCTTATTGATTATAAAGGGAACACCCGATGCTTCCAATTAATGGGATCTATTTGAAAAAATACTACCCATAAAATCATGTTTGAAAATAATTATCATGAAAAATAAAAATTCTATTCCAATTCATCAAAATATCTCTTCTTTCGAAGCATTGTTTGCTTGTTTGCGAATCCGCCATGATGTTTAGGGTAGGTGTAAGAGAACCCAAGAGGCATTCTATCCTTCCTCATAATATGAACACAAATTAAATGTAATTCCTCAACACTACTAGAATAGGTGTGAGAGAACTCAAGAGGCATCCTATTTTGGACAACACAACTAAGTTAGTGTAAGAAAACTCAAGCGATATCATTTCTTGGTGGGATCACAATTGCCATTCATGGCACCACTTCATCAAATTCCCCAATGTGTTTTAGGATAGGTATAAGAGAACCCAAGAGGCATCCTATTCCCTTTAACACAAACATACAAACAAACACATATATTTTATCTCAGGCTATTTTGATGTGGGAGCAAGCCCCCTGTGGCACTCATTCATTAATTGCTCTAGGCCGGGCTGACATGCTACTTTGATAGTTTGTCACCCCAATGGTCACTTGTCCTACGGATGTGAGTCCCCACACTTTCTTCTTGACTTGAATATTACAAACTGATGAGCGCCTTGCTAGTTTGGTAGACTTCACTGCGCAGCCAGTAAGCTACCTCATGTTGACTCTATTTAAGAGGATGTAAGTCTACAAATTCTTTTCTTAAACAAGCCATCATGCACTAACTAAGTTGAGTATATTTGAGGTTTAGGATAAGCCTCCCAGAGGCTCCTTTCCTCTTGACTACTTTTGTGTTGATAGAAGTCCCCCAGTGGCATTCACTCAAAAGTCGCCCTGGGTCGGATAGAACTTGTCAACCTGAAGACAGACTATCCGGGTAATCAGTTCCACTGTAGGAAGATATGAGTCCCTGATGCTTTCTTCCAAGGTTGATTATCGTAAACCAATGGGCACCTTAGGTTGGTTCTTGTTCGCTATGTTGATAGTGACTCACCTGGTGGATACAACTTTCTTGGCAAATATGAGTCCTCGAGCTTTCTCCTTGAGTTGGCCATCGAATATGTATAGATATTATTTTCTATAGGGTTTTGAATAAAGTCCTTAGCGCCCCTCTCCCTATGGGCACTCTATTTTGATCATGTCCTTTGCGACCCCATTTAGACACTACCTGAGTTATTTTTGGATTGGCGAGTCCCCCTTTCCTAGTAGCTACCCCTGTGGTTAGAGAATCTGTTTAGCAGATGCACATATTCTCTCTTGGTTCTATAAATTTGAGATAGGTCTAGGCTAATATAAGCTTCTTCTCAATATGATCCCTCACATATCAATAGGGTCCATGATAAATAAACAAACAAATTAATTAATTCATTTGTGGATTAGGAACTCAAGCTCCCAGCCCCTTTCCCAAGCAAGCATCCTATCTTTAAGGCAATGTCAGTAGAACCTCCTATGGAAATTGGTTGACTACTTTTGAGTGGAGATAATTCCTCGGTCGGCACAATCTCAGTAGTCTCCCTTAGGTCAGGTTCAATCTATTTTGCCACAGACAGGATACATTGACAGTCATTTTTTTTTGGAAGATGTAAGTCTACTACGCATTCTTTCTAGCGTGACTGTCATAAATCAATAGGTAGCCCTAGGTCGAGATGACATGTTACCTCGCTAATGTGTCACCCCAATGGTCTTCTATTCAGCAAATATGTGAGTCCCCAAGCTTTCTTCCCTTGAATCGGCCGCTACAAACTGAAAGGCACCCTTTCGGATAGTTCTTCCCTCAACCGAGAAGCTACTCCCTTTGGATTGGTAAATCTGAATTAGGCCAAAGCACCATGGCCCCTACTCAGTGCAGTCCATTATAAACTAATGGGATTCATCAAACATAATTAAAAATAAAATTAACCTTGATTATCTTTGAGCTGATTTAAGTTCCCCAGTGGCATTCACTCAGTAGTCAGCCTTAGGTCGGTTAACATGTTACCTTGCTAACGTGTCTCCTCAGTAATCTTTTATAGTGGAACATGTGAGTCCCCATGCTTTCTTCCCTAAATTGACTACTACAAACCAAAAGGCACCCCTTCAGTTGGATATTCCTACTATGTGGTTGATAGACTACCCATTTGGATTAGTAATTCTGAAGTAAGTCAAGGTCAACATAGCCCCTACTCAGTGCAATCCATCACAAACTGATCAGATCCATCAAACATAATTAAAAATAAAATTAACCTTGACTATCTTTGAGCTAACTTAAGTCCCCCAGAGGCATTCACTCAGTAGTCAGCCTTAGATCGGGTTAACATGTTACCTTGCTAATGTGTCACCCTTGTTCTTTTGCAGTGGAAGATGTGAGTCCCCGTGCTTTCTTTCCTGAATTGATCACTACAAACCAGAAGGCACCCCTTTGGTTGGATAGTACTACTATATGGTTGGTAGACTACCCATTTGGAATGGTAAATCTGAAGTAGATCACGACCAACATGGCCCCTACTCAATGCAATCCACACAAACCTATGGGATCCAAACATAATAAAAAATTAAATTATTTGACTATCTTTGAGTTGATTTAAGTCCCCCCAGCGATATTCACTCAATAGTTAGCCATAGGTTGGGTTTGATTCGTTGTGTTACCAACTAATCACCCCAGCGACTAATCCCTACTTTGGAGGATGTAACTCTACTATGCTTTCTTCTTAGTATAGCTACTACACACCGAAAGGCAACCCCTTTGGTTGGATAGTCCTACTATGTAGATAGTAGATTTTTATTTAGTAAATGCAGCTAGATGGCTCCTCGGTGTGGTCATTGTTGACATGGTCCATCTCAAAAATTCAAATTTTAAAAATCTGAAACAAATCCCTTCAAACGTACCCAGTGGAGTAAAATTTGAAAAAAATTCAACCATCCTCCCTAGTGGAGACAAAACAAACAAAATAAACTAAATAAACAAAATAAATCCAATCAACCTCCCTAGTGGAGTCAAGTCAAATCAAACAAATCAAATCAATTAGGTTCTCACCAATAAGATGCAAATCTTTCCAGTTCCCCCAGAACAAACTCAATCCAACTTAAACTTGTTCCTAGTGGAGAGTTCACATCTTCTATCCCCAATGGATCCTGAATTTTAATCCCCCAGTAGATTTCACAACCTCTTATCCTCAGTGGATGAGTTGAACTTGCTCCCCTAGTGGAGACTTCACATTTTCATCCCCGGTGGAGCACCAAATCATAAATCAACAAATCAAATCAATTTTATCCCTAGTGAGATGCAAATCAAATCAAACCTCATCTCCCCCAATGGATGACTTGAACCTTTTCTCCTAGTGGAGATTTAGATATTCAATCACAAGTGGATTCCTCCTTCACTCTCTTATGTCTTAGGAATAATTAGAGTTGCATTGCACTAAGCTCTTGATTCCCTCTACACTTCAAGTTTAGAAGTAGCTCATTTCTGTTAGTGCTTATAATCATTCAACATTGTTGATCATCTCAGTGTCAACACCAATACGTGTGGTAGGCATTGTCAGTCACACCACACCTATTAGGTGCCATATGTTGACCTCACTTTTGGAGTGAGCTTTCAACTTCTCTATCTTAGACATAGGACTCCTCTAGACATTAATAGTTCCTTAGTCTTAAGACACTTCTAGTGATTAGGTGAACGCTTAACCTAACCCTAGAGACTTAAAAGAGTTAGCCATAGGAAGAGGTTATGCCTTAGGGGTGTTAGAAAACTTGCCTACCCTATAGCTTGAACCAAATCCTTACTTCCTTCTTTCAAGTCAAACTTCAAATTCAAATCAACATCAAATTCAAACCAACTTCACATTCAAATCAACTTCAAATTCAAATCAACCTCAAATTCAAATCAACTTCAAATTTAAATCAACTTCAAATCCAAATCAACTTCAAACTCAAATCAATTCCAAATCAAATCTTAAACCAATTCCAACTCAATTGATTTTTCAAATCATCAAATCAAGTCCAAAATCTAAATCATGAATCAATTCCAAATGATTGAAATCCATGATCAATTCTAAACCCAAAAATCTTTCATAAGCCCTTTGATTTCATCTTATGGACTTAGCTCAAATGAAACCCAAATCACTCCAAACTCAAAAGATTTTCTCATAACCCATTTATATTCTCACTTATATTCATATATATAAATGAAATATAACTTCAAATAACCAAAACTAAATTCAAAACTCAACTACTAATACAAAATCTTTTCTAAGCCCTTTTGATTTCATCTCATGGACTTAACCAAATCCAAATCATCCTAAATTCAAAAGATTTTCTCATAACCCTTTTGTATTCTCATTTATATTCACAAATATAAATGAAATATAAATTCAAATAACCAAAACCAAATTCAAAACTCAAATCCAAATCCAACTAAATTCCAATCTATACCCTTTCAAGTAAAATTCTTGAACTTAGAAATCATTTTCAAATCAATTCAAACCTTTGGATTTTGTCTTCAAACAATCAAATCCTTCAATCAAAATCAAATATAAACATAAACCTCAATCATCAAGCCAAAATCAAACTAACCCAAATCAAACCCATGTTCATCCTTTGAACTTGAAATTATTAAATGAATCAAAACCCATTTGACTCCAAATCACTTGCAATTGGATTTATATTTCAATCTTAAGTCCATATGTTAGTTTAACCAAACTTGAATCAAGCCTTGATCAAGCCAATTGACCCACTTAGGCTCACTTGACCCAAAGTGACCTAAATGACCTTTTTGAGCCATCCAACCCAAATTGGATTGAACTAAGCCCATCTAAGCCTCACATTGTGAGCAACGATCATCCTAGGATGATCAATCACTCAAATTGGGTCAAACTAAGTCAAACCTAGCCTTTGACCAAGTCAACACTTGGCAAAATGAAACCCAAATAAGCCAAAATCCACCATATGCCAAATTGATTGAAACCATTGATCTAAACTAATCCAAAATTAATGATTGAACATGATCAAGCCATCAATTGAGCCAAACCAAGCTAAATTGGCCACTTGACCTAAGTTGACCCAAGTTGACCTAAAATGTCAAAATGGGTCAAATCTTGATCTAAGCCAAATTGATTGCAACCAATAGGTCAAATTCATTCTAAATCACTTATTGAACTTGACCAAAACCTCAATTGGCCAACTAGACCCAACCTAGCCCAATTGACCATGAACCCAACTTGACCTAAAATATCAAATCAACTTGAAATCAAACCAAATCACAAATTGATTGAAACCAAAGCTTATAATACATTTTAAATAACCAACCATGCATAAACCAACCCATGACCTAACCTAATTGGGTCAAATGGATCAAATTAGTCAACTTGACCCATTTGACCTAAGTGAATTCAAATGAACCAAAACCAAATATAAATCAAATTGAACCAAACCAATGATACCCATAGGCTCCAAATGATCATTTGAACTTGAATTTACCCATGGTTTGACCCAATTTGACTAATTGGTCAACTTAACCTAAGTTGACCCATTTTGACCTTAATGAGTCAACTTGAGCTAAATCATATCAAATCAACTCCAAATTCATTGAAATTTGGCCCAACCTATTTTAGAAATATCTCAAATCTTCCCAAATCAAAATCAAGGCCAAATGACCATTTTACCCTTGGGTCAAATGGAAACCTATGTCCAAATTCACTTGGAATTTGGCCAATTCCTTCTCATGGCCACTTGGCATCCTCTTAGTGGACCACATGGATACTAAGGAGGGTGATGAACATAACCTAATGGGTTTGGGTCAGCCATGGCCGAACCCAAGACCAAATTGACCCCTCCAATGAAAATTCTCCACTTGGATCACCTCGCACACTCAATTAACACATGTGCACCTCCTCCATTCCACTTCTCTGCCAAAACTGAAGCACATGGAACTCCTATTAACCTGAACAACCCATTCAATCTCATCAATTGATCCAAAATGGAAGGGCAAGAGTTGACCATCTGATCCAAGGAGGGGAAGACATACTCCCCCTAATTCCCACTCAAACCATCTTCCTTGCATTTGATTAAACTCAGAGGATCAAAGGCAACCTTCTCCAAGTTTCCCAAGCATTCTCAAGCTCATCTGAACTTCTCCTTCTTGGTTTCCTTCATAGTCAAAACAGGGGAGGACTAAGGATTTTCTAACTTGCTCAATTCCCACCAAACCTAATTCACGTGGAAAGCACCATTAAGGAGGCACATCGAGCTCACCCAAAGCTTTTCCAAAGCATCCAAGCCAAGGTGCAGGAGACCTAGACCAAAGCCGCAAGCTATTGGAAGGAGCCTTGGGAAATTGGAAGATCCACTTCAAATCAAACATTGAAACTTTCAATAGAGCTTCATCTCCATTAGAAGCTACCTCCTCCATTGGAAGCACTGGTGATAGCCTCCGGGGAGGTATTGTTCAAAATCGATCCTCATTTGAAAAATGCTTGGTCTTTTGTGAAGGAAATTGTAATCCCATTTAAATTCAACCATTGGATGTTCTTCCTTATGCTTCTTGATGGCGTGGGTTGAATCTCTGCCTAATCCAAGCTCAAGTGAGCTCGGATCAAGCCATGGAGGACAGACAGCCTCCGTCTCCCGCAGCTTAAGCAGGGATGAATCATGGGCCATCCATCCCCATGTTTTGGATGGATGGCCTTAATTAAAATGTGTTAGATCTCTGATTTTAATCCTTTGAAACCACAAGTTTAATCTTCGATCGATCGGATGGCCCGAGCGTGTGCACCACGGCGATGCAACATGCGATGTGAAAACTTAAATAACCAATCCTATCATACCATGTGGAAAGCATGCGCTCATCAGCATCCCACGTGGTGATGATGGGATTAGTTAATTAGTTAGGGTATTTAATTATCCTTTAATCATAGAAACTTCATAAATTCAAAATTAAATGTAGAAAAATCCAAAAAAAGGAAACTCGAGTTCATTTTAAAGATATTTCAGAGGAGAATCTAATAAAATTTTTTTTAATTGATTTTGAAAAGTAGATTTTCCTTAATTAAGATTTTATTAAAAATCTAATTATCTTAATTATTCATAGATTAATTAATTAATTAATTCCAAATTTCATAGATATGTTCATTGGGATGACTTCTGTCTCCCTTAATTTTCTTGAAATTTATTAATGAGTTAATTAGGAAATTAATGAATCTCTAATCACCCTCTTAATGTAATTAAGAGTAATTAAGCATGTGAACAGTGATATAATCTTTAATTGAGTTAATTAAATATTATTTAAGTGAGGAGGAGGTTTATGGAATGGGTTTGGGATATTTTCCCTAAGTTATTCCATAAACCCCTTTCTTTCTTAATCCAAACCTAATTAAGGATTAATCCACTAATGATCTCCTTAATTAGCCTAATCAAATTTTCAAAATCAATCTAAAATTAATCAATTTCTTGCTGGGTAGATTCTTAGGTGTTCAAGAGCCTAAGATAAGTTTAAGGAAATTATAATCCAACTCACATATGTGGGATGGTTATGAAAGTACTTAATTAAACCCTTTAGCTTAATTAATCAATAACTTTCTTTCTTAGGTGCATTGCTGATTTAAATTTCATGGTTGCATATCATATGTTCACTCATAATTGTTACATTAAATATGTTAAAGTGGTATAGGTAAAGGGTAATTATTGGATTTAATTCACACCTTAACCTAAATAAAACATAAAATCAACCTAATTATTCTAAAAATTAAACTAAATCAATTCACATATGAGGGAACTAGATTAGGATCAACAAACTCTTCTCACTTTTCCTAAATCAAATTCAAATCCAAAAATATAAAAAATCTCTTTAAAGAATTTTGATTACTTTAAATGATCTTATTTTTTAAGATTGTCTTTAGGAATTAATTAGGATGAATGAAATCATATGCTTATATCACTTTATCTCTTTCCAAGCATGTTAAATATTGTTTGCCATGTGAATCCATGCATTCATTCCTTTTTGACAATTAATTAAATAAAATGTTTCCTTTATGTCAAATTGCATGTTTTGGCTAAAGTTAAAAATATGAGTGGCTATTATCACTACTAAATTAAAAATTATTTTCAAAACTTATAAATCAAAGATTATAAATGGAAGTATGCTACTTATAAGTACTTATAAGCTTGCATGTGATTATAGCATAAAATGTGTTATGTGATTTTCTTCTCTTCTCTTAACATGGATTTGAATAGGTTTTGCAAAGTGTATAGTTCATTTGAAAGGAACATAACACTTGCTTAAATCTATTCCTATGCACTCCCATGTTATGAATTAAGAAGGATCTTCATATTACACATATAAATCAAACTACCAACTCAAACAAAAAGCTTTTGCATGATTCTTCATCTAATCATTTGCTTTTGTACATACTCATGTATTTAAGAAAAGTGGTATATTAGTCCGGACATCCCAGGGTTGCAAGGCTTTAAGTAGCCTCAAGAAGGTCTTGTACCTTATACCCCTAGTGTAGAAAATAATGGCGCTGTACTCACTTATTCCTTTTATACTTTTAGATGTGAAGTTGATTATTGGATAAAAGAATCCCTCTCTTTTCTACTTAACAAAATCATGCATTCATGGAATATCCAAATTTTTCTAAACAACATCTCTTAGCATTTATCATCAAATTATGCTAAAGTTTGCACTTGCATGTATAGCTATGCTTAGGATCATTCATATGCATGGTATACATGTTGAAAAGAAATAAATGGTTGTGTGTTATGTGATAGTAATTCACCTTAATTTGTCTTAAGATGCCTTTCTTATTGAATTGGCTTATTTAGAGCAAATCTAAACTTAGGATTAACTAAAACACATAATAAAACATTCACTAAAGAAAAGTCATTAATGAATCTACCTTAGAAGTTACTTAAGGTAGGATGAAAGAGAAGTTCTCTTCTCTTTTCTTCTCTTAATAACACTTAGTAATTAAATGTAGGTTCATTCAAACCAAATCAAATCATCAAATAAAGTTAACAAATCAACTAAATCACTTAAATGAAACCTCCCCTTAAGTTGAATCCTTCACACTTTAAAAATTCCAACCTTAAAGCCTAGCTAAGACATGCCACACAAGCATCAAATGACACACACATTAGGCTAAGTCACCATTTCTAGCTCTATGTGTGGGCGGTGCATGGTTTGATGCCTGATTTTATTTTATGATGTAATATTTTTTAGACTGGATGGTAGGGTGTATGTGCGTAGACTGGATGGTAGGATGATCTTAGCCTAATCACGTCTTCTGCAGGAAATTGTGCTTAAGGGGCACAGTAATAAAAATATAAATACTTTTTCTTGTGCAGGTTGCTTATACTCCTAAGAATAATTCAAATTAGGACAGGTGGATTTGATTACCCATGTGTGGGTGCTTAGTCCAAATTATTTGTATACATGCTTGGGATGTGTGGTATGTTTAGCTAATCTTTATTTTGCAGGTTTAGTTAGATTTACTTTTCACATTTTAATGTATTTTGCAATTAAGATTTGGAATGAGTGTTATGGGGGATTAGGATGAACAATGGTCATAAGACCAAGTCTAATGCACCATGTGAAGCCTTGGAGCAAATTACATCCCAACCAACCATAAGAAGGAAAGAAAGAAAGATAGAAAGAAATGAAGAAATGAAGAAATAAGAATTAAGAATGAAGACCCCCCATAACATGAATTCATTTTAATTGTAATTATTCATTTATAATATGGGTTGTATAAGGGTAAAGCTTGGTTACCTATTTCTTTTCGAGTTTATACGGTGGATCCTGACCACATTAGCCTCTTATTCCTTTGCAGTAGCTTTACAAAATTGTTTGATGTTTATTTAGCTTGTGCATTAAGATGACATAATTTTTCTAGTTTCTTCATAGATTGATGAATGGCCTGGATGCAATTAGGCTCTTAGGAAAAATAAATTTTTTATAGAATTAAACAACTAAAAATTAAAATTAAATAACTCATAATCTCACATAAAGCCAAGAACATAAATCAAGACAATAAAATATTTATCAACCCCTTAGTTGGATGTTTTATGACTCACATCATTCATAAAATTATCTTGCTTCACTCTTGCTAATGGAGGGCTTCCACCTTTTCCAAAAAATATGGCTTGACCTTTGAGAGCCATGGTGGAAACACACCTTCTTCTTGCTTATTTTGGCTCATAATCATTTTCTCATGCATTAGGTATATGAATCCCATAGCCCATGTCAAATAAATTATCCAAAAAAAAAAAATCAAAATAGAACTTAACAAAATTTGCATTAGATTAAGTCATTATTTATGCCACTCATGATCTAGTCTCTTAGGGAGTGTGTTTAAGGACTTAGTCTCTTTTCTAAATAAATAACAACCTAACTATCTTGTAAAAGCATAAGACTTGCCTATATGTATTTAAAATTTTAGGAGGAGTTAGTTGGCGGCCACCCCCAAGCGATTGTAAGTCTAATAGTCTGGTGGTTTATCCTCTCTTGCAGAGGAAAACCATATACCCATTTTCACCTTAGATTTAGGTCATGCCTTGGCCCTCACCAAAGCTCCTTAGATTTAGGATCTGAGGTCACTATTTCCCTTTGTGGGTTACAAGCACAATTCCTCACCTCTTAGGCATTTTCATGATCTTGTATTATGGAATTGTAAGCCCAAGATTTCTAATAAAAATTCAACTTAAACAAATAATTTCTCTCAAATTTCAAAAATATAAAGCCCAACCATATGATAGTTTGGATGCTTACTAGGTTTTTAGTATCATAAGTATCCCCTACTCATCTCCTTTTGGTTTCGATAATAACTCTTTTCTCTTAATCAATCCCACTTGATCTTCCAAAAATAACCAATTTGTTGATAGTCCTATCTTTGAAATCTTTGGAGACAACGATCATTTACCTTAATCGAGAGTATTCTTAAGGAATCTCATTCCTTGGGATGTAACTATGGGGCTTGCCTATAGGAACTTAACGAACCGCTTTAAAATAAATCCTACTTTACTTTTCATATAAAGTAGGGAAGAACCCTCAGTACATTCGAAGACCCATCATCCTTAGGAGTCCTTATTAGGTGGTTAGGTCTATTGTAGGATGGTGACTTCTATCTTTTGAGATAGTACGCTATTCCTCAATGTCATACCCGATCACTCTAATAAGAACATCTGTGGATCTACGTGGTGTCCCAACATAAAATGTTTTATTTTTCTCTCTCCAAAAAAAGGGAAGAGGTTTGAGAAATAAAAAAATTCACCACACCCACAAAGGGAAAGAATAACCTTAGATCCTAAATATAGGGAGATTTGGCGAGGGCCAATGCATAACCTAAATTTAAGGTGAAAGTGGGTATATGTATTTTATTTAAAAAAAGTAAAAAGAGGTCTATTAGCATGGTAGATTAATGACTTAATCTATCAAATTTTAAAGCAATTGAATCTTTTTACAAATGCATAATTTAATGCATGATTTAAGAAATAAATAATATGCTCTTTAAACCCATTCCCAAAATGATATTTATTAAACATACATAATTTAATAATCTTAATTTATAATTTAATGTTTTTTTGAATTATAGGAATTTTAGTTATGAGTAAATTAGAGTTATTTATAAATTAAAAGAATAGCATCAATCATCACTCATAAAAAGCTTTTCTAATGCACAAGCTAAACAAAACATCAAATAATTTTTTAAAGCTAGTGTAAAAGAATAAGAGGCCGGTGGTCGTATCACCACAAAGAAATGTGGAAGCCGAGCTCTACCCTTATACATCCCCGATTACAAAGAATAATTACAATTTTAAAATGATAAGTGTTATGGGGGTCTTCATTCTTCATCTTCTCTTCTTTGCTTCTTTCTTCTTTCATTTCTTCATTTTGATTTACTCCATTTCTTTCTCCTTTTTGTCTTGATTTGGATGTGCTTGGTCCAAAGGCATCACATGGTACATAAGACTTGGTCTTATAACCAATGCTCATCCTAATCCTCCATAACACTTATTCTAGTCCCATTGTAAAAATTACATTAAAAGAAGGAAAGTAAATCTAGATACACCAGCAAAACAAATGTTAGCTAAACACACCATACAACCCAAATAACTATATGAATAATTTAGAATTTGTACCCCACACATGGGTAACCAAGCCCACCTTTTCTAACTTGGGCTATGCTTAGGGGTATAAGAAACCTACAGAATAAAAGCATTTATATTTTTATTACAGCGGCCCCTTAAGCACGACCCCCTACAGAAAATATGATTAGACTAATAGTGGCCTAACATCTAGACTACATACATACACTATAACATCCAGTCTAAAATAATACATCATAAAATAAGCATACATCAAATCATATACCGCCCTAACATAAAGCTAAAAGTGGTGATTTTGTCTAAAGGGCGTGCATCAAGGCTTGTGTGGTATGTTCTAACTAGCTTTAGAGTTATAGTTTCACTAAGTATGAAGGATTTAATTTATAAAGAGTTAATTTTTCTTTAAGTGATTTAATTAATTTACATGTTTTATTTGATATTTTCTTTTATTTCATTTGTCTTACAGAAAATAATTAAGTATTGTAAAGAGAAGAAAGAGAGAGGGCCTCTCCTCCATTCCTACCTTAAGTTATTTCTAAAATAAGTTGATCAATTTCTTTTAGTGAATAGCTTATTACATGTTTTGATTAAGCTTAAGTTTAGGTTCACCCTAAATGACCTCATTCAATAAGAAAAGTATCTTAAGATTAATTAGATTGAATTACTATCACATAACACATATTCATTTATTTCTTTCCATCATATACATCATGCATATGAGTAAATCTTAAGCATATTTATACATGCAATTTAGATTTCTAGCATACTTGAATGATAAATGCAAGGAAGTGTATTTAGAATTTAAATATTTAATTTGATTGAATTATGAATTTAAACACTACCTTTGTCGATCCCAAGTCCGGATGTGAAAAGTGGAGGGTCTAAATACCGATAAAATTTGTCGAAATAATCATGGCATGGATCCCTTAAATCATTGTGTTAATCCTAAGGTGCCCTTGGAAGCAACATGGTGTATGGCTTGAATACAGTGAAAAATGTGTAAGAGCCGCTGCATCGATGCCCGGGTGTAGTGTTAAATAAGCAATGATTTCCACATTATGGACGGATGCCGGCAAAGAAGTTAGTTCATGAAACTAGAATTAGGTTAGCTTCTTGGAATATATGTACTCTTAAAGATAAATTAATGGAATTAATAGATATTATGGTTCATAGAAAGATAAAATATTTTATGTGCTCAAGAAACTAAATGGGTTGGGGAGAAGGCCAAGGAGATTGATATTTAGTTTTAAACTTTGGTATTCAGGAAGAAGTCGAACTAGAAATGGAGTAGGAGTGATTATAGATAAAAGTTTGAAGAATAATATTATAAATATTAATAGATGTGGAGATAAAATTATAGCTTTAAAGATTATTATTGATACTAAGATTATCAATGTTATATGTCTTTATGCTCCTCAAGTAGGTTTGGATGTAAGCTCAAAAGAAATTTTTTGGAATAAATTAGAGGGATTAATACAAAAGATACCTATTGAAGAAAAAGTATTTATTAGAGGAGATTTAAATAGACATATTGGTAGAGTAGTAGAAGATTTTAAAAGTATTCTTGGTGGTTATGGATTTGGACCAACTAATGAAGAAGGTAGGACTATATTAGATTTTACCTTAGCTTATGATTTTGTAGTTGCTAATACTTTATTTAAGAAAAGAGATAAACATATTATTACTTATAAAAATGGATCTAGTAAAACACAGATTGATTATTTTATGATAAGAAAAATAGATCATTTAGATTGTAAAGATTGTAAGGTCATTTCAAGTGAAAGTTTAAGTACCCAACATCGATTATTAGTTTTAGATTTTAAGATGAAAGATTGTAAGAGAAAAATAAATCAAATTATTATCTTAGGATTAGATGGAAACACTTAAAGAACATAAATAAAAATATTTCTAAGAGAAAGCTACAAAAGCTTAGAATTTGGGATGTTCATAAGGAAGTTAATGTAATGTGGGAAAAAGTAGCAAGTGAAATTAAGCAAGTTGCTAAAAATGTGTTTGAAAATCAAAAGGAAAGGCTTCTTTTAATAAAAATAGTTGGTGGTGGAGTCAGAGTGTGCTAGAAAAGATAAGAAATATGAAACATTGTTATAAAACTTGGTTTAGATGTAAAAACTTGAAGAATTGGGAAAGATATAAAGTGACATGTAGAGATTCTAAGAAAGTAATACATGTTGCAAAAAATTTAGTTTTTAGTGATTTGTATAATAAATTAGATACCAAAGAAGGTGAAAGATGTATGTATAAGTTAGCTAACCAAAGAGATAGGAGAAGTAAAGACCTAGTTCAAGTGAGGTGTATTAAGGATGAAAATAATAAAGTGCTTTTCTTAGAAAAGGATATTGAAAATAGGTGGATGAGATATTTTGATAAATTTTTCAATGAAGGATCTAAAAGTATGATTGATTTTAGCAACCTTAATACCCTAAAAAAAATGGAGAATTTTATTTTTATTGTTATATTAGTAAATTTGAAGTTAGAGAAGCTTTAAAAAAATGAAATGTGGAAAAATTGTAGGACCTGATGATATTCTAATAGAAGTGTGAAAATATTGAGGAGATCAAGGAATTTCTTGTCTTATAAATCTTTTTAATATTATTTTAAAGACTATAAAGATGCCAGATGAGTGGAGAAAGAGTTTGTTGGTTCTTATATTTAAGAATAAAGGTGATGCACAAGAGTGTACAAATTATAGAGGAATTAAGTTAATGTGTCTTACATTAAAATTATGGGAGAGAGTTATTGAGCATACGCTAGATACAAAAGTTTCACAATCGCTTTGGTTTCATGCCGTGTAGATCTACTATGGATGCTATATGTTTGTTAAGAGGTTTGATGGAGAAGTATAGAGAAAGTAAGGAGGATCTACACATGATATTTATTGATTTAGAGAAAGCTTATGATAAAGTATCAAGAGATGTTCTTTGGAGAGTTCTAGAACAGAAAGGAGTTAATATTGGTTGTATTCAAGTCATTAAGGATATGTGTACTAGAGCTATTACTCATGTCCAAACACAAGGAGGATTGATAAAATATTTTCCCATTTCAGTTGGATTACATCAAGGATCAACTTTAAGCCCTTAACTTTTTTCTTTAGTTATGGATGTTCTTACGGCATTTCTGGGGAAGATGTACCGTAGTGTATGCTTTTTGTTGATGGCATTCTTCTTGTTGATAAGACTAGAGAGGAAGTCTAAAAGAAACTTGAATTATGGAGGTCAACATTAGATTCTAAAGGTTTTCATTTAAGTAGATCTAAAACTGAATATATGGAGTGTAATTTTAGTTGTAGAAGTTCTAGTGGCAGTGTTGTGACATTAGGTGAACAAGTCATTAATAAGAGTGAGCGATTCAGATATTTAGGCTCTATTGTTCAAAATGATGGTGAAATAGATGGAGATGTTATTAGTAGAATTCAAGTTGGATGGTTGAAGTGGATGAATGCATCTAGCTTGTTGTGTGATAGAAAAGTTTCACTTAAACTTAAGGAAAAATTTTATTAGATGGTGGTAAGACTTGCAATGACTTATGGGGCAGAACGTTGGACAATAAAAAAGAAGCATACGACTAAGTTAAGTGTTATAGAGATGAGGATGCTTAGGTGGATGAGTGGCTTTACTCTTAGAGACAAAATGTGAAACAAATATGTTCGAGAAAAGTTGGAGTAGTTCTAGTGGTAGATAAGATTAGAGCAAGTCTTTTAGATGCCACATAAGATGGCCTCAATGACCATGAGAGAGTAGATGCATTAGATTTTCCTTCGTTAAGAAAGGTAGAGGTAGACCTAAAAGACTTGGTTAAGATGTATAAAAATGACCTTAGTATACTTGAATTAAATGAGAATTAGACACATAATAGGACACAATAGAGATGAAGGAAACTTAGTGGGATAAAGGCTTCTTGTTGTGATTGAATTATGAATGTGTGCCTTTTTAAAAAAAAGGATTTTTCATCCATTAAGTAAATACACATTCACATGTATGAAAGTTTTAAGTGAGTATGTCGTCATTATTGTTTGCACCAAGGGTGTAAGGTACAAGACCTACTTAGGGCTACTTAAAGCCTCGCAATCTCAGGGTGTCCAGACTAATATACCACTTTTATTTGATACATGTAAATGTATAATCAACTATAAGGATGAGAAACCCATGCAAAAGTTGTGTTTGATTTATGATTATTATTCATTGGCCACATCATACATACATATGTATAAGAGTTTTAAGTGAGTACATCACCATTATTTTTTGCACCTGGGGCGTAAGGTACAAGACCTACTTAGGGCTACTTAAAACTTCACAGCCCTGGGGTGTCCAAACTAATATACCACTTTTCTCAGATACATATGAATGTATAAAAAGAACCCCAAGAATAATAAGTCATGCAAGAAGTCACATTTGATTTGATTATATGATTTACATATGTGATATGAAATTCTTCCTAAGTCTTATCATGGAAGTGCATAGGAATAGAATTAGACAAATGTTGTGTTCTTTTAAATGAACTATACATTTGTAAATTCCATGTAAATCTGTGTAAGGTAGAGAAAGAGAACTTCATATTACATACCTTATATTATCAACATATGCAAACTTATAAATACTTGTAATTAGCATCACTTCATATTATCATAATTGATTTATGAGCTTTTGAAAATAGTTTTTGATTTAATAGTGATAATAGCCACACCTATTTTAATTTAAGTCAACACATGCAATTTGACATAAAAGAAACCCTTTTTCATTTGATTTTGAAAGAAATGAATGCATGATTTCACATGGCAAGCAATATTTAACATGCTTGGAAAGAAATAAAGAAATATAAGCACATGATCTCATTCATGCTAACTAATTCCTAAGGACAATCACATTAAATAAGGCAATTTAAAATAAACTAAAGTTCTTTAAAGACACTTTTAATTTTGAGTTTGATTTGATTTAGGAAATATGAAAGAGGTTTGCTAATCCTAATGCAATTCCCCATGTGTGAATTAATTTGGTTTAATGAAGGATATTTAGGTTGATTTTATTTTTTGATTAGGTTAAGGTATGAATTAAGTGAATTAATTAACCCTTACCTATATCACCTTAAGTTAATTAACTAATTAATGATAAGCTAATATGATATGCAACCACATGGAAAGTAAATTTGCAATGCTCCTAAGAAATGAAAGGGGCCTAATGCAATTGGCTTATGATTAATAGTTAATTAGGCTTAAGTGATCTCACTTAACTACATTTATGATTTTCTCACATGTGAGCTAACTATAATTTCATTATCTCTTACTTTTGATTATTGAACACCCAAGGATACCCAAGATTAATTAAAGGTTGCTTAGGTGTGAGGTGGATTTTAGATTGAGTTAAATCAAGTTTATTAATAAGTTGATTGGATTCTTTGATTATATTTTGATTAGAATGATGAAATTAGCTTAGGAAAAGGGATCAAGGATAATGCCTCAATCCTCAATCCCTAAGCCATTCCAAACACTCAATTAGGCATTAATTTTTATCTTGGAGATTAATTAATTAATTAAGCAATTAATTATCCCATTAATCATTAACTAATTAAATTTCAAAAAGTGAAGGAAATTGGGAAATAAATTAGGAAAGGTATCCCAATTACACTCCCTAAGCTCCCTTACTATTTAACAGAGGTAATTAGGCTTAAATAATTAATTAAACCACTATTCATTCATTAATTATCACTAATTAAATTAAGAGAGTGATTAAGGCTTAATCAATTGATTTAAAGAATTAACCAACCAATAAAATCCCAAAAAAATAAGAGAAGCAGAGATCATCCCTCTAGATATCCATAGAAAGTTTGAGATTAATTAGATGCTTAATTAAGGGATAATTAAGCTAATTAGATTTCTAATTAAACCATTAAGCTAAAATCACTATTCAAATCAATTAATAATAATTTTCTAGATTCTACTCTGAAATACCTTTGAAATGAGCCAAAGTTTGCATTTTTTTTTTGTATTTTTCTATAATTAGTTATGAATTTAGGAAGTTTAAGCCTTAAAAATTAGATTTTTGATGACTAATCTTGGAGAGTCCCACTATGGATTTGGGCTGATTTAGAATCAATTTGGACATGTTTGGGTTAGGTTTGACCAAGTCCTAGGGTCCCATGAGTTGGCTTGGAGTGATTTAGCTTCATTTGGTCAAAATGTGTTCATTTGGGTTAGGTTGGATTGGGTTGACTAATTGGTCAAATTGGGTCAAACCAAGGCAGTTCAAATGATGATTTGGGATATTTAGTTTAATTGGTTTGGCCTAGGTTTGGATTTGACTCATTTGGATTTGAAAGGGTCAAATTGGTCAAGTTGACCAATTTGACCAAATTTGGTTGGGTTAAGTGTTGAGTCAAGTTCAATTGGTCAATTAAAAATGATGGTAGGCTTTGGTTTGGTTTAATTTGGATTTAATTTGAATTTTGGCTAATTTGACCCTTTAGGTCAATTTGGGCTAGGTTGGGTCAAGTTAACCAATTGGTCAACTTGGGCTCAATTATGGCTTTGGTCAAGTTCAATAAGTAATTTAGAATGAACTTGAGCCATTAGTTGCAATCAATTTGGATCAAATTATGATTTGACCTATTTTAGGCTTTTAGGCCAAATTGGGTCAAGTTAGGTCAAATGGCTAATTGGACTTGGTTTGGGTCAATTGATGGTTTGGCCTTGTTGAAACATTGATTATGAATGGTTTTGAGTTAATGGTTTTTATCTATTTGGCATATGGTGGATTTTGGATAGTTTGGGTTTCATTTGGGTTAAATGTTGACTTAGTTAAAGGCTAAGTTTGACTTGGTTTGACCAAATTCAATGCAATTGATGACCCTATGATGATTGTTTATCATGATTGAAGATTTAGATAGGCTTAGTTCAATCCAATCTGGGTTTGATTAGAACTTGGCTCAAAAGAGTCCTTTAGGTCACTTTGAGTCAAGTGAGCCTAAATGGGTTTATTGGCTTGATCATGGCTTGATTCAAGTTTTGTTGAGTTGATATATGGATTTAAGATAGAAATATAAATCCAATTGTAAGTGGTTTGGAGCCAAATGGATTTTGGTTCATATGACAATTCCAAGCCAAAAGGGCCAACATGGACTTCACTTGGGTTGACTTGGGTTTGGTTTGATAATTGTGGTTTATGTTTATATATGGGTCAATTATTGTAGGAATTATTGAATCATGAAGAAATCCATGAGTTTTGAGTTGATTTCGGTATCATTTAGCTAAGTTCAAGAATTTAGCTAAAGGGGGTAAAATTAGGAATTTGATTTGATTTGGATTTGGTTTGGACCATTTGAATTTATAATTCATTTATATTTGTGAATATAAATGAATATATAAGTGGGTTATGAGAAAATCACTTGAGTTTGGAGTGATTTGGAAGCAAATTTGACTACATTTAGGGATGTAGGTCAAAAAAGGGCTAACTTGGATTTTGAATTGGTTTGATTTATTTTGGTTTGGTTTGAAGGATTTGAATTTGGATTTCATTTATATTTATAAATATAGATGAAGGAATTATTTATTTTTAAATAAATCAACCAAGGTTGAGTTGGTTTGAAGGAGTTTTGACTAAGCATATGATGGTGGTTCATATGGCTTAGGAAGAGATTTTGGAATTTGGATAATTGTAAATTTCAATCATTTGGAGTTGATTTGGAATTTAGACTGGGATTTGATTTGAAATTAAATTTGATATTTGAGAAAATCAATTAGATTGGGGTTGATTTAAATTTTGGTTAAAGCTATGCCTATAAGATAAAATCAAAGGGTTTAGGAAGGGATTTGGAGTTTGAATTTAATCATGAGTTTCAATTGTTTGAAGTTGGATTTGATTTTGGAATTTGGATTTAGATTTAAGATTTGGTTTGAAAGAAGGAAGCAAGGATTGGGTTTAGGCTATAGGGTAGGAAAGTCCTCCTAAATTCCTAAGGCAAACCTATTCCTATGGTTAACACTTCTAAGTCTCTAGGGTTAGGTTAAGTGTTCACTTAATCACTAGAAGTGTCTTAAGATTAAGAAACTCTTAATTTCTATAAGAGTCCTTTATCTATGATGAGAAAGTTGAGAGCTCACTCCAAAAGTGAGGTCAACAAAGGCACCCAATAAGTGTGGTGTGGGCATAATACATACTATTAGTTGACCGAGATGATCAACAACATCTAAAGAATCACAAACACTAACATAAATGATCTACTCCTAAACCTAAGATGTAGAAGAAATCAAGATCTTAGTGCAATGCAACTCCACTCATGCTAATGGCATAAGGGAGGAAGAAGGGATCCACCAAAAGATCAAGCATGTGAACCTTCCATTAGGGAAGTAGGTTCGGGTTATCCACTAGGGATAAAAGGTTTGAATTTGGATGTAGGATATGATTTGGGTAGAGTATCCACTGGGGATTAGAATGTATAACCCACAGGGGATAAAAGCATGAACCTTCCACTAGGGAAGCAGGTTCAGGTTATCCACTAGGGATAAAGGGGTTTTGAATATCTTTTGAAGGTGCACTTGCTTGGGAATTTGAATTGGATTTGATTGACTCCACTAGGGAGGTTGGAATGATCGATGTTTCTGGGGAGAAGTTGGTTGATTATTTGTCTTAAGTTTTAGATTTTGAGATGGACCGTGTTAGTTTGCAATGGATCGCACTGAGAAGGGGCTATGTCGGCCTAGGCCTATCTCAAATTTACCAATCTAAAGGGGTAGTCCACCAGCTACATGGTAGAACTATCTGACCAAAGGGGTTGCCTTTCGGTGTACATGATTGTGCTAAGGAGAAAGCATAGTAGACTTACATCTCCAAAAGCAAGGGGCAACTACTGGGGTGATATGTTGGATGCAACAAATCAAACCCGACCTAGGGCGACTACTGAATGAAGTCGTTGGGGGACTTATATCAGCTCAAAAGTAGCCAGGATAATGTCATTTGATTGAATTGCATTTGTTTTAATTTCATTTATTTTAATTTGATGGATCCCCTCAATGTGGGATGGATCTACTAAGAAGGGACTAATATTAGCCTAGGTCTATCTTACATTTACAAATCCAAAGGGATAGTCTACCACCAGAGGTATAACTAACCAACCTGGGGTTGCATTTTAGTGTGCAATGGTCAAGCTAGGAAGAAAGAATGAGGACTCACATTCTCCTATACAAGGAACCACTAAGATGATCAGTCACTTGCCCATCAAATTGAACTTGACTTAAGGCTGCCCGTCAGTTTGCGACGATCGTGCTGGAAAGAATGCGTAATAGACTTATATCTTTCAAAGCAAAGATGACCGTCGAGGTGACTCATTAGTGGCACAACAAGTCAAACCCGATCTAAGGGTGACTAATGAGTGAGTACCGACCCAGGGACTTATCCCAACTCAAAGTAGTTAGGAAATTCCTATAAGGAGTTTTGCTGACACTACCCTAAAGCTAAGATGCCTGCTTGGGAAAGGGGCTGCTAGGGGCTTGAATTCCTAATCCACAAGCAAATATATAATTTGTTTATTTTATGTTATCATGGATTCTGTTGGTTTGTGAGGGCCCACACTGAGAAAGAGCTTATATCAACCCAGTCCTATCTAGACTTACTAGACCAAGGGAGAATCCACGCATCTGTTGAATAATTTCTCCAACCATAGGGGTGGCTACTAGGAAAGGTGGACTACCCAATCCAAAAGTAACTCAGATAGTTTCTAAATGGGGTCGCTAAGAACATGGTCCAATAGAGTTCCCATAGAGGAGGGGCCACTGGGGCCGTTATCCAAAACCCTATAAAAAGAATGCCAGTAGGTTTTTGGTGGCCAACTCAAGGAGAAAGTGTAGGGACTCACATTTGCCAAGAGTGGTGTATCCACTAGGTGGGTCACCATCAGCATGGCGATAACCAACCAACCTAAGGTGCCCATCAGTTTACGACAATCAGTCTAGAAAGAAGGCGTGCAGGCTTACATCTATCTAAAGCAACCGACAGGATAGTCTGGCCGATAGGGTCATCCGACCTGTGGCTACTATTTAGTGAGGAGTCCTGTGTAAGGACTAAACCCAGGCTTAAAATAGTTAAGAAGAAAGGATACATTAGGGGACTTACCCTAAGCCTCAAATATACTTGACATAATCAATGAATGATGGCTAGTACAAGAAGAAAGCATGCAGGCTTACATCCTCTTAAACAAAGTCAATATGGGGTAGCTTGTAGTAAGGCCTACCAAATTGACAAGGCACTCATTAGTTTGCAATGGTCAAGTCAAGAAGAAAGCACGGGGACTCACATCCACCAAACAAGTGACCACTAGGGTGACACACTAACAAGGTAGATATCACCTAGAAAATAAGAGGGCTTGCTCCCACATCAGAATAGCTCGAGACAAAACATGTGTGTTTATTTGTGTTATGAAAGAAGGAATAGGATGACGCTTGGGTTCTCTTACACTTACCCTAAACACATAGGAATGTGACTCCATCAAGAAAGGATGCTGCTTGGGTTCTCTTACACCTCACTTACTTGTACTAGTTGAGGTAGGATGCCTCTTGGGTTCTCTTACACCTAACCTAATAACACTGGAGGATCGTTTCTAGTTTATGTTTGTGTAGTGGAGGGATAGGATGCCACTCGAGATCTCTTACACCTATCCTAAACATATTATGGCAGATTCACAAGTGAAATATAATTCTAACACATAAGAGATGGAATTTGATATGAAAAGAAGTTTTATTGATGATTATTTTCAAACAAGATTTATGGATAATATTTCTTTATGCAAAGCATGTTGACTGGAAGTATAGGGCACTCTCCCTTATAGTTTATAAGATGATAAGATCCTCCTTGGTAGGACTTCTCTATGCGAAAAGCACCTTCCCAAGTGGGTTCAAACTTGCCTCTCATCTTTCAACAGGCAATAATTGGTCTCCTTAGAACTAAAATAAGCTCTCCTACTTGAAAAGTTGTAGGATGGACCAACTTGTTGTAAGCATGAATTATTTTTCCTTTGTATAACTCAAGGTTCTGGCATGCCTGGAGGCCCCTCTCCTCCAAACCTTTGAGCTCTTCTAATCATAGCTTGGCATTTTGCTCTATAGTAATTTTGTTACCCACAACTATCCTTATTGCTGGGAGTTGGACTTCTAATGGTAGAACGGCTTCAGACCCATACACTAAGGATAATGGGGGTGGATTGAGTTAGAGTTCTGTATGTCGTGCAGTAGGCCTACAAAGCTTCAACCAACTGTGCATGCCATCGTCGCTTATTGTCATCGAGTACCTTCTTCAGTAACTGGATAGAGTTTTGTTGAATACTTTTCCTAGTCTGTTTGCCCTCAGTTAATAGATGGTAGAATATCTCCAATCTATGTTGTGTCTTTAGGTAAAGCTGTTGATTTTAGTGCTATTGAATGTAGTACCATTATTGGATATAAATTATTGAGGCACCCCTACCTATATATGATATGGTTTCTAAAAACTTGAGCACATGCTAAGTTGTGTCCTCTCTAAGTGGGATTGCCTCTGCCCCCTTGGAAAAGTAGTCCGTGGCAGCTAGAATGAACCGGTGACCCTTGGAAGAAGGAGGATCGATTAGACCCACTTTGTTAGTGCCCCAACACTCAAATGGACACGAGGCCAATGTAGGATGTAGAATGTTGGGTGGTTGATACAGGACCACACTGTACACTTGACATTGATGGCACCTCCTAGCTACATCCAAGCAGTCTGTAATCATCAAAGGCCAGTAGTATCCTAGTCTTTTGATCTTGGCTTTCATCTTTAGACCAGACTAGTGAGCTTCGCATAATCCTGAATGTACCTCAGTCACAATCTTACAGGCTTTGTGTTTAGCTAAACAACATAAACACATATGATCAAAAGACCGCCAGTATGGGGTGCCATCCACGAGAGCATAGGAGAGAGCTCTATGTTTCATCTAATGGGCTAAGGACTTCTCTTGAGATAGTTTGCTTGTGTTTAGGTAATCATGAATGGTTGCCTCCAATCTAATTCATCATCCTTTTCAATCATGGCAACCTTCCCTTTAAGAGAGAGTCTCTCGATCAGTTCAGCGATAAAAAGGGATAACATTTGTCTATTTTGGACCCTTATTGGAATAGACTCATCTTTTGGGCATGCCAACTCCTTGATGAGCTTGGCCAATGCATCTGCTACATCATTACCTCCTCAAAGATTCTTATAGATAGTGACTTATGGGATTAAGCCAAAAACTCCATGGTATACTTGTGGTAATGATGGAGCTTAGGCTTGAGAACTTTGTAAGATCCAACGATTTGATTGATGATGAGTTGGGAGTCCTCGAAGATGTTGATGCTCTAGACGCTTAGTGTAATGGATAACTCCAGACCGACAATGAGAGCCTCATATTCAGCTTCATTGTTGGTGCATGGATTAGACAAATGATATGAGAATCTCATTACATCATGGTCCAGAGTTAGGAGAACTATTCCTACTTCTGCTTTCCCTAGAAGAGTATATTATGATTCTTCTCCTTTTGACAGGAAGCCGCACCATCAAAATACATCTCCCAATGGTGAATGCTAGTGTCCCCTAAGTTCATGATTTGTTCATCAGGGAAGTCATCATTAAGTGGAGAATCATCAGGAAGTGGGTGTGCTGCTAATAAATATGGTAGTGCCTATCCTTTCATAGCACAGAGGTGTATGAATATGATGTTAAACTGTGATAAAATCATGGACCATCGTGCCAACCATCCGGATAACATTGGTCGTGTCATGAGATATTACAGTGGATTAATTCTAGAGGTCAGATTCACTTTATAAAAAAGCATATAATGTTATAGCTTTTGGGATGCGAAGATCAAAGCTAGGCCATTCTTTTAATAGGTGAGTAGTTTCCCTCATCAGGGATTAGATGATGACTGAGATAGCAGAGATCATTTTCTTTTCCTTCGTCATTAGCTTGGGCCAAAAAAGTTCCAAGGGAGTTATCTAATACAACAGTGTTGAGGATCATTGGTTTGCTTGGGATAGGGGCTGCAAGAACTGGCGACATCATCAGGTAGTGCTTGATATCTTTGAAAGCATGCTGAAACTTGTCATCCCACTTGAACTTGACATCCTTTTTGACAAGTGCTGAGAATGGCTGGCATCTTTATGATTAGTTGGATATGAAACATCTTAGATACGCCAACCACCTTTATAATGATCTGAGTTGAGTTAGACTTTTAGGGGTGGCATTTCTAAGATATCCTTGATCTTCTTCGTCGATCTCTATTCCTCAGTGTCAGACAACAAACCCAAAGAATTTTCCTAAAGCTAATATGAATGCACACTTCAGGGGATTCACTTTGAGGTTAATTTATCTTAACTGTTTGAAAACTACTCTCAAGTTGATGAGATAGTCTTCCTTTTATTTATTTTTGACTACTAGATCATCAACATAGCATTGACTTAATGATAAATGAGTTCATTGAAAGAATGTCATTTGGTATGTAGCACCAAAGATTTTTAAGGCCAAAGGCATGACCTTATAACAATAGATTTTGATCGAGGTTTGAAAAGTAGTGTTTCTTTCATCCTCAGAGGCCATCTTGATTTGGTTGTAGCCAAATGAGCCATCCATGAAGAAGAATATTGCATGAGATGAGGCGATGTCCACCATTAATTCTAGTATAGAAAGTAGAGATTCATCCTTAGGACATGCCTTATTTAGATCCATAAAATCAATGCATATACAAATTTGGCCATTTTTTTTCTTAATTGGGATGACAATAGCTAACTAGGTAGGATATTTTTCTTCTCTGATAAAGCCAACATCGATTAGTTTCTTGATTTCAGAAGTGACCTGTTGTTCAATGTCTAATTGCATGTGTCTAAGAGCTTGCTTGATAGGGTTAGCATTAGGATCTATTACTAGTTTATAGACTACTATGTTAGGAGATAAATCAGACATCTCTTCATAACTCCATGCAAATTAGTCCTTAAACTCAGCTAATAGCCTAACTAAGTCATTACTTTCTTCTTCATTCAACAAGGAACTGATGTACGTTGGGTGTGAATCTTCTTTTGTTCATAAGTTGATTTCTTTGAGTTCATCAATGGTTAATCTGATTTCTTCTTCAAACTCTGGTGGTGTATCTTTGACTTCAGATCCATTTGGGTCATCTAAAATTTTTAAATGTACCTCCTCATAAGAGTTAGCATGATTTGTAAAGAACCTATCAGACCCCAAATGAGTAGTGATGACTAGGCAATGATTATCATCATCGACTGGACCCATTATGCTGAATTCTAGTCCTAGTCTTGATTGAGAATGTCTACTTTAGTTATCCTATACTTTTTCAAAGTAATCCGACCTGTGTTTAGACCAAGTTTGTGGGATTTATCCCTTCTTTGCTATGTTAAGAACACAAGGAAAATACCAATCAAAATATAGTTGTATTAAATCTTTATATGAATCATCTCAAGTTCTACATCAGCTTTCTGACTTGAGGATGATGCTCCCAATAAAAATCTCTTTAGCTTGACATCTGTGGATCACATGGGGGCCTCTTTAACTATTAAACCTTCAACTTTCTAAAAAGAAAATAAGATTAGAGCTAAAGTTCCCAACTGCTACCTGACTGTTCTACATAATAATGAATTAGATACATTCATGCTTTGTTTGGAGGCCTGGTATTTATCACTGTCTAGCTCAAACATCACCTTCAAAGGGACCTACTGAGAGGGGCTGGTCAGCATGCTAACCATATGAGACTCATTCTCCAAACTAGACTCTAAGTCTATGTACTTGGTGGAACATTACTACTACGGCCACCAAGGAGGTCTTCCATCTCTAGAACTGCCTCTAGATTTGCCTCTACTTCTACCTGGTGGGAGTCAAGTCATCCTACCCATGTATTTATATGGAGGAAAGAACTGTGAGTGGAATCTAATATCTAGCTCTACTTCTACCTCGGTGTCTGATCTCGCTCACATGTACTTTTATTTTCTTTTTCTTTTTCTTTTTTTCTTTTTAATTTTCCTTAATTTTCTTTTATTTCTTTTTCTTTTGTTTTTGAACTTTTACCAAGTTTGCGAAATAGACTTTTTGATTTGGAGGAAGATAGTAGGCTGCATCTTCATATATCTCAACCTTTCTAACTGAAAATGGCTTCAAGTCTCTTGTGACACAATACTCAATTCCACCTCTTTGAAATTTGATACACTGA
Organism: Cymbidium sinense; assembly: GCA_021442155.1. Classification (NCBI taxonomy): domain Eukaryota; kingdom Viridiplantae; phylum Streptophyta; class Magnoliopsida; order Asparagales; family Orchidaceae; genus Cymbidium; species Cymbidium sinense. Next base: position 30,586,318 of record CM038220.1, on the reverse strand, counting down.
TACAAAGAGGATGGAATCATATTATTTCCATGTATCCAAGGCCTACTGAGCAAAATAATGAAAGATGTTTCTGAATCAATTATATCAAACTTGGCTTCTATCTTCTAGTCATCTATCTCTAGTGGTGACACTATGGAGCCTAAAGCCCTCTTGCTCATTGAATCCTCTCAACATCATCCGATCTCCTCAGAGTTCAAAGATGTCGATCCTCAAGTAGGCAAGGGTCTTTAGACTCATAATGTTCACTGATGCACCTAGATCAACTGACACCCTGGAGAGTCTGAATCTGCCCATGTCCACTCTAATGTGGAGGGGACAGTTGTGTTCTATTGTCCCCAAAAGAAGGTCTTCATAGATGAATGTAACTCCACAGGCTTCTCTTGAATAACATGCCTCCTCTCCAACAACGGTTAGCTGAGCTAAGCATATTTATGGATAAAAAAGAGCTTTGATTAATGACTCTCTCATCTCTTTGGATAAGAAAAGGGCATCATATATGCATAGTTTAAGCAACTTTCTTAGGTAAGCAAGGACATTGTAGTCAACTCTGAACTGGTCCTCCACAAGCATATTCATAGGTGGAGCATCTTGTGGAGGAGCTTCTTGATCGCTAGAACCAATGACTTGTTTACTCTAATCCTGAGGTGCTACCCTACGAGGTAGAACTTTTCGACAAGGAAGGTTGACTTCTGTGACTTCATGAGATGGTTTAATGAAAAGTTTTATGTGCTCATCAGGTTCATCTACAGCTTCTCCTATCGGATCATGAGTTAGATGACTCTAAATCAATCTCAATGGGAGAACTCGGATGATTTAGGAATGGGTACTCCATTTCAAAATCAAAAAGTAGTGGATCATAATTGTTATAATTATTAGTATTTGGAGTGCTTTCAATAGAAATAAAATCATCAAAATCATCAAAAGTAGAGAGGATGTAAGAGGAATGAGTCTTCTTATTCATTGATTTCTTAGATTTGGATGGAGGTACAAAGTAGAAATCAAGTAAAATAAGTGGAGTGAGGATTTGATGCCCCCCTTCGCTGATACAATACAACTACTAGAAGATGAGCCAGCTCAAGGAACTATAGCTACAATTGTGGAAGGAGTGCTAGAATCGATTGGTGGTTGCGCTACTATGCTATCCCAAGCAAGTGGAGGCTATCGCTGCTGCTTTTAGGATTCTACCTCTCTTAAGTTGTCCTTAGCAACTTGCAAACCTTCCTTAGAGTTGGAGGTTTGAGGTGCTTCAGGAACCTACAAGGGTAACTTTCTAATCTTAGAAATGACTTTCTTGGAGGTTCGAGATAGGGAGATATCCCAACCTTCCTCTATCTTGAGAAGATCGCATGTATCCCAAAGGATTACCCTAACATAACTAGAGGGTTGTTCTAGTAGGTTTTCCTTAGGGATGATAATGGACCTGACTTGTAGCTACGCTCAAGCCAATCCTTAAAGGTAAAGCAATCTTTCAAGACATGACTTAGCATACGGTGGTAGGAGTAATAGTTTGGATCATGACTTTTTCCCACATCCTCCGGCCTCCTACGCTCTAGTAACTAGAAATCATGCTTCTTTAAGTGGTTCTTAATGATCTTCCGACTACCTCCCTCTTGAATGAATAAGATTTATTCAATTTGTCAACAAGAGTAGGTAAATAATAGTTAATTGGTGGTGGATAGGAATACTGCTGCTGATACTGCTGATGAGGTGGCAGTGGTGGTGGTCATTGTGGCAACTGAGGTGGCCGATATGATGATGGAGGTGGTGTCAAAGGTGGTGGTAGAGGAGACTACTGAGCTCGAGGCTTATCTGACTAGACCCTAGTTGGCTGTTTTCCCTTAACAACTACTATGATTGCCCTTGGTTTCTTGTTAAATGCCTTCTATGATCTGGACTTGGCTGACTAATCTTAGAAAGATAATTATTTGACCTTGCCTTATAGACTAGCCACATTATTGATTAATTTCTCAAATGTCTTAATCGTAAACCCTTTAAGTATGAAGGCAACCGTGCCATGGATATGCTTGAGTAGAATTTCAATGGCATGCTATAGATAGCTATGGTTCTGCATTTCATACCTAAATTACACCATCAAAGAATGTAATCAACAAGGGACTCACCGGGGTATTGTTGAGCTACAACAAGATCACCCACAGTTACCCTTTGTTGAGCTCCAACGAATCTCTTAATAAAGAGCTGCTCAAACTGAGCAAATGTATTTACTGAGCCATTGAGTAATTTAGCATACCAGTCAAATGCGATGCCTATCAAGCTACTGATGAAGAGGCAGAATAAGAGTGCATCACTGTCACCGGCATTACAACATTCAACCCTGAAGTGTGTTATGTGCTGCCAAGGGTTCCCACTGCCATAAAAATTTTGAAGGAGGGAGGCACAAAACCATTAGGATATTGGACACCATCAAATTCCTCCATGTAGGGTCTACCTGTTGGAATAGATGAGCCACCTCGGGCTTGCCCCGATGCATCCCTCACCTGCTACTCCACCATGTGTTTAATGTCTTTTTCATGTATGGAGGTGCTATCCACAACCTTCCTATGCAACCTACCACTGTCTTATGGAATGCATTTAGATGATGTTTTAAGAGGATATTCTAGTAGAAAGAATGGGTGGTGTTTCATTTCGCTTTTGATGATCCAGTTTATAAGGGATTTTAGTTCCCTCAAGAAGGTCTTTTTTTTGGGATCAAATGCTATTTCCCATCCTTGGATCCGCCATTCTCAATAAGGATATGATTCGTATAATGATCTATTGTTTATAAACACTCGAGGTGAATGGAGGGACTATGGTCTTAATTAATGCCACCAGGAGAGCTCTGGGATGGTCATGCTCACAGGAAAAGATATGCTCATGATCGCTCATTAATGGAGTGGTGTCCCTTGGGAGATCCACTACCATGGGAATTGTAAAACTGTCACCTTCCCCCTCTGCAACTGCCATTGTCATTGGCTTTGATAGTGGTGTGAGAATTACATGCTGTGGGTCACCAATTCTTTCACAAGAAAGTGGAGGTCAGTAGGGGAACTGCTCATGCTGATGAGTAGATGTGGTGAAATCCTTTAACCGGATCACCATAAGGTCTTTCTATGGGGCTTATAGAACTTGACAAGAGTGGTGAATGCTATGAGCTATACGAATGATGGTGGATGATGAGGAGAGCAGTGTGAAGGTAACACTGACAACTCCTCAATGGGAGATCTTTGCCTGCAGCGGGTAGCGCTAGTAAGAACAAACATGTCCAGACTAATATACCACTTTTCTTAAATACATGTTCATGTATAAAAAGAAATGAATGGAAAAAAAGAGTCATGCAAAAGGTTTATGTTTATTTATTTGATTTATTAGTTGTTTAATTTATATATGTAAGTGTGAGTATCCTTCTTAATTGATAACATAGGAATGAATAGGAATAAATTTAAGCAAGTTTTGTTCTTTTCAAATGAACTATACACTTTGCAAATCCTATTCAAAACTATGCTAACAGATAAGAGAAGTAAAAGTCACTTAAGGCACATCTTATGTTATACTCGCATGCAAGCTTATAAGTAATTATAAGTAGCATACTCTTCATTTGTAATGTTTGATTTATAGGTTTTGAAAATAATTTTGAATTTAATAGTGATAATAGCCATTAATATTCTTACTTTAGCCAAAACATGTAATTTGACATTAAGGAAACATTTCATTTTATTTTATTTTTCAAAAGACATGAATGCATGATTTTCATATGACATACATATTTAGCATGTTAGGAAAGAAATAAAGTGATGTAAGCATGTCATTTCATTCACCTTAATTAATTCTTAAAGGCAATCCTATAGAATAAGATCATTTAAAGTAAATCAAAATTGTTTAAAGAAAATTTTAGTTTTGTTTTAAATTTGATTTGATTTTAGGAAATGTGAAAAGGTTTGGTGGTCCTAACCCATCTCCCACATGTGTATGTTATTTTAGCTTAAATTTTTGAACCATTAGAATGATTTTATGTTTTTCTTAGGTTAATGTGTATATTAAGTTCATTAATTATCCCTTACCTACAACTCCTTAACATAATTATTCAAATGATTGTGAGCCAACATATGATATGCAACTACATTGAATTTAAATCAGTAATGCACCCTAAGAAAGAAAGGGCCTAATGCAATTGGCTCACAATTATTGATTAATTAAACTAAGAGGGTTTAATTAAGTACTTTCATAACCCTTCCCACACATGTTGGTTGGATTTGATTTTCTTAAGCTTACTTAGGTTATTGAACACCTAAGTATCTACCAAGAGAGAATTAATTAAGTGATTAAGTTTTTGGATTAATTTTTGATTTTTGAGTTTGGTTAATTAAGCTATTTTAATGAAATGATTAAATCATTAATCAATTTATAACTTAATTAAGTTCTCATTCAAATGAAATAGACTTAAGGGAAAAGATTTAGAAAAGGCATCCTAATCTCATTCCCTAAGTTTATCCATTGTTCCAAGGTGATTAACAAATTTAATTAATGAATTTATCTTCATTTAATAGGTTAATTAATCATTTAATTAATTAAGAGAGTGATTAGAGATGAAACAAGCAATTACCTAAATTAATCCAGTAATAAATTCAAAGAAAATCATGGGAGGTAGAGGTCATCTCACTAATTAACCATAGGGAATTTAAAATTAAGTATTGGAATAATTAAGAAGTAATTAGCATAATTACATTCTAAATAAAAATCAAAATGAATTAAAATTAATTTTATATTATTTCCCTTTGAATTATCTTTAAAATAAAGTTGAGTTTGCATTTTTCTGATTTTTCTACATTTAGTTATGTATTTTTGAAGATTTTGTGACTATTAGATAATTAAATCCCTAATTATATAACTAATCCCATCGGTGCCACATGGATTGCTGATGCGGAGCATGCTTTCCACGCATGTGACGAGATTCATTATTTAAGTCACATTGGCTACAATGCTATCGATACTCACGCTTTCTTGGATTGTCCGATCAAAGATCAAATGGTCAAGATCAAGCTCGCGGTATTAAAGGGATTAATCACAAGATCTAACATGAATTAATCAAGACCATCCATCCAAAACAAGTGGGATGGACGGTCCATGATTCATCCCTGCCCTCGCCTATGGGAGACGGCGACCGTCCATCCCTTAGGGCTTGATCCGAGCTTACTTGAGCTCAAAGTGGGGATCGAACACACACCATCTAGAGGTAAGAAGGAAGACATCCAATGGTCAAATTTGATTGAGATCATAGTTCTCTTTTCAAAGGACAATAGAATTTCTACACTAGGCTCAGTTTTTAAGCATACCTCACTAGAGGTTATCACTGGCGCTCCCAATCGTCGAGGTAGCTTTGTCTAGTGGTGTCGAAGTCCTGTTGAAATTTTGAAGGCTTGAGATTGAGTTGATCCTCCAATTGGCCAAGATGAGCTTCAAATGCTTATGGCTCTGGTCTAGACCCCATTTCTCTTAGCTTGAACATTTGGAAGAAGCTTTGGATCAACTCAACTTGGTGCCTTGAAGGTGCTTGTAAGAGGAATTGGCCTTTGGTTGAGTGATGGATGAGTTGCAATTTTCAATGAGCTCCCCTATTTCAGCTTTGAAGAAATCTAAAAATAGAAAATTCAAAATAGGTTGAGGAAGCGTGGAGGAACTTGGAGAAGGTTGCTCTGACTTCCTATAGCTCAATTGAGTGTGAATGAATTAAATTTAAGTGGAATTAGGGGGAGTATATCTCCCCTTAGAAGGATCGGATGGTTTTGAGCCTCCCTTTCATTTTTGATCAATTGATCAAATTGATTGAGTTTGTTAGGTCATTTTGGATGAGTGGAGGAAGGGAGTGGAGGAGTTCTCATGTGCTCATTTGAGTGGATGAGTGATTCCATGTGGAGAATTTCTTATTGAGTGGTCAGTTTTGGCCTTGGGTTGGGTTTGGCTAACCCAAACCCATTGGGTTATGTGCACCACACTCATTAGTGTCCACTTGGTCTACTAAGAGGGTGCCAAGCGACCATGAAAATGATTTGACCAAATTCCAAGTGGAATTGGCCATAGGTTACCCCTTGACCTAGGGGTAAATTGCCATTTAGCTTTGATTTCAATTTGGCAAATTTAGAATAGTTTGAAATTGGGTTGGTCTAAATTTCAATGAATTTGGAGTTGATTTGATATCATTTGGCTCATGTTGGCCCATTTAGGTCAAAATGGGTCAACTTGGGTCAAGTTGACCAATTGGTAAAATTTGGTCAAACAAAGAATTGGGTCAAGTTCATATAACCATTTGAAATGTTTTGGTATCATTGGTTTGGTTCAATTTGAAATATATTTGGATTTGGTTCATTCGATTTCATTTAGGTCAAATGGGTCAAGTTGACCAATTTGACCTATTTGACACAATTGGGCTAGGTCATGGGCTGGTTTAGGTTTGGTTGGTTATTTGAAATGTGTTGCAAGGTGGTTTCAATCAATTTTGTTTTGGTTAAGTTTCAAATTGATTTGACCTTTTAGGTCAAGTTGGTGTTGACCTGACTTTTGGAGTGAGCTTTGAACTTCTTCATTATAGCATAAGGACTCCTCTAGACATTAAGTTTTCCTTTGTCTTAAGACACTTCTAGTGATTAGGTGAACACTTAACCTAATCCTAGAGATTTAAAAGAGTTAGCCATAAGAATGAATTATGCCTTAGGGGGTATTAGGAAAACTTGCCTACCCTTTAGTTTGAACCAAATCCTTACTTCTTTCTCTCAAGTCAACTTCAAATTCAAATCAACTTCAGATTCAAATCAATTTCAAATTCAAATCAACCTTAAATTAAAATCAACTTCAAATTCAAATCAATTCCAAATTCATATCAATTCCAAATTCAAACCAATTCAAATCAATTTCAAATCCAAATCATCATTCAATTCCAAATCAAATGATTGAAACCTATGATTGAAATCAAATCCCAAAATCTTTCCTAAACCCTTTGATTTGATCTTATAGACTTACAAATTCTAAATTAAAAAGAGTTTCTCATAACCCATTTATATTCTCATTTATATTAACAAATATAAATGAAAAATAAATTCAAATAATCAAAACCAATTCAAAACCCAAATCCAAATCAAACCAAAATCCAACTTGTGCCTTTTCAAGTCAAAGTCTTGAACTTAACCAAATCAAACTCAAATCAATCCAAAACCTTAGATTTTATTCATGATTCAATCAACCCTTCAATCACAAACCAAATATAAACACAAACTTCAATCATCGAATCAAAATCAAGCTAACCCAAGTCGAACCCATATTCACCCTTTTGACTTGAAATTGTCAAATGAATCAAAACCCATTTGACTCCAAATCACTTGTAAATGGATTTATGTTTCAATCACAAGTCTATATGTGAGTTAAACCAAACTTGAATCAAGACTTGATCAAGCTAATTAACCCACTTAGGCTCACTTGACCCAAAGTGACCTAAAGCACCCTTTTGAGCCAAATTCTAAAACCAAATTGGATTTAACTAAGCCCATTTAAGCTTCACATTATGAGGAATAATCATCCTAAGATGATAAATCACCCAAATTGGGTAAAAAGTCAACCTAAACCATTGACCAAGTCAACCCTTTAACCCATGTGAACCCAAACTAGGCAAATTGTAATCTAACCAAATTGATTGCAACCAATGGCTCAAGTTAACTCCAAATTGATTATTGAACTTGACCAAAGTCTCAATTAAACCTAATTTGACCAATTGGTCAACCTAACCCAACTTATCCCATTTTGATCTTAAGGGTCAAATCAACCTAAAGCCCAATCAAATCCAAATTGAACTTAACCAAAGTCGACAATATATTCCAAATGATCAACCAAATCAAGTCCAAGCCATGATTCAAGTCAATTTGGTCAATTGGGTTAAATTTGTCAACTTAGCTCAAATTTAACATTAAGGATCAAATTGGACAAAATCCAAATTAAATATAAATTAAACTAAATTGATTGCAACCAATTGAACCAATGCAATCCAAATGGTCATTTGAACTTGACCCAACTCTTAGTTTGACCTAATTTTACCAATTGGTTAGGTTAACCCATTTGGGTCAAATTAACCCAAATTAAATCAAATGAACTTCAAATGACATAAAATATGGTCTAACTTACTTTTAACTCATTTCAAATCCGCTTAAATAAAATTTAATGCTAAATGACCACTTTGCCCTTGGGTCAAGGGAATTCTATGATAAAAGACACTTGCCCAAGTGGTCATTTCTCTTCCTTGGCCACTTGGCACTCATCCATTGGTCCACATAGGCACCAAGGACACTGATTTTTTGACCTAAGAGTGGTTGGGGCAGCCATAACTCATGGGGAGGTGAAATCACCTCACCTCTCCCATTAGAACACTTGGCATGAAGGACTCTCACCTCCCCTTTCTAGAACACCCATTTGTCCTTCATGGTAGCCGCTTTCCATGCCTTAGCCAACCAAAATGTGCCACTTAAGAAGATTCTCTTCCATTCCCAACCACCCCAAGCCAAATGACAATACTTTGGAGCCAAAAATTCAAAACTAAAATGGATTTTCGGCCACTTTTGAAACCAAGACATTAGAGGTTAAAGAACTCTTCCATTTCCCTCATTATCCATCTTCTAGAGCTCCCAAACCCATTATCATCCCCACTTCATTTTGGAGAGAAATACACCAAAACTAAGTGGATTTCAGTGAGGAAATGGAGATTACCGGTGGAAACTTTGCTACAACATTAAGGCAAAGATCCAAGCTCATTCCAAAGCATCTTCCCCCACTCAACAGCGTACTCGGGTCATCACCGCCACCGAAAATTATCCTTGGTGAGGTAACGTTCAAAAAAACTATAGCCGAGCTTAGGATTCTTCATTTTTGACATTTTTTGTACAATTTTAGGAATTTATCCTAGATAATCTTGCATTTTTATTTTATATCATCCTAATTAGAAAATATATATTTTTCGGTGTGAATCGATGCGAAAATGAGTCAATTTTGCAAAGTTTTCAATTAGATTTTGCATTTTTTAAAAGAACTCCTTGGATTTCATTGTTTCCACTGGTAGACAGCAGCATCAGTCCGATCTTATGGTTTAAGATACCGGACAGTTCGATCATGCGTTGATCACGCAATCCCAACCTTCGACGACAGTATTTTAACCATCCGATCCATGGTTCACATGAGATGGCTCGTGAATCGCATACATCATGTGACTCGTCTATTGACAAGCAGATTTGGACCATCCGACAATCGATGGTCGAAAAACACATCAATCACTTCAAGATGCGATTCCCACTCAAATGTTGATGTGGCATAGAATCTTTTATAATGGCATGCGTACTCAATGAGTCCAATCAATGGTCATGGACATAAGACAAATAATATATGCTATAACAAAATCATTTTTGAAAATTATTTAAATCACCTGAAACTTCAAAAATTCATAGAAAATAAAATACTTAACGAAAAATTATGAACAAGGGCTCGTAGGATTCTACTTAGGAGAATTTAATAAAATTATTTCTAATTAAATTTGAATAATAGATTTTCCTTAATTAAGGTTTATTTGAAAACTTAATAATCTTAATTACTCCTTAATTACCCCATTGATTAATCCCAAATTGCTCAGGTGTATTTAATGAGATGACTTCTGCCTCCCCTAATTTTCTTATAATTTATTAATGGTTTAATTAGGGTAATTGCTCTGTCATTCTACTCCTTAATCAATTAAATGATCAATTAATCCATTAAATACTAATAAATTCATTAATTAAATTTATTAATTATCTTAGAACAGTGAGTGGACTTAGGGAATGAGATTAGGAGCCCTCTCCCAAATCTTTTCCCCCTAAGTTTATTTCCTTTGGATAAAAATCTAATTAAAGTGTAAATTAATTAAATAGTTTAATCACTTAATTAAATGGCTTAATTAATCAAAATTTTAAAATCAAATCAATCTGAACTTAATCATCTCCTTCTTAGGTAGATGCTTAGGTGTTCAATAATCTAAGTAAACTTAAGGAAATCATATCTAACCAATATGTGTGGGAAGGGTTATGAAAGTACTTAAATTAAACCCTTTAGCTTATTTAATCATTAATTGTAAGCCAAATGCATTAGACCCCTTTCTTTCTTAGGTGCATTGCTGATTTAAATTTCTTATGGTTTTATGTCATACATTGACTCATAGTTATTTGATTAAATATATTAAAGTGGTATAGGTAAGGGATGATTAATGTACTTAATGAGTACCTTAACCTAACTAAAACATAAAATCCACTTAAGGGTTCTAAAAATTAAACTAAGAAAACACACACATGTGGGAGATGGGTTAGGACCACAAACCCTTTTCACATTCTTTAAATTCAAATCAAACTCAAAACCAAATCAAAATTTCCTTAAACTAACTTTGATTCACTTTAAATAATCTTATTTCATAAGATTGTTTTTAGGAATTAATTAGAGTGAATGAAATTACATGCTTGCATCACTTTATTTCTTTCCTAGCATGCTAAATGTGTATGTCATATGAAAATCATGCATTCATGTATTTTGAAAAATCAAATTAAAATGAAATATTTTATTTATGTCAATTTGCATGTTTTGGCTAAAGTAAGGATATGAATGGCGATTATCACTATTAAATCCAAAACTATTTTCAAAATTGAGAAATAAAATATTATAATTGAAAAGTGTGCTATTTATAAGTACTTATAAACTTGTATGTAAATAGTATAAAATATGTTATGTGATTTCCCTCTCTCTCTTAACATAGGTTTGTATGGGATTTGCCAAAGTGTATAGTCCATTTTAAAAGGACATAACAACAACAACAACAACAACAACAACAACAACAAGCCTTAATCCTAGTGGGGTCTTACATGAATCCTTCATCTCCATTGTGTCCTATTATGTGTCAAATTCTCATTTAAATCAAGTATACTAAGATCATTTTTTATACATCTTAACCAAGTTTTTTTAGGTCTACCTCTACCTTTCTTAACATAAGGAAAATCTAATGCATCTACTCTCCTAATCAGGCCATCAGACGACCGACGCTTTATTTGGCCAAACCATCTAAGGTGACTCTCCTTAATCTTATCTACCACTGGAGCTACTTCAACTTTTTCCCGAATATACTCATTTTTCATTCTATCTCTAAGAGTAAAGCCACTCATCCACCTAAGCATCCTCATCTCTGTAACACTTAACTTAGTCTTATGCTTCTCTTTTATTGGCCAACATTCACCATAAGTCATTCGGTCTTACCACCATCTTATAAAATTTTCCCTTAAGTTTAAGTGGAACTTTTCTATCACATAGTGCATTTCCTCCCTTCAACCATCCAACTTGAATTCTACTAATAACATCACCATCTACTTCACCATCATTTTGAATAATAGAGCCTAAATATCTGAAATGCTCACTCTTATTAATGACTTGTTTACCTAATGTCACAACACTACCACTAGAACTTCTACAACTAAAATTACACTCCATATAGTTTTAGATCTACTTAAATGAAAACCTTGAGTTGACCTCCATAATTCAAGTTTTGTTGGACTCCCTCTAGTCTTATCAACAAGAAGAATGTCATTAGCAAAGAATACACCAAGGTACATCTTCTTATAAATGCCAAAAAAAAATAAGGGCTTAAAGATGATCCTTGATGTAATCCAACTGAAATAGGAAAATATTTTGTCAATCCTCCTTGTGTTTGGACACAAGTAATAGCTCTAGTATACATGTCCTTAATGGCTTCAATATAATCAATATTAACTCCTTTCTATTCTAGAACTCTCCAAAGAACATCTCTTGAAACTTTATCATAAGCTTTCTTTAAATTAAATATCATATGTAGATCCTCCTTACTTTCTATGCTTCTCCATCAAACCCTTAACAAATGTATATCATCCATAGTAGATCTACCAAGAGAGAAACTCATCACATCCTAACCTATGCTCAATTACTACCCATAATTTTAATGTATGACACATTAACTTAATTCATAATTTGCACTTGTGCATCACCTTTATTCTTAAATATAGGAACCAACAAACTCTTTTCTCCTTATCTCGCATCTTTTAGTCTTTAAAATGATATTAAAAGATTTAAGCCAAGAAATTCCTTGACTAAACATTTCCATTTTATTGGAATATTATCCAATCTCCACATTTCATTTTATTTAAAGCTTCACTAACTGATTGACTAATGATGATAAAATAAAATTCTCTATTTTGTTTAGGTATTAAGGTTGCTAAAATCAATCGCATTTCAGATCCTTCATTGAAAAGTTTATAAAAATATCTCATCCACCTATTTTAAATATCCTTTTCTAAAAAAGCATTTCATTATTTTCATCCCAATACACCTCACTTGAAATATTTCTTTACTTCTCCTATCTCTTTGGTTGGCTAACTTACACATCTTTCACCTTCTTTGGTATCTAATCTATTGTATAAATCACTAAAAGCTAAATTTTTTGCATCATATATTACTTAGAATCTCTACACCATTTATATCTTTCCCAATTATCCAAGTTTTACATCTAAACCAAGTTTTATAACAATATTTCATTTTTTTTATCTTTTATTGCACACTCGACCACCAACTTTTCTATTAAAAGAAGCTTTTCCTTCGATTCTCCAAGAACATCTTTAGTAACTTGTTTAATTTCACTTGCTATTTTTTTTCCCACATAATGTTAGCTTCCTCATAAACATCCCAAATTCTAATCTCTTGTAGCTTGCTCTTAAAATATTTTATTTGTGTTCTTTAAGTGTCCCCATCTAATTCTGTAATAATTTGGTTTATTTTTCTCTTACAACCTTTCATCTTAAAATATAAAATAACAATCAATGTTGGGTACTTAGATTTTCACTTGGAATGAGACAATCTTTACAATCTAAACCATCTATTTTTCTTATAAAAAATAATCAATGTGTTTACTAGATCCATTTTATAAGTAATAATATGTTCATCTCTTTTCTTAAATAAAGTGTTAGTAACTACAAAATCATAAGCTAAAGCAAAATCTAATATAGTCCTACCTTCTTCATTAGTCACTCTAAATTCATAACCACCATGAATACTTTTAAAATCTTCTACCACTCTACCAACATGTCCATTTAAATCTCCTACCATAAATACTTTTTCTTCAAGAGGTATCTTTTGTATTAATCCCTCTAATTCATTCCAAAAATCTTCTTTTGCGCTTACCTCCAAACCTACTTGAGGAGCATAGACACTTATAACATTGATAATCTTAGTATCAACAATAATCTTTAAAGCTATAATTCTATCTCCACATCTATTAATGTTTATAACATTATCCTTCAAACTTTTATCTATAATCACACCTACACCATTTCTAGTTTGACTATTACCTGAATACCAAAGTTTAAAACCTAAACTATCAATCTCCTTGGCTTTCTCCCCAACCCATTTAGTTTCTTGAACACATAAAATATTTAACTTTCTATGAACCATAATATCTATTAATTCCATTAATTTACCTATAAGAGTACCTATATTCCAAGATCCTAACCTAATTCTAGTTTCATGGACTAACTTCTTTGCCCGCATCCGTCCATAATGTGGGAACCCTTGCTTATTTAACACTACACCCGCATGTGGGTTTCTAGCACATTTTTCATATGTTCAGCCATACAACTGCCTGTGGGACTCCCTAGCATTAACACAATGATTTAAATGATTCATGTCATGATTATTTCAACAAGTTTTACGCTAGCTACCGACTACCTAACGCAACCCTCCACTTTTCACATCCAAACTTGGGACATAACACTTGCCTAAATTCATTTAAATACACTTCTATGTCATAACTTAAGAAGGAACTAAATAATCAAACCAAGATCAAACAAACATGAACTTTTTGAATGATTCTCTTTCCATGCATTTTGTTTTGTACATGCACATGTATTTAAGAAAAATTGTATATTCGTCTGGACAACCTCGGAGTTGTGAGGCTTTAAGTAGCCCTAAGTAGGCCTTGTACCTTACACCCCTGATGCTAACAATGGTGCCATACTCACTTATGTCTTTTAGACTTATAGATGTGCATATGAAAATGGATAAGAGAATCTCTCTTTTTCTACTAAACCAAATCATGCATCATGAAGCATACAAATTTTCCTAAGTAACATCCCTTAGCATTCATCATTAAGGTGTGCTAAACATTTCCATTTGCATGCATAGATATTCTTAGGGTCCATCCATATGCATGTTACACATGTTGGGAAAGAAATAAAGTGTTGTGTGTTTTGTGATAGTAATTCACTTTACTTAATCTTAAAATGCCTTTCTCTTTGAATAAGTTTATTTAGGGAAAGTTTATCTTTGGATTAATTAAAACACATAATAAAACATTCACTAAACAAAAGTCATTAATGAATCTACCTTAGAAATTATTTAAGGTAGGGAGGAAAGAGAAGTTCTCCTCTCTTTTCCTCTCTTGACAACAGTTAGTAATTAATTATAGGTTCATTCAAAACTAATCAAATTACAAAATAAAAGTCAACTAAGTTAACTAAATCACTTAAATAAAATCACCCTCTAAGTTGAACATTTTTATACTTAGACAACTTAAACCTTAAAGCCTAACTAAACACAACACACAAACCTTAAATAGCACACATCGGCTAAGTCATCACTACTAGCTTTAGGTTAGGGCAGTGTATGGTTTGATGTTTGCTTTTATTTTATAATGTAATTTTAGTCTGGATATTAGGGTGTATGTGTGTAAACTGAATGGTAGGATGATATTAGTCTAATCATTATCTTCTAGAGAGGATTGTGCTTAAGGGGTGCTGTAATAAAAATATAATTACTTTTACTGTGCAGGTGGCCTCTAACCCTAAGATAATCCAAAATAGGCCAGGTGGACTTAGTTACCCATGTCTGGGGTGCTAAGTCTAATATATGTGCTTGTGATTGTTTGGTTTGTTTAGTTAATCTCTATTTTATGGGTGTTAGTTAGATTTACTTTCCCTTTTCATGTAATTTTGCAAATTAGATTTGGAATGATTGCCATGGGGGATTAGATAAACATTGGTCATAAGACTATGTCTTATGTACCATATGAAGCCTTTGGAGTAAGCCACATCCCAACCAAGTCAAAAGGAAGAAAAATCCAAATGAAGAAAAGAAGAATGAAGAACGAAGACCCCCATAAAATGAATTAATTTTTGTAACTAATTCATTTGTAATCTGGGTTGTATAAGGGTAGAGCTCGGCTACCCAATTTATTTTTGGGTTTATGTGGTGGATCCTGACCACACTTGGCCACTTATTCTTTTGCGCTAGTTTTATAAATTGATTGATGTTTGTTTAACTTGTGCATTAAGATGGCATGTTTTACTAGTTTCTTCCTTACTTTGATGTATGGCCTAGATGCGATTAGGCTCTTAGAAAAAAATAAATTTTCTATCCAACTAATCAACTCAAAACTAAAAATTAATAACTCATAATCTGATTTAAAGCCTAGGTTATACAAATAAGATAAAAGATTTAGAAACCCCTTAGTTGGATGTTGTATGTTTCACATCATGCATATAAAATCATCTTACTTCACTTTTCCTTATGTAGGGCTTCTACCTTTGCTAGAGAACATGGCTTGACCTTTAAGAGCCATGGTGGAAAATACACTTCCTTCTTGATGATTTTAGCCCATAACCAATTTCTCATGCATTAGACATATGAATACCATAGCCTATTTTAAATTAATTGTCTAAAAATGAAAATAAAATTAACAAAATTTGCATTAGACTAAGTCATGAGTTCATGCCCTACATGATCTAGTCTCTTAAAGAGTGAGTTTAAGGACTTAACCTATTTTCTAAATAAATAACAACTTAGCTATCTTGCAAAAGCATATGACTTGCCTACATGTAATTAAAATCATAGGAGGAGTTAGTTAGCGGCCACCTGTGGTTGTAAGTCAAAACAGTTGGGTGATTTATCCTCTCTTATGGAGGTAAATCATATACCCATTTTCTTCTTAGATTTTGATCGTGCATTGGCCCTCACCAAAGCTCCCGAGATTTAGGATCCGAGGTTGCTTCTCTCCTTTGTGGGCTACAAGCATAAATCCTCACCTCTTAGGCATTTCCATGATCTTGTGTTATGGAATTGTAAGCCCTAAATTTCTAATAAAAATTCAACTCAATCAAACAATTCTTCTCAATTTCAAAAATGTAAAGCCCAACCATAGGATAGTTTGGGATGCCTACTGGGCTTCATAGTATAATGAGCATCCCCTACTCATCTTCTCTTGATTTCGATAATAACTCCCTCCTCTTGATCAATCTCACTTGATCTTTTAAAAATAACCAATTGATTGATACTCCTATCTTTGAAATCTTTGGAGACAATGATCATTTACCTTAATTGAGAGTATTCTTAGGGAATTTCATTCCTTAATATATAATTAACTATGGGGGCTTGCCTCCATAGGGAACTTAATGAACCCAATTTAAAATAAACCCTATTTTACTTTTCCATGTAAAGTGGGGGAAGAATATTTAGTACATGCGAAGACCCATTGTCCTTAGGAGTCCTTATTAGGTGATTAGGTCCATTATAAGATGGTGACTTCTATATTTCAAGATAGTACACTATTTCTCAGTGTCGTACCCAATCACCTAATAAAAATATTTGTGGATCTATGTAGTGTCCAAACCAAAAGTATATTTCTATCTTCTTTTTATCCACATAGATTGAAGATGGAAGTATATAAAAAATTTTCACCACAAATTTTATGGCCACTTCAATGGAGAAGGTTCCTTTCTCCATCTTTGTAAATGATCATTGTCTCTAAGTATCGATAGTGGGTTTATACTTTGTGTAAATCCAAGACTATCTTTCTTTTCCATTGGCACTTAGTTTATTTCATCCTTAAGCTAAGCTAGCCAACATCCTTTAGGTTTTAGAACCTCACTCCGTGTAGGTCTTAAAACCTCTATTAGGTTTTCCAATATGTGAAAATAAAAATAATTTAATAAAAAGAAATAATTAAAGTCTTCCTTCTTGCCATTTATATGGTAAGGTAAGGTTCACTCCAAAAATAAAGAAAGATAAATACTTTATAAAAACATCAATTTCCAAAAAGCATTTTTTCAAAATGCACATAATAAAATGTTTGCACAAAAATTCTTCATAAATCAACCTCATCTAACAATCTTCATGATATTTATATGTAGGATCTTTTCAAAAATAAAATCAACAATCATATTTTCAAAAGCACAAATGAACATCTTCACTCAATTTATTTTGATGAAGATTTCATTTTCAAAATAAAATTCAAAATCATGTTTTCTAAAGTGTAAATGAACATCCTCATTCAATTTATTGAATGAAGATTTCATTTTCAAAAAATCAAAATCAACAATCATATTTTCTAAAAGCACAAATGAACATCTTCACTCAATTTATTTTGATGAAGATTTCATTCTCAAAATATAATTCAAAATCATGTTTTCAAAAAACACAAATGAATATCCTCATCCATTTTCTTGAATGAAGATCTCATTTTCAAAACAAAACCAATTATCATCTTTTCAAAATTAACAATCATCTTTTCAAAATTAATAATCATCTTTTCCAAAAAAATCAAAATTGACAATCATATTTTTAAAATTCAAACACATTTGGATCTTTCATTTAGCATACCCAAATTTGATAAGTGAAGATCCTCTTTTCAAAAATCAAAACATCTAAACATGAAATACATTTGGATCCTTCATTTAGCATACCCAAATTTGCAAAATGAAGATCCTCTTTTCAAAATTAAAATAACATTTGAATCTTTCATTTAGCATACCCAAATTTGCTAAGTAAAGATCCTCTTTTCAAGAATCAAAATCATCAAAACATTAAACACATTTGGATTTCCTTATCATACCTAAATTTGCTAAGAATCCTCTTTTCAAACAAAAATCAAAACATGAAACACATTTACATTTCTTATTTAGCATACCTAAATTTGCTAAGTAGAAATCCTTTTTTCAAAACAAAAGAACAAAATCAATCACATTTGGATTCCTTCAGCTTACCTAAATTTGCTAAGAATTATCTTTTCAAACAAAAATTGAAACATGAATCACATTTGAATTTTTTATTTAGCATACCTAAATTTGCTAAGTAGAAATCCTCTTTTTCAAAATCAAGAGGACAAAATCAAACACATTTGGATTCTTTATTTAGCATACCCAAATTTGCTAAGTGAAGATTCCATTTTCAAATTCTTATGATTCACAAATAAACAAAAGAAGAAGAAAATTGTTTTCAAATACCTCAGCTAGCATACTTAAATTTGCTAAGTGAGTAAATTCCAAAAACCATAAATCAAATAAAATCAATTGACCTTTACTTTAACATACTCAAATTTCTTAAATGAAGGGTCCTCAAACAATCAAAAATCAAAATTTGAATATGAACCTATGGAAGAATCTCTCCAAAAATATTTGAACCCATTTTCAACATACCCAAATTTGTTAAAAATGGATCCTCAATTCAAAAATTCTCTTTCCAATCAATCTCAAAATCTCTTGTAAATTCATTTGAGCCCCACTTAGCACTTTCAAGTTGTTGAGTGTGGGTTCAAATTCTAAACTCAAAATTTAAAAATTTGCAAAGCAGGAAATTTGATTCAAGTTTATTTTCAACATTACAAACTTTTCAACAGTCAATATCAATTTCAATTCGTTAGTTCAATGGTGCATAGAAATTCCACTTTTCCTCATGGGATGGATTTGCCATTGGATCGCCAACCTCCCATGCTCGCCCACCTCATCCACTTTCGAGGCTTTGAGAGGGCTTCATGAGGGGACCACCCTCATGATTGTCAGCAGGAGCATCGTGATCGAGCAAGAGCTAGTCATCCAGGTTGAGTTACCATTAAATTCAAAGATTCCCTCACTGAAGAGGAAGGTTGGTAGTTCCCACAACAACAGTAGTAGTGCTAGCGCCTATGCACCCCGTTGTTCCCCTTACTGCCCCAGTACAGGATAGCACCCACTCATTGGCCCCTTCCAAGGGGAAGGCTTCCTTGATTCCAGGGATTGTCTCCTTTGCCTTTGAGATTTGGTCTAGTTCCCATACTACTCGACCTACTAGGACTCGGTAGAAATAAGAAACTCATGATCAAGCGGTATCACACTCGCATATCGAGGGAGTTGGAGGCAGTTTCTCAAGCTGCAGTGGAGGAGTCATCTAGGGTAGTGTCTCCTCTCATTATAGAGAACAGGTTTCACCCCCTCTCTGGATCTAATAAAGAGGATGTCAGAAGGATTTCAGCTTCACCTCCGCCAGCAGTTCATTTTCAGGCTCCTATTAGTGAGAGGTTGTTCGCCTGAGGGGCTTCTTCACCGAGTGGCGAGAGCATGGATGATTAGAGTGGGCTCAATTTGATTTGAGATCAATCCCACAGTGTTGGTAGAGATAGAGAGGCTGGGGAGGCCCATACATCGTTCATATCACTAGGAGATGCGTCACCTCCCTACTGAACTGACGAAGCTACCGATCGATTATCCCATCAGACTACACATCATGTGAGAGGAACTCCTATTCGGAGAGTCGGTGACCACACCGCTACTCTATGTCTACCATCTTCTATACATGTTCCATTTGATCAGCGAGCTACCAGCATCGATCATACTAACAACATCTTACTCATGGGGACTACACATCATAGGAGAGGAACTCTTATTCAGAGAGAGTTAGTGGTGCCTCCACCACACCGCTCTACTCTATGTCCACCATCTTCTATACATGTTCTAGCATCTACCATTCCAGCAAAGGCCATGAAGGTTGCATCCGAGGAGAAGAGAACCCCACTGGTGATCTAGCTATGACCAAAAGATCATGTTCCATCTACACCGCCTACTGTGGTGAGGCTGAGATCTCCTACTCGACCTTCTACCCTAGTTGTGGTGAGGAAGGAATGGTGACCTTAGAGTATCATAGTCATCCCATCACTACCACCACCTCAGCAGGCTGTGGAGATTGCAGTAGTAGAGAGAAGAGGAGACAGTTCTGCTAGCCCCTATGGCTATAGATCCTCCTAGGAGCACTACTCCATCCAAACCTAGTGATAGACAGAAGTATCTTTCTTCTAGTGAGCGTAGCCATCATAGGGTTAGCTCTCCAACAGTAGCAGAGGTTAGATGTCTATCTATTTATGATAGTGATCCTATTACTGGTCAACCTCATTCTTTTGTATATATTAAGTTGGATCGATCCCTAGATGACATTGTATCTCAGTATCTAGTGGAGAAGAAGGAAATCTTACGATATGTCTAGTCCGATTTAGAGGATGAAAAGGTCAATTTTGATCCGAATGAAGATGATATGTTAGAGGATTTAGTAGGGGTACACATGGTAGACACCAAAGGATCCCTCCTCCATGATCAGCCGACTTTGGAAGGTGCTGCGATCGAGCAGGAAGACACAACCTACTCGACCCAACACCTCTTTCAGCAATTAAAATAAAAGGATGAACAAATAGATAGGATGAGGAAGTAGCTTGAGGATTTGCTAGAATTGGCACTCAACAAGCCTTAGCGGTACTATATCCAGACTGATTGTTTGTATATGTCTTGGATCCAAGACTACACCTCCTATAGAGCATGAAAGCACTAGCTTGTATATGAAGGTAGTGGATAGTACCTCCATACAAAAAAAGGACATCAAAACCATAGTTGAGTAGCACGTGAGAGAAGCACTGGCTCAAGCCCGAGGAGGATCATCAGTTCCAAAGGATAGACCCTACCTAGAGGAATTCGATGTCATCCATTATCCTAAGGGTTTTGTGCCACCTTCTTTCAAGAGCTTCGATGACAGCGGGAACCCAAGGTAGCACATTGCGTATTTCAAGGCTAGTTGTTGCAACACAGGTGGTAGTAATACTTTACTCTTTTGTCTCTTTGTAGCTTAGTAGCATAAATTGATAAACTCCCCAATGGTTAGTGATGACTTTTATTGAGTTAGAGCAACTCTTCATTAAGAGGTTGTTAGAGCTCAATAAATGGTGATACACGATCTCATTGTGGCTCAACAACACCATGGTGAGTCCCTCATTTATTATATTCTCAGATGACATTTGAGTATGACATGTGAACAAGAACATTCAAATATTGAGATTATGCTTAAGAATATCCATGGCTTGGTCGCCTTCATGCTCAAAGGTTTCACCATCAAAACATTTGAGAAGCTAATCAACAAGGCATCTAGCTTACAAGGAGAAGCCAAATAGTTGCCTTTTCTAGACCAATCTACAAAGCTGAAGCTGCAAAAGGCTTATGAGAGAAAACCAGGGGTAGTGATAGTAGACAAGTGGAAGCAACTATCCAGAGAGTAGTATGACATACCTCATGCTCCAGAAGTCACTTCCACCTCCTGTACCACCACTGAGGCCATCCTACTAGCCTCCATAGTATTCCATGGCTTGCACAGGCTCATCCTCAACCATATCCATAGCAGCAGTGGTACACATTCCTGCCACCAGGTAGCTATGGTACACCTACTATTATGGATAAACTAAACAAACCATATTCATTTAAGAGAGGTAATTAGGAAAATCTTTAAGAATCTCTTAAAGAAACTTGATTTCCAACTACCTGAACCTAGAAGACCAGAGGAAGTGGGCAAGAGCAATGATCCTAACTTTTGCCCCAACCACCACATGCTAGGTCATGTTTTGGAAGATTGCTTTACATTCAAGGATTGGCTTAAACATAGCTTCAAGACAAGCACCATAGTTATCTCAAAGGAATACCTTGTAGAATAATCCAATTCCATTAGGAAAATCCTTGGGGATACCTACGATCCTTCCAAAACTAAAGAAGGTTGGGATATCTCCTTATCCATAACCTCTAAGAAGATTTTTACAAAATCAAAAAAATTTCCTTGCAGGTACCTGAGGCAGCTCAAACCTCCAACATCAAAGAAGGTTTGCAAGTTATCCAGGACAACTCCTAGAAGGTTGGAGCTCAGCAGCAGCAGCTCCCAATTGCCAGCTCGGGATAGCCAAATAGCATAACCACCGATCGAGTCTAGCCTCCAGTCCACCATTACAGCTACTACATCAGCGAGCACCTCTACAGCTAGCTCTTCTATAGTAAACATATTGTATCGGTAGATGAGGGCATCAAATCCCTCACCCCTCTTACTTTACTTGACTTTTACTATGTACCTCCTTCAAAATCCAAGAAATCAAGGAATAAAGCTAGTTTGAATTATATCTGATGGGTTGTCTAACTCTATTATTTTAGAAAACTCATCAAGTCTAAACAATAATTATAATAACTTTGATCTTCCTCTTTCTGATTCAGAGTTGGATCTTCCTTCTCTGAATGCTATGAGTTCACCTCTTAAGATAGACTTGGAATCATCTGATTTTAAGGGTCCCATAAGAGAAGTTGTAGGCGAGCCTGATAAGTAGGTAGAACCTTCCACTAACCTACCGCAAGAGATCACCGAAGTCAACCTCTGTAGTGGTAAGGTTTTACCTTCTAGGGCAGCACCTCAAGATTGAGGAAAATAAGTCATTGGTTTAGATGGTCAAGAAGCCCCTCCACAGGATGCTCCACCCTTGGATATGCTTGTGGAGGATCAG
Organism: Cymbidium sinense; assembly: GCA_021442155.1. Taxonomy (NCBI): domain Eukaryota; kingdom Viridiplantae; phylum Streptophyta; class Magnoliopsida; order Asparagales; family Orchidaceae; genus Cymbidium; species Cymbidium sinense. Next base: position 30,563,661 of record CM038220.1, on the reverse strand, counting down.
CCTAGAGTGGATTACAATGTATTCTCTCACCTAATAAAGTTGTCATCTAAGCTATGCATATATGATGCCCTTGTCTTATCCAAAGAGATGAGGGAGTCATTAATCAAGGCTCTTCTTGATCCTGAAATATGCTTAGCTCAGCTGACTGCTGTTGGAGAGGAGCCACATTATTCCAGAGAAGTCTAAGGAGTCACTTTCATAGATGAAGACCTTCTTCTAGGGCACATGGAGCATAACTGTCCCCTCTATATTACAGTGGATATGGGCAGATTCAAACTAGGGTTCTTAATATAGGTGCATCAATGAACATTATGAGTCTAAAGACCCTTGCCTATTTGAGGATCGACATCTCCACACTTTGAGGAGATCAGCTGATGTTTAGAGGATTCAATGAACAAGGCAAGAGAGCTTTAGGTTCCATAGTGTTACCTTTGGAGATAGTAGAATGGAAGATTGAAGCCAAATTTTACATAATTTATTTGAATACTTCATTCACTGCTTTGCTCGGTAGGCCTTGGATACATCAGAATAAGATGATTCGATCCTCCCTCCACTAATGCATCAAATTCATGAACAACGGGGTTAAATACTGTGTCAAAGGTGATGAAAAGCCATTTTTAGTTAGGGAGGTTGAGATATATGAAAATGGGACCTATTATCTTCCTCAAAATACCTTTTCTAGTAAACTTGGTCAAAATTCAAATGAAAAAAAAAATGAAAAAGAAGAAAAAGAAAGAGAAAAGAAAAATGAAAGTTCAAGTGAATGAGAAAAGGACATTGAGGAAGAAGTAGAGCCGCATATCACATTCCACCCACAGTTCATTCCATCATATGGACATGTGGGTAGGATGACTCAACCTCCACCGTAGAGGTGAGGAAATAGAGGCGGTCCTAGAAGTGAAGATGGTTGGGGCCACAGGGTTATGTTCTATTCACATATTCCTACTATTCACATAGACTTGGAATCCAGCTTAGAGGATGAGTTTAATATAATTAGCATACCAACCAACTCCTCTCAATGGATTTCATTGGAGGTGACACTTATTGATGAAGACCAGGCCTCCAAGCAAAGCACGAATATATTTAAATAAGATTTGTGTGAAACTATCAGACAATGATTGGAAACTTTAGCTCTAACCTCACTTTCATCTCAAAAAGCTAAAATTTTAGTAGTTAAGGAAGCCCCTAAGTCTTCCATTGATGCAAAGCGAAGAGATTCCTATTCAGATCATCATCCTCAAGTCCAAAAGTTGATATAGAACTTGAGGATGATTCATATAAAGAATTAATAGAATTACCTTTTGATTAGTACTCACCTTGTATTTTTAATCTTGTAAAGAAGGGTTTGATTCATTATACATGGTCTAAGCACATGTTAGAGTACTTCAAAAAGCTATGGAACAACTGAGGCAGAGATGCACATTCAAGATTAGGACTAGGATTAAGTGGGTCCAGTCGATGATGATGATTACTACTTAGTTGTTACCAATTTGATAAATTTCTCACACAAACTCTTACGGATGTGTGTTTAGAAACTTCGTGATGATCTAGATGATCTCCAAATCAAAGATGCACTACTAAAATTTGAAGAGGAGATCCATTCAACAATTCACAAGCTTAAAGAAATCAACTTCGGGACACAAGAAAATTCTTGCCTGACATACATCAGTTCATTGCTAAATGAAGAAGAAACCAATTACTTAGTTAGGCTATTGATTGAGTTTAAAGACTACTTTGCATGGAGTTATGAAGAGATTCCCATATTATCTCTTGACGTAGCAGTCCACAAACTAGTAATAGATCCTAATGCCAACCCTATCAAGCAAGCTCCTAGATGCATGCGCTAAGAAATTGAACAACAGGTCATTTCTAAAGTCAAGAAACTGATCGATGTTGGTTTCATCAAGAAAGAAAAATACCCTACCTAGTTAACTAGTGTCATACCAGTTAAGAAGAAGAATGGAAAAATTATATGCATCAATTTCTGGGACTTAAATAAGGCATGCCTAAGGATGAGTTTTCTCTTCCTATGCTTGAATTAATGGTGGACATCGCCTCATCTCATGTAGTTTTCTCCTTCATGGATGGGTGATCTGGCTATAACCAAATCAAGATGGCCCCCGAGGATGAAAGAAACACTGCTTTTTGAATCCTGATCAAAATCTATTATTATAAGGTCATGCCTTTCGGCCTTAAAAATATTGGTGCTACATACCAACGGGCCATGACTCAGATCTTCAATGAACTCATCAATCATCAGGGTGAGTGCTATTTTGATGATCTAGTAGTCAATAGCAGAAAAAGGAAGACCATCTCTTTGACTTGAGAGTAGTTTTTGAATGGTTAAGATAATATAACCTCAAAATGAATCCCCTGAAGTGTGCATTCACAGTAGCTTTGGGAAAATTCTTTGGGTTTGTTGTCTGTTACTGAGGAATAGAAATAGACCTAGAAAAGATCAAAGCTATCTTAAAAATGCCACCACCTAAAAGCCTAACCTAACTCAGATCATTCCAAGGGCGGTTGTATCTAAGGCACTTTATCTCCAATCTATCAGGGAGATGCAAGCCATTTTTAGCACTTATCAAAAAGGATGCTAAGTTCAAGTGGGATGATAAGTGCTAGCATGCCTTTGAAGATGTAAGTTAGCCACTCATCCTGCAAACCACTTATCCTCACATTGGATTGGATGACTCCCTTGGCACTTTGTTGACCAAAGCCAATGATGAAGGGAAGGAGAATGCTCTCTACTATCTCAACCATTGTCCTACTGAAGCTAACTACCCACCTATTGAGAAACATTACCCAGCTTTAATATTTGCATCCTAAAATTTATGACACTACATTCTTTCTCACAAGGTGAACTTGATTTCCAGAATCAATCCACTGCATTACCTCATGACATTACTAGTGCTATTCAAATGTTTGGCACGTTGGTCCATGATTCTCTCGTAGTTAGATATCACATTCGTACCCCTCCATGAGGTTAAAGGACAAACACTAACAGATTTCTTAGGAGCACACCCACTTCCTACAGATTTTTTGCTTAGTGATGATCTCCCTAATGAACAAATCATGAACTTAGGGGAGGTTGACAATTGCCATTGGGAGATGTATTTTGATGGTGCAACTTCTTTTCATAAAGGGGAAGCACCACGATCTAGTCTTCCAGAAATGGTAGGAGTAGGAATAGTTCTCTTAACTCTAGACCGTGATGTGATGAGATTCTCATATTATCTATCCAATCCCTGTACCAACAATGAAGCTGAGTATGAGGCTTTCAATGTCAGTCTAGAGTTAGCGATCACAGTGTGTGTCAAAAGCATCAATATCTATGGGGATTCTCGGTCATCAACCAGATTGGGTCCTACAAGGTTCTCATACCTAAGCTTCATCATTACCATGAGTATACCATGAAGCTATTGGCCAAAATTTTTGAGGTCACCATCTACAAGATTCCACGAGGAGAGAACGCAGTAGCAGATGCATTAGCCAAGCTTGCCAAAGAGTTGGCATGTACAAAAGATGAGTCCATTCCAATAAGGGTCCAAAATAAACATGTCCCATCTCTTATTGATGTTGAACTCATCAAGAGGTTCTCTCTTGAAGGGGAGGTTACCATTGCCAAAAAAGATGAGGAGTTAGATTGGAGGCAACCATTCATGAATTTTTTAAATATAGGCAAACTACCTCAAGAGAAATCATTGGCACACCAGGTGAAGTAGAGAGCCCTTTCATATGCTCTCGTAGGTAGCACCTTGTACCGGTAATCTTTCGATCATATATGGTTATCTTATCTAGACAAACATCAAAGCCTATAGGATCATGCCTGAGGTACACTCAGGTTTATGCGGAGCACACCAATCTGATCCGAAGATGAAAGCAGAAATTAAGAGACCAGGATACTACTGGCCTTCGATGATTACAGACTACATGAACATGGCTAGGAGATGCCATTAGTGTCAGGTACACAGTGTAGTCCTACATCAACCACCCAACATTCTACATCCTACTTTGGCCTCGTGGCCATTTGAGTGTTAGGGGTATAGACATTGTGGTCTGATCGATCCTCCTTCTTCCAAGGGTCATCAATTCATCTTAATTGCCATAGACTACTTTTCCAAGTGGGTGGAAGTAATCCCACTCAAAGAAGTCAAAACTCAACATGTGCTTCAATTTTTAGGAACCATATCATATATAAGTTTGGGTGCCTCAATGAATTATATCTGATAATGGTACTACATTCAAAAGCACTAAGATCAACAGCTTCGCCAGAAGACATGATATACATTGGAGATACTCCACCATTTATTACCCTAGAAAAAATGGTCTAGCATAAGCATTCAATAAAACTCTCATCTAGATACTAAAGAAGACACTCAATGACAACAAGCGACAGTGGCATGAGCAATTGGTTGAAGCCTTGTGGGCCTACTACACCACAGATAGAACTCCAACTCAACCTACCCTATTTTCCTTAGTGTATGGGCCTGAAGCCGTTCTACCTTTAGAAGTTTAACTCCCATCACTAAGGATACCATTGGGTAGCAAAATCACTACATAACAGAAAGCAAAGTTACGGTTAGAAGAGCTCGAAGGTTTGGAGGAGAGATGCTTATGGGCATGCCAGAACCTCAAGTTATACAAGCTCAAAATGATTCAAGCTCATAACAAGCTGGTCTGACCTAGGTCTTTTCAAGTAGGAGAACTTGTATTAGTCTTAAAGAGATTAATTGTTTCCATTGAAATATGGGAGGAAAGTTTGAACCCACTTGGGAAGGCCCCTATGTCATAGAGAAAGCCTACCAAGGAGGATCTTATCAGCTTATTGATTATAAAGGGAACACCGATGCTTTCAATTAATGGGCACTATTTGAAGTAATATTACCCATAAAAATATGTTTGAAAATAATTATCAATCAAAAGAACAAAATTTCCTTCCAATTATTCAAAATCTTCTCTTCATTTGAAGTGTTATCTGCTTATTTTGAATTGCCATGATGTGTTAAGGATAGGTGTAAGAGAACCCAAGAAGCATCCTATCCCTCTTTCATAACACAAATACAATTAAACATAATTACCCAACATGTTTAGGTTAGGTATAAGAGAACCCGAGTGGTGTCCTACTCCCTTTAACAAAAGCATAAGAAAAATACATATTTTTTATCTCAAACTATTTTGATGTGGGAGAAAGCCTCCTGTGGCACTCACTCATTAGCTGCTCCAGTTGGCTAATATACTACCTTGCTAGCCTGTCCTTGTGATCACTTATTTGGAAGATGTGAATCCCTGAGATTTCTTCCTAACTTGACCATTGCAAACCAACGAGCACCTTGTTAGTTTGGTAGGTTTCACTATGCAGCCAGTAAGCTACCTCATGTTGACTTTGTTTAAGAAGATGTGAGTCCCCAAGATTTCTTCTTGAATTAACCACCATGCATTGACTATTGAGTATATTTGAGGCTTAGGAAAATTCCTCCCAAAGACTCCTTTCCTCTTGACTACTTTTGAGTTGATATAAGTTCCCTAGTGGTATTCACTGAGTACTCACCCTAGGTCGGATAGTGCCTGTCAAGCCAAAGACAGACTGTCCCATCGATCAGTTCCATAATAAGAGGTGTGAGTCCCCTATCTTTCTTCTTAGGTTGATTATCGCAAACTGATGAGCACCTTAGGTTGGTCTATGTTCGATATGCTGACAACAACTCACCTGGTGGATACACCACCCTTGGTATATGTGAATCCCGCACTTTCTCCTTGAGTTGGCCACCGAATATCTATAGATATTATCTTCTCTAAGGTTTTGGATAAAGCCCTTAGCAACCCTCTCTCCCTGTGGGCACACTATTTGGATCACGTCCTTTGCGATCCCATTTAGATATTACCTGGGTTACTTTTGGATTGGACAGTCCCCCTTTTCTTAGTAGCCACCACTATGGTTGGAGAATTTGTTCAACAATGCAAATTCTCCCTTGTTCAAGAAATCGAGATGGTCTAGGCTAATATAAGCTTCTCGCAGATCCCTCACAAACTAATAGGGTCCATGATAAATAAATAAAATTCACTTGTGGATTAGGAAATCAAGCCCCCATCAACTCCTTTCCCAAGCAGGCATCTTATCTTTAGGGCAACATCACCAAAACTCCATATAAAAATTTTCTGACTACTTTTGAGTAGAGATAAGTCCCCAGGTTGACACTCTATCAGTAGTCACTCTTAGGTTGAGTTCAATCTGTTTGCCACAAATAGGTTACCTCGATAGTCATTTCACTTTGGAAGATATAAGTCTACTACGAATTCTTTCTAGCATGACTGCTGAACATCGACGGGCAGCCCTAGGTCGGGTTGACATGTTATCTCGCTAATGTGTCTCCCAATGGTCTCTTATTTAGGAAAGATGTGAGTCCTTGAGCTTTCTTCCTTGAATTAACCATTGCAAACTGAAAGGAACCCATTTGGTTGGATAGTTCTCCCCTCGGTCAGGAAACTCTTCCCTTTGGATTGGTAAATCTGAAGTTAGGCCAAGGGCAATATGCCTCTTACTCGGTGCAGTCCATCGCAAATCAATGGGATCCATCAATTATAATTAAAAAAATGAATTTAACTTTGACTATCTTTGAGCTGATTTAAGTCCCACAACAACATTCACTTAAAGTCAACCCTAGGTTGTTGGCATGTTACCATGCTAATGATGTCACCCCAACGTTCTTTTGTGTGGAAGATGTGAGTCCCTGCATTTTCTTTCCTAGATTGACCACTACAAACTGAAAGACAACCCCTTTAGTTGAGTAGTCCTACCATGTGGCTGGCAGACTACCCCTTTGGATTGGTAAATCTGAGTTAGGTCTATGCCTACAAAGCTCCTTCTCAGTATGATCGATCATAAACTGATAAGGTCCATCCCAAATATTTAAAACATAAACAAAATAAATCCAACCCTCTTCCCTAGTGGAGTCAAACCAAATTAAACAAATAAATCAATCTGCTTCTCCTCAGTGAGTTGCATATCTTCTTGATTCCCCCAGTGGAATCAACTCAATCCAACTTGAACTTGCTCCTATAGTGGAGGGTTCACACTTTCTATCCCCAGCAGATCTGGAATCCTAATCCCTCAGTAGATTTCACAACCTCTTGTCCCCAGTGGATGACTTGAACTTGCTCCCCTAGTGGAAAGTTCATATTTTCATCCCCAGTAGAGCACTAAATCAACAAATCAAATCAATTTTCTCCTCAGCGAGACACAAATCAAATCAAACCTCTTATCTCCATTGGATGACTCAAACCTTTTCCCCTAATGGAAGGTTCATAGACTCAATCCCTATGGATTCCTCTTTCACTCTCTTATGCCTTTGACATGAGTAGAGTCACATTGCACTAAGCTCTTGATTCCTTCTACACTTCTAGTTTGGGAGTAGATCATTTCTATTAGTGCTTGTGATCATTCGACATTGTTGATTGTCTCGGTCAACACTAATGCGTGCGGTATGCCTTGTCAAGTCATGCCACACCTATTGGGTGCCCTTTGTTGACCTCACTTTTTGAGTGAGCTTTTAACTTCTTCATTCAGGCATGGACTCTCATTAAAGAGTTCCTTCTTAAGACACTTCTAGTGATTAGGTGAACACTTAACCTAACCCTAGAGACTTAGAAGAGTTAGCCATAAGAAAGGATTATGCCTTAGAGAGTATTAAGAAAACTTGTCTACCCTTTAGCTTGAACCAAATACTTACTTCCTTCTCTCAAGTCAACTTCAAATTCAAATCAACTTCACATTCAAATCAACTTCAAATTCAAATCAACATTAAATTCAAATCAACTTCAAATTCAAATCAATTAAAAATTCAATTTTAATTCCAAATTCAAATCAATTCCAAATTTAAACGAATTCAAATCAATTTCAAATCCAAATCATCAATTAATTCCAAATCAAATGTTTGAAATTTATGATTGAATTCAAATCCCAAAATCTTTCATAAATCCTTTGATTTGATCTTATGGACTTAACCCAAATTCCAAATCAAATCACTCAAAATTCAAAAGACTTTCTCATAACCCATTTATATTCTCATTTATATTTACAAATATAAATGAAATATAAATTCAAATAATTCAAAACCCAAATCCAAATCAAACCAAAATCTCAACTTGTTCCTTTTCAAGTCAAAGTATTGAATTTAACCAAATCAAACTCAAATCCAAACCCTTGATTTTTTCATGATTCAATCCCTTCAATCACAAACCAAATATAAACACAAACTTCAATTATAGAATCAAAATCAAGCTAACCCAAGTTAAACCCATATTCACCCTTTTGACTTGAAATTGTCAAATGAATCAAAACCCATTTGACTCCAAATCACTTGCAAATGGATTTATATTTCAATCGCAAGTCCATATGTGAGTTCAACCAAACTTGAATCAAGCCTTGATCAAGTCAATTGACCCACTTAGGCTCACTTGACCCAAAGTGACCTAAAGCATCCTTTTGAGCCAAATTCTAATCCAACCCAAATTAGATTGAATTAAGCCCATCTAAGCCTCACATTGCGAGCAACAATCATCCTAAGATGATCAATCACCCAAATTAGGTCAAACCAAGTTAACCTAGCCCATTGACCAAGTCAACCCTTTAACCCATATGAACCCAAACTAGCCAAATTACAATCTAAACCAAATTGATTACAACCAATGGCTCAAGTTCACCCCAAATTGATTATTGAACTTGACCAAAGTCTCAATTAAACTAATTTGACCAATTGGTAAACCTATCCCAACATAGCCCAATTTAACCTTAAGAGTCAAATCAATCTAAAACCCAATAAATCCAAATTGAACTTAACCAAAGCCTACAATATATCCAAATGATCAACCAAACCCAAACCAAGTCATAAATCAAGTAAATTTGGTCAATTGGGTCAAATTGGCCAACGTAGCCCAAATTTAACCCTAAGGATCAAATTGGCCAAAATCCAAATTAGATCAAATTTAAACCAAATTGATTGAAACCAATTGAACCAATGCAATCCAAATGGTCATTTGAACTTAACCCAACTCTTGGTTTAACCTAATTGATCAATCTAACCCATTTTTGTCAAATTAACAAAAATTAAACCAAATTAACTTCAAATGACATAAAATTTGGTCCAACTTACTTTTAACTAATTTCAAATTGGCTCAAATAAAATTCAATATCAGATGACCACTTTGCCCTTGGGTCAAGCGCTTCCCATGAGAAAAGACACTTGCCCAAGTAGTCATTTCTTTTCCAAGGCCACTTGACACTCATCCATTGGTCCACATAGGTACCAAGGACACTAATTTTCTGACCCAAGGAGTGGTTGGGGCAGCCATAACTCATGGGGAGGTGAAATGACCTCACCTCTCCCATTAGAACACTTGGCATGAAGGACTCTCACCTTCCCTTTGCTAGGACACCCATTTGTCCTTCATGGCAGCACTTTCCATGCCTTAGCCAACCAAAATGAGCCACCTAGGATGATTCTCTTCTATTCCCAATCACCCCAAGCCAAATGACAATACTTTGGAGCCAAAAATTCAAAACTAAAAGGAATTTTCGGCCACTTTTAAAACCAAGGCATTAGAGGATGAAGAACTCTTCCATTTCCCTCATTCTTCTTCTCCTAGAGCTCCCAAACCCATTAGCTATCATTCCCACTTCATTTTAGAGAGAAATACACCAAAACTAAGTGGATTTCAGTGAGGAAATGGTGATTACTGGTGGAAACATTGTTATGATGTGAAGGCGAAGATCCAAGCTCATTCCAAAGACTCTTCCCCCACTCAACAATGCGTGATATGACCTCTGAATCGACTGATCTGATTTGGATGTTTGATGTGTGATCAGATGGTCTAGAAAGCGTGCAGCCACATCCTTCCTAAAAATGCTAGCAGACCGCGACGCCATGGCCACGGGCTTGCATGCCATGTAGCACTGTGCGTCCAATCGCATGGCACCATGTGACACCACATTGCCATGTCAGCGCCGCATGCGGTGTTGATTGTGTTAAGTAGAAAATCAGATTTTCTAATTTTAAAAATTACTTAAATCACCTGAAACTTCAAAAATTCATAGAAAATAAAGTACTTAACAAAAAATTGCAAACAAGTGCTCGTTGGATTTATCTTTCTGAGAGGAATCCAACAAATCCAAAATACCCAAATTTCATTGAACAGTTTGAGCTTAATTTGAGTTTTAGTAAAAATCAAATTTCATTAATTAAGCTAAAAATACATGTGAGATTTAGTTGAGATTTTTAGAGATTAAAATCGAAGTTAAAATACACCTATCATAAAATTTCAAACTAAAAAGACCTTTGGATTATAAGATATTGAATTTTGAGTTTCAAATGATTTATTTTAATAAAATAAATTAACAGACTTCATAAAAATCACTTAAACCAATTAAAATTTTCTAAATTCATAACTAATTGTAGAAAAATCCAAAAATTGTAAACTCAACTTCATTTTAAAGATAATTCAGAGGGGAATCCAATAAAATTATTTCTAGATGAATTTGAATAGTAAATATTCCTTAATTAGGGTTTATTTGAAAACTTAATAATCTAAATTACTCCATAATTATCTCATTGATTAATCCTAAACTTCTCAGGTTTATCTAGTGGGATGATTCTGCCTCCCCTAATTTTCTTGGGATTTATTAATAGTTTAATTAAGATAATTGCTTGGTTCATTCCTAATTATTCCCTTAATGAATTAAATGATTAATTAATCCATTAAATAGTAATAAATTCATTAAATAAATTTGCTAATTATCTTAAAATAGTGAGTGGACTTAGGGAATGAGATTAGGAGCCCTCTACCAAATGTTTCCCTACATTTATTTCCTTTAGATAAAAATCTAATTAAAATGCAAATTAATTAAATAGTTTAATCACTTAATTAAATAGTTTAATTAATCAAAATTTTAAAATCAAATCAATCTAAACTTAATCATATCCTTCTTGGGTAGATACTTAGGTGTTCAATAATCTAAGTAAACTTAAAGAAATCATATCTAACCCTTATGTGTGGGAAGGGTTATTAAAGTACTTAAATTAAACCTTTTAGCTTAATTAATCATTAATTATGAGCCAAATGCATTAGGCCCCTTTCTTTCTTAGGTGCTTACTGATTTAAATTTCTTATAATTTTATGTCATACATTGGCTCATAATTATTTGGTTAAATATGTTAAAGTGGTGTATGTAAGGGGTAATTAATGAACTTAATGAATACCTTAACCTAAGTAAAACATAAAATCCACTTAAGGATTCTAAAAATTAAACTAAAATAACACACACATGTGGGAGCTGAGTTATGACCAGCAAACCCTTTCACATTCCTTAAATTGAAATCAAACTCAAAACAAATCAAAATTTCTATAAACCAACTTTGATTCAGTTTAAATAATCTTATTCCATAAAATTATCTTTAGAAATTAATTAGAGTAAATGAAACTACATGCTTGCATCACTTTATTTCTTTCCTAGCGTGCTAAATGTGTCTGTCATATGAAAATCATGCATTCATGTCTTTCAAAAAATCAAATTAAAATGAAATGTTTCTTTTATGTCAAATTGCATGTTTTGGCTAAAGTAAGGATATGAATGGATATTATCACTATTAAATCCAAAACTATTTTCAAAACTTAGAAATCAAATATTATAAATGAAAAGTGTACTATTTATAAGTACTTATAAACTTGCATGTAAGTAGTATAAAATGTGTTATGTGATTCCCTCTCTCTCTTAACATAAGTTTGTATGAGATTTGTCAAAGTGTATAGTCCATTTGAAAAGGGCATAACACTTGTCTAAATTCATTCCTATACATTCTTATGTCATAACTTAAAAAGGAACTCCACATCACACATGTAAACTAAATAATCAAACCAAGATCAAACAAACATAAACTTTTTGCATGATTCTCTTTCCATGCAATTCTTTTTGTACATGCACATGTATTTAAGAAAGTGGTATATTAGTCTAGATAATCCCGGGGCTGCGAGGCTTTATGTAGCCTTAAGTAGGTTTTATACCTTACACCCCTAGTTCTAACAATGGTGCCATACTCACTTATGTCTTTTATACTTGTAAATGTGCATATGAAAATGGATAAGAATATCTCTCTTTTTCTACTTCACCAAATCATGCATCAAGAAGCATATAAATTTTCTTAAGTAACATCCCTCTATTCATCATTAAGGTGTGCTAAACATTTTCATTTGCATGCATAAATATGCTTATGGTCCATCAATATGCATGCACACATGCTGGGAAAGAAGTAAAATGATTGTGTGTTTTGTGATAGTAATTCACTTTACTTAATCTTAAAATGTCTTTCTCTTTGAATAGTTTTGTTTAGGGAAAGTCTAAACTTAGGATTAATTAAAACACATAATAAAATATTCACTAAATAAAAGTCATTAATGAATCTACTTTAGAATTATTTAAGGCAGACAGGAAAGAGAAGTTCTCTTCTCTTTCTACTATTTATAATACTTAGTAATTAATTGTAAGTTCGTTCAAACCTAATCAAATCACAAAATAAAAATCAACTTAGTCAACTAAATCACTTAAGTGAAATCACCCTCTAAGTTGAACATTTTATACTTAGAAAACTTAAACCTTAAAGCTTAACTAAACATACCACATAAACCTTAAATAACACACATTAGGCTAAGTCACCATTTCTAGCTTTAGGTTAGGGCGGTGCATGATTTGATGTTTGCTTTTATTTTATGATATAATGTTTTAGTATGAATGTTAGGGTGTATGAGTGTAGACTGAATGGTAGGAAGATCTTAGTCTAATCATTATCTTCTGTAGAGGATTATGATTAAGGGGCACTGTAATAAAAATATAATTATTTTTGTTGTGCAGGTGGCTGTTGGTGTTTTCTCTGGAATAGAGAAAAAAATGACTCCACATAGAGTTTAGGGATATTTTATTTAGATGACCAAATATGACATTAAAGAATAAACATATTATCTCAAAAGATAAACAAGCTCTCCTATAATGGATTTGATCATTTCATTAAAAGACTTTTAAGGCTAATGAGTCTTTCATGTTCCAAAGTATTTTTCCCTGAACTACATGGAAAAGTAGAACAAGGTTGATTTTATTCTAGGATCATGGTTCCCTATAAAGGCAAGCATATTAGTTAATTGCATCTTAGGAATGGTCTCTTCCTAAAAATACTCTCGATTAATGAAATAAGTGGTTATTCCTAGAGACTGCTAAGGTAGCTTTCAAAGGATTGATTTTTGAAAATTCAATTGGGTGAGGTGCAAATTGGAGTGAGTTATTTTCAAGAGTCAAATGGGAAAAAGTAGGAAATGTCTATTATTACTGGGATACCCAGTGGACATTTCAACTATCCTATGATTGGGATTCAAATTTTGGGATTTAATTTTAGATTTCAGGTTGTCATTTTCTTAAAAATATATGGCTTAGATTCTAGCAGCACAAGACTACAGAAAGGCCTAGGGTTAAATACTTATTCCTAAAAAGGATGCTTTAAAAGCTGGTATACAGGCGCTTCTAACACATGTTAGATGCTCGACCTATTTCTATCCTTAGGAATCATTGGTCATTCTACTCATTAGAGAGAATTAACTTATCCCTGACTCTTCTGGGCTTACAACCTGCCTGGAGAATGCTGCCAGCTAACACCACCTATGCACATTTTAAAACTAAGAGGCTAAGTCACATGAATGCAAGATGATTGGGCTATTGCATTTTTAAGAAAGAAATCTATGAACCTAAACTCACTCTGTAATCCCTAAGATTATGTAGGGCATGAGGATGCACCTAACTAATGCATATTTTTTAGATTTTTATTATTTTTGACTCAAGATTCATTTTAGGCAGTAGGAATGCAATTTATGCCTATTGCATGCAATTAGAAAAAGGCTACGGGACAAATCAAAAAAGAAGAATGTGTTCTTCCATCATATGCTCTCAAAGGTCAAGCCCAGGTTTTCTGGCAAGGATCGAAGTCCTTCCTTAGTCAAGAGTGAAAAATATGATTTATTCATAATGTTAAAATAACTAGCTAAGGGTTGCTACATATTTTATCTTACTTTAATACCTAGTCTTTATATGAGGTTTATGAGTTGTACTTATTTTTTATGTTTTGATTTATTTAGTTGGGTAGAAGATTTAGTTTATCTTATGAGCCTACGTCTAGGAAGTCATATATAGTACAAACATAGCGCAAAAAGAGACCTAAGAAAAGCATGTTGTTTCTATTGTGCACCCAAAATAAATCAACCAAATTAAATTAATAAAATAGGCCAATGGTATGCTATACACCGGAAGAGAAGAAAATGGGCTTGACTCGCCTTATATAACCGACCTAGAACTACAAGTTTAGATCTATGGGTCTTCTTTCCAAGAAAGTCTCCTTCTTCAGGGACATCCATTGAGCTCCATGGACTATGTTAAGGGATTTTTAGAACCTGTAAGCAAACAAAAATTTTTATGATTTATTTATTACAGCGATCCCTTTAACATAGTCCCCTGCAAAAAATAGTGTTAAATCTAAAAAGAACACCCTACCATCCAGTCTAATAAGCAAGCAAACCTAGGCCTCAAGTCTAAAGTAATACACCACACAGACATGTGAAGCACAACACAAAAGATTAAAGAAAATCACAAAATGATCTAACCTAGATCTAGAGTCTGTGACCTAAATGATCTAGTGTGTGCAAAAGAGGGGTTTGTGTGGTAAGGCTTTGCTAGGCTCCTTTTATGTTCAAGTTTAAGTTTGAATTTGAATTTGTTTAATTTTTATATTTGGGTGGTTTCAATTCAAATGATTAAGTGATTAATTCTGACTTTTATTTCATTTTATTTTATTAAAGTTGTATAGGTTATCAAGAATGAGAAATAGAATGAATTTCATTTTTAGGTGAAACTCACTTTATTCCACATCCTAAATCCTAATGAAGTTTCCAAAATTCTAACTAAGATCCCTAAGTATCTTAATTAATCCTTTTGATGTTATTTATGTGTGGATTAGTTTTATGTTTCTTTTCTTTTTAGATTTGATTTAAATTATTTCATTTGTTTAAATTATGTTGTTTTGATTTAATTTGTTTGATTTGTTTCATTTTAATTTAATTTATGTGGGTTTCATTTGATTTATATTATGTTAATTTAAAGAGTTTTATTTTATTCAATTTAAGTTATTAAATTATGGGTTTGTAAGCTTAAGGTTTAAGTTCATTAATATGAATTAGTACCTTAGGTTTGTTCATGGATTAAGCTTAACCTAAAGTACTTAGGCTAATTATTTGATCTGATTTAATTTACCTAAGTTTCATAATCATTTTTTCAATTCATTAGAGATGAGTGGTTTCATTAAATTTTATTGATTCAGAGTTTAAGGATTAAGTTAATTAATAGTTTTCTTAACCTAAGGTTTTATTTTATTAATCTAAAATTGAATTTAATCACTTTAATTGACTTAGGATATTTAGGAAGTTCCTTAATAGTTTTCTGATGTTTGATTGAAATTTATTTGAACTACCTTTAATTTAATAGATTAATTAATTTCCTTAACCTATTATTTGATTAACATTGACCTAGAAATTAGAAATTTAATTACTCTTAATCCAAAGATTAATTATGATTGAAAATTTTGACAATTGAGGTTACATGCCAGTTTCAAAGGTTCGAAGTTTCATCTTGATTAGATTTGTAATTAGGGAGTAATTAAAGTTTTAATTATTTCATTAAAACGTAAATTAAGCCTAATTTATCGATATTCAGTTATGGGTTTTATTTTTCATAAATGCTTTGAAATGCCTTTCCAATGAGGGTTTATTCATAATTTTTTAGATCATTGGTTAATTTATTATGATTTAGTTAATTTCGGGTTATTTAATTGAATTATTTAATTTATTTAATTGCCTAATTAAGTCAACTTAAGGGTTATTAGGTTTCTTTAAGTTTAAGTAATGTTTTAATGTTCACTGAAGCTCATTAGGGTGATTTAAGGTTGTTAGATTAAAATTCCCTAATTATTTCATTAAGGATTAATTAATTTAATTAATTTAAGGGTTAAGCATATGAAAGTTCAATTTTCTTTGAATTCAGATAGAATTAAATCTGCAAAAAAATTGCCTAAGGTGTGTCTTATGCTTAATTTCATTTCCTCAAAGTTTCAAATTAATTGGATTATTAATTTTAGAGTAATTATGGTTTAATGTTTTTAAATTAAATCCAAATTAAAGGAAAAATACACAACTAAAAATTGAGGATTTTAATTTCCATGGATTCTTTTCATCAAGACAAATCCATAGAGCCTTTATTTTTATTTCTATGATTTATATTTATTTTTCTATGATTTTTAAAGTTTTCTATATTTTTTTAATTACTTTAAAATCATTACTTAATGGTTTTAAGTGAGGGGGTCCATGCGGCATGGAAGGCATGACATTCCAAGCATCTATCCGGCATGCTGGGTCGTGAGGATCCCATGGGGCGCTCCTCGAGTTATGTATGATGATCCTGGACCATCCGTTCAAAGATTGAATGGTCCAGATAGATCCCGTGGTTCCTAAAGACATGACTCATATGGTCTACCTAGATCTAGATCGTCCGATCCAAATAGAAGGATTGGACAGTCCGGAGACCATCTTCTTCCCTAAATGGCAAAATCCGATCACCATTGAGGGTTTTTCGTCAATCGATGGTGAATTACCCCTCAGTTTTGATCCCAAAATGATTAATGATCGAATTGGGATCAATCTAGATGGTTAGATCCATTTGGCATTCCAACTTTCTTTGAAAAGGCCCAAAATTGAAAGCTTGAAAAAAATAGGGGAGGATGTCAATGGAAAACTTAGATTCTGGTGATTTTTGGCCACGAGGTCGGTTCCATTAGCCTTAGATCAATGAAATGAAGTCATGGATGGAGTTTGGTGGCTTGTCTCCACATAATTTTCTTCCTTGACCGAGCTCCTTAGCTTAGATCTCGGCCTTGGTGGTTCTCGGCCTTGCCAGTGCCAAATGATTCGAGTAAGGGCTCAATTTGGATCACCTCGAGCCCTAGAATGTGTGTGTGACTTTAATTTGAGGTGAAACCCACTCCTTTGGATTTTACCATTAGAGGGGCTTCAGTTTTCAACTATTCATCACCTTGTTGGTGACAAATTGGCTGAGGATAGGTGTTGAGCATCTTCTCTAGCTCTGAGGAATATTTTGGAATGAATTTTGAGAGGAAATGAGCTTCCCTCCCTTGGTTTCCATGCATGTCCGAAAACTCACCTTCACCTCTTCTTCTCTTTTTCTCTTCTCTTCCCTTGGTTGGATCAAATGATGGCAAACCCTTGGAGGTTTCTTCCTTGCATTAATTATCTTGGGTGGTGGCTTTTGTTATTTTCTTTTTTATGGGAAGAGAGGGAGTGGGTGAGGTATTATTTGCATGGGAAGAAGGGAATTTGGGTTTTCCTTCTTCCTTTGGATTTTATTGATTATGACATCACCACATACCCCTTGACTAATTTGTGCTATCCATTTTAGGTTTATGAAAAAATACATTTGATTTGGGTTGGAGTTTGAGTCCAAATCAAGTGCATTGATTTTAGCTTGATCCAATTCAAAATCAATTCAAGGGTATTTGAAATTAAGTTTAATTTGGACTTTAATCATTTTGGGTTAATGATTATTGATTGTTGATTTGATTAATTGATTTTGAATTTAGATCTTTGAGTTGATCCTACTAAGCCAAATAGATTAGATCCAACCTAAGGTGGCTTACCTAGGTCACTAAGCATAGTGCCCTAATCATGAATTAGGAAAATCTTATTTGAGATTAGGATCTCCTAATTGCTAAATTAACCTCATCCAAAAATGAGGTCAATAGTGGCCTCTAACCCTAAGCATAATCCAAAATAGGCTAGGTGGACTTAGTTACTCATGTGTAGGGTGCTAAGTCCAATATATATGCTTGGGATTGTTTGGTTTGTTTAGCTAATCTCAATTTTGTAGGTGTTAGTTAGATTTACTTTCCCTTTTCATGTAATTTTGCAAATTAGGATTTGGAATGATTGTTATGGGGATTAGGATAAACATTGGTCATAAGACTATGTCTTATGTTCCATGTGAAGCCTTTAGAGCAAGCCACATCCCAAACAAGTCAAAAGGAAGAAAGAACTAAAATGAAGAAAGAACCAAATGAAGAAAAAAGAAGAATGAAGAATTAAGACCCCCCACAACATGAATTCATTTTTGTAATTAATTCATTTATCATTTGGGTTGTATAAGGGTAGAGCTCGGTTACGCAGCTTATTTTTGAGTTTACGCAAAGGAGCCCCACCACACTTGTCCACTTATTTTTTTGCACTAATTTTATAAATTGATTGATGTTTGTTTAACTTGTGCATTAAGATGACATGTTTTCCTAGTTTCTTCCTTACTTTGATCTATGTCCTGGATGCGATTAGGCTTTTAAGAAAATAAATAAATTTTCTATCCAACTAATCATCTCAAAACTAAAAATTAATAACTCATAACCTCATTTAAAGCCTAGGTTATAAAAACAAAATAAAAGATTTAGCAACCCCTTAGCTAGATGTTGTATGTTTCACATCATGCATATAAAATCATCTTGCTTCACTCTTGCTTATGGAGGGCATCCACCTTTGCCAAAGAACATGGCTTGACCTTTGAGAGCCATGGTGAAAATATACCTCCTTCTTGCTGATTTTAGCCCATAACCAATTTCTCATGCATTAGGCATATGAATCCCATAGCGTGTCAAATTAATTGTCCAAAAATGAAAATAAACTTAATAAAATTTGCATTAGACTAAGTCATGAGTTCATGCCCTACATGATCTAATCTCTGAGGGAGTGAGTTTAAGGACTTAACCTCTTTTCTAAATAAATAATAACCTAGCTATCTTGCAAAAGTATATGACTTTTCTACATGTACTTAAAATCATAGGAGGAGTTAGTTGGCCACCCCCAAGTGATTATAAGTCCAAACAGTTGGGTGGTTTATCTTCTCTTGTGGAGGTAAACTGTATATCCATTTTCACTTTAGATTTAGGTCATACTTTGGCCCTCACCAAAGCTCCCTAGATTTAGGATCGAGGTTACTCCTCTCCTTTGCGGGCTGCAAGCACAAATTATTACCTCTTAGCATTTCCATGAACTTATGTTGTGGAATTGTAAGCCCTAAATTTTTAATAAAAATTCAACTCAAATAAACAATTCTCCTCAATTTCAAAAATGTAAAGCCCAACCATAAGGATGCTTACTAGGCTTCTTAGTATCATGAGCATCCCCTACTCATCTCCTCTTAGTTTTGATAATAACTCCCTCCTCTTGATCAATCCCACTTGATCTTTTAAAAATAACCAATTGATTGATAATCCTATCTTTGAAATCTTTAGAGACAATGATCATTTACCTTAATCGAGAGTATTCTTAAGGAATCTCATTCCTTAAGATGTAATTAACTATGGGGCTTGCCTCCATAGGGAACTTAACAAATCCGATTTAAAATAAACTCTACTTTACTTTTCCATGTAAAGTGGGGGAAGAATCTCTGGTACATGTGAAGACCCATTGTCCTTAGGAGTCCTTATTACGTGATTAGGTTCATTGTAGGATGGTGACTTCTATCTTTGAGATAATATACTATTCCTCAATGTCATACCCAATCACCCTAATAAGAGTATATGCGGATCTACGTGGTGTCCAAACCAAAAGTATATTTCTATCTTCATTTTATCCACATAGATTGAAGATGGAAGTATATAAGAAATTTTTCACCACAGTTGGTTTCAGGGTCAATTGGGCTAGGTTGGGTCTAGTTGTCCAATTGAGGCTTTGATCAAGTTCAACAAGTGATTTATAATGAATTTGACCCATTGGTTGCATTTAATTTGGCTTAGACAAGATTTGACACATTTTGACTTTTTAGGTTAAGTTGGGTCAACTTGGGTCAAGTGGCCAATTTGGCTAGGTTGGGCTTAAATGATGACTTGGCCAAGTTCAAACATTGATCACAAACTAGTTTTGATCAATGGTTTCAATCAATTTAGCCTATGGTGGATTTTGGCTAGTTTAGGTTTCATTTTGGTTAAGTGTTGACTTGGTCAACCCTTAGGTTTGACTTGGTTTGACCCAATTTGAGTGATTGATAATCTCATGATGATTGTTGCTCACAATTTGAGGCTTAGGTGTGCTTAGTTCAATCCAATTTAGGTTGGATTAGATTTGGCTCAAAGGGGGTACTTTGGGTCAAGTGAGTCTAAGTGGGTCAATTGACTTGATCAAGGCTTGAATCAAGTTTGGTTGAACTCACATATGGACTTATGATTGAAATATAAATCCATTTACAAGTGGTTTAGAGTCAAATGGGGTTTGATTCATTTGACAATTTCAAGTTCAAAGGATGAACATGAGTTTGATTTGGGTTTGAGTTTTGAATTTAGTTTTGTCTATTTGAATTATATTTCATTTATATTTGTCAGTATAAATGAGAATATAAATGGGTTATGAAAAAAAATTTTGACTTTGAATTGATTTGGATTTGATTTGAGCTAAGTCCATAAGAAAGATCTGATTTGGATTGGATTTGATTTTGAATTGATTTGGAGTGGATTTGATTTGATTTGGATTTGATTTGAGCAAAATGACTTAGGAAAGATTTTAGATTTGGACTTGAGTTTTGTTTTGGTTATTTGAATTTATATTTCATTTATATTTGTGAATATATAAATGAGAAAGTAAATGAGTTATGAGAAAATTTCTTGAGTTTGAATTGATTTGGTTTTTATTTGAGCTAAGTCCATAAGATGAAATCAAAGTGACATAAGAAAGATTTTTTTGATTTGAAGTTGTTTTGAATTTGAAGTTTTACTTGAAAGAAGAGAGTAAGGATTTGGTTCAAACTATAGGGTGGGCAAGTTTTCCTAACACCCCAAGGCATAACCCATTCCTATAGCTAACTCTTCTAAGTCTCTAGGGTTAGGCTAAGTGTTCCCCTAATCACTAAGTGTCTTAAGACTAAGGAACTCTTAGTTTCTAAGAGGAGTCCTAGGTCTAAGATGAAGAGATTGAGAGCTCATTCTAAAAATGAGGTCAATAAAGGGTGCCCAATATGTGTGGTGTGACTGATAAGGTACACCACATGTATTGGTGTTGACCGAGATGATCTACAACATCGAACGATCACAAGTGCTAACAACAACGATCTACTCCTAAGCCAAGGTGTAGCATGAATCAAGAGCTTAGTGGAAATGCGACTCTACTCATGTCAAAGACATAAGAGAGTGAAGGAGGAATCCACTAGGGACAAAGTATGTAAACCTTCCACTAGGGGAAGAGGTTCAAGTCATCCTCTGGGGGATGAGAGGTTTGATTTGATTTGAGTCTCACTAGGGAGAAATTTGATTTGATTTATTGATTTAGGATTTTTTTAATTGTTTGATTTGACTCCATTGAGGGAGGAGGGTTGAATTTATTTAGTTTATTCAGTTTGATTCCACTTGGAAAGTTGATTGATTTGTTTTGAAGTTTTAAAGTTTGAAGTTGGAGTGATTCTTGTTGGTTTGTGGGACTGCACTGAGTAGGGGCCATGTTGGCCTTGATCTAATTTAAATTTATCAATCCAAAGGGGTAGTATACTAAGCACGTAGTAGGACTAGCCAACTAAAGAGTGACTTTAGTGTGCAACAATTGTACTAGGAAGAAAGCATAGTAGACTTACATCCTCTAAAGTAGGGATCTATCACTAGGGTGATCCATTGACTAGACAATGGATTGAACCCAACCTTAAGTTGACTATTGAGTGAATGATGCTGGGGGACTTAAATTAGATCAAAGATAGTTGAGATTAATTTCACTCTTTAGTTATTTTTGATGGATCCCATTGGTTTATGATGGACTGCACTGAGTAGGGGCCATGGGCCTTAGTCTAACACAGATTTACCAATCCAAAGGGAGTCTACCAACCACATAGTAGGACTAACCAACCAAAAAGTGTCTTTCAATTTGCAATGGTCGAGTTAACAAGAAAGCATGGGGACTCACATCTTCCAAAATAAGGAACCATTGAGGCAATCGGTTGCTTGTGTAATAAATCAAACCTGACCTAGGCTATTTGAGTGAATGTCACTGGGGGAGTTAAATCAACTCAAAGATAGTTAAGATTAATTTTATTCTTTTATTATTTTTGATGTATTCCATTGGTTTATGAGGGATCACTCTGAGAAGGAGCTTATATTAGCCTAGACCTATCTTAGATTTACTGAACCAAAGGAAGTAGCTTCTCGACTGAGGGGAGAACTATCCAACCAAAGGAGTGCCTTTCAGTTTGCAATGATAAATTCGGGGGAAGAAAGCATGGGGACTCACATCTTCCACTATAAAAGACCACTAGGGTGATCGATTGCTTGAGGCAACAAATTGAACCCGACCTAGGGCTGCCCATCGATTTGCGATAGTCATGCAAGAAAGAATGCATAGTAGACTTATATCTTCTACAGCGGAAAGACCACAGGGGTAACCTATTTATGGAAAATTGATTGAGCTTGACCTAAAGGTGACTATGGAGGGAGTACCAAACTTATCCATGTAGTGTGATTCCTATAGGGAGTTCTTCAAGAAAGATAGGATGCCGCCTAGGAGAGGGGCCCTTTGGGGGCTTAAATTCTTAATCCACAAGAAAATAGATTTGTTTATTTATTTTACTTATTTATCATGGAGCTATGTTGGTTTGTGAGAGATCATACTAAGAAAGAGCTTATATTAGCATAGACCTATCTCAAATTTACTGAACCAAGGGAGAATCTGCACATCTGATAAATTCTCCAACCACAAGGGTGGCTACTTGAAAAGGGGGACTATCTAATCCAAAAGTAACTTGGGTAGTCTAAATGGAGTCTCAAAGGACGTGATCCAAATAGAGTGCCCACAGGTTAGGGGCCACTAAGGGCTTAATCCAACACCCTAGAGAAGATAATTTGCAATAGGTATTTTATGGCCAACTAAAATAGAAAGTATAGGGACTCACATATACCAAGAGTGATGTATCCACCGAGGGAGTTGCTGTCAGCATAGCGAACATCAACCAACCTAAGGTGCCCATTGGTTTGCGATAATTAGCCTAAGAAAAAAACTTAGGGACTCACACCCTCCTATAGCGGTTCTGATTGTCAAGATAGTCACCTTGCCTCAGTGTCCGACCTAGGGTGACTACGAGTGAATACATTTAATGGTCTTAAATCAACTGAAAAGTAGTCAAGAGGAAATGAGCCTCTAGGGGACTTACCCTAAACCTCAAATATACTCGACCTAGTTAGTGCATAGTGGTTAGTTCAAGAAGAAAGCATGGGGGCTCACATCTTTAAACAAAGGCAACATGAGGTGGCTTACTGGCTGGGTAGTAAAGTCTACCAAACTAATAAGGTGGTCCCTAGTTTGCAATTGTTAAGTCAGGAAGAAAGCATGGAGGCTCATATCCACCAGACAAATGACCACTGGGGTGATGTAGTAAGCAAAGCATAGCCAACCTAGAGCTAATGAGTGAGTGCCACAGGGGGCTTGCTCTCACATCAAAATAGCCTGAGACAAAAGACAAGTTTTTGTGCTTATTTTAAAGGGAATATGATGCCTCTTGGGTTCTCTTATACTTACCCTAAACACGCTTGGGCAATTTAATGAAATGGTGCCACGGATGGCAATTGAAATCTTAGTAAGAAAGGATGTCGCTTGGATTCTCTTACACCTAACTTTGTTATGCTAGTCAAAGTAGAATTCCTCTTGGGTTCTCTCACACTTATTCTAGTAGCACTTGGGAATTGTGTTTAATTGTGTTCATTGTGAAAGAGGGATAGGATGCCTCTTGGGATCTCTTACACCTACCATAAACACATCGCAAGACAAGTAAACAACACTTCGAAAGAAAAGAATATTTTGATGAGTTAGAATGAAAATTTATTCTTTTGATGATGATTATTTTCAAACATATTTTATGGGTAATACTTCTTCAAATAGATCCCATTAATTGGAAACATCAGGTGTTCCCATTTACAATTAATATGTTGATAGGATCCTCCTTGGTAGGCCTTCTCTATGACATAAGGGCCTTCCCAAGTGGGTTCAAAGTTGTCTCCCATCTTTCAAGGGGAAACAATTGGTCTCCTTAGGACTAATACAAGTTCTGCTTGAAAAGACCTAGCGCGGACCAGCTTGTTATGAGCTTGAATCATTTTGTCCTTGTATAACTTAAGGTTCTTGTACGCCTGTAAGGGTCTCTCCTCCAAACCTTTGAGCTCTTCTAACTTTGCATTCTGCTTGATAGTGATCTTGCTACCCAATGCTATCCTTAATGATGACAATTGAAATTCTAATGATAGAATGGCTTCAGAGTTGTACAATAAGGAGAATGGGGAAGGCTGAGTTGGAGTCCTATTTAAGGTGCAGTATGCCCACAAGGTTTCAACCAACTGCTCATCCCATTATCATTTTTTGTTGTCAAGCGTCTTCTTTAGTATTTGGATGAGAGTTTTGTTGAATGCTTCTACTAAGCCATTCACTCTGGGGTAGTAGATGGTGGAGTATCTCCAATCTATTGTGTCTTCTGGCAAAGTTGTTGATCTTGGTGCTTTTGAATATAGTACCATTATAATATATAATTCTTTGAGGCACCCCAAACCTATATACAATATAGTTTCTCAAAAACTGGAGCACATGCTGAGCTGTGACCTTTCTAAGTGGGATTGCCTCCACCCACTTGAAAAAGTAGTCGGTGGCAGCTAAGATGAACCGATGACCCTTGGAAGAAGGGGGATCGATAGGACCCATTATGTCAGTAAATGACCTTGAGGCCAATGTAGATGAAGAATGTTGGGTGGTTGATGTAAGACCACACCGTGCACTTGACATTGATGACATCTCATAGATACATCTATGTAATCTGTAATCATCGAAGGCTAGTAATATTCTAGTCTTTTGATCTTTGCTTTCATCTTTGGATTTGATGCACTCCACATAAACTTGAATGTACCTCGATTACAATCCTATGGGCTTCATGTTTGTCTAAACAAAGTAGCCACATTTGATTGAAGGACCATCATTACAGGGTGCCATCCACAAGAGCTTAGGAGAGAGCTCTTTATTTCACCTGATGGGCTTGTGACTTTTCTTGTGGTAGTTTGCTGGTGTTCAAGTAATCTATGAATGGTTGCCTCCAATCCAGCTCCTTGTCCTTATTAACAATGACAACATCTCCTTCAAGAGAAAGTCTCTCGATGAGTTCAACATCAATAAGGGATATGACTTGTTTTTGGACCCTTATTAGAATGGACTCATCTTCCAGACATGCCAATTCCTTAACAAGTTTAGCCAAAGCATCTGCTACCGTGTTCTCTGCTCAGGGTACCTTGTAAATTATGACTACAGAGATTTAGGCCAACAACTTGATGGTATACTCATGGTAATGACAAAGTTTAGGTTTGAGAACCTTGTAGGACCCGAAAATCTGGTTGATGACCAATTGAGAATCCCTGTAGATGTTGATGCTCTTGACACATACTATGATAGCTAACTCCAGACTGGCAATCAAAGCCTCATACTCAATTTCATTGTTGGTGCAGGGATTGGAGAGATAGTATGAGAATCTCATGACATCACATTCTATAGTTAAGAGAACTATTCCAACCCCTGCCTTCCTTGGAAGAGTAGATCATGGTTCTTCTCCTTTATGAAAGGAAGCTGCACCAACAAAATACATCTCCCAATGGCGGTTGTCAACCTCCCCTAAGTTCATGATCTGTTCATTAGGGAGATTGACACTAAGCAGAGAATCAGCAGGAAGTGGGTGTACTGCTAAGAACTTCGCTAGTGCTTGTCCTTTAATTGCATAAAGGGGTACAAATGTGATGTCAAACTATGAGAGGATCATGGACCAACATGCCAAATGTCTAGATAGTGTTGGTCATGTCATGAGATACTATAGTAGATTGATTGGAAATCAAGTTCTCCTTATGAGAAAGTATATAGTGTCGTAGCATTTGGGATGCAAAGATCAAAGCTAGGCAATGTTTCTCAATAGGTAGGTAGTTTGCTTCTACAAGGATCAAACAATGGATGAGGTAGTAGAGAGCACTCTCCTTCCCTTCATCGTTGGCTTTAACAAAGCAATCAGTCATCTAATAAAGGTAGAGGATGAGTGGCCTACCGGATGCTACTAGAATGGCCTTCACCAAATACGCTTGATATCTTCAAAGGCATGCCGACACTTATCATCCCACTTGAACTTGGCATCCTTTTTGACAAGTGCTAAAAATGGCTTGCATCACCTTGATAAGTTGGAGATAAAGCATCTTAGATACACTAACCATCCTTAGAAAGATCTGAGTTGAGTTAAACTTTTGAGAGGTGGCATTTCTAAGATAGCTTTGATATTTTCTAGATCTATTTCTATTCCCTGGTGTCAGACAACAAAACCAAGGAATTTCCCTAAAGCTACTCTGAATGAACACTTCAGGGAGTACATTTTGAGGTTAAATTATCTTAACAGTTCAAAAACTACTCTCAAGTCAAAGAGATCGTCTTCCTTTTCTCTACTTTTGACTACTAGATCATCAACCTAACACTCAACCTGATGATGAATGCGTTCATTGAAGATCTGAGTCGTGGCCCATTGGTATGTTGCACCAGCATTTTTAAGGCCGAAAGGCATGACCTAATAATAATAGATTCTCGGTGATTTGAAAAGAGCTTTTCATCTCGAGGGCCATCTTAATTTTGTTATAGATGGCCCATCCATGAAGGAGAATACTTCATGAGATGAGGTGATGTTCACCATTAATTCTGGTATATAAAGAGGAAACTCATCCTTAGGACACGCTTTGTTTAAGTCCCTGAAATTGACACATATGTGAATTTGGTCATTCTTCTTCTTAAGTAGCACGACACTAGCTAACTAGGTATTGTATTTTTCTTCCTTGATAAAACTAACATCGATTAGTTTCATGACTTCAAAAATGACATGTTGTTCAATTTTTAATCACATGCGTCTAGGAGCTTGATTGATTGGGTTAGCGTTAAGGTCTATTTCTAGTTTGTGGACTGCTATGTTAGGAGATAATCCAGGCATTTCTTCATAACTCCATGCAAATTAGTCCTTAAAATCATTTAATAGCCTAACTAAGTCATTAGTTTCTTATTCATTCAGCAATGAACTGATGTATGTCAGGCATGGATTTTCTTCTATCTCGTGGTTGATTTCATTAAGCTTGTCGATTGTTGAATGGATCTCCTCTTCAAATTTTGGCAGTGCATCTTTGATTTAGAGATCATTTGGATCATTTGAAGTTTCTCAACACACATTCTCATAAGTGCTAGTGTGGTGTGAAAAGAACCTATCAGACTCCAAATGATTGGTGACAACTAAACAATAATCATCATCATCGACTAGACCTATTGTACTGAATCCTAGACCTGATCTTGATTGTGCATCCCTGCCTCTGTTGTTCCATAGCTTTTCAAAGTATTCTAACCTATGCTTAGACCATGTATAAGGAATCAAACCCTTCTTTGCAAGATTAAGAACACAAGGTGAGTACCAATCAAAAGGTAATTCAATAATTTCTTTATATGAATCATCCTCAAGTTCTACATTAATATCTAGACTTGAGGATGATGATCCCAATAAGAATCTCTTTGGCTTTGCATTAATGAAAGACTTGGGGGCTTCCTTAACAACTAAACCTTTAACTTTTTGAGAGGAAAGTGGGTTAGAGCTAAGGTTCAAAACTGCTGCCTGATTGTTTCACATACACTTAATTTGAATACTTTACTTTGCTTGGAGGCCTGGTATTTATTGTTGTCTGGATCGAGTGTCACCTCTAATGAATCCGAGAGGTTTGCATGTCACATTAGACTCATCCTCTGAGTTAGATTCCAAGTCTATGTGAATAGTAGGGAACTCCTAGGAATTGGAACATAACCCCTATTGGTTGGTGGACAACCAGGGGGGTCTTCCACCTTAGAACTACCTCTATTTCTGCCTTTGCCTCTTCCTAGTGGAGGTTGAGTCATCTTACCCATATGACCATATGATGGAATAAATTGTGATTGGAATGTGATATTCGACTCTACTTCTTCCTTGATGTCCTTTTCTCATTCACTTGAACTTTCATTTTTCTTTTCTGTTTCTTTTTCTTTTTCTTTTTCTTCTTCTTCTTTCTCTTCTGTGTTTGAATTTTGACCAGGTTCACAAGAAAAGGTGTTTTGAGGAAGATAGTAAATCACATCTGCATATATCTCAACCTCTAACTTAAAATGGCTTTTCATCTCCTTTAAATTTAATCTCATCCTTCTCGAACTTGATGCACTAATGGAGGGAGGATGGAATCATCTTATTTTGATGTATCCAAGGCCTACGGAGCAAAGCAATGAACGAGGTATTCGAATTAATTATATAGAACTTGGCTTCAGTCTTCTAGTCACCTATCTCCAAAGGTAACACTATAGAACCTAAAACCTTCTTGCCTTGTTCATTGAATCATCTCAACATCATCAGATCTCCTCAGAGTGTGGAGATGTTGATACTCAAATAGGCAACGGTATTTAGACTCGTAATGTTCATCGATGCACCTTGATCAATAAGAACCCTTAAGAGTCTGAATCTATCCATGTCCACTATGATGTAAAGGGGACGATTTTGCTCCATGTTCCCCAAAAAAAGGTCTTCATCTGTGAAAGTGACTCCTTGGGCTTCTCTAAAATAATGTGCCTCCTCTCCAATGGTAATTAGATGAGCTAAGTACATCTCTGGATCAAGGAGAGCCTTGATTAATGATTCCCTCATCTTTTGGATAAGATATGGGCATCATATATGTTTAACTTAGATGGAAACTTTCTTAGGTGAGTCTTGACCTCATTTTTAGAATGAGCTCTCAACTCTTCCATCTTAGACATAAGACTTCTCTTAGACTTTAAGAGTTCCTTAGTCTTAAGACACATCTAGTGATTAGGTGAACACTCAACCTAGCCCTAGATACTTAAAAGAGTTAGCCATAGGAATAGGTCATGCCTTAGGGGTGTTAAGAAAATTTGTCTACCCTTAGCTTGAACCATTCCTCACCTTCCTTCCTTCAAGTCAAACCCCAAATCAATCTTATTTGATTTTATCCAAACTCAAATCAACTCCACCTGATTGAAATCTATCATTGAAACCCATGAATGAAATTCCTAACTACAAATCTTTCTTAGTCCTTAATTTCCCCCTTAAGGACTTAGCCAAAATCATCTTCAAATCAAATCAAATCCTTTAATATTTCTTATAATTCATTTATATTCTCATTTATATTCACATATATAAATAAAATATAAATTCAAACTAATCAAACTAAGCTCAAAATTCAAAATCATTTCATAAATTTTCCTAAGTCCTTTAAGTTTTCCTTCATGGACTTAGTCAAAATCAAATCTAAATCAATTCAAACTCATGAGATTTTCTCATAACTCATTTATATTCTCATTTATATTCACATATATAAATGAAATATAAATACAAATCAATCAAATCAAATCCAAAAATTAAATTCCAAATCCAAAATCCTTCTTAAGTCCTTAATCTCCCTTTTAAGGACTTATCCTAAATCAAGAGCAAATTCAAACCAATTCAAACTCATGGGATTTTCTCATAACTCATTTATATTCTCATTTATATTCACATATATAAATGAAATATAAATATAAATAAATCAAATATAAATCCAAAATTCAAATCCCTACTTCAAAATTTCCTAATTCCTTTTAATGGACTTAGCCTAAATCATGATCAAATCACTTCAAATCCTTAAAATTTTCTCATGATCCATTTATATTCTCATTTATATTCACATATATAAATGAAATATAAATTCAAACAATCAAAACCAATCCCAAAAATCAAACTCAAATCCACTCAGAATCCAACCTAAATCTTTCAAGTCAAATCTTGAACTTAACCAAATCAACTTCAAATCAAGCAAAACTCTTGATTTTCCTTCATGATTCAATCAACCCTACAATCATGAATTCAAATATATACAAACTTCAATCAATAAATCAAAATCCAATTCAAAAATCAAACTCCAAATCCATTTCATATTCTTCCTTTGAATATGAAATATCAAATGAATCAAAACCCATTTGACTTCAAACAACTTGCAAATGGATTTATGTTTCAATCATAAGTCCATATACAAGTTCATTCTAACTCAAATCAAGCTTTGACCAAGCCATTTGACCCACTTAGGCTCACTTGACCCAAAGTGACCTAAATTACCCTTATGAGCCAAATTCTAGTCCTAACCAAATTGGATTGAATCAAACTCACCTATGCCTCTCATCATGATCAACAATCATCATGGATGATCAATCAATCAAATTGGGTCAAACAAAGTCAAACCTAAGGGTTGACCAAGTCAACACTTAGCCAAAATGAAACCTAACATAGCCAAAATCCACCATAGGCCAAATTGATTAAAACCATTGATCTAAGTTCATTCATGAACAATATTTGAACTTGACCAAGTCAACATTTGAGCCTAACTTAGCCAAATTGGCCACTTGACCCAAGTTGACCCAACTTGACCTAAAAAGTCAAAATGTGTAAAAACTTGATCTAAGCCAAATTGATTGAAACCAATGGGTCAAGCTCATTCCAAATCACTTGTTGAACTTGACCAAAGCCTCAATTGGCCAACTAGACCTAACCTAGCCAATTGACTTGAACCCAACTTGACCTAAAGGGTCATGTTGAGCCAAATTCAAACTTAACCAAAATTGATTGGAAACAAAGATACCAATCCACTTCATATGACTAACCAAACCTAAACCTATCGATGACCTAGCTCAAATAGGTCAAATGGGTCAAATTGGTCAACTTGACCCATTTGACCTAAATGAAGTCATAATAGCCAAATTCAAACCTAAACCAAATTGAATCAAACTAAAGCAACAAAAACATTTTAAATGGTCATATGAACTTGACCCAACCCTTGATTTGACCTAATTTGACCTATTGGTCAACTTGACCCAAGTTGACCTATTTTCACCTAAATGGGTCAACATGAGCCAAACCATATCAAATGAACTCCAAATCCAATGAAACTTGGCCAAACCTATTTTATCAACATACCCAACATATTCAAATTAAAAAATTAGCCAAATGACCATTCTACCACTAAGCCATAGAACAAATTTTGGTCATATCCATGGAGAATTTGGTCAAGCCCTCTTCATATCAATTTGATACCATTCTAATAGCTCAAGTAGACCCTATGGAGGTTGGTGCACCGAACCCAATGGGTTTGGGTCAGTCCAATGGACCAAGGCCAAATCCGATCGCATGACTCAAATTGGCCAAATAGAAAACTTCCCTCCACTCAATTTGAAGCACATGGGAGGTTCCCAATCAACTCCTTAGCTCAAACCAACCATGTGCTAACTTTTAATAGCTCAAACAGCCCTCCCAATCTTGGCAATTGGATCAAAATGGCAAAGAGCTTCGTCCGCCCGATTATCATAGGGGAGATATACTCCCCTAATTCACTTCAATAGATGCTCTCGATAGTAAGAGAGATTGAGAGGAAGCATTCTTGAGTGTTCTAAGCTTCTAGAGGATTTGAATCTTGCATTTCATTTTTATCCTTTAAAAAATAGGGAAGTCCATTGAATTGCAAATTTCCTCTATACTCAAACTCACCAAATTCTTGCACACTCCATCGAGGTCAAGTCGAGCTTGCCTAACCTCTTCCCAAGCTCCAAAGGCAAGGGAGATCCACTTCAATCAAAGAGCTCACAAGGAGAGGAGGGGTGGTCATAGAGCAATCTACCAACCTGAGCTAATTCTTTCACCAAGCTCTCTCAACCGCACTAAGCTCCTCAAGAGAATCAGTGGGTGATCACCTCCGATGAGGTATGGCATTTTTTTATCACTAGACTTAAGGTGTGTTGATCCTTTGTGAAAGAAGGTGTAATGGCATGAAATTTTGATCATTGGATAGGATTGCCATTAGTGTTAGATGGTGTGTGCAATGTTTTATCCTAATCTGAGCTTAATCGAGCTTGAATCAAAGCCTAGAACATGGACAGTCCCCCTGGATCATAGGCTTTGGCAGGGATAGATCTCTAGTTGTCCATTCGCACATTTTGGATGGATGGTCGAGATTAAATATGCATTTAATATCTAATTTATCCTTTTAAAATCACAGGGTGATTCCTGGCCATTCAATTCTTAATTGAACGATGGGTATCAAACTGCATACTGCCGCTGCCACGCATGTGGTGATGAGATGTTTAAGTGGCCACTCCCTGCTCGATGCATGGAAAGTGCATGATCACACCGCCATGTGTCATGCGCGGATTAAGGGATTAATTAGGTTTAAATAATTTAATTAACCTCTAAGCTTTAAAATTCATATCTCTTCAAAGAACAATAAAAAAAATATGAGGTAAATTGACACTAAAAGATAATTCAATCTAGAATATTCTAAAATTAGTTTTAATGGATTTTGAATTGCATCCTTCTTTGATTTTTCCTTTTATTAGGAATCTTATTTTGTTAATTACTCCTTAATTAATCCACTGATTAATCCGAAACTTCTTGGATATATTTTGGAGGAAGACTTCTGCCTCCCTTAATTTTCTTGGGATTTAATGGTGGCTTAATTGGGGGAATTACAAATTCATTTCCTAATTACCCTCTTTATGTAATTAAAGATAATTAAGGGTTTGATTGGTATTTTAATTCTTTACTGCAGTTGATTAAGGTTTGATCCAGTGAATAAGAGGCTTAGGGAATAATTTTGGGATATTTCCCCTAAGCTATTCTCTAAACCCCTTTTTTATTTCCTAATCTTATCTTAATTAAGGGTTAATTCATTAATTATCCTCTTAATTAATTTTTAAAAATTCTAAAATCTTTCAGAACTTAACTAATCTACTTTGGGTAGATGCTTAGGTGTTCAAGAGCCTAAATTCAATTAAGGAAATCAAAACTCAACTATGTGTGAGGGTGTTTTGAAATTACTTAAGTTAAACCCTTAACTTAACCATTAATCATGAGCCAAATTGCATTAGGCCCTTTTCTAGGTGCATAATTTAAATTCCTTGTGAGTTTTATGTCATCTCATTGGCTCATAATTATTTGGTTAACTATGCTAAGGTGGTGTAGGTAAGGGTTAATTAACAAGTTTAATTCATACCTTAACCTAATCAAAATCTAAAATGAATCTAATCATCTAAAAATTAAACAAAAATGTCAAACAAATGTGGGAATGGGTTAAGAACAGGAAACTCAATTTACATTTTAAAATTTAATCAAACTCAAAATCAAATAAAAATCATACTAAATGAACTTTGATTTACTTTAAGCTTTCTAATTTCATAAGATTTGTCTTTAGGATTTAATTAAAGTGAATGTGTTTACATGCTTTCATTGCTTTAATTCTTTCCCAACATGCTAAATATGTATGTCATTTGGTTTCATGCTTCCATGCTTTTCAAAAATCAAATTTAAAATGAAAATGTTTACTTTATGTCAAAATTATATGTGTTGGCTAAAGTAAGAATATGAGTGACTATTATCATTATTAAATTCAAATTATTTTTAAAATATATGAATCAATTATAAAAATTGATAGTGTGTTACTGATATCTTAATTATAAGTTTTCATGTTAATAAAATATAAGGATGTGCTTAGTGTAGGTTTTCCTTCTCTTCTCTTTATATTGTTTTGAATAGGATTTGGCAAGATACATGGTTCATTTGAAAAGAACCTAACACTTGCCTAATTCCATATCCTATTCACTCCTATACTATCACTTAAGAAGGATACCTATGCTTGCACATATAAATTGCATAAACAAAATAAATCAAATAATACAAACTTTTGCATTCTTTTTTTTCCATTCATTTCTTTTGTACAGATGTTTGTGTTTAAGGAAAGTGGTATATTAGTCTAGACAACCCCCAGGTTGTGAGGATTTAAGTAGCCCTAAGTAGGTCTTGTACCTTACACCTCTGGTTAATAATAGCACTGTACTCACTTATGTCTTTCTTACTTTCATGTGTACATGTCAAAATTGGATAAGAAATTCCTTTTCTACTTAGTGAAAATCATGCATCATAAACTTTCAAATTCCCTTAAATGAATTACTTAACATGCATCATAAAGTGTGTTTAACATTCTCATTTGTATGTATAGATATTCTTAGGACTCATTCATATGCATGTTATAGATGTTGGGAAAGAAATGAAGTGATGTATGTTTTGTGGATTTAGTTCATTTTAGTTAATCTTAATTGAATAGGTTTATTTAGAGTTCATCTAAGCTTAGGATTAATTAAAACACTTAATCAAAACATTCACTAAATAAAACTAAAAATATGAATCCACTTTAGAAATTACTTTAGGAAGGGAAAGAGAAGTTCTCTCTCTTTCCCTCTTTATAACTTAGTAATTAATGGATTCACTTGAACAATCAAAACATGAAATAAAATTAAACCAAAATAATTAAATAACTTAAATGAAACCTCCTCTGTTGAACATTCACACTTAGAAAATTCTAACTTAAAGCCATAGCTAAGCATATACCACACAAACCTCAAAACACACATTTCTAAGTCACCACTTCTAGCTTTAGGTTAGAGCATGATTTTGATGTTTTTTTATTTTATGATATATATTTTTAGACTATATGTTAGGATGTATGTGCATAGAATGAATGGCAGGAAAATCTTACTCTAACCATTATCTTATATAAGGTATTATGCTTAGGGGGCACTATAATCAATAAAAATATAAATACTTTTGTTGTAGTGTGCTTATACCTAAGCAAAATAATAGTGTGGACTTATTCACCCATGTGTAGGGTGATAAGTCCAATATACATGCTTGGTATTTTGTGTGGTTTATTTAGCTAACCTTTATTTTGCAGGTGTTAGCTAGAATTACTTTTCCTTTTCATGTAAATTTTTACAATTAGGATTTTGGAATGATTGTTATGGGGATTAGGATGAACATTGGTCATAAGATCTCATCTTATGGACCATGTGAAGCCTTTGGAGTATCGACCTTCCAACCATCCAAAAGAAGGAACCAAAGAAGAAAAAGAAGAAAAGAAGAATGAAAAATGAAGATGAATTCCTTAATTAATTTAATTCATTTGTAATTTAGGTAGGCTCTCTACCCAATTTATTTTTTGGGTTTGTATGATGGTGCTCGACCACACTTGGTCTCCTATTCTTATATGATTAGCTTCATAAATTGATTGATGATTTGTTTAGCTTATGCATTAAGTGGCATCTTTTCCTAGTTTCTTGCTTTATGTATGGCTTGGATTAGGCTCTTAGGAAAATAAATCTTTTACCAAACTAACAACTCAAACCAAAAAATAAAGAACTCATAACCTCACCTAAAGCTTAAGCTTTAAAATCAAGATAAAAGAATTAGCAACCCCTTAGTGGATGAGTACTTCTTTTACAATATCATGCACAACATCATCTTATTTCACTCTTGATTAGAGGGCTTCCATCTTTTCCAGAGAAACTTGGCTTGACCTTTGAGAGCCATGATGGCAACACACCTCCCCTTCTCGTTGATTTTGGCCTATAACCTTATTTCTCAAGCATTAAGAATATCAATCTTATTAGCTAGAGTGAAAATAATTGTCCAAAAATGAAAATAAAATGAAATATGAATTGTAATAAATTTAGGTCATTTGAAGCATACCCTTACATGATCTAGTCTCTTTAGAGAGTGAATTTAAGGACTTAGTCTCTTTCTAAATAAAAAATAGCCTAGCTATCTTGCATAAAGTATAAAACCTGCCTACATGTATTTAAAATCATAAGAGGAGTTAGTGCCCACCCCAGGGTGTAAGTTCAAGCAAAGTGATTTGTCTCTTATGGAGGCAAATAAAAATACCCATTTTTTGCCTTAGATTTAGGTTTTGGCCCTCCAAAGCTCCTAGATTTAGGTTAGAGATTGCTTCTCCTGCCATACATAAATCCTCATCTCTTAGGCATTTTCGTAATCTTGTGTTATAGAATCATAAGTCCTAAATTTCTAATGAAAAATTTAACTCAAACATATTAAATCAATTTTAAAAATATAAAGCCCAGCTATAGGATAGTTTGAGATGCTCGCTAGGCTTTCTAGCATCGTGGGCATCTCCTACTCATCTTCCTTTTGGCTTCGATAATAACTCTTTAATCAATCCCACTTGATCTTTAAAAAATGAACTAATCGATTGATAGTCCTTTCCTATTGAAATATTTGAAGACAATGATCATTTACCTTAATCGAGTATTCCTAAGGATCCCATCCCTTAGGATGTAATTAACTATCTTGCCCCTATGGAACTTAACAAACCCGTTTAAAATAAAGCTTTACTTTTCCATGTAAAGTAAAGAATCTATACATATGACCCATTATCTTTTGGAGTCCTTATTGAGGCGATTAAGTCCATTGTAGGGTGGTGACTTCTATCTCTCAAGATAGTACACCTCTCCTCAATGTGGTACCCGATCACCCTAATAAGAACATCTGCAGATCTACATGGTGTCCGACTAAAAAGGCATTATATTTTCATTTTCATTTATCTCTATTTCAAAGAAGGATAGATGAAGGCGGAGATATTGTTTCACCACAGATTTTTCTAGCGACTCCGCTGGGGATGGTTCCTCTTTCCATCTTTGGTAAATGATCATTATCTTCGAGTATCAATAGTGGATTTGTACTTTGGTATGAATCTGAGACCATCTTTCTTTCCATTGGCACTTAGCTTATTTCATTCTTAAGTTAAGTTAGCCAACATCTTTAGGTTTTAGGACCTCACCCTATGTTGGTCTTAAAACCCCTGTTGGGTTCTCCAATGGGTAAAAATAAAAAGAAAATATTTAAAGACTTCATCCTTATCATTTTTATGGTAAGGAAATATTCATTCTAAAATAATAAAGATAAAAAAATGCACATAATAAAATAATTTCCACAAAATTTTTTTAAATCACCCTCATCTAATAATTCTCGTAATTGTTGCATGTAGGAATTTTTAAAATGAAACTAATAATCGTTTCCAAAAGAAAAAATGAATATCTTCCTTCATTACATTTTGATGAAGGTTTCACTTTCAAAATAAAATGAATAATCATCTTTCCAAAAATCAAAATCAAAATTTAAAATAAAATTTTCAAAAAGCGCACATGAACCTTTCCATTCAATACACTCACATTTTGAATGAAGTTTCATTTCATAAAATTAAATTTTTCAAAACACATATGAACATCTTCATTTAATATACTCAAATTTATTGAATGAAGATTTCATTCAACTAAAAATATCATTTGGAAATCCCACTTAAACATATCCATATATGATTGTTGAATTCTCTTTAAAAAAGCAATAATCACACACAAAATAAATTTTACATTTCAAAATAAGATTGATTTCCATTACATACACAAATTTGTTGAATGGTCCTCTTTTCAAAATTAAAACTTGACAATCATATTTTCAAAATTCAAACACTTTTGGAACTTCATTTAGCATACTAAATTTGCTAAGTTAAATCTCCAAATCTAAAATCAAAAATTTTCAAACACATTTGGAACTTCATTTAGCATACTCAAATTTGCTAAGTGAAGTCTCCAAATCCAAAATCAAAAATTTTCAAACACATTTGGAACTTCATTTAGCATACTCAAATTTGCTAAGTGAAGTCTCAAAATCCAAAATTTTTAAACACAGTTGGAACTTCATTTAGCATACACAAATTTTCTAAGTGAAGTCTCCAAATTCAAAATAAAAAAAAAAATTCAAACACATTTTAGAACCTCATTTAGCATAATCAATTTTTTTAAGTGAAGTCTCCAAATTCAAAACCCAAAAAAATTTTCAAGCACCTTTGGAACTTCATTCTTTAGCATACCAAATTTGCTAAAGAGAAGTTTCCATGTTTCAAAGCCAAATAAAAAAAATTGAACACATCTTTTGGAATTCCATTTAGCATACTCAAATTTGCTAAGTGAAATTTTCATTTCACAAAAATTAAGTGGAACTTCATCTTTAGCATACCATATTTGCTAAAGTAAAGTCTCCACTTTCAATCAAAAATAAATCAAAAACAAAAATGAAACCCATTAAGATTCCCTTAGCATACTAAATTTACTAAGGATCCTACTTTTCCAAAAAAAGTCAAAACTTCCAGAAATAAATGAAACACTTAGGATTTTCTTAGCATACCCAAATTTGCTAAGAATCCTATTTTCAAAAATCAAACAAAATACACTTGGGTTCTTCACTTAGCATACTTAAATTTGCTAAGTAGGAATTCCCATCTTCAAAATCAAACAACAATTCACAAAAAGAAACAATTATTTTCAAACACTTCACTTAGCATACCCAAATTTGCTAAGTAAAATTCCAAAATCATCAATAAAAAATAAATCAATTGGCCCTTACTTTAACATACCCAAATTTGTTAAAGGAAAGCCTCAATCAAAAGAAAATCTAAATTCAAACAAACATGAACCTATGGAAGCATCCTTCAAAATATTTGAATCCATCTTTCAACATACCTAAAAATTTGTTGAAGTTGGATTCATATTCAAAATTTCTCTTTCAATCAAATTTCTAAATCTTCTCAAATCCATTTGAACCCCACTTAACACTTCCAAGATGTTGGATGTGGGTTCAAATTTTCAATTCAAATTTAAAAAATCAACAAAGATAGAAATAAAATCCAAGCTCATTTCTATAGATTCTCACGCTTATAGACATACAACTTAGTTTTTTAGTCTTTTATTGATCAAATGGCGTCATAAAAATTTATTTTCACTTTCCTCATGGCATGGATTTGATTTGGACCAAGCCAACTTCCCGATTGGATCATACCCATCTTATCCATTTGGTAGGGATTTGAGACAGATTACATGTGAGGGCACTCCCCACATCAAGAGACCATGATGGCGGTAGAAGCGTCATCGGATTGATCTACCGATTTTGACATCTCCTCATTGAAGAGGAAAGAAGTGGCCCCCACCGCTTGAATGACAAGCACCAGTAGTTAGCCCCGGTTTCATTGTCCCTGAGGGCTAGCACCTCTCATCTGTACCCTCTAAGGTAAGGCTCCCATCTCGGGGATTGCCTCCCTACTTTGAGTATGGGTCCACTCCTCCCATCCTGACAGAAAAATTATGATCAAGATCACCACATGCAAGAGATGGAGGCAGCCGTTCAGGGAGTTTCCATTTTACTTCACCACTTAGTTACGAAACAGTTTCATCCTCTCCGTGAGAGGATGTTAGAGGATCGCATCACCTCCACCTCCATCATCGCCACCAGAGAAGGGTCATACACCGCCACCAGTAGGGAGCTTGATGCTCGAGTCAGAGCTCAATTTGACGAGATCCATCATCCCCCACAGCTGGGGAAACATATATCGTGAGAGGGCTAGAGGCTACATGCTCACACATTAAGGAGAGGAGTTGTTCCAGCCTTCGCACTTATTGATTTTCTAGCTCGACGTGCTACCCGCACCGACCATACTGACAACATCTTACTTACTAGGACCAGTAATTATAGGAGGACAACTCCTATTCATCGAGAGTCAATGGTGTCTCTACCACATCACTCTACCCCCCCATCACCCATCACACCCAGTCACATCTCCTTCCATCAAAGGCCATGAAGGCCATATCCGGGAGAAGCATACCCCATGGTGATCCACATCGAGGGATCCTACATCTACACCACTATGGTGAGGTCGAGCTCTCTGCCAACCTTCTACCCATTGGTGGTGAGGGAGTGGCCCGGCATAGTGGTCATCCCTTCACCAACTCCGCCATTCATGGATGTGGAGATGGTATTATTATAGATATGATGATAGCTAGCACCAACGATGAGGAACCCTAGAATGTCACCCTCATAGCTAGTGATAGTCGGAGTGTCTCTTCATCTAGTGAGTAGTACATAGGATTGACTCCCAAGTAGTGAGGTGGTGCCTCTGCAATGTGTGATCACACCCTAGATCATTTGTTCCATTCGTGACAGATCATTCTTAGGAGATAGTAGCACATTATCATGAGAGAAGGAGATTTTGGGGTATGATTGGTCAGATGAGGAGAAGGTCAACTTCGATCCCAATGAAGATGATTTATTAGGGGACTCAACTCATATGTATGGATACGAGGATTTCTTCAGGAGAAGGGCCATGGAAGGTGATGAGGTTGATTAGGAAGACACCACCCAATCAGCCTAACACCTCTGACATTAGTTGAGGCAAAAAGATGAGTAGATAGATAGGATGGCATGAAAGTTAGAGGACTTGTTAGCGCTTCAAAATAAGCCCCAAGTTCATCCTACTACAACATTAGTCACTGAGTTAGTGCATGTCTTGGACCCCAAGACCTTACCTCTGAGCAAGGTAGCACTAGCATGTATAGGAAGGTAGTGGAAAGTACCTTACAAGAAAAAAGACATAAAATCCATGGTTGAGCAAAGAAGTGAAGGAAGCTTTGGCTCAAGCCCGGGAGGATCATTGATTTCCAAAGGGTAGACCCTACCAAGGAATTCGATTCAATCCAATATCCCAAGGGTTTCGCCACCTTCCTTCAAAAGCTTTGATGGCAGTGGAAACCCAAGGCGACATAGCACACTTTAGGGCCAATTTGTTGACATCGGCGCAACATGCTTTACTTTTGTTTCTAAGAGCCTAGGATTGCTTTGATTGGTATGTTGAACTTCCCAATGATTCAGTAAAGACATTTGCTGAGTTGGAGTAACTCTTCATCAAGAGGTTTGCTGGAGCTCAACAAAGGGTTACTGTAGGTGATCTCATTATAGC
The DNA here is from genome assembly GCA_021442155.1 of Cymbidium sinense. Taxonomy (NCBI): domain Eukaryota; kingdom Viridiplantae; phylum Streptophyta; class Magnoliopsida; order Asparagales; family Orchidaceae; genus Cymbidium; species Cymbidium sinense. The sequence goes on along the minus strand of CM038220.1, from coordinate 30,522,772 downwards.
ACAATAACACCCAAGTGAGTCCCTTATTGATTATATTCTCCAATGGCATAACTTGAGTATGAAATGTGAGCTTTAGCTATCTGAAAAACATGCCATTGAGATTCTTATAAAGAATATCCATGGCCCGATCACCTTCATGCTTAAGGGCTTCACTATCAAAATATTTGAGAAGCTAATCAACAAGACAGCTAGTCTACATGGAGAGGCCAAATAGTTACCTTTTCAAGACCAGTTGCCTAAAGCAAAGCCACAAAAGGTCTATGAGAAGAAACCGAGAGTAGTGATAGTGGTAGATAAAGGGAAGCATCCAGCTAGAGATTAGTTTGAGAGACCATGACCTCAGCAGCCTCCACCTCCTTTACCACCACCGAGGTAGCTCTACCGGCCTCCACAGTAGTCTCCATGGCCAGCACCAATGCCTCCTCAGCCATACCACCAAAGGGCACATACCCGCTAGCTATGGTCCACCTACTCTTTAGATAAGTTAACAAACCTTATTCATTTAAGAGGGAGGTAATCAAGATCTTTAAGAATCTCTTAAAGAAGCTGATTTTAGCTACGAGCCTAGGAGATTGGGAAGTAGGAAAAGTCATGATCCAAACTTTTGCCCTACCACCATATGCTAGGCCATGTTTTGGAGGATTGCTTCACATTCAAGGATGGCTTGAACATAGCTTCAAGATGTAGTTATCCCAAAGGAATATTGTGGAACAACCATCTAGTTCCATTAGGGTAATCCTTGGGGATACATGTGATCCTTAAAACAAAGAAGGTTGGGATATATTTATCCAAAACCTCTAAGAAGATCATCAGAAGATCAAGAAGCTTTCCTCAGTGCCCGAGCTCAAACCTCCAACATCAAGGAAGGTTTGCAAGTTGCACCAACTAGGAAAGGGGAGCTCAAGAAGAAGCAAGAAGATGTCGCCGGGATAGCCCAAACCACCACCATGAAGTCCTCCAACTATTTCCACACCATTGACTTCTTCCACTTCTGCTAGCTCTTCTTCTTCTTCTACTAGTAGAACTCTTGTATCAGTGGATAAGGGCATCAAATCCCTTACCCCACTCACTTTACTTGATTTCTACTTTGTACCTTCAAACAAATCTAAGAAATTAAAGAATAAAGCTAGTTTGAATTACATCTTTATCACTTTTGATGGGTTGTCTTCTTCTATTTTTACTGATAACTCTTCAAGTCAAAATAACTATAATAATTCTGATCTTCCTCTTTTTGATTTAGAGTTGGACTTTCCTACTCAATTATGGGTTCACCTCTTGAGATAGACTTGGAATCATCTGATTTTGAGGTCCCATAGGAGAAGCAGGTGAGCGATGTGCGTAGAACCTTCCATTACCGCCACAAGAGATCACCAAGTCAACCTCCATAGTGGCAAGGTTCTACCTCCTAGCACCTCAAGATAGAGAAAAAGTCATTGGTAGAAGATCGAGAAGCCTCCACGGATGCTCCACCCTTGGATATGCTTGTGGAGGACCAGCCAAGGTGGACTACAATGTCCTTTCTCATCTAAGAAAGTCCATCTAAGCTAAGCATATGATGCCCTTGTCTTATCCAAAGAGATGAGGAATCACTAATCAAGGCTCTCCTTGATCTGAGATATGCTTAGCTCAACGCATAGTGAGGAGGCACATTACATAAAAGAAGCTCAAGGGATCACCTTCACAGATGAAGACCTTCTTGGGACTTGGAGCACAACCTCCTCTACATCACACATGGACGACAGTTCACTTGCCGAGTTCTCATGATTCATGTGCATCAATAAACATTATGAGTCTAAAGACCCTTACCTATTTGAGGATTGACACCTCTACACTCTGAGGAGATCGAATGATGTTGAGAGGATTCAATGAATAATATGAGTGAGCTTTAGGTTCTATAGTGTTACCTTTGGAGATAGGTGATTGGAAGACTGAAGCCAAGTTTTACATCATTGATTTGAATACTTCTTTCACTACTTTGCTTGTAGGCCTTGGATACATCAACAAGATCATTCCATCCTCCCTCCATCGTGCATCAAGTTTAAAAGATGGGATTGAATACCATGTCAATGGAGATGAAAACTATTTTTAGTTAAAGTGGTTAAAATTTATGAGGATGTGATCTACTATCTTCCTTAAAACACCATTTATCATGAACTTGGACAAAATTCAAACTCAAAATCAAAGTAAAAGGAAAAAAGAGAAAGAGAAGACAAAAGAAAAGAAAAAAAATGAAAATCCAAGTGAACAAGAAAGGGGAATTGAAGAAGATATAGATTCACATATTGCATTCCACTCATAGTTCATTCCATCATATGGACATGTGGGTAGGATGGCTCAACCTCCACTAGGGAGGTAGAAACAGAGGTAGCCTAGAGGTGGAAGACCCCTAGTTGGCCATCACCAACAGAGGTCATGTTCCCATAGAGTACCCTACTATTCACATAGACTTGGAATCCAGCTGAGGATGAGTCTAATGTGATTAGTATACTAGCCCAACCCCTCTCGTGGGTTCCATTGGAGGTGACTTTCGATCCGATAGAGATGAAGACCGTGCCTCCAAAAAGCAAAGTATTTGAATCGTTTATGTGAAACTATTAGCAGGGAACCTTAGCTCTAACCTCACTTACATCTTAGAAAGTTGAAGGTTTATAGAACTAAGTCTAAGTCTTCCAGGACATGAAGCGAAGAGGTTCTTTTTGGGATCATCATCCTCAAGTCCCAAAGTTGATGTAGAACTTGAGGAGGATACATTTAAAGAATTAATGGAATTACTTTTGACTTTTACTCATGTGTGTTCATAATCTTATATGAAAGGTTTAGTTCCTCATACATGGTCATGCGTGAGTATTTGAAAAGCTATGGAACAATATAGCAAGGAAGCACAATCAAGAGTAGGACTAGATTGCAATGGGTGACGATGAAGATTACTTAGTTGTTACCAATCATTTGGATTTTGATAGGTTCTTTTCACATAATACCAACTCTTATGAGAATGTGTGTTTAGAAATATCAGATGATCCAAATGATCTCCAAATCAAAGAGGCACCGCCAAAGTTTGAAGAGGAGATTCATTCAACAATTGACAAGCTTAAAGAAATCAACCTCGGGAAAGAAGAAAATCCACACCTGACATACATCAGTTTGTTGCTAAATGAAGAAGAAACCAATGACTTAGTTAGGCTATTGACTGAGTTTAAAGACTGCTTCACATGGAGTTATGAAGAGATGCTCAAATTATCTCCTAACATAGTAGTCCACAAGCTAGCAATAGATCCTAACGCTACCCCTATTAAGCAAGCTCCTAGATACGCGATTAGAAATTGAACAATAGGTCATTTCAAAGTCAAGAAATTGATTGATGCTGTTTCATCGGAAGAAAAATATCCTCGTTTAGTGTCATCCCAATTAAGAAGAAGAATGGCCAAATTCATATGTGTCAATTTTAGGGACTTAAACAAGGCATGTCCCAGGATGAGTTTCCTCTTCCTATACATTAATGGTGGACATCATTGCCTCATCTCATGCGGTCTTCTCTTTCATGGATGGGTCATCAGCTATAACCAAATCAAGATGTCTCACGAAGATGAAAGAAATACTACTTTTGAACCGTCAAATCTTATTATAAGGTCATGCCTTTCAGCCTTAAAAATGCTGGTGCTACATACAAATGGGCCATGACTCGGATCTTCAATGAACTCATCCATCATCAGGTTGAGTGCTATGTTGATGATCTAGTAGTCAGAAGCAGAGAAAAGGAAGACCATCTCTTTGACTTGAGAGTAGTTTTCGAATGGTTAAGATAATATAACCTCAAAATGAATCCCCTGAAGTGTGCATTCAGAGTAACTTTAGGGAAATTCCTTGGGTTTGTTAATCCACACAGGGGAATAGAAATAGTTCTTTAAAAGATTAAAACTATCTTAAAAATGCCACCTCCTAAAAGTTTAACTCAACTCAGATCCTTTCAAGGATGGGCATATCTAAGATGCTTTATCTCCAAATCGAGGAGATGCAAGCCATTTTCAACACTTGTCAAAAGGATGCCAAGTTCAAGTGGGATGACAAGTGTCGCATGCCTTTGAAGACATCAAGCGAGTATTTGGTGAAGGCAGTTCTAGCGACCCTATCGGCGAGCCACTCATCATCTACACTACTGCATTGGATGACTCTCTCGGTGCTCTATTGGCCCAAGCCAATGATGAAGGAAGGAGAATGCTCTCTACTACCTCAGTCATTATCTGATTCCTGTTGAAGCAAACTATCCACCTATTGAGAAACATTGCCTAGCTTTGATCTTTGCTTTCCAAAAGCTATGACATTATATGATTTCTCATAAGGTGAACTTGATCTCGAATAAATCCTAGTATCTCATGACACATGCTATCCGGATGTTTGGCATGATGGTCCATGATTCTCTCATAGTTTGATATCACATTGTACCCTCTGGTAAAAGGATAGGCACTAGCGATTTCTTAGCACACTTCTTGATTCTCACTTAGTGATGATCTCCCGATGAACAAATCATGAACTTGGGAGGCGACCGTCGATGGGAGATGTATTTTGATGGTGCGCTTCTTTTCATAAAGGGAAGCACCATGATCTACTCTATTCTCGAAAGATAGGGTAGGAATAGTCTCTAACTCCGTGATGTGATGAGATTCTCATACTATCTTTCCAACCCGCACCAACAATGAAGGCAGTATGAGGCTTTGATTATGATGAGTTAGCCATCACTATGTGTGTCAAGAGCATCAACATCTTTGGGGTTCTTAGTTGGTCATCAATCAGTTCGGTCCTACAAGGTTCTCCCAAGCCGTCATTACCATGAGTACCATGAAGTTGTTGGCCCAAATTCTTGAAGTCACCATCTACAAGGTTCCTTGAGCAGAGAATGTAGTAGCAGATGATTTGGCCAAACATGCCAAAGAGTTTGCATGTCTGAAAGATGAGTCCATTTCAATAAGGGTCTAAAATAGACAAGTCCTATCCCTTATTGATGTTGAACTTATCGAGAGACTTTCTCTTGAAGGGGAGGTTGCCATTCCCAAAATGGACAATGAGCTAGATTGAAGGCAACCGTTCATAGATTACTTGAACACCGACAAACTACCTCAAGAAAAGTCATAAGCCCATCAGGTGAAATAGAGAGCTCTCTCCTATGCTCTCATTGATGACACCCTATACTGATGGTCCTTTGAACAAATGTAGTTATGCTATTTAGACAAACATAAAGCCCATGGCATTGTAATCGAGGTACATTTAAGTCTATGCAGAGCACATTAATCCAATCCAAAGATGAAGACTAAGATCAAGTAGCTTGGATACTACTGGGCTTCGATGATTACAGAATGCATGGATGTAGCTAGAAATGCCATTAGTGTCAGGTACACGGTGTGGTCATCCACCAACCACCCAACATTCTACACCTTACATTGGCCTCATTTCGAGTGTTGGGATACTGACATTACGATCCGCCTTCTTCCAAGGGTAATCGGTTCATCTTAGCTGCCACTGACTACTTTTCCAAGTGGGTGGAAGCCATCCCACTCAGAGAGGTCACAGCTTAGCATATGCTTCAATTTTTCAGGAACCATATTGTATATAGGTTTAGGGTGCCTCGATAAATTATATCTGATAATGGTATTGCACTCAAAAGCACAAATATCAACAGCATTGCCAGAAAAAATGATATAGATTGGAGATACTCCACCATCTACTACCCCGGAGCAAATGGCTTAGCGAAAGCATTCAATAAAACTCTCATCCAGATATTAAAGAAGACACTTGTTGATAATAAATAATAGTGGAATGAGCAGTTGGTTGAAGCCTTGTGGGCATACCGCACCACTACCAAACTCAAGCTCAGTATACCCCATTTTCCTTAGTGTATGGATCTGAAGATGTTCTACCTTTAGAAGTTTAACTCCTGTCACTAAGGATAGCATTAGTTAGCAAGATCACTACAGAGCAAAATGCAGCGTGCTAGAACCTCGAGTTGTACAAGGCCAAAATGATTCAAGAACACAACAAGTTGGTCCACCCTAGGTCTTTGGAGTAAGATAACTTGTGTTAGTCCTAAGGAGACCAATTGTTGCCCGTCAAAAGATGGGAGGCAAGTTTGAACCCACTTGGGAAGGCCCCATGTCATAGAGAAGCCTACCAAGGAGGATCTTATCAGCTTATTGATTGTAAAGGGGAACACCCGATGCTTCCAATTAATGAGCTCTATCTAAAGAAATATTACCCATGAAATAAATCATGTTTGAAAATAATCATTGATAAAAGAAAAAATTTTGATTCCATTCATCAAATTTCTCTTCTTTCGAAGCATTATTTGCTTTTCTTGCGAATCCATCGTGATGTGTTTAGGGTAGGTGTAAGAGTCCCCTAGTGGCATCCTATCTCTCTTTCATACACAAAAAAATCTCGTGCTATTAGAATAGGTGTAAGAGAACACAGGCATCTATTTTGATTAACATAACTAAGTTAGGTGTGAGAGAACCAAGTAGCATCTTTCTTGGTGGGAATCTTTTGCCATCCATGGCACCATTTCATCAAACCCTAGTATGTTTAAGGTAGGTGTAAGAGTCTCCCAAAGGCATCCTATTCCTTTTAACACATGCAAACAAACACAAATCTTTTATCTCGAGCTATTTGATGTGGGAGCAAGCCCCTTGTGGAACTCACTCATTAGCTGCTCTAGGTCGAGTCTACATGCTACATTGCTAGTATGTTACCCCAGTGGCCATTTGTTTAGAAGATGTGAGTCCCCGAGCTTTCTTCCTAACTTGACCATTGCAAACCAATGAGCACCTTGTTAGTATGGTAGACTTCACTTGACCGGTAAGCTACCTCATGTTGACTTTTGTTTAAGAAGATGTGAGTCCCATGCTTTCTTCTTGAACTAGCATCATGTTCTAACTAGGTCAAATATATTTGAGGTTTAGGGTTAGCCCCACAGAGGCTCCTTTCCTCTTGACTATGTTTGAGTTGATATAAGTCCCCAGTGCATTCACTCAGTAGTCACCCTAGGTTGGATGGCACTTGTTGGTGAAGATAGACTATCCCAAATCAATTCGCTATAGGAGGATGTGAGTCCGAGCTTTCTTCTAGGCGATTGTTTACCCGCACCTTAGGTTATTTGATGTTCGCTATGATAATAGTGACTCACTTGGTGTATATACCACTCTTAGCAGATGTGAGTCCCTGAGCTTTCTCCTTGAGTTGGACACTGAATATCTATTGGATATATGACTAGCTATGTCATCTTCTCTAGGGTTCTGGATTAAGTCCTTAGCAGCCTCATCCCCTACAGGCACTCTATTTGGATCATATCCTTTGCGATCCCATTTAGACACTACTTGAGTTAATTATGGATTGGACAGTTCCCCTTTCTTAATAGCCACCTCTGCGGTTGGAAAATTTGTTCAGCGGATGCGCAGATTCTCCCTTAATTCAATAAATCTTAGATAAGTCTAGGCTGATATAAGCTCCTTCTTAGTTTGTTACCTCACAAACTAACAAGGTCCATGATAAACAAACTAAACAAAATAAATAAAATTAATTCACTTGTGGATTAGGAATTCAAAGCCCCCAAATGACCCTTTTTCTCAAGCAGGCATCCTATCTTTAGGGCATTGTTAGTAGAACTCCTTATAGGAATTGCCTGACTACCTGAGTTGAGATAAGTCCCCGGGTCATCACTCACTCCATAGTCACCCTTAGGTCAGGTTCAATCTATTTTGTTACAAGCAGGTTACCTCGTTAGTCATTCCACTTTAGAAGATATAAGACTATGATGCATTCTTTCCAGTATGATTATCGCAAGATGACGAGCAGCCCTAAGTTGGATTTGATTTGTTTCCCAAAGAAATTGATCACCCCAGTGGTCTTTTTCAGGTGGAAGATGTGAGTCCCTGAGCTTTCTTCCCTTGAATTCATCATTGCAAACTGAAAGACACTCCTTTGTTCAGATAGTTCTCCCATCAACCAAGAAGCTACTCTAGTTGGTTCAGTAAATCTAAGATAAGACTAGGCTGATATGAGCTCCTTCTCAGTATGAACCATCACAAACCAATAAAATCCATCCAAATAAATCTAAAAATGAAATTATTCTTGACTATCTTTGAGTTGATCTAAAGTCCCAGTATTCACTCAATAGTCGACTTAGGTTGGGTTCAATCTTTGTCTTCAATAGATTATCCCAAATGTCTCTACTTTGGAGGATGTAAGTCTACTATATTTTATTCCTAGTACATATGCTGCATATTAAAAGGCATCCCTTTGGTTGGCTAGTCCTATTACATGTTTAGCAGACTACCCCTTTAGATTGGTAAATCTAAAGTAGGTCTTGGCCTCCATGGCTCTTACTTAGTGCAATCTATCGCAAACCAATAGGGCTTATCTCAAAAATTTAAACCTAACAAAATCGAAACAAATTCAACCCTGGAAATTTCTCCTCAGAGAAATCAAATCAAATCTCCTTATGGATGACTTGAACCTTCCCTTTGGAAGGTTCATACTCTATCCCTAATGGATTCCTCCTTTCCTCTCTTATGTCCTTGACATAAGTAGTGCCACATTGCACTAAGCTTTGTATTCTTTCTACACCTTGGGTTAAGGATAGATTATTTATGTTAGTGCTTGTGATCTTTTGGTGTTGTTGATCATTTCGTTCACCAATATGTGCGGTGTTCCTTGTCAGTCACACCACACCTATTGGGCACCTTTTATTGACCTCATTTTTAGAATGAGCTCTCAACCCTTCCATCTTATACATAAGACTTCTCTTAGCCTTTAAGAGTTTCTTAGTCTTAAGACACATCTAGTGATTAGGTGGACACTCAACCTAGTCATAGAGACTTGAGAGTTAGCCATAGGAATAGGTCATGCCTTAGGGGTGTTAGGAAAATTTGCCTACCCTTAGCTTGAACCATTCCTCACCTTCCTTCCTTCAAATCAAACTCCAAATCAATCTTATTTGATTTTCTCCAAACTCAAATCAACTCCACATGATTGAAATCCATGATTGAAATCTATCATTGAAACCCATGAATGAAATTCCTAAGTCCAAATCTTTCTTAAGACCTTAATTTCCCCCTTAAGGGCTTAACCAAAATCATCTTAAAATCAAATAAAATCCTTGAATCTTTCATATAATTAATTTATATTCTCATTTATATTCACATATATAAATGAAATATAAATTCAAATCAATCAAATTAAACTCAAAATTCAAAATCAATTCATAAATTTCCTTAAGTCCTTTAAGTTTTCCGTCAAGGACTTAGCCAAAATCAAATCTAAATCAATTCAAACTCATGGGATTTTCTCATTACTCATTTGTATTTACATATATAAATGAAATATAAATACAAATCAATCAAATCAAATCAAAAAATTAAATTCCAAATCCAAAATCCTTCTAAGTCCTTAATTCCTTTTGGACTTAGCCTAAATCAAATCAAATTCAAACCAATTCAAACTCATGGGATTTCTCATAACTCATTTATATTCTCATTTATATTCACATATATAAATGAAATATAAATATAAATCAATCAAATCTAAATCCAAATTGAAATCCACTCAAAATTTCCAAAGTCCTTTAAATTTCTTTTAATGGACTTAGCCAAATCATGATCAAATCACTTTCAAACTTTCTCTGATCATTTATATTCTCATTTATATTCACATATTAAATGAAATATAAATTCAAACAATCAAAACCAATCCAAAATCAAACTCAAATCCAAATCCTAAGCCTTTCAATCAAAATTAACTAGTCAACTTCAAATCAAGCAAAACTCTTGATTTTCCTTTATGATTCAATCAAACCTGCAATCATGAATCCAAATATAAATACAAAATTCAATCACTAAATCAAAATCCAATTAAAAAATCAAACTCCAAATCCATTCATATTCTTCCTTTGAGTATGAAATTGTCAAATGAATCAAGGCCCATTTGGCTTCAAACCACTTGCAAATAGATTTATATTTCAATCATAAGTCCATATACAAGTTCAATCAAACTCAAATCAAGCTTTGACCAAGCCATTTGACCCACTTAGGCTCACTTGACCCAAAGTGACCTAAAGTACCCTTATGAGCCAAATTCTAATCCTAACCAAATTGGATTGAATCAAACTCACCTATGCCTCTCATCATGATCAACAATCATCATGGGATGATCAATCAATCAAATTGGGTCAAACCAAGTCAAACCTAAGGGTTGATTAAGTCAACACTTAGCTAAAATGAAACTTAACATAACCAAAATTGACCATAGGATAAATTGATTAAAACCATTGATCTAAGTTCATTCATGAATAATGTTTGAACTTGACCAAGTCAACATTTGAGCCTAACCTAGCCCAATTGGCGACCCAAGTTGACCCAACTTGACCTAAAAGGTCAAAATGTGTCAAAACTTGATCTAAGCCAAATTGATTGAAATCAATGGGTCAAGTTCATTCCAAATCACTTGAACTTGACCAAAGCCTCAATTAGCAAACTAGACCTAGCCCAATTGACCTTGAAACTAACTTGACCTAAAGGGTCATGTTGAGCCAAATTCAAACTTAACCAAAATTGATTGGAAATAAAGATACCAATCCACTTCATATAACTAACCAAACCTAAAACCTGACTACCTCAAATAGGTCAAATGGGTCAAATTAGTCAACTTGACCCATTTGACCTAAATGAAGTCATATGAGCCAAATTCAAACCTAAACCAAATTGAATCAAACCAAAGCCACCAAAATATTTCAATTGGTCAAATGAACTTTTCCCAACCCTTGGTTTGACCCAATTTGACCAATTGGTCAACTTGACCCAAGTAGACCCATTTTGACCTAAATGGGTCAACATGAGCCAAACAATATCAAATGAACTCCAAATCAAATGAAACTTGGCCAAACCTATTTTCTCAACATACTAAACATATTAAAATTCAAAAATCAGCCAAATGACTATTCTACCCCTAAGTCATATAACAAATTTTGGTCAAATCTATGGGAAATTTGGTTAAGCCCTCTTCATATCAACTTGATACCTTCCAAATAGGTCAAGTAGACCCTATGGAGGGTGGTGCACCCAACCTAATGGGTTTGGTCAGCCCAAATGGACCCAAGGCCATAATCAAGCACATGGCTCAAATTGGCCAAATATAAAACTTCCCACCACTCAATTTGAAGCAAATGGGAGGTCACCAATCCACTCCTTAGCTCAAATCGACCATGTGCCAACCTCTAATAGCTCAAAAAACCCTCTCAATCTTGGCAAGTGGATTAAAATGGCAAAGAGTACTTCGATCGTCCAATTGCCATAGGGGGAGATATACTCCCCCTAATTGACTTTAATTTTCAAATGCTCACTATCGATTGAGTAAGAGAGATTGAGATGAAGCATTCTTGAGTGTTCCTAAGCTTCCTAGGTGGGATTTGAATCTTACATTTATCGATTTCCATCCTTTGAAAATAAGGGAAGTCCATTAAATTTAATTTCCACCTCATACTCAAACTCCACCAAATTCACTTTGCACTCCATCAAGGGTCAAGTCGCTTGCCCAACCTCTTTCCAATCCAAAGGCAAGGGAGATCCACTTCTATCAAAGCGAGCTCAGGAGGAGGGGTTGGTCCATAGAGTAACCTACACCAACCAGAGCTAATTCTTTTTATAGCTTCATCCCACGGATGAAGCTCTCCAAGGAATCGAGCATGTGATCACCTTCGGTGAGGTATGGCATTTTTTTATCATTAGACTTAAGGTGTGTTAGTCCTTTATGAAAGAAAATGTAATGGAATGAAATTTTGACCGTTGGATAGGATTTCCATTAGTGTTAGATGTTGTGAGCAAAGTTTTATCCTAATCAAATCAATCAGCTTGGATCAAGCCTAGAATGATGGGTCCCCATGGATCACAAGCTTTTGTAGGGATAGATCTATGGTCATCCATGCGCACATTTTGGATGGACAACCGAGATTAAACACACTTTTTATGTCGGATTCATCCTTTTAAAACCACTGGGTGATTCCTAGTCGTTCGATCCTTGATCGAACGATAGGTATCAAACCACGTACAGTCGCTGCCATGCATGTAGTGATGGGACGTTTAATTGGCCACTCCCCGCTCAACGCATGGAAAGTGCACATAACCATCATCACCGCGTGTCTTATTGTGGATTAAGGGATTTAATTAGGTTTTAAATAATCTTAGTTAACCCGCTAGGCTTTAAAAATTCATATCTCTTCAAAGAAAAATAAAAAAATATGAGGTAAATTACCACTGAAAGATAATTCAATTTAGAATATTTTAAAATCAGTTTTAATAGATTTTAAATTATATCTTTCTCTGATTTTGCCTTTTATTGGAAATCATATTTTCCTAATCACTCCTTAATTAATTCACTGATTAATCCCAAACTTCTTGGGTATATTTTGAGGGATGATTTCTACCTCCCCTAATTTTCTTGGATTTTATTGGTGGCTTAACTGGAAGAATTGCAAATTCATTTCCTAATTACCCTCTTTATATAATTAAGAATAATTAAGGGTTTGATTAGTGTTTTAATCTTTTATTGAAGTTGATTATGGTTTGATCTAATGAATGGGAGGCTTAGGGAATAATTTTAGGGTATTCCCCATAAGCTATTCCCCAAACCCTTTTTTTTCTTTCCTAATCTTCTCTTAATTAAGGGTTAATTCATTAATTACTCTCTTAATTAATCTCTAAAAATTTCTAAAAAATCTAAAATCTTCCAGAACTTAACTAATCTACTTTGGGTAGATGCTTAGGTGTTTAGTGCCTAAGTTCAATTAAGGAAATCAGAACTCAACTCATATGTGTGAGGGGTGTTTTGAAATTACTTAAGTTAAACCCTTAGCTTATTAACCATTAATCATGAGCCAAATTGCATTAGGCTTCTTCCTAGGTGCATTGCAATTTAAATTCCTTGTGAGGTTTTGTCATCACATTGGCTCATAATTATTTGGTTAACTATGCTTGGTGTGTAAAGGGTTAATTAACATGTTTAATTTGTACCTTAACCTAATCAAAATCTAAAATGAATCTAATCATCAATTAAACAAAAATGTCAAACACATGTGGAATGGGTTAGAAACAGCAAATGCAACTCATATTTTCAAAATTTAATCAAACTCAAAATCAAACAAATATCATACTAAATGAACTTTGATTTATTTTAAGCTTTCTTATTTCATATGATTATTTTTAGGATTTAATTAGAGTGAATGTGTTTACTTGCTTTCATTGATTTAAATATTTCCCAACATGCTAAATATGTATGTCATTTGGTTTCATGCATCCATGCTTTTCAAAAATCAAATTTAAAATGAATGTTTACTTTATGACAAAATTGCAAGTATTGTCTAAAGTAAGAATATAGTGGCTATTATCACAATTAAATTCAAATTATTTTCAAAATATATCAATCAATTATCATAACTAAAAGTGTGTTACTTATATTATAATTATAAGTTTGCATGTGAATAAAATATAAGGATGTGCTTAGTGTAGGTTTTCCTTCTCTTCTCTTTAGTATAGTTTTGAATAGGATTTGGCAAGATAGATGATTCATTTGAAAAGAACCTAACACTTGCCTAATTTCATATCCTATTCATTCCTATACTATCACTTAAGAAGGATACCTATGCTTGCACATATAAATTGTATAAACAAAATAAATCAAATAATGCAAACTTTTGCATTCTTTCTTTTTCCATTCATTTATTTTGTACACATGTTTGTGTTTAAGGAAAGTGGTATATTAGTCTGGACAACATCGAGGTTGCGAGGCTTTAAGTAGCCCTAAGTAGGTCTTGTACCTTACACCTCTGGTTAACGATGGCGTTGTACTCACTTATTCCTTTCTTACCTTCATGTGTGCATGTCAAAATTGGATAAGAAATCCCTTTTCTACTTAATGAAAATCATACATTATAAACTTTCAAATTCCCTTAAATGAATTACTTAGTGTGTATCATAAAGTGTGTTAAAAATTCTCATTTGTGTGTATAGCTATGCTTAGGAGTTATTCATATGCATGTTATAGATGTTGGGAAAGAAATGAAGTGATGTATGTTTTGTGAATTTAGTTCATTTTACTTAATCTTAAAATGTCTTTCTTTTTGAATAAGTTTGTTTAGATTTCATCTAAACTTAGGATTAATTAAAACACTTAATCAAAACATTCACTAAACAAAACTAAAAATATGAATCCACTTTAGAAATTACTTAGGTTAGGAAAGGAAAGAGAAGTTTTCTTCTCTTTCCCTCTATTTATAACTTAGTAATTAATTGTAGGATTCACTTGAACTTAATCAAAACATGAAATAAAATCAACCCAAAATAATTAAACAACTTAAATGAAACCCTACTCTAAGTTGAACACCTTCACACTTAGAAAATTCTAACTTAAAGCCATAGCTAAGCATACCACACAAACCTCCTAAGCACACCCATTAGTCTAACCACAGTCTTCTACAGGGGATTGTGCTTAAGGGGTGCTGTAATAAGTAAAAATATAAATACTTTTGCTATGGAGATGCTTATAGCCCTAAGCATAATCCAATAGGTCAGGTGGACTTAGTCACCCATATGTGATGTGATAGTTCCAATATACATGCTTGGGATTTTATGCGGTTTGTTTAGCTAACCTTTATTTTGGAAGTGTTAGCTAAATTTACTTGTCCATTTCATGAAAATCTTTGCAATTAAGATTTTGGAATGATTGCTATGGGGATTAGGATGAACATTGGTCAAAAGATCTCATCTTATGTACCATGTGAAGCCTTTGGAGCATCCACCTTCCAACTATCCAAAAGAAGGAACCAAAGAAGAAAGAAGAAAAGAAGAACGAAGAAATGAAGCTTGAGGTCCTCCCCATAATAATGAATTTTTTGCTTAATTATAATTAATTTATTTGTAATCCAAGTTGTATAAGGGTAGAGCTTACCCAATTTATTTTTTTGGTTTGGTGCCCACACTTATTCTTATTCGCTTTATAAATTGATTGATGATTTTCTTAGCATGTGCTTTAAGTGACATCTTTTCTTTATTTATTTCTTTCTTTATGTATGGCTTGAATGTGGATTAGGCTCCTAGGAAAAAATAAATCTTTTACCAAATCTAATAACTCAAAACTAAAAATAAAGAACTCATAACCTCACCTAAAGCTTAGGCTAAATTTTAAGATAAAAGAATTAGCAACCCCTTAATTGGATGAGTGCTTTTACAATATCATGCACAACCACATCTTGTTTCACTCTTGATTGGAGGGCTTCCATCTTTTCCAGAGAAACTTGGCTTGACCTTTGAAAGCCATGGTGGAAACACACCTCCTCCCTTCTCGCTGATTTTGGCCAATAACCTTATTTCTCATGCATTAGGCATATGAATCCTATTAGCTATAATCAAAATAATTGTCCAAAAATGAAAAAAAATGAAATCAAAATTGCATTAAATTTAGGTCATTTGAAGCATATCGTTACATGATATAGTCTCTTTAGGGAGTGAGTTTAAGGACTTAGTCTCTTTCTAAATAAATAACAGCCTAGCTATCTTGCATAAAATATAAGACTTGCCCATATGTATTTAACACTGTAGGAGGAGTTAGTTGGTAGCCACCACCAGTTGTTAGTCTAAGCAGTCGGGTGGTTTGCCCTCTCTTGTGGAGGCAAACCAAATACCCATTTTTCACCTTAGATTTAGGTGGTGCTTTCGGCCCTCATAAAAGCTCCCTAGATTTAGGTTCTAAGATTGCTTCTTCCTTTCATGGACCATAAGCATAAATCCTCACCTCTTAGGCATTTCCATAATCTTGTGTTGTGGAATAATAAATCTTAAATTTCTAATGAAAAATTTAACTCAAACATGTTAAATCAATTTTAAAAATATAAAGCCCAACTATAAAATAGTTTGAGATACTCGTTAGGTTTCCTAGCATCGTGGGCATCTCCTACTCATCTTCCTTTTGGCTTCGATAATAACTCTTTCTTTGATCAATCCCACTTGATCTTCAAAAAATGAACTAATTGATTACTAGTCCTTTCCTATTGAAATCTTTGAAGACACAATCATCTACCTTAATCAAGAGCATTCTTAAGGGATCCCGTCCTTTAGGATGTAATTAACTATTGGGGCTTGCCAATGTAGAAAACTTAATGAACTTGATTTAAAATAAACCCTGCTTTACTTTTCCATGTAAAGTAGGGGAAGAATCTTTGGCACATATGTAGACCCATTGTCCTTAGGAGTTCTTGTTGAGGTGATTTAGTCCATTGTAGGGTGATGACTTCTATCTCTCGAGATAGTACACCTCTCCTCAATGTCATACCCGATCACCCTCAATAAGAACATCTACAGATCTATGTGGTGTCTAACCAAAAAGGTGTTATATTTTCATTTTCATTTATCTCTCTTTCAAAGAAGGATAAATGAAGGCAGATATATTATTTCACCACTAGTGAAGAGGACATTATAATCCACTATGGGCTGATCCTCCACAAGCATATCCAAGGGTGAAGCATCCTATGGAGGGGCTTCTCGATCATCTAAATCAATGACTTATTTTCCTCTGTCTTAAGGTGTTGCCCTAGGAGGTAGAACCTTGCCACTATGGAGGTTGACATCGGTGATCTCTTGTGGCAGGTTAGTGGAAGGTTCTACCTGCTCGTCAAGTTACCTATAGCTTCTCTCATGGGACCCTCAAAATCAGATGATTGCAAGTCTATCTCAAGAGGTAAACCCATAGTAGTCAGATAATGAAGATCCAACTCTGAATCAGAAGAGGGAAGATCAGAGTTGTTATAGTTGTTGTTTAGACTTGGAGAGTTTTTAGTAAGAGTAGAATTAGACAACCCATCAGAAGTGACACAAATATAATTCAAACTAGTTTTATTCCTTGATTTCTTGGATTTTAAAGTAGGTACATAGTAGAAGTCAAGTAAAGTAAGTGGGGTGAAGGATTTGATGCCCTCATCCACTGATACAAGATATCTACTAGAGAAAGAATTAGATAAAGTAGAAGTGTTCATTATAGTAGTAGCTGTAATTTTGGACTAGAGACTAGGCTCTGGTCGCTACTTATCTGGCTAGGTAGGTCAGCTACTACTAAGCTCCTACCTATCCTAAGTTGTCATGGATAACTTCCAAACCTTCCTTGATGTTGGAGGTTCGAGCTACCTCAGGCACCTTCAAGAAAAGTTTCTTGATTGGGGATACAATCTTCTTAGAGGTTTAGGATAAAGAGATATCCCAACCTTCTTTGGTTTTGAGAGGATCACAGTTATCCTTAAGGATTACCCTAATGGAACTGGATGATTATTTCATAAGATATTCCTTTGGGATAACTACAACACTTGTCTTGAAGCTATGTTCAAGCCAATCCTTGAATGTAAAGCAATCATGTAAAACATGACCTAGCCTGCAATGGTAGGAGAAAAAGTTAGGATCATTGCTTTTGGGGACTTCCTCCGCCTTCTAGGTTTGAGTGGCTGAAAATCAGGTTTCTTTAAGAGATTCTTAAATATTTTCCTAATTACCTCCCTCTTAAATTAATATGGTCTATTTAATTTATCCATAAGAGTGGGTGGATGGTAGCTACTTGGCGGTATGTGTACCGAAGCATCGATATGGTTGAGCAGACATAAGGCCATGGAGGCTGGAAGTCGTGATGGCCTCAATGGTGGTAGAGGAGGTGAAAGTGATGTCTATGGAGCTTGAGGTCTCTCATACTGCTTTTTAGCCGACTACTTCTCATTTTCTACTACTATCATTGCCCCTGACTTCTTCTCATAAGCTTATTACAGCTTTGGATTTGTTGATTGATCTAAAAAAGGCAACTATTTGGCTTCTCCTTATAATCTAGTTGCTTTGTTGATTAGTTTCTCAAATTTCTTCATGGTAAAACCTTTGAGCATGAAGGCGACAGGGCCATGAATATTCTTCAACAGAATCTCAATGGCATGCTATTCAGACAGATGTGATTCACATTTCATACTAAAATTGTGTAATCTGAGAATATAATCAATGAGGGACTCACCAGGGTCTTGTTGAGCTACAACGAGATCACCTACAATCACCCTTTAGAGCTTTAGCAAACCTCTTGATGAAGAGTTGCTCCAACTCAGCAAAAGTCATCATTGAACTGTTAGGAAGTTCAACGTACTAATCAAAGGCTATGCCCTCTAAGCTACTGACAAAAAATTTAAAGAGTAACACATCATCCACCGATTGCAATAGCTCAAAATGTCTTGGGTTCCCGCTATCATTTAAGCTCTTGAAAGAAGGTGGCATGAAACCCTTAGGATATTGGATGGCATTGAATTCCTTTGGGTAGGATCTACCCTTTAGAACCGATGATCCTCCTTGATCTTGAGCCAATTCTCTCACTTGCTGCTCAACCATAATTTTAATATCTTTTTATTGTATGGAGGTATTATCCACTACCTTTCTATACAAGCTGGTGCTACCTTGCTCTACTAGAGGTAAAGTCTTGGTTGGATCCAAGACATGCAACAACTCTGGCTAACTAGTCTCTATAATAGTAGGATGCACTTAGGGCTTGGTTTTGAAGTGCCAAAACTACTACTAGCAAGTCTTCAAGCCTCTTCCCCATCCTATATATTTGTTCATCCTTTTCTTAATTTGTTGTAAGAGGTGTTGGGTCGAGTGGGCAGTATTTCTTGCTCGGCCACATCACCTTCCAAGTTCTATCCCCTGCTGAATCCTCCAATAGATCATTTTCATTTGGATCAAAACTAACCTTCTCATCCTCTAGATCAGACCATCATATTCTAAGATCTTCTTCTTCTTCATAGATACTGAGCTACAATGTCGTCTAGGGATCGGTCCAACTAAATAGGTACAAAAGAACGAGGTTGGCCGATAATAGGATCACTGTCATGAGCAGATATACATCTAACCTCTGCTGCTACTGGAGAGTTAACCCAATGAGGGCTACACTTGGTAGAAGAAAGATGCTCCTAATTGTCACTGGATCTAGATGGAGTAGTACTCCTTGGAGGATCTATAGCCATAGGGACAACTGAACTGTCTCCTCCTCCCTCTACTGCTGCAATCTCTATAGCCTGCTATGGTGGTGGTGGTGATGGAATGACTACTATGCTCCATGATCGTCATTCCTTCCTCACCACAACTGGGGAAGAAGTTTGAACAGGAGAGCTCAGACTTGCTATAGTAGGTGGTGTAGATGGAATGGGATATCTTGGTTGTAGCCAGATCACTAGTGGCATTCTCTTCTCCCTAGATGCGGCCTTCATGTCCTTTGCTGGAACAGTGGATGCTGGAACATATACTAGAGGAGGTGGGCATGGAGTAGAGCAGTGTGGTGGAGGCACAACTGACTCTCCTTGGTTAGGAGCTCCTCTCCTTTGATGGGTAGTACCCGTTAATAAGATGTTCTCAGTATGATCGACATGAGTAGCACACTGATTGGGAAAGTCTATGAGGGTTGAAGAAGCTGATTGCTTGTTATACCTAATCTCTCCTTGTTAGTAATCTGTACTGATGTGTGGGCCTCCCTGGACCTCTCTTGTCGATGTGTCTACCCACACTGTGGAGGATAATTGATCTCAAATCAAATTGAGCCCAGACTGCATTTACTCACCTATTTCTGTAGAATGATTTAAGGCTGGCATACAACCTCCTCCTCTCACTGATGGGAGCCTGAAATTGTACTACTGGTGGGGGTGAAAAATGAAATTCTCCTAACATCCTCTCTATTAGATCCAAAGAGAGGGTGGAACTTGTTCTCCGTGATCAATGAGGAAACCATCCTAGGCAACTCCTCTACTGCAGACTAGGAAACTGGCACCAACTCCCTGTCTATGTGAGTATGATACCGCTTGATCATGCAGTTCTTATTTTGGCATTGAGTCTTGGTAGGTCGAGAAGTATGGGAACTAGACCCAATCTCGAAGGTAGAGGACACAATCCCTAGAATTAGGGGACCCTTCCCCTTGGAGGGAGCCAATGAGGGGGTGCTAGCCCGTACTAGGGCAGCAAGGGGAACAACTGGGCACACTAGCACTGGAACTGCTACTACTATGGAAACTGTCATAGCCTTCCTCTCCAGCAAGGGGATCTTTGAATCAGATGGTAACTCAACCTGGATGACCGGCTTCTACCCTATTACCATGCTCCTACTGACTGTCGTGAGGGTTGTCTCCTCACTTGTGATCCTAGCCTCCTCAAACCTCGGCCAAAATGGATGAGGTGGGCGAAATCAGACTGCAGGAGGCTGGCCCAATCCAAGGCCAAGTCCATCCTGAAAGTAAATGTAAAGACATACTCGCCATTTGAAACCAAGTGAATCAACTGAAACCGAAAGTGAAAGTCTGCAATATTGAAAACAAGTTTGAATCGATTTTGCTTTGTTGATTTTTTGAAATTTTCTATTTAGAATTTGAACCCACACTAAACAACTTAAAAGTGTTAAGTGAGGCTCAAATGAATTTGGAAAGATTTTGAGAATTGATTGGAAAGAGATTTTGAATGTAGAATCCATTTTCAATAATGGATTCTATATGTACGTTGAAAATGGGTTCAAAGATTTTGGAATTTAATGCTTCTATAGGTTCACATTTGAATTTTATTTTTTTTATTTTTTGGGGACCCTTCATTTAACAAATTTTACTATGTTAAAGTAAAGGGTCAATTGATTTTGTTTTGATTTGTGATTTTTGGAATTTACTCACTTAGCAAAGTTGGGTATGCTAGGTGAGGTGTTTGAAAATAATTTCTTCATTATTTTCTTGTTTGTGAATCATGTGTGAATTTAAAAATGGAATCCTCATTTAGAAAATTTGGGTATGCTAAATGAAGAATCCAAATGTGTTTGGTTTTTGAAGATTTTTTGAAAATAGGATTCTTAGAAAATTAAAGTATGCTAAGAAAACCCAAATGTGTTTTATTTTTGATGATTTTTTGAAAAAAAAGGATTCTTAGCAAATTTAATATACCAAAGAAATCCAAATGTGTTTTCATTTTCATGATTTTTGAAAAAATGGATTCTTAGCAAATTTAGGTATGCTAAGGCAATCCAAATGTGTTTCATGTTTTGATTTTTGAAAAGATGGTTCTTAGCAAATTTAGGTATGCTAAGGAAATCCAAATGTGTTTCATGTTTTTATTTTTGAAAAGAGGATTCTCTTACTTAGTAAATTAAGGTATGCTAGATAAGGGATCCATGTGTGTTTTAATTTTTATGATTTTGATTTTGAAAAGAGGATCTTCACTTAGCAAATTTGGGTATGTCAAATAAAAGATCCAAATGTTATTTCATTTTCATTTTGATTTTGATTTTTTGAAAAGAAGATCTTCACTTAGAAATTTGGGTATGCTAAATGAAAGTTCCCAAATGTTATTTCAACTTTGATTTTGATTTTTGAAAACAGGATCTTCACTTTAGCAAATTTGGGTATGCTAAATGAAATATCCAAATGTTGTTTCAATTTTGATTTTAATTTTGATTTTTATTTTTTTGAAAAGAGGAACTTCACTTAGCAAATTTAGTATGCTAAATGAAAGATCCAAATGTTGTTTCAATTTTGATTTTGAAAAGAGAATTCTTTACTTAGCAATTTTAAGTATGTTAAATAAAGGATCCATTTGTTGTTTGAATTTTGATTTTTGAAAAGATGATTGTTAATTTTGAAAAGATGATTATTGTTTCTGTTTTGAAAATGAAATCTTTATTCAAGAAATTGAATGAGGATGTTCATTTATGCTTTTAAAAATATGATTGTCGATTTTATTTTTGAAAATGAAATCTTCATCAACATAAATTGAGTGAAGATGTTCATTTGTGCTTTTGGAAAATATGATTGTTGGTTTTATTTTGAAAATGAAATCTTCATTCAACAAATTGAATGAAGATGTTCATTTGTGCTTTTGGGAAATATGATTTTTGGATATTATTATTATTATTCTTAGTTTTTGAAATGATCTTACATATAACAATCATGAAGATTGTTAGATGAGGGTGATTTATGAAAATTTTTGTGCAAATATTTTATTATGTGCATTTTGAAAAAGTGCTTTTTGGAAATTGATATATTTTTATAAAGGATTTATTTTCTTTATTTTTGGAATGAACCTTTTCTTACCATAAAAAATGGTAAAGAGGAAGTCTTTAGTTATTTCTTTTTATTTAAATTTTATTTTCACCCATTAGGGAACCTAACAGGGGTTTTAAGACCTTCATGGAATGAAGTCCTAAAACCTAAAGGATGTTGGCTAGCTTAGCTTAAGGATGAAATAAACTAAGTGTCAACAGAAAAGAAAGGCAGTCTTAGATTTGAATAAAATACAAACCCACCATCGATACATGGAGACAATGATTTTACCAAAGATGGAGAGAGGAACCATCCCCAGCGGAGTCACCAGAAAAATCTGTGGTAAAAATTTTATTTTTGTCTTCATCTATCTATTTGTTTGGGATAAATGAAAATAAAAATAAATGTCATCTTGTTGGGACACCATGCAGATCCGTAGATGTTCTTGCTAGGTTGATCAGGTACGACATTGAGGAATGATGTACTTCTCAAGAGATAGAAGTCAACATTCTACAATAGACCTAATCACCTTAATAAGGACTCCTAAGAACTATGGGTCTTCAGAATATACCAGAGATTATTCGCCTACTTTATATGGAAAAGTAAAGCTGGATTTATTTTAAACTGGGTTCATTAAGTTCCCTATGGTGGCAAGCCCCCATAGTTAATTACATCTTAAGGAATGAGATTCCTTAAGAATACTCTCGTTAAGGTAAATGATCATTGTCTCCAAAGATTTCAAAGATAGGACTATCAATCAATTGGTTTATTTTAAAAGATCAAGTGGGATTGATCAAGAGGAGGGAGTTATTATTGAAACTAAGAGAAGATAAGTGGGGGATGCTTATGATACTAGGAAGCCTAGTAAGCATCCCAAACTATCTTATGGTTGGACTTTATATTTTGAATTGAAGTGATCTATTTGTTTGAGTTGAATTTTCATTAGAAATCTAGGGCTTACAATTCCATAACACAAGATCATGGAAATACCTAAGAGGTGAGGATTTCTGCTCGTAGCCCATAAAGGGAAGTAGTGACCTCTGAACCTAAATCTAGGGAGCTTTGACGAGAGCCAAGGAACAACCTAAATCTAAGGCAAAAATGGGTATCTAGTTTGCCTCCATAAGAGAGGATAAACCACCCAAATGTTGGGACTTATAACCATCTTGGGGTGGCTGTCAACTGACTCCTCCTATGATTTTAAATACATGTAGGCAAGTCATATGCTTTTGCAAGATAGCTAGGTTGTTATTTATTTAGAAAGAGACTAAGTCTTTAAACACACTCCTTAAGAGACTAGATCATGTAGGGCATGATTAATGACTTAAATATAATACAAATTTTATTATATTTTATTTTTGATTTTTAGATAATTGATTTGACACAGGCTATGAGATTCATATGCCTAATGCATGAGAAATTAGATTATGGGCCAAAATCAGCAAAAAAAGGAGATGTGTTTCCACCATGGCTCTCAAAGGTCAAGCCAAGTTTCCTGACAAAGGTGGAAGCACTCCTTAACAAGAGTTAAACAAGATGCTTTTTATGTTGATGTGAAAATATACAACATCCAAATAAGGGTTGCTAAATCTTTTATCTTATTTTATAACCTAGGCTTTAGGTGAGGTTATGAGTTATTAATTTTTAGTTTTGAGTTGATTAATTGGATATATAATTTATTTTTCTAAGAGCCTAATCACATCCAGGCCATTCATCAAAGCAAGAAAGAAACTAGAAAAACATGCCATCTTAATACACAAGCTAAACAAACATCAAACAAATTATAAAGCTAGCACAAAAGAATAAGAAACCCAAAAAAATTGGGTAGCCAAGCTCTACACTTATACAACCTGGATTACAAATAAATTAATTACAATCAAGGAAAATTAAAGTTATGGGGGTTTTCATTCTTCATTCTTCATTTCTCCTTTCTTCTTTCTTCTTTTGGTTGGTTGGAAGGTGGCTGCTCTAGGATTCACATGATACATAAGACATAGCCTTATGACCAATGTTCATCCTAATCCCCATAATAATCATTCCAAATCTAATTGCAAAATTACATGAAAATAGAAAAAATAAATCTAACTAAAACCTACAAAACATAGATTAGTTAAACAAATCACACAATCCCAAGCATGTGTATGAATAAATTGGACTTAGCACCTCACACATGGGTAACCAAGTTCACCTGGCATATTTTGATTATGCTTAGGGGTATAAGCAACCTGCACAGTAAAAAATATTTATATTTTCATTACAGGGCCCCTTAAGCACAAGCCCTTGCATAAGACAATGATTAGACTAAGATCATCCTACCATTCAATTTACACACACACATCCTAACATCTAGACTAAAACATCACATCACAAAATAAAATTAAACATCAAACCATGCACCACCCTAACATAGGACTAGAAATGATGACTTAGCCTAATGTGACCACTTAAGGCTTGTGTGGTATGTCTTAGCTAGGCTTTAAGGTTAGAATTTTCTAAGTATGAAGAGATCAACTTAGAGGGTGGTTTCATTTAAGTGTTTTAGTTGATTTGATTTTATTTTATGATTTGATTTATTTTGAATGAACCTAGAATTAATTACTAAGTGTTGTAAAGAGAAAAAAAAGAGAAGAGAACTTCTCTTTCTTCCTACCTTAAGTAATTTCTAAAGTAGATTCATAAATGATTTTTGTTTAGTGAATGTTTTATTATGTGTTTTAATTAATCCTAAGTTTAGATTTTCCCTAAACAACTCTATTCAAAAAGAAAGGCATTTTAATATTAAGTAAAGTGAATTACTATCACAAAACACACAACACTTTATTTCTTTCCAACATGTCTAACATGCATATGGATGAATCCTAAGCATATCTATATATGCAAGTGAAAATATTAGCACACCTTAGTGATGAATACTAAGGGATGTTGCTTAAGAAAATTTGGGTGCTCCATCTCTGCATGATTTTGTTAAGTAGAAAAGAAAAGGGTTTTTTTATTCATCATTTATATGCACATTTACATGTATGAAAGACATAAGTGAGTATGGCACCATTATTTTCTACATTAGGGGTGTAAGGTACAAGACCTACTTGGGGCTCCATAAAGCCTCGCAACCCTAAGATGTCTAGACTAATATACCACTTTTGTTAAATACATGTGCATGTACAAAAGAAATGAATGGAAAAAAGAGTCATGCAAAAGGTTTATGTTTGTATGTTTGATTTGTTGGTGGTTTAATTAATGTGTAAGTGTGAGTATCCTTCTTTGTTAACAACATAGGAATGAATAGGAATGGATTTAAGCAACTGTTTGTTCTTTTCAAATGAACTATACATTTTGCAAATCATATTCAGAACTATGTTAAAAGAGAAGAGAAGGAAAAGTCACATAATGCACATCTTATATTATACTCACATGCAAGCTTATAAGTAATTATAAGTAGCATACCCTTCATTTGTAATGTTTGATTTAAAGGTTTTGAAAATAATTTTAGATTTAATAGTGATAATAGCCATTCATATTCTTACTTTAGCCAAAACATGCAATTTGATGTAAAGGAAATATTTCATTTTATTTTATTTTTCAAAAGACATGAATGCATGATTTTCATATGACATACATATTTAGCATGCTAGAAAAGAAATAAAGTGATGTAAGCATATCATTTCATTCACCTTAATTAATTCCTAAAGACAATCCTATAGAATAAGATCATTTAAATTGAATCAAAATTGTTTAAAGAAAATTTTAGTTTGTTTTGAATTTGAATTGATTTTAGGAAATGTGAAAAGATTTGCTGGTCCTAACCCATCTCCCACATGTGTATGTTGTTTTAGCTTAAATTTTTGAACCATTAGATTGATTTTATGTTTTATTTAGGTTAAGGTGTATATTAAGTTCATTAATTACCCCTTACCTACAACTCCTTAACATAATTATTCAAATAATTATGAGCCAATATATGATATGCAACCACATTGAATTTAAATCAGCAATGCACCCTAAGAAAGAAAGGGCCTAATGCAATTGGCACACAATTATTGATTAATTAAGCTAAGGGGTTTAATTAAGTACTTTCATAACCCTTCCCACACAAGTAGGTTGGATTTGATTTCCTTAAGCTTACTTAGGTTATTGAACACCAAAGTCTCTACCCAAGAGATGATTGATTAAGTGATTAAGTTTCTAGATTAATTTTTAATTTTAGAGTTTGGTTAATTAAGCTATTTTAATGAAATTATTAAATCATTAATCAATTTATAACATAATTAAGTTCTCATTCAAATGAAATAGACTTAGGACAAAATATTTGGAAAATGCATCCTAATCTCATTCCCTAAGTCTATCCACTATTTCAAGGTAATTAACAAATTTAATTAATGAATTTATCTTCATTTAATAGGTTAATTAATCATTTAACTGATTAAGGGAGTGATTAGAGATGAAATAAAAAATTACCTAAATTAATCCAATAATAAATTCTAAGAAAATCATGGGAAGTAGAGGTCATCTGACTAATTAACCATAGGAAATTTCAAATTAATTATTGGAATAATTAAGGAGAAATTAACATAATTATATCCCAATAAAACTCAAATTAAGATAATATCACTATTGAAAATCAATTAAAATTAATTTTATATTATTCCCCTTTGAATTATCTTTAAAATAAAGCTAAGTTTGCATTTTTCTAATTTTTCTATATTTAGTTATTTGTTTTTGAAGATTATGTGATTATTAGGTAATTAAATCCCTAATTATATCACTAATCTCTTCGGCACCACATGGACCATTGATGTAGTGTGCACTTTCCACATAGCATAATGAGATTCGTTATTTAATTTGCCACATCGGCTACATAGTCAATCGATGACGCTACACGCTTTCCATTGGACTGTCCGATCAAAGATTGAACGGTCAAGATTAAGCCTGCGGTATTAAAGGGATTAATCACGAGATCTAACATGGATTAATTGAGATCATCCATCCAAACACATGGGATGGATGGTCCATGATTCATCCCGGCCCTCACCTACGAGAGACGGCAATTGTCCATCCCTTAGGGCTTAATTGAGCTCACTTGAAAGTGGGGATTGAACACACACAATCTAGAGGTAAGAAGGAAGACATCCAATGGTTAAATTTGATTGAGATCACACTTCTCTTCACAAAGGACCAAAGAATTTATACACTAGGTTTAGTTTTGAAGCATGCCTCACCAGAGGCTATCACTGGCGCTCCCAACCATCGAGGTAGCTTGTATAGTGGAGATGAAGCCCTGTTGAAAGTTTGAAGGCTTGAGATTGAGTAGATCCTCCAATTGGCCAAGATGAGCTTTAAATGCTTGTGTCTTTGGTCTATACCCCTCTTCCCTTGGCTTGAACACTTGGAAGATGCTTTGGGTCAACTCGACTTGGTGCCTTGAAGGTGCTTGTAAGAGGAATTGGCTTTTGGTTGAGTGATGGATGAGTATGAATTTTCAATGAGCTCCCCTTTTTTTGGCTTTGAAGAAATCCGAAAATGGAGAAATCAAAATAGGTTGAGGAACCTTGGAGGAACTTGGAGAACGTTGCTCTGAGTTCCTATAGCTCAATCGAGCGTGAATGAATTAAATTCAAGTGGAATTAGGGGGAGTATATCTTCCCTTAGAAAGATTAGATGGTCGTGAGCCTGCCTTCCATTTTTGATCAATTGATCAGATTGATTGAGTTTGTTAGGTCATTTTGGATGCTATGTGATTCAATTTTGGCAGAGGGAGTAGAGGAATTTCCATGTGCTCATTTGAGTGGAGGAGTGATACCATGTGGAGAATTTCCTATTGGGTGGTCGATTTTGCCTTGGGTTGGGTTTGGCTGACCCAAACCCATTGGGTCATGTGCACCACACTCATTAGTGTCCACTTGGTCCACTAAGAGGGTGACAAGTGGCCATGAAAAGGATTTGACCAAATTCCAATGGAATTGGTCATAGGTTACTCCTTGACCTAGGGTAAAATGGTCATTTAGCTTTAATTTCAATTTGTATAGATTTAGAATCGTTTGAAACTAGGTTGATTCAAATTTCAATGAATTTGGAGTTGATTTGATATCATTTGGCTCACGTTGACCCATTTAGATCAAAATGGGTCAACTTGGGTTAAGTTGACCAATTGGTCAAATTGGATCAAACCAAGGGTTGGGTCAAGTTCATATGACCATTTGAAATATTTTGGTATCATTGGTTTGGTTCAATTTGGTTTATATTTGGATTTGGTTCATTTGATTTCATTTAGGTCAAATGGGTCAAGTTGACTTATTTGACCCATTTGACATAATTGGGCTAGGTAAGGGTTGGTTTAGGTTTAGTTGGTCATTTAAAATGTACAAGCTTTGGTTTCAATCAATTTTGGTATGGTTAAGTTTCAAGTTGATTTGACCTTTTAGGTCAAGTTGGGTTCATGGTCAATTAGGCTAGGTTGGTCTAGTCGGCCAATTGAGGCTTTGGTCAAGTTCAACAAGTAATTTAGAATGAATTTGATCCATTGGTTGCAATCAATTTGGCTTAGATCAAGATTTGTCATATTTTGACTTTTTAGGTCAAGTTGGGTCAACTTGGGTCAAGTGGCTAATTGGGTTAATTTGGGCTCAAATGATGACTTGGTCAAGTTCAAACATTGATCACAAACTGGTTTTGATTAATGGTTTCAATCAATTTGGCCTATGGTGATTTTGGCTAGTTTAGGATTCATTTTGGTTAAGTGTTGACTTGGTCAACCCTTAAGTTTGACTTAGTTTGACCTAATTTGAGTGATTGATCATCCCATGATGATTGTTTCTCACAATGTGAGCCTTAGGTGGGCTTAGTTCAATCCAATTTGGGTAAGATTAGAATTTGGCTTAAAGGGGGTTGGGTCACTTTGGGTCAAGTGAGCCTAAATGGGCCAATTGACTTGATCAAGACTTGAATCAAGTTTGGTTGAACTCATATTTGGACTTATGATTGAAATATAAATCCATTTACAAGTAGTCTGGAGTCAAATGGGTTTTGATTCAATTGGCAATTTCAAGTTCAAAGGATGAACATGAGTTTGATTTGGGTTAGAGTTTTGAATATAAATGAGAATATAAATAAGTTATTAGAAATTTTATTGAGTTTGAATTGACTTGAATTTGATTTGAGCTAAGTCTATAAGATGAAATCAAAGTGACTTAGGAAAGATTTTAGATTTGGACTTGAGTTTTGGATTTAGTTTTCATTATTTGAATTTATATTTCATTTATATTTGTGAATATAAATAAGAATATAAATGGGTTATGAGAAAATTTCTTGAGTTTGAATTGATTTGGTTTTGATTTGAGGTAAGTCCACAAGTTGAAATCAAAGTGACTCAGGAAAGATTTTTTTTGATTTGAAGTTGAATTTAATTTGAAGTTTGACTTGAAAGAAGAGATTAAGGATTTGGTTCAAGCTATAGGATAGGCAAGTTTTCTTAACACCCCTAAGACATAACCCATTCTTATAGCTAACTCTTCTAAGGTTAAGTGTTCTCTGAATCACTAGAAGTGTCTTAATACTAAGGAACCCGTAGTGTCTAATAGGAGTCCTAAGTCTAAGATGAAGAGGTTGAGAGCTCATTCTAAAAATGAGGTCAACAGTAACTCTACGGGCTTCTCTTGAATAACATACCTCCTCTCTAATAGTGGTCAACTGAGCTAAGCATATTTCTAGATCAAGAAGAGCTTTCATCAATGACTCCCTCATCTCTTTGGATAAGATAAGGGTATCATATATGCTTAGTTTAGCTGGCAACTTTCTTAGGTGAGCGAGGACATTGTAATCAACTCTTGGCTGGTCCTCCACAAGCATATCTATAGGTGGGACATCTTGTGGAGGGGCTTCTCGATCGCTAGAATAAATGACTTGTTTACCCTTATCTTGAGATGCTACCCTAGGAGGTAGAACTTTGCCACTATGAAGGTTGACTTCAGTGACTTCATGAGATGGTTTAATGGAAAGTTCCCTTCATTAGGTTCACCTATAGCTTCTCCTATTAGATCATCAAAGTTGGATGACTCCAAATCAATCTCAATGGGAAAACCCGGATGATTTAGGAATGGGTAATCCATTTCAAAATTAGAAAGGAGTGGATCAAAATTGTCATAATTATTAGTACTTGGAGAGCTTTCTATAGGAATAAAATCATCAAGATCATCAAAAGTAGAGAGGATGTAAGCAAAATCAGTCTTCTTCTTCATTAGATTTAGATGGAGGTATAAGTAGAAATCAAGTAAAGTAAGAGAGGGATTTTCTTTCCTCTCCACCGATATATATGCACTACTAGAAGAAGATCCTGAAAGAAAAAAAATAATAAACCATGGAATGAGTCGAATCAATTGATGGTTGAGCTTTCTATCTGCAAGTGAAGGCTATCAGCCGCATCGAAGCTTACCTCCCTCAAGTTATCCTTAGCAACTTGCAAACCTTCATTAGAGTTAGAGGTTTGAGCTGCTTTAGGAACCTATGAGGGTAACTTTCTAATCTTTGAAATGATTTTCTTGGAGGTTCGAGATAGGAAGATATCCCAACCTTCCTCTATCTTGAGAAGATCGCGTGTATCCCCAAGGATTACCCTAACAAAACTAGAGGGTTTTTCTACTAGGTATTCCTTAGGGATGACAATGACACCCAACCAGCTATGCTGCCGCCCTTAAGGTAATCTTCCAAGACATGACCTAGCATGTGGTAGGGAAATAGTTTGGATCATGACTCTTGCCTACATCCTCGACCTCCTAGGCTCTGGTAACTAAAAATCAGGCTTCTTTAAGAGGTTCTTAAAGATCTTCCTGACTATCTCCCTCTTGAATGAATAAGGTTTATTCATTTTGTCAACAAAAGTAGATAAATAATAGTTACCTGGTGGTGGATAAGAATACTGCTACTACTGATGATGTTGTTGAGGTGGCAGTGGTGCCATTGTGATAACTGAGGTTGCCTGTATGAAGACTGAGGTAGTGGAAAAAGAGGTGGTAGAGGAGACTACTGAGCTCGAGGCCTATCTAACTGGACCCTAGTTGGCTATTTCCCCTTATCAACTATTGTGACTGCCTCTGGCTTCTTCTTAAATGCCTTCTACAGTCTGGGCTTGGTTGCTGATCTTGGAAAGGTAATTGTTTGACCTCCCCTTGTAGACTACCTTGTTGATTAATTTCTCAAATGTCTTAATGGTAAACCCTTTAAGCATGAAGGCAGCCGGGCCATGGATATTCTTGAGTAGAATTTCAATGGCATATTCTTCAGATAGCTGTGGTTCATATTTCATACTTAAATTATGCCATCTAAGAATGTAATCAACAAGGGACTCACCGGAGTATTGTTGAGCTACAATGAGATCACCCACAGTTACCCGTTGCTGAGCTCCAGCAAATCTCTTAATAAAGAGCTGCTCCAACTCAGCAAATATATTCACTGAACCATTAGGTAGTTCAATGTACCAATCAAATGTGATTCTTGTCAAGCTATTAAAGAAGAGGCAGAATAAGAGTGCATCATTGCCACCGGCATTACAACATTAGGCCCTAAAATGTGCTATGTGCTGTAGGGGGTTCCCACTACCATCAAAAATTTTGAAAGGCTGAGGCACAAAATCGTTAGGATATTGGACACCATCAAATTCCTCTGAGTAGGGTCTACCCTTTGGAATAGATGAGCCACCTTAGGCATGGGCCAATGCATCCCTCTCCTGCTACTCCACCATGTGTTTAATGTCTTTTTCATGCATGGAGGTACTATCCACCACCTTCCTATGCAAGCTACCACTATCTTCCTTGATAGGAGTGCATTTAGGATGATCTAAAATGTGTACCAACTCTACTTTATTGGATGCTATGGGAGTAGGCCGTGACATCGAGATTGAATTCTGTAAAGCTGACACTATTGGCATCAACTCTTCAATCTTCTTCCCCATTTTATCAATATGATCATCCTTCTACCTAAGTTGGTGGAGGAGGTGTTGAGTTGAATGGATGTCATTGTCTTCTTTAACTATAATATCTTCCCAGCTCTGCTGATCTCTATGGAGGGAGCTCTTAGTATCGACCTTAGGGACTTCAGTCGAACCCTCAAGAAGGTCATCCTCATCAGGAGCAAATGCTACCCTCCCATTCTCTGAGTCTATGTGATCACTACCTAAGAGTTCTCTCTTCTAGACAAAATAAGCTGCTACAATCTTGTCCAAGGAATGATCTAATTATGCTTGCATAAACATTCAGGGCTGACCGGTGGAGGGACTGTGGTCACTGACTGAAATATATCTAACATTGCCTGCCACTGGAGTGCTAGCTGAGAAGGTCATGCTCACTAGAAGAGATATGCTCATGACTACTCATTGGTGGAGTGGTGTCCCTGAGGAGATCCACTACCATGGGAACTATAAGACTGTCATCTTCCCCCTCTGCAACTACCACTGTCACGAGCTCTAATAGTGGTGGAGGTGGTGGTGGGACCATGATGCTGTGGAATCACCACTCATTCTTCACCAAGATTGAAGTAGGAGGTCGAGTAGGGGAACTTGTCCTCACCCAGTTGATGGAGTATATGGAGTGGGATCCTTTGGGCTGATCACAAGGGGCTAGTCTCTCTCTCCCAGATGGGGCTGATCTGACGATTGGTGGATGTTGTGAGCTTTATGGGTGATGGTGGACAATAAGGAGAGTTGTGTGAAGGTAACACCGACTATTCCTCAATGGGAGATCTTTACCTCTAGCGGGTAGCGCTGGTAAGAACAATCATGTCTAAATGCTCAGCCCCAATGGGGGGATGATCCAGAAAATCCATCAAAGTGGAGGCTATCGACTTCCTGGAATACCTCCATCGCTCCCTCCTACCTACTTGAGTAGATGCTCAAGCCTCGATGACTCTCTCTCTCTCTCTATGGATCTGACCCCTCACACTCTTAGGGATCAATGATAGCAGATCAAACAAGCTACCAGACTCTAAGCATTTGTATGCTCTGCTAACCTAGTGTATGACAATCTTAAGTCTGACATAGGGCCTCCTGTGCTCTCTATCCAACGTCTCATAGTATGTCAATGGTGCAGAAGCAGCAATCCTCCGATAATCTTCCTCTCCATCTGAGGCCAAGAGTGGATGAAACTTATTGCTGGTCAGAAGTGGAGAGACCTGTCGAGGAGAACCCTCCCTGGCTACATGGGATGCAGCTTCTAGCTCTATGACTGCTCACTCATTCTCCCGCTTAATCTTTCAATTTTTATTGTGACATTGAGTACGAGTGAACAAGGCAGAGCGAGAGCTAGTACCTACCTCAAAAGTGGATGAGGCTATCTTAGAAGCTAAGATAGCCTTCCCCTTGGGGTGACCCATGAGGTAGTATCTCTCACTAGAGCAATGGTATGGACAACTGAATGGGTAGGTGTTGGAAATATCATAGAATGGGGAGTAAGAACCAGCCTTCCTCTTCAATGGAGGAAACTCATCGAGGGCATGTCAATGATGACGGCTTACCCACCCATCCCCCCGATGGTAGTGAGGGTCACCCCCTCGCAAGTAACATGTTCTCCTTCAAAACCTCGACTGAAGAAAACCAATTGGGTGGAATCAGTCTAAGGGAGGCTGGCCTGATCCAAGGCCAAATCCATCCCAAATTAAAAGGTGAAGACAAACTTCTGAGAAGCCATGTGTACAGATTGTAAGAGTAAAAGACATTGACTGATCTGTACTATACCTGTACATGTGTTGAAACATAACTTGAGTCAGATCTCTACTTTAATATTTGTTCCCAAGAGAGTGGCATAGATTTGGAGTTTTGAACCCACACTTTAACACAAATATGTTAACAATTCAAATATGTTAAGTGGGGTTCATTGATGTTTGGAGGAGAGTCTTATGCCATTTGATTCTTTAGATTTTAGAACCCATACTCAACCAATTTAGGTAGGTTGGGTGGGGTTCGAAAATTTAAGGAGAGATTTTCTTGGAGATATTTGTATTTTGTGTATCTTGTTTGTAAATATTAATGATTTGAAAGAACTTTTACTTAGCAAATTTGAGTACTAAGAAGAGGTTGTGATTGTGTGTTTGAGAATTTTTTTGTGAAATACCTTTTACTTGAAATGATTGAAGCGTTGATTTGAAAATGGGGGCTTCTTACTTAACAAATTTGATTATGTTAAGTAAAATCCACGTGTGTTGATTTATGTTTAAAAATGAGGCTTTCATTTTAACAAATTTGGTATGTGAAATGAAAGCCAAATGTGATTGACATATGTTTTGATTTTCTTTAAAAATGGGACTCTCACTTAACATTTTTGGTATGTTAAGTGAAATCCCAAATGTGATGTATTTGAAAAGGAGATTCTTACTTAACAAATTTATATGTTAAGTAGGAATCAAAGTGTATTGAAAGTGAGACTCTCACTTAACAAATTGGTATGTTAAGTGAAAGTCAAATGTGATTGATTTATGTTTTGAAAATGCTCCCACTTAAAAAATTTTGTGTGTTAAGTGAAAGCCCAAATGTGATATGAAAATGAGGCCCTCACTTAACAAATTTAGTTTGTTAAGTGGAGAGCCAAATATGTCATGAAAATAAGATCCTCACTTAACAACTTTGATATGTTAAATGGAATCAAATGTGACATGAAAATAAGTTTTTCATTTAACAATTTTGATGTGTTAAATAGGAATCAAATGCATATGAAAATGAGATCCTCACTTAACAGCCTTGATATGTTAAGTGGGAATCAAATACAAATGAAAATGAGATCCTCACTTAACAACCTTGATATGTTAAGTGAGAATCAAATGTATTGAAAATGAGACTCTCACTTAACAACTTTGATATGTTAAGTGGGAATCAAATGTATTTGAAAATGAGATTCTCACTTAACCACTTTGATAATGTTAAGTGGGAATCCAATGTACATGAAAATGTGATTCTCACTTAACAACTTTGATATGTTAAGTGGGAATCAAATGTATTTGAAAATAAGATTCTCACTTGACAACTTTGATATGTTAAGTGGGAATCAAATGCATATGAAAATGAGGCCCTCACTTAACAAATTTGGTGTGTTAAGTGGGGAGTCAAATATGTCATGAAAATAAGATCCTCATTTAACAACTTTGATATGTTAAATGGAATCAAATGTAACATGAAAATAAGATTCTCATTTAACAATTCTAATGTGTTAAATGGGAATCAAATGCATATGAAAATGAGATCCTCACTTAACAACCTTGATATGTTAAGTGGGAATCAAATGTATTTAAAAATGTGCTCTTTTTCTTTTGACAAGCATGGCATGTTAGATAAGATTCTAAAATAGAAAGGAAATTTATTTAACAAATCTTGAGTATGTTAAATAGATTTCAATAATATTTTGATGCCATGTATGTGATTTCTTGATTTTGAAAAGAGGGAAACTCCAACTCTAGCATATGTAAAATATGTTGAGTGGAGCTTCAATTTCATGTTATGATTTGAAAATAGAATCTTCATCCAACAAATTTGAGTATGTAGAATGAAGATGTATATTTTTAAAAAGAAGTGCTTTTGGAAAATGTCATTTTATGTAAGAAGTTATTTTCTTAGATTTTATGATGAACCTTGCCTCATCAAGCTAGTGGTGAGGAGGTTCTAAATTTTTATTATCTCTCCCTTCATTGATAAATTTGTTTTTTTTATTGGGGACCCCAATAGGAGTTTCAAGACCTACATGGTGTGAGGTCCTATAACTTAAAGGATGTCAACTAACTTTGCTTAAGAATGAAACCAATGGAAGGAATGATAGTTTCAGACTCACATAAAAATACAAGCCATTATCGATGCTTGGAGACAACAATCGTCTACTAGAGATGGAGAGAGGAACCATCCCCAGCAAAGTCTCTAAAAAACTCTGTGGTGTTTATTTTTTGTTGTTCTTGTGTTTGTATGTGAGGGGGGACACCATGTAGATCTGAGGATATACTTATTGAGGTGATTAGGTATGACATTGAGAAAAAGTGTACTATCTTGAAAGATAGAAGTCACTACCTACAATGGTCCTAATCACCTAATAAGTACTCCTAAGGCATGATGGGTCTTCGAATATACCTAAGATTTTTCCCCTACTTTATATAAAAAAGTAAATCAGGGTTATTTAAATCGGGTTCATTAAGTTCCCTATGGAGGCAAGCCTCCATAGTTAATTACATCCTAAGGCAGGTGAATCCCTTAAGAATACTCTTAATTAAAGTAGGTGATTGTTGTCTCCAAAGAATTCAAAGATAGGACTATCAATAAATTGGTTATATTTTAGAAAATCAAGTGGATTGGATCAAAAGGAGGGGGTTATAATCGAAACCTAAGGAGAAGAGTACGGAGTGGTCATGATACTAGATAACCTAGTGAGCCCTCCAATCTATCTATGGTTGGGCTTTATATGTTTTAGTTTAAGGAGATTTATTTGTTTGAGTTGAAATTTTATTAGAAATCTAGGACTTATAATTCCATACAAGATTGTGAAAATACCTAAGAGGTGAGGATTTATGCTTGTAGCCAGTAAAGGGAAACTAATAACCTCAGATCCTAAATCTATGGAGCTTTGGAGAGGGCCAATGCATGACCTAAATCTAAGGTGAAAGTGAGTATATGGTTTATCTCCACAAGAGAGAGTAAACCACCTACCTGCTAGATTTATTACCACCTGGAGTGGCAATCAGCAAAGTCCTCCTACGTTTTAAAATCATGTAGGCAAGTCATATGCTTTGCAAGATAGTTAGGCTATTATTTAGAAAGAAATTAAGTCCTTAAACCACTCCCTAAGAGACTTGAGCATGAGGGGTATGAATAATGACTTAATCGAATGCAAACTTTTATCAAATTTTATTTAATTTGGGACTCTTTATTTTGACAGGTATAGGATTTTGTATGCCTAAATGCATGAGAAGTTGATTATGGGCCAAATCGAAAGAGAAAGATGTGTTCTTCCATCATAGGCTCTAAAAGGTTAAACCCATTTTTATTTAGCAAAGATGGAAGCTCTCTCTTAACAAGAGTGAAATAAAATAGTTATGCATGATGTTAAACATACAATCATCTAGCTAAGGGGTTGTTAAATATTTTATTATTTTGATTTAATGCCTAGGCTTTTATGTGAGGTTATGAGTTAATTTAGGAATTTTAGTTATGAGTTGTTAATGGGGTAGAAAATTTATTTTTTATCTTAGGAGCCTAATCGCATCCAGCCACATAATAATCACCAATCATAAAGAAACTATGAAGAGGCATGCCATATTCTAATACACAAGCTAAATAAATTATTAAACAATTTTATAAAGTTATCGCAAAAGAATAAGAGGCCGGTGCAGTTAAGTACCACCGTACAATACAAAAAAAATATGGGTAGCCGAGCTCTACCCTTATACATCCCAGATTACAAAGAATAATTACAATTATAAAATGATAAGTGTTATGGGAGTCTTCATTCTTCATCCTTTCTTCTTTGCTTCTTTTTTCTTTTATTTCTTCATTTTGATTTACTCCATTTCTTTCTCCTTTTTGTCTTGATTTGGATGTGCTTGCTCCAAAGGCATCACATGGTACATAAGACTTGGTCTTATAACTAATGCTCATCCTAATCCCCCACAATACTTATCGTAGTCCTAATGCAAAATTACATTAACAGAAGGAAAGTAAATATAGCTACACCTACAAAATAAATCTTAGCTAAATACACCATACAACCCAAACAGTTATATGAATAATTCAGAGTTAGCACCCCACACATGGGTAACCAAGCCCACCTATCCTAACTTGGGCAATGCTTATGGGTATAAGCAACTAGCATAGTAAAAGCATTTATATTTTTATTACAGCGGCCCCATAAGCATGACCCCCTGCAGAAAATATGATTAGACTAATAACAGCCTAACATCCAGACTACACACATACACCCATACATCCAATCTAAAATAATACATCACAAAACAAGCATACTTCAAACCATACACTACCCTAACATAAAGCTAGAAGTGGTGACTTAGCCTAAAATATGTGCATCAAGGCTTGTGTGGTATGTTCTAACTAGGCTTTAGAGTTGTAGTTTTGCTAAGTGTGAAGGATTTAATTTATAAAGGGTTGATTTCTCTTTAAGTGATTTGCAAGTGTTAATTGATGTTTTTTTTGTTTCATTTGTCTTACACAAAACAACTAAGTGTTATAAAGAGAAGAAAGAGGGACTCTCTTCCATCCCTACCTTAAGTTATTTCTAAAACAAGTTGATCAATTTCCTTTAGTGAATGGACTTATTACATGTTTTGATTAAGCCTAAGTTTAGGTTCACCCTAAATGACCTCATTCAATAATAAAGGCATCTTAAGATTAATTAGAATGAATTACTATCACATAACACATATTCATTTATTTCTTTCCATCATGTACATCATGCATATGAGTAAATCCTAAGCATATCTATACATGTAATTTAGATTTCTAGAATACTTGAATGATAAATGCAAGGAAGTGTATTTAAAATTTAAATATTTCATTTGATTGAATTATGAATGTTGTCTTTCTAATAGAAAAGTGGATTTTTCATCCATTAGCTAAATACACATTCACATGTATAAAAATTTTAAGTGAGTATGTTCCATTGTTTTCTGCACCAGGGGAATAAGATACAAGACCTACTTAGGGCTACTTAAAGCCTCGCAACCTTGGAGTGTCCAAACTAATATATCATTTTCTTAGATACATGTAGATGTATAAGCAACTATAAGGATAAAAAAACCCATGCAAAAGTTGTATTTGATTTATTTGATTTATGATTCTTATTCCTTGGCCACATCATACATACATATGTATAAGAGTTTTAAGTGAGTACGTCACCATTTTTTTGCACCAGGGGCATAAGGTACAAGACCTACTTAGAGCTACTTAAAGCCTTCATGGCCCCGAGGTGTCCAGACTAATATACCACTTTTCTTAGATGCATATGAATGTATAAAAAGAACTATAAGAATAAGAAGTCATGCAAGAAGTCACATTTGATTTGATTATATGATTTACATATGTGATAAGAAATTCTTCCTAAGTCTTATCATGGAAGTGCTTAGGAATAGATTTAGAAAAATGTTGTGTTCTTTTCAAATGAACTATACATTTGTAAATCCATGTAAATCTATGTAAGGTAGAGAAAGAGAACTTCATATTACATACCTTATATTATCAACACATGCAAACTTATAAATACTTATAATTAGGAACACTTCATATTATCATAATTGATTTATGAGATTTTAAAAATAACTTTTGATTTAATAGCGATAATAACCACATCTATTTTAATTTAAGTCAACACATACAATTTGACATAAAAGAAACCATTTTTCATTTGATTTTAAAAGAAATGAATGCATGATTTCACATGGAAAGCAATATTTAACATGATTGGAAAGAAATAAAGGAATATAAGCACATGATCTCATTCATCCTAATTAATTCCTAAGGACAATCATACATTAAATAAGTCAATTTAAAATAAACCAAAGTTCTTTAAAGACACCTTTAATTATGAGTTTGATTTGATTTAGGAAATATGAAAGTGGTTTGTTAATCCTAATCCAATTCCCATGTGTGAATTAATTTGATTTAATGAAGAATATTTTGGTTGATTTTATGTTTTAATTAGGTTAATGTATGAATTAAGTGAATTAATTAACCCCAACATATATCACCTTAAGTTAATTAACTAATTAATGATAAGCCAATATGATACGCAACCACATGGAAAGTAAATTTGCAATGCTCCTAAGAAATGAAAGGTGGATAATGCAATTGGCTTATGATTAATAGTTAATTAGGCTTAAGGGATATCACTTAACTACTTTTATGATTTTCTCACACATGTGAGCTAACCATAATTTCATTATCTCTCACCTTATATTATTGAACACTCAAGGAGCTACCCAAGATTAATTAAAGGTTGCTTAGGTGTGAGGTGGATTTTAGATTGAGTTAAATCAAGTTTATTAATAAGTTGATTGGATTCTTTGAATATATTTTGATTAGAATGATGAAGTTAGCTTAAGGAAAGGGATCAAGGATAAGGCCTAAATCCTCAATCCCTAAGACATTTCAAACACTCAATTAGGCTTTGATTTTTGTCTTGGAGATTAATTAATTAATTAAGCAATTAATTATCCCATTAATCATTAACTAAGTAAATTCCAAAAAGTGAAGTAAAATTAGGAAATGAATTATGAAAGGTATTCCAATTACACTCCCTAAGCTCCCTTACTATTCAATAGAGGTAATTAGGCTTAAATAATTAATTAAACCATTGTTCATTCACTAATTATCATTAATTTAATTAAGAGAGTGATTAAGGCTTAATCAATTGATTTCCCAATTAAGTGACCAATAAAATCCTAGAAAAATAAGGGAGGCACGGGTCATCATCATAGACATCCATAGAAAATTTGAGAATAATTGGATGCTTAATTAGGATAATTAAGCTAACTAGATTTCTAATTAAACCTTAATTAAGCCAAAATCACTATTCAAAATCAATTAATAATAACTTCCCTAGATTATGCTCTAAAATACCTTTGAAATGAGCCAAAGTTTGCATTTTTTTATATTTTTCTACAATTAGTTATGAATTTAGGAGTTTAAGCCTTAAAAATTAATTAAAACTGCATAATTTAGCCCTTAATCCTGTTGAGCCATGTGGCGCGCTTTCCATGTGGCGTGATGAGATTGGCTATTTAAGTTGTCACATCCGCGTGCTAACTCAGCAGGCAGCGGATGCACTTTCTTGTAGACCATCCTATCTAAGATTGGACAGTCACGATCAGATCCACAGGTTAAGGGAGAAAATAGTGGGGATCTATGATCTAATCATAGTTGTCCATTCCAATTATGCAGAATGGACGACATATGATCTTTCTTGAAAGCAATGAAAAATGAGCACCATCCATCTTTCCTCGTTCAATTTGAGCTCACCCAAGCTCAGATTAGAATCATCCCACACCTTCCAAAGGAGAGGGGATGCACATCCAATGGTCAAATTAACATGGGATTGAAATTCTCTTCGAAAAAGACCAACCCATTTTTGCATACAAGGTTTAATTTACAAAATTACCTCACCAAAGCTAATGTCCGGTGGTGGGTCATCAAAGGTAGCTTCGCCTGGTTGAGGGGAGGCCTTGTTGAAGAAGTTTGGGCTTGATTTGGTGTGGAATGCTCGATTGCCAATCCATAAATGCAAAGGCTTTGGCTTTGATCAAAGTCGTACCACTCGGGAGCCTGGGAAATGGTTTGTTTGGCTTTGACAGAGTGTGGTGAGAGTGTGGGTAAGAGGAATTTTAGTTTGATTGCAAATCGAGAGAGTATTGCTCAGATTGGGATGTCCTATTTTGGCTTTGCTCAAAAATGGGCAATGCCAACAGAGGAGGACTCGAGGGTGCTTAGGATCACTCTAAGGGGCATTAGAATTGGCTTGGGGACTCACATGAAGAAATTCTCTATGTTTGTCACTTGAATTGAGGGGTATACCCCTCAATTGCTCATGATGGATGAATGGAAGTGTGTGCAGGATTTGTTCCTTGCCATAGGACTTGTCTCCATCAGTCAAGCCACACTAGGGATGGGAGAAGATGGGAGAGTGCCATGGATCCATTGTGCCCAAGTTGCAAGGTTTGGATCCAGTAGGTGCTCAGTTTGGTTGGAGGTGAGTCAACTCACCTCCCAAAGGTCCTTGGCTGACCTAGTGTGGGTTAGGTGGGCTAGGTGGGTCATGAGAAGGTTCTTTTGAGTGTAAAGGCACTGGGGATGGGAGAGTTGACTTGGCTTCAATCCATTGATTTTGAAGCTTAAATCCCATGGTTTGATGGCTAATACCCTTGGTGGGACCCATAATGGATTTGGGCTAATTTGGGAATGAATTAGGACATGTTTGGGTCAAGTTTGACCAAGTCCTAGGTCCCATGAGTTGGCTTGGAGTGATTTGGCTTCATTTGGTCAAAATGGGTTCATTTAGGTTAGGTTGGGTTGGGTTGACCAATTGGTCAAATTGAGTCAAACCAAGGCTTGGGTTAGGTTCAAATGAT
Source organism: Cymbidium sinense (assembly GCA_021442155.1). Lineage (NCBI taxonomy): Eukaryota > Viridiplantae > Streptophyta > Magnoliopsida > Asparagales > Orchidaceae > Cymbidium > Cymbidium sinense. The sequence continues at coordinate 30,480,585 of CM038220.1, read as the reverse complement.
GATTTGGGATATTTTGGTTTAATTGTGGATTGGTTTGGCCTAGGTTTGGATTTGACTCATTTGGATTCAAAAGGGTCAAATTGGTCAAGTTGACCAATTTGACCAATTTGATCAATTTGACCAAATTGGGTTGGGTTAACTGTTGAGTCAAGTTCAATTGGTCAATTGAAAATGATTGTAGGCTTTGGTTGGGTTTAATTTGGGTTTAATTTGAATTTTGGCCAATTTGACCCTTTAGGTCAATTTGGGCTAGGTTGGGTCAAGTTGACCAATTGGTCAACTTTGGCTCAATTATGGCTTTGGTCAAGTTCAATAAATTTGGAATAAACTTGAGCCATTGGTTGCAATCAATTTGGATCAAATCTTGATTTGACCTATTTTAACCTTTTAGGGCAATTTGGGTCAACTTAGGTTAAATGACTAATTGGACTTGGTTTGGCTCAATTGATGGTTTGGTCATGTTCAATCATTGATTATGAATGGGTTTGAGTAAATGGTTTTAATTAATTTGGCATATGATGGATTTTGGCTAGTTTGGGTTTCATTTGGGTTAAATGTTGGCTTAGACAAAGGCTAGGTTTGACTTGGTTTGACCCAATTCAATGCAATTGATCACCCTATGATGATTGTTGATCATGATTGAAGTTTAGATGGGCCTAGTTCCATCCAATTTGGGTTAGATTAAAACATGGCTCAAAAGGGTCCTTTAAGTCACTTTGGGTCAAGTGAGCCTAAATGGGTTTATTCTGATCATGGCTTGATTCAAGTTTAGTTGAGTTGATATATGGATTTAAGATGGAAATATAAATCAATTACAAGTGGTTTGGAGCCAAATGAGTTTTGGTTCATATGACAATTCCAAGCCAAAAGGGTCAACATGGACCTAACTGTGGTTGACTTGGGTTTGGTTTGATAATGGTGGTTTATGTTTATATTTGGGTCAATGATTGTAAGAATGATTAAATCCTGAAGAAATCCATGAGTTTTGAATTGATTTGGGTATCATTTAGCCAAGTTCAAGAATTTGGCTAAAAGGGTAAAATTAAGAATTTGATTTGGATTTGGTTTGGACCATTTGAATTTATATTACATTTATAATTTGGAATATAAAGGAAGATATAAGTGGGTTATGAGAAAATCACTTGAGTTTGGAGTGATTTGGAAGCAAATTTGACCACATCTAGGGATGTAGGTAAAAAAAAAAAGCTAACTTGGATTTTGAATTTGTTTGATTTATTTTGGTTTGGTTTGAAAGGTTTGAATTTGGATTTCATTTATATTTGTGAATATAAATGAAGGAATGATTTATTTTTAAAGAAATGAACCAAGCTTGAGTTGGTTTGAAGGAGTTTTGACTAGCATATGAAGGTGGTTCATATGGCTTAGGAAGAAATTTTGGAATTTGGATTTAATTATGGATTTCAATCATTTAGAGTTGATTTGGAATTTGGATTGTGATTTGATTTGAAATTGAATTTGATAATTAAGAAAATCAATTATATTGGGGTGATTTGAATTTTGTTAAGGCTAAGTCCATAAGATAAAATCAAAGGGCTTAGGAAGGGATTTTGAGTTTGAATTTAATCATGGGTTTCAATTATTTGAAGTTGGATTTGATTTTGGAATTTGGATTTGAATTTGAGGTTTGGTTTGAAAGAAGGAAGCAAGGTTAGGTTTAGGCTATAGGGTAGGCAAGTCCTCTTAAATCCCTAAGCCACAATGTATTCTTATGGCTAACTCTTCCAAGTCTCTAGGTTTAGGTTAAGTGTTCACCTAATCACTAGACGTGTATAAAGATCAAGGAACTCTTAGTGTCTATAAGAGTCCTAGATCTATAATGAGGAAGTTGAGAGAGCTCACTCCAAAAGTGAGGCCAATGCTCACTTTCCTGGTTAATAATGACACGTACCTATTTAATTTCATCATTATATATTTTTGTATAAGAATTTAGATAGAGCTTTAAGCTAATATGATTAAATAATTCTATCACATAAAAGAATATAAAGCATACACATACATTCATCATATAAGTGTGTTATATGTATAGATATACTAAGGATTAAATCATATGCATGATATTTGTGATGGAAAGAAATGATTTGATATGTGCCTTATGTTAGTAATTCAATTAAATTAATCTTGAGATGCCTCACATGTTAAATGAAATTACTTATAGTGAACTTAAACTTAGGATTAATTAAATCATCTAATAAGCCATTCACTAAAGAGAACTGCTGACCTCACTTTTGGAGGGAGCTCTCAAATTCTCCATGTTAGACATAAGACTCCTCTTAGACATTAAGAGTTCCTTAGTCTTAAGACACTTCTAGTGATTAGGTGAACACATAACCTAACACTAGAGACTTAGAATAGTTAGTCATAGGAAGAGGTTATGACTTAGGGGTGTTAGGAAAACTTGCATACCCTATAGCTTGAACCAAATCCTTACTTCCTTCTTGCAAGTCAAACTTTAAATTCAAATCAACCTCAAATTCAAATCAACTCCAAATTCAAACTAACTTCAAATTCAAATCAACTTCACATTCAAATCAACTTCAAATTCAAACCAACTTCAAATCCAAACCCCTTCTAAGCCATTTTGATTTCATCTTATGAACTTAGTTCAAATATATTCCATCAAATCTTAAACCAATTCCAACCCAATGGATTTTCTCAAATCATGAATAAATTCCAAATGATTAAAACCCATGATTGAATTCCAAATCCAAAATAAGCCCTTTGATTTCATCTTAAGGACTTAGCTCAAATCAAATTCAAATCACTTCAAATTCAAAAGATTTCTCATAACCCATTTAAATTCTCATTTATACTCACAAATATAAATGAAATATAAATTCAAACAACTAAAACTAAATCCAAAACTCAAATCCAAATCCAATCAAAACACAACCTAAACTCTTTCAATATAAATCCTTGAACTCCTTCAAATCAAATTTAAATCACTTCAAATTCAAAAAAATTTCTCATAACACATTTATGTTCTTATTTATATTCACAAAATAAATGAAATATAAATTCAAATAGCCAAAACCAAATTCAAAAAAAAACACAAAAAACTCAAATTCAACCTATGTTCTTTCAAGTCAAATTCTTCAACTTAGCCAAATCAAACTCAAATCAATCCAAACCTTTGAATTTTCTCTTCAAACAATCAATCCTTCAATTATAAAACCAAATATAAACATGAACTTCAATTATTAAACCAAAACTAAATTCAAAACTCAAACCCAAATCAAATCCATGTTCATCCTTTGAACTTGAAATAGTCAAATGAATCAAAACCCGTTCGACTCCAAATCACTTGCAAATGGATTTATATTTCAATCATAAGTCCATATGTGAGTTCAACCAAACTTGAATCAAGCCTTAATCAAGCTAATTGACCCACTTAAGCTCACTTGACCCAAAGTGACCTAAAGCACCCTTTTGAGCCAAATTCTATTCCTGCCCAAATTGGATTGAACAAAGAACATTTAAGCCTCACATTCTGAGCAACAATCATCATAGGATGATCAATCACTCAAATTGGGTCAAACCAAGTTAAACCTAGCCTTTGACCAAGTCAACACTTAACCCAAATGAAACCTAAACTAGCCAAAATCCACCATAGGCCAAATTGATTGAAACCATTGATCTAAATCAATCCATCATCAATGATTGAACATGATCAAGCCATCAATTGAGCCAAACCTAGCCAAATTAGCCACTTGATCCAATTTGACCCAAGTTGACCTAAAATGTCAAAATGTATCAAATCTTGATCTAAGCCAAATTGATTGCAACCAATGGATACATTCTAAATTACTTGTTGAACTTGACCAAAGCCTCAATTGGCCAACTAGACCCAAATTGACCCAACAACTTGACCAAAAAGGTCAAATCAACTTGAATTCAAACTAAACCAAAATTAATTGAAACTAAAGCTTACAAAACATTTCAAATGATCAACCAAGCCTAAACCAACCCACGACCTAACCCAATTGGGTCAAATGAGTCAAATTGGTCAACTTGAACCATTTGACCTAAGTGAACTCAAATGAACCAAAACTAAATATAAACCAAATTGAACCAAACCAATAACACCCATAGGCTCCAAATGGTCTTATGAACTCACCCAACCCATAGTTTGACCCAATTTGACCAATTGGTCAACTTGACCCAAGTTGACCCATTTTGACCTAAATGGGTCAACTTGAGCCAAGTCATATCAAATCAACTCCAAATTCATTGAAATTTGGCACAACCCATTTTTTAATCATATAAAATCTACCCAAATCAAAATCAAAGTCAAATGACCATTTTACCCTTAGATCAAAGGGTAACCTATGGCCAAATCCATTTAGAATTTGGTCAATTTCTTTTTATGGCCACTTGGCATCCTCCTAATGGACCATTTGGACACCAAGGGAGGTGGTGCACATGACCCAATGGGTTCAGGTCAGCCATGACTCAACCCAAGGCCAAAACCACTCCAATCAAAATTCTCTACTTAGATCACCTCCCACACTCATTTAACACATGTGAACTTCCACACAGTCCTCTACCAAAATCAAAGCTCATGGCATCCCTAATAGCCTAAATAACCCATTAAATCCCATCAATTGATCCAAAATAGCAAGGCAAGCTTCAACCGTCCAATCTAAGTTGGGGGAGATATACTCACCCACATTTCCACTCAAACCACCTTCCTTGCATTCGATTGAGCTCAGAGGATCAAAAGCAAGCTTCTCTAAGTTTCCCTAAATTCCTAAGCTCATTCCAATTTCCCTTTCTCGGATTTCTTCAAATTAGAAATAGGGGAGGTGAGGGAGATTTCAACTTTGCTCAATTCTCAATCAAACTCCAATTGCTCTTGCAAGCACCATCAAGGGACTAAGTAGAGCTCGCCCAAAGCAAATCCAAGCATCCAAGCCATGGGAAGGTAGACCTAGACCAAAGTGCAAGCCTTTAGAGGGGAGCTTGTCAATTGGAAGATCCACTTCATCTCAAGGCATGAAACTTTCAACATGACTTCGTCTCCACTAGACAAAGCAACCTCAATTGTTGGAAGTGCCGGTGATAGCCTCCAATGAGGTATAACTCAAAACTGAGCTCCTATTGAAAATTTCTTGGTCTTCTGTGAAGGGAATTGTAATCCCATTGAAATTCACCCATTGGATCTTCTCCTCTATTCTTCTAGATGGTGTGGGTTGAATCCTAGCTTAATTCGAGCTCAAGTGAGCTTGCATCAAGCCATGGAGGATAGGTGGTCTCCATCTTTCGCAGGCAAAGGCAGGGATGAATCATGGGCCATCCATCCTACAAGTTTTGGATGGATGGCTCTGATTAAAATATGTAAATCCATTGATTTAATCCTTCATAATCACGAGTTTATCCACTTATGCGATCCATGATCGGGGAAAGCGCATTGCATCGTTGACGTCGACGACCAATTTGATAATTTAAATAACCAATCCTATCATCCCACGTGAAAAGAATGCATCGCATCAGCACCCCACATGACGTGATGGGATTAGTTATATAATTATGTTATTTAATTACCTATTAATCATTGAAACTTCACAAATTTATAATTAAATATAGAAAAATCTTAAAAATGCAAACTTAACTTCATTTTAAAGATAATTTAGAGGAGAATTCAATAAAATAATTTTTAATTGACTTTGAATAGTGAATTCTTTTTAATTAGGGTTTAATTAAAAACTTAATAACCTTAGTTACTCCCTAATAATTTTATTAATCAATTAAACTTCTCATATTTGGGGGTGACTTCTTCAATTTTCTTGAATTTTATTAATGAGTTAATTAGGAAAATCAATTACTGAATCACTAATCACCCTCTTAATATAATTAAGAATAATTAAGCATGTGAACTGAGATTTAATCATTTAATTGAGATAATTAAACATTATTTAAGTGAAGGATGTTTATGGAATGGGTTTGGGATATTTTTCCTGAGTTATTCCCTAAGCCCCCTTTCTTCCTTAATCCAAACCTAATTAAGGGTTAATCCACTAATGATCTACTTAATTAATCTAATCAAAGTTTCAAAACTAATATGAACTTAATCAATCTCTTGCTGGGTAGATCCTTAGGTGCTCAAAATCCTAAGATAAATTTAAGGAAATCATTTCCAACTCACATGTGTGGGAAGGTTATGAAAGTACTTAATTAAACCCTTTAGCTTAATTAATCAATAATTATGAGATAATTGCATTAGGCCCCTTTTCTTTCCTAGGTGCATTGCTTGATTTAAATTCCATGTGATTGCATATCATATGTTTCATAATTATTAGGTTAATTATGTTAAAGTGGTATAGGTAAGTGGTAATTAATGGATTTAATTTACACCTTAACCTAAATAAAATATAAAATCAACCTAATTGCTCTAAAAATTAAACTAAATCAATTCACAAATGGAGAAATGGATTAGGACCATCAAACTCTTTCTTCCAAATCATTTTTAAATCAAATCCAAAAATAAAATAAAAATCTCTTTAAAGTATTTTGATTCACTTTAAATGATCTTGTTTTATAAGATTGTATTTAGAATAATTAGGGTGAATGAAGTTACATGCTTACATCACTTTATTTCTTTCCAAGCATGCTAAATGTTGTGTGCCATATGAAATCATGCATTCATATCTTTAAAAAAAATCAATGAATAAAATGTTTCCTTTATGTCAAATTGTATGCTTTGGCTAAAGTAAGAATGTGAATGGCTATTATCACTATTAAATCAAAAATTATTTTCAAAACTTATAAATCAAAGATTATAAATGAAAGTATGCTACTTATTAGCATAAAAATGTGTTATGTGATTTTCTTCTCTTTTCTTAACATTGGTTTGTATAGGAATTGTAAAGTGAATAGTTCATTTGAAAAGAACATAACACTTGCTTAAATCCATTCCTATACACTTCTATGTTATGTCTTAAGAAGGATCTTCACATTACACATGTAAATTAAATAACCAAAATCAAACAAACAAACATAAACCTTTTGCATGATTCTTCATCCATTTATTTTCTTTGTACAAGCATGTATATTAATGGACATCCCGGGTTGCGAGGGTTTAAGTAGCCCTAAGAAGGTCTAGTACCTTATATTTTGGTGTAGAAAATAATGGTGACGTACTCACTTATATCTTTCATACATGTAAATGTGCATTTGAATAATGGATAAAAGAATCTCTCTCTTTCTACTTAACAAAATCATGCATCATGAAACATCCAAATTTTCCTAAACAACATCTCTTAGCATTCATCATCAAAGTATGATAAGGTTTGCATTTGCATGTATAGATATGCTTAGGATCATTCATATGCATGGTATACATATTGGAAAGAAATAAATGGTAGTGTTTTTTGTGATAGTAATTCACCTTAATTAATCTTATGATGTCTTTCTTATTGAATAGGTTTATTTAGAGAAAATCTAAACTTATGATTAATTAAAACACATAATAAAATATTCACTAAAGAAAAATCATTAATTAATCTACCTTAGAAATTACTTAAGGTATGGAGGAAATAGAAGTTCTCTTCTCTTTTTCTCTCTTTACAACACTTAGTAATTAAGTGGTGGTTCATTCAAACCAAATTAAATCATCAAATAAAGTTAATAAATCAACTAAATGACTTAAACAAAACCATCCTCTAAGTTGAATCCTTCATACTTAGAAAATTATAACCTTAAAGTCTAGCTAAGACATACACAAAATGTCACACACATTTAAGTCACCATTTATAGATCTATGTTAGGCGTGCTCATTGTACTTCGTTCAGTTACGTATTACTTAAATGTTTTTAGGCGGATGTTAGGGTGCATGTGCGTAGATGAGATGATAGGATGATCTCAGTCTAACCATTATCTTCCACAGGGGATTATGCTTAAGGGGACGTAATAAAAATATATATAAATGCTTTTTTATGCAGGTTACTTATACCCCTAAGCATAATCCAAATTAGGATAGGTTGACTTGGTTACCCACGTGTGGGGTGCTAAGTCTAATTTCTTCCTATAATTTCTTGAGATTGTTTGGTCTGTTTAGCTAATCTCTATTTTGCTAATTTAGTTAGATTTACTTTCCCTTTTTCATGTAATTTTGCAATTAAGATTTGGAATGAATGTTATGGGGGATTAAGGTGACCATTGGTATAAGATCAATTCTTATGCACCATATGAAGCCTTGGAGCAACCACGTCCCAACCAACTAAAAGAAGGAAAGAAAGAAGAAAGAAAGAATGAAGACCCCCATAACATGAATTCCTTCAAAATTATAATTATTCATTTAAAATCAGGGTTGTATAAGGGTAGAGCTTAACTACCCCCATTTCTTTTCGAGTTTGTGTGGTGGAGCCCAACCACATCGGCCTTTTATTCTTTTATCCTAGCTTTATAAAATTGTTTGATGTTTGTTTAGCTTGTGCATTAAGATGATATGATTTTCTTAGTTTCTTCCTTGCTTTGTTGAATGGCCTAGATGTGATTAGGCTCTTAAAAAAATAAATTTTCTATCCAATTATTAACTCAAAATTAAAAATTGATAACTCATAAGCTCACTTAAAGCCTAGGACATAAATCACGAAATAAAAGAATTAGCAACCCCTTAGCTAGATGTTGTATGTTTTCACATCATGCATAAAAAATATCTTGCTTCACTCTTGCTTATGGAGGGCTTCCGCCTTTGCCAGAGAACATGGCTTGACCTTTGAGAGCCATGGTGGAAACACACCTCCTTCTTGCTGATTTTGGCCCATAACCAATTTCTCATACATTAAGCATAAGAATCCCATAGCTTGTGTCAAATGAATTGTCCAAAAATAAAAAATAAAAACTTAACAAAATTTGCATTAGATTTAAGTCATTATACATGTCTACATGATTTACTCTCTTAGGGAGTGTGTTTAAGGACTTAGACTCTTTATAAATAAATAACAACCTAGCTATCTTGCAAAGCATAAGACTTGCCTACATGTATTTAAAATCGTAGGAGTTAGTTGGCGGTCACCCCCAGGCGGTCGTAAGTCCAACAGTCGGGTGATTTATCCTCTCTTATGGAGGTAAACCATATACCCATTTTTTTCTTAGATTTAGGTCATGCCTTGGCCCTCGCCAAAGCTCCCTAGATTTAAGCTTTGAGGTTGTTGTTTTCCTTTGTGGGCTATAAGCATAAATCCTCACCTCTTAGGTATTTTCATAATCTTGTCTTGTGGAATTAAAAGCCCTACATTCCTAATAAAAATTCAACTCAAATAATTAATTCTCTCCAAATTTTAAAAATATAAAGCCCAACCATATGATAGTTAAGGATGCTTACTAGGCTTCCAAGTATCATAAGCATCCCCTTCTCATCTCCCTTTGGTTTCGATAATAACTCTCTCCTTTTGATCAATCCCACTTGATCTTCCAAAAATAACCAATTTATTTTTAGTCTGACCTTCAAAATCCTTAGAGACAATGATCATTTATTTTAATCGAGAGTATTCTTAAGGAATCTCATTCCTTAAGATGTAATTAGCTATAGGGGCTTGCCTCGAAAGGGAACTTAATGAACCCGATTTAAAATAAATCATGTGTTGATCTCACTTTTAGAGTGAGCTCTTAACCTCCTCTTGTTAGACTTAGGACTCTTGTAAACACTAAGAACTCCTTAGTCATAAGACACTTCTAGTGATTATATGAACACTTAACCTATGCCTAGAGACTAAAAGGTTAACCATAGGATTAGGCTATGCCTTAGGCTTAAGAAAATCACCTATCATATAGCCTAAACCCACTCCATATACACCTTCTCAAATCGAACCTAGATTCAAATCTCAAACCAAACCTCAAATTCAAATTCAAATTCCAAATCTAATTTCAAATTTTACTCCAAATGATTCAAATCAAAATTAAATTCAAATCCTAAGAGCCTTCCTAAGCCATATGAACCACATTCATAAACTTACCCAAAACTCCCTTTAGATCAAATCAAACTCAATTGATTTCTATATAAATCAATTATTTCTATATTTATATTCACAAATATAAATAAAATCCAAATTCAAATGACCAAAACTATATCAAAAATTAAATCCAAACTCAATCTAAGCCCTTGAAGCTAATTCTTTAGACTTAGCCAAATTCTATCTAAATCAAGTCAAAATCAATGGATTTTCTCTCTGATCAATCATTCATTCAATCATTTATCCAAATATAAATAAAACCTACAATCATCAAACCAAATTCAAGTCAACCCATGTCAAGCCTAACTTAAACCTTTTGACTTAAAAATTTCAATTAATCCAAAAACTTTTTGACTCTAAATTGATTGTCGCTGAATTTATATTTCAATCTAGGGCTCATATATAAGAGCAACTGAACTCGAATAAAACCAAAACCAAAACAATTGACCCACTTAGGTCAACTTGACCCAAAGTGACCTAAAGGACCAATTTAAGCCAACTTCCAATCCAACCCAAATTGAATTGAACCAAGCCCACAAAAACCTTCCACCATGATTGTTTATCACCCTAGGATGATCAATTGCAATCAATTGGGTTAAACCAAGTCAACGTAGTCATTTGACAAAGTCAACCCTTAGCCAAATGAACCAAAACTAGCTAAAACTCATCCTACACTAAACTGATTGAAACCAATGATCTAAGTCAACCCAAAGTCAATATTTAAATATGAATTGACCACCAATTGAGTCAAACCGAGCCCAATTGGCCATTTGATCCAAGTTGACCCAAATTAGCTTAAAGGACCAAATTGAGTCAAATCATGATCTAACCCAAATTGATTGCAACCAATGGCTCAGGTTCATTCCAAATTGATTATTGAACTTGACCAAAGCCACAATTAAACCCAATTTTATCAATCGAGCCCAATTGAGCCATTAAGCCCAAATTGACCTAAAGGGTCAAATTATCCAAATTTTAAATTAAATCTAAATTGATTCAAACCAAGATCACATTCAACTTCAATTAGCTAATTGAACATGAATCAACCCATAACCCAAACCAATTTGGCCAATTTTGGTCAAATTGGTCAACTTAACCCATTTGACCAATTTGATTCCAAATGAGGCAAAATCAATTCTAAGTCAAATTAAATCAAATTGATCATATCAAAACTCTTCAAATCATCATTTGAAGCTAACCTAAGCTTTGGTTTGACCTAATTTGACTAATTGGTCAACCTAACTTGATATGACCCAATATGACCCAAATTGGTCCAAATCCCTTGAAACCAAGCCATGACCCATTGGGAGCTGATCAAACCTAAACCAAACCCATTTGGGATTAGCCCAAAATCAACCCAACTGAATTAAATCCCTCATGGATCCTCCCCCACACAGGATTCCACCCTACCTCATTTAATTCTCCCCATCACATGCATTTAACTCCTCCCCAACATTTGTATTCAATAGAGCTGATCATATGACATCAAGAGAGGACTTTGGAGCAAAAATTGAAAGTCCTCAATCAATCTGTCATCCATCCCAACCAACCCAAGCAAGATGACAACACTTTGGAGCCAAAAAATTCAAAAAAAATGGATTTTCAGCCACAATTAAAGGAGGGGGAAATGAGGCTTCATTCCTCTTCCTCCTACCACTATTCAGCCCCCAAGAGCTCCCCAAAGCAACCATCCACCACTTTCCCACCTCTCTTGAGCCAAAAATGTCAAAACCAGGTGGATTATAGCAAGGAAATGATAAGCACTAAAAATATATCATTTTGATGTGAAGGCGAAGATCCAAGCTCATTCCAATGCCTCTTCCCCCACTCAACAGCGTGCTCGATCATCATTGCCACCAGAAATCATCCTTGGTGACTTAACTTTCAAAAACCATAACTGGCCTTAGGATCCTTCATTTGTGATGATTATTTGTGTAATTTTAAGATTTTATCCTAGATAATCCTACATTTTATATTTTATATCATCCCAATTAGAAAATAAAAATTTTTTCGATGTGAATCAACACAAAATGAGTCCATTTGTACAAGTTTTCACTTGAAATTTCTCATTTTCTCCCTAATATCCCATTTTTACTATTCATGACTGGCGAATAGCAGCAACCGTCCGATCCTGTGATTCGTGGGATCGGACAGCTAGGATCGTGCATTGATCACGTGATCCAAGACTTCAAATTGCCTGATGCATTCTAGACCATCCGATCTTGCGGTTAATGCGTCGATGGCTTCATCGCGCGATCTCGCTTCGATCCCGTCGCTGCGATGCGATTTGCTGGATAGCTCGGATCGCATCATCACGATCGGCCTCGATCATCGATCTCATCGACGGTCAGTCAAACCGCGTCACGATCAACCTACTATTCTTGCTCATTGGGCGGCGCCGCAATCACGCGGTGTGCGCATGCCACGCGGCACCGCCCATCCAATCGTGTGGCACCACATGGCGTCGTGTTACCACGTTAGCGTCACGCATGATGCTGACTCGGTTAAATGGGAAAATACCTATTTTCTGATTTTAAAAATTATTTAAGAGTCCTGAAAGGTTAAAAATTCATAAAAAATAAAATACTTAGCAAAAAATGGCAAACAAAGGCTCGTTGGATTCATCATTTCAAGGAAATCCAATAAACACAAAATAACCAAAATGTATTGAATGGTTTGAGCTTGATTTAGATTTTAGTGAAAATAAAGTTTCATTAATTACTCTAAAAATATAAGTCGGATTGAGTCAAAATTTTCAGGGATTAAAATTAAAGATAAAACAAAATATCAAGTGAAAAGAATGTTTGGATTGGGAGAAATTAAATTTTGAAGTTCAAATTATCCATTTTAAATAAAAATAAATCAAATAAAAATCCCAAATTTTACAAAAATCTTCAAAATGGTTTAAATCACTTCAGTTGACATCTAGGACTCTTAAGAAAATAGTGTGATTTTCTAAATCCTAATGAACCCCAAACAAATACTTAAGATTAAAATTTAATCAATTAAGGAATTAATTAAAATATAATCTAAAAATAATTTAAATACCAAACAAAAATCAAAAATGATGTAATACCCAAATGATTCGTAATCAAACCTTAAGTCAGAAAAGTATCATGTATCCCAAAATTAAATTGAATTTAAACATAATTAAACCTAATTGAGTTAATGAAATTCAATTAAATGATTATATATTTTTTAAAATTAAACTCATAATTAAATAAATCAATGAAACTTTAATATAAAATCAAACTAATCTTGTTAAACCAACATCAAGTATTGAATCTTAATTATGAAACTACTTAAACAAATTAAAACAAACTAAATATTAATTAATCATTAAATAATTTAAAATCAAATTGATTAATAAACCAATTCAGCATAATCATTTTATATTAATCAAATTAAACCAAATAAAGTTAAAGTAAACTTACTTAACATATGATTAAATCACATACATTTGGAATAAGATAATTAATTAGCCATTAATACATAAACCTAACAACTAAATCAAATATGAATGAAATCTAATGAATATAATAAATGAAGAAAATCAAACCTAACTATGATTATGAATAATCAAGTTTAACTGAAATAAGAATAAACAATTAAATCACTTAATCTAATCAAATGATAATAACAATAATCCTTTAATTAAATCAAACTTAAGTAAAACACTTAACTAAATCAAATCACTCACATGAGAAATTAAGTCATTAATTAAATAAACCTTTAATTAATCTAATGATTTAAAAATTTAATTACCCTTAATCAAACTTAATTAATCAAACATCTAATTAATATAAAACTTAATGAATTAATCCATCATCTTAATGAATCAAATTAATTTAAATTATATTAAAGTTTCTTAAATCAAACCCTCAAAATTTAATAATCAATCACACCCCTCAAGTAAACTAACTAAGTTAATCAAATTAATCAAATTAAACTGAAGCTTAATCAAACATAAATGCAATTAAATATCAATCAAATCATAAATTAAACATAAATCATTAATTCATTAATTACATCATTAATCTAAACAAATATAAAACCAAATTAAAAATTAAATAAATCTTTATTTAATAATTAGCTAAACACACTTCTTAATTAAACAAATTACTCTTAAGCTAATCCAATTGAATAAACCCCTAATTAATACAAACTTAATGAATTAGTCCATCATCTTAATGAACCAAATTAATTTTATAAATCAGATTAAAATTAATTCAAATCAAACACTTAATTAATCTACTAATTAATTTGATCACACGTATTAAATAAGTTAATTAACTCAATCAAATTAATCATATTAAACATAAACTTAATCAAACATAAATGCAATTAAATACTAATCAAATCCTAATTTAAACATAAATCATTAAATCATTAATTACATCATTTCCTAAATAATTGAAATCAAATTAAAATTAACAAATCTTTATTTAATTTAGTAATTGATCACTCCTCTTAAACAAATTAAGTTAATCAAATTAATCATATTAAGCTTAAACATAAACTTGAATATAACTAAAATGCAATTAAATACTAATCAAAACCTAAATTAAACTTAAATTATTAAGTCATTAATTACATCATTAATCTAAAATAAAATTGAAAATTAAATAAATCTTTATAATTAATCTAAACACACTTCTTAAATGAACTAATAATCACATTGAACCTAAGCAACCCCATAGATCAATAAAGCTAATCAAATAAAATTAAATCAAATAAAGAAAGTCTCTCATCAATTTAATATGTAATCAAATCAAATCTCATTCAACTTAAATAAGATAAACTAATTAACTATCCAATGTATGAAATCAAAATACAAACTAAACTTTGATAAACATGACAAATGGATGAGATTAAAAGTAAAATCTAATTACAAAGAATCAAACTCAATTAAAAATCAAAATAAAACCTCATTTAATCTAATCCAATCAAACTACAAATAAATGAACCATAGCCAAATCAAATAAACATAAAATTAAATCACATAACTATAATCAAAGAAAAGAATTAGATATTAATTTAAAAGGATATTGAATTATCAAGATTTAATTAAACCAAAACATCTAATCTAAAACCAATCAATCAAAAACACATGAATTTAAATAAACTTAAACTTCATTAGATATTAAGGATATTGAATTATCAAGATTTAATTAAATCAACAAATTTAATCCAAAATTAATCAATCAAATGCATGAAGCTTAAACAAACTCAAATTCTAAATGCTAAATCAAATCAAATGAATTACATAAATTTGAATGGGCTAATTAAGATACTTAAGGACCTTAGTTAGATTCTTCGGGAGGAAGAATGTAGAATAGGGTGAGTTATGTCTACAAATGGAATTCATTCTACTCTTCATTCTTGAGAACCTAAACATCATTTTAACCAAATAAAAGTGAAATAAAATGAAAAAAAAATTATTAAATCATTTAAATTGAAATCACCTAAAGGTGGAATTTAAACAAATTCAAACTCCAAATTGAAACTTAAACTAAAGAAGCTTAGTAAAGTCTTGCCACACAAGCCTTAAACACACACATTAGAATACTAAGTCACGACTTCTAGTGCTAAGTTAGGGCATTGTATGTATGATGTTGTGTTTTATTTTATGATGTAATATTTTAGGCGATGTTAGGGGTATGCCTCATTGGATGGTAGGCGTGATTAGTAATCATATTTTATGCATGAGGTTGTGCTTAAGGGGCCACTATAATAAAAATATAAATATGTTTGTTGTGCAAGTTTCTTAGCCCCTAAGCATAACTCACATTAGGACAGGTGGGCTTGGTTACCCATGTGTGGGTGCTAAGTCAAAATTATTCATATAATTGCTTGGGTTGTATGGTGTGTTTAGCTAATATTTATTTTGCTAGTGTAAGTAGATTTACTTTTCCTATTTTTAATATAATTTTGCATTATGAATTAGGATTAGTGTTATGGGGGATTAGGATGTGCAGTGGCCAGAAGGCTTAGTCCCTAGGGTGCCCTATGATGCCTTTGGTGTAAATCAAATCAAAAGGAAGAGAAAGAAGAAATGAAGAAAAGAAGACCCCCATAGCATGTATTAATTTTTATAATCCAGGTTATATAAGGGTAGGGCTTTTTTTTTTTTTGGGTTAATGAAACTTCTGCTATTCTTTTTAGTCTATAAAATTATTTGATGTTGTGTTCAGATTGCACACTAGAATGGTATGTTTTTCGTAGTTTCTTCATGTTTGATGTTTGAATGTGTGGCCTAGATGCGATAGGCTCTTAGGATAAAATTAAATTTTATATTCCACTAACAACTCATAATTAAAATTTTAAAATAACTCATAACCTCATATAAAAGCTTAGAAATTAAATCAATATAATAAAATTTTTAGCAACCCCTTAGCTAGATGAATAAATGTATAATATCATGCATGTCATATTATTCCACTTTTGCTAAGAGGGGGCTTCCATCTGTACCAAAGAATAAAGGCTTAACTTATGAGAGACTTTGATGGAAGAACACCCCTTTTCTCTCTTGATTTGGCCCATGATCAAGTTCTCAAACTTTTAGGCATATAAAATCCCATAGCCTGTGTCAAAACAAAGATTCCAAAAGAATCAAATAAATTTGATAAAATTTCTATTAGATTAAGTCATGAATTCATACCACTCATGCTCCAGTCTCTTAGGGAGTAAGTTTAAGGACTTAATCTCCTTTCTAAATAAACAACAGCCTAGCCATCTTGCAAAGCATATGACTTGCCTACATAAATTTAAAGCATAGGAGAGTTAGCCACTCAGTGGTTATAAGTCCAGATGGGTGGTTTATTTTCTCTTGTGGAGGTAAATCATATACCCATTTTTGCCTTATATTTAGGTCATGTTTTTTTCCCTCCCTAAAGCTCTGTAGATTTAAGATCTAGGTAGCTGTTTCTTTCAGGCTACAAACATAAATCCTCACCTCTTAGGCATTTCAACAATCTTATGTTATAGAATTATAATGATGGAGGTGGGCATTATTTCTTTTGATGAGATTGAGAGAATGTGGGTATTGCAGGTGAAGAAAGAAGATATATTGGATAACTAGCGCTCCCACCAAGGATTGCCAAAGTTTGGCCACCAAGCTCTCAAACCATAAGAATAACTCAATAATTTATAATTGCCAAAAGATCTCCTTCATTCTAGTAAGAGGGATATTTATAACCATTACAAGAATCTTTCAAAAGAAAAGAATTCAAAATATGAAGGGAAAGTTGGGTGACCACATTAATGTGAAGCATTAAATTGCATTACTTTATGCCATCCACCCATTTCACATGCTATTTTTATGTAATTCAACCACCTCACATGTCATGCTTTGAATTTTTAAATGCAAAATTTCAAACATGGAGTTTGGAAGAAAATTAAATTACATAAATAAAAAAAAGATGAATTCATAAAATGGGCCTACAGCTAATGGCTAAGCCTTCTTCTTTCTTGAATTTTCTTGGGCTTTAGCTTGAGATCTTGTAAATGGGCCTTGAGCTCTAATTTTTGATCATCTTGATGTTCTACATCAACTCCCTTGGGCTCAATTGAACTCTTCTCCATAAAGTTGAAATCTAAGAAGTCTTCTACTAATTATGGGGCTAAAGTCTCCAAACCAGTATGGGACAACCATGTGTCTTCAACTTGTGGCTTATTCTTCCAACGAAATAGAAAATGATGTTTAGAAACTGGATTAATGGGTGATTCCTCGGTGATAATATAGTCAACTTCAAAGGAAGAGGGCTTCAGTCGATTCTATATCTTACGCTAAAAGTTTAGAACAAGTGGATGTTTGCTAATTCCTTCATATGATAGAATATCTTCAATACTAATAACTGGATGAATGAGCATATCAGCAGGCAAATTGAGGTGATAAGCATTAGTTCTAATTTTCTTGAGAATTTTAAACAGACCACAAGCTTGTGCATATAATTTCTTATATCTAGTGGTTTGATAATGCTCAGGCTGAATGCGAATCAATACATAATCACCTTCTTCATATTCTTTCGTTGAATGATTATGATTTGCCTTAGAAGCATAGTTTTCATTACTTATAGTAATTTTCTTTCTTATATCTTCATGGAGGCTTTGAAAATTTTTAGCAAATGAGAATGTTGCATCAGAAAATACATGAGATGATAGGTTTGCTACATTTATTGGTCATCATGGATTTTGACCATAGACTATCTCAAATGGTGATTTTTTTTGTAGTTCTAGATATATTACTATTATAGGCAAATTCTAAGGTTGGTAAATGTAAATCAATTTTTAAACTTTTACCTACCAAGCATCTAAGCAAATTTCCTAAAGTACAATTAACTACTTCAGTTTATTCATTATTTTGTAGGTGAAAGGTAGAAGAAAATTTTAATTTGGCACCTAATAATTTCTACAATATTTTCCAAAAATATGAGACAAACTTAACATCTCTGTCAGAAATAATGGTTAAAGGGAGACTATGGAGTCACTATTTTCTTAAAATAATTTGGCTATATAAGAAGCATCATTTATTTTTGAACAAGGTAAGAAATGAGCCATTTTGAGAACATATCCACTACAACAAAAATATGTCCCAGTATCCAAGGTAATCCGGAATAAAATTCATTGATAGGTCTTCCCAAGGCTATAAAGAACAGATAAGGCGTGTATTGTGAGACCTTTATTTGATAGTTTTAGCCTATTTATAAATTAAACATTGAGCCACTAATTTTTTAACATTTCATTTTAATGAAGGCCAATAAAATCTATTTTTTAATAAACATATGGTCTTATCCTTTCCAAAATAACCAGCTACACCCCTAGCATGTAGCTCAGACATAAGAAATTCTCTAAGAGAAGATCAAGGAATGCATAATTATTTTCCTTTATATAAATATCTATTTATTATCAAGAATGTCCCTTGTAAAGTTATTGGCTTAACTAGGTGTTCAAGATAAATTAGGTTAAAGTCACAAATATAATCATCTTTATTATCAAATCTTGAGATTTTCAATTCTAAAGAGGAAATCATTAGGTTTATCCTAGATAAAGCATCAACATTATTCTCAATTCCAAGCTTATGAGAATAAAAGAGTAGTCTTGCAAAAAATTCAAATTTTGCATGCCTATGACTAATTTTGTTGAGTATTAATGAATTTTAAGGCATGATGATCAGAATTAAGTATAAATTCTCTATGCAAGAGATAGTGTGCCAATGCCTTAAGGATTGAATTATAGCATAAAACTCTCTATCATAAGTGGAATATCATTGTTTGGCTTCATTTAACTTTTCACTAAAGAATGCTATAGGATGATTCTCTTGACTTAAAATTTCCACCTATCCCTCAGCATCACATGTCACTTCAAAGGCTTTAAAAAAATTAGGAAGCCTAAGGATTGGTGCAGAAGTGATAAGAACTTTAATATGCTCTAAGCCCTTTTGTGCATTAGAAGTCTAACGAAATTTATCTATTTTTAGTATATCAGTTATCGGAGCAACAATGGTACTAAAATTCTTAATAAATATCCAATAAAAAGTGGTTAAACCATGAAAGCTTCTAACTTCAATAAAAATTTTAGGTGATGGCCAATCTAAGATTACTTTCACTTTAGAAGGATCAGGTTTAAGTCCAGTAGTGGATATAATAAAGCCTAAAAATATTACCTCAGCTTGCAAAAAGAAATACTTTTTTTAATTAATGTATAATTTCTCTTATCTAAGTAGTTCAAATACTTTTTGTAGGTGTTGTAGATGTTCATTTTCACTTAGACTAAAAATCAGAATATCATCAAAATACAACGCCAAAAATTTACCTATATATGGTTTAAGAATAGTATTCATTAATCTCATAAATATGCTAGGAGCATTTGAAAGTCCAAAGGGCATGACAAGCCATTCATAAAGTCCATCAGGGTTCTTAAAAGTCATCTTCTACTAATATCCAAATTTGATGATATCCACTTTTTAGATCAATCTTTGAAAAAAAATTTGCTCTTGAGATTAAATCTAACATATCATCTAATCGAAGAATAGGAAACCTATATTTGATAGTAATTTTATTTATTGTTTGACTATCAACACACATTCGCCATGTTCCATCTTTCTTTGGAGTTAATAATGTTGGGACTACACAAGGACTAAGACTCTCTTAGATAAAACCCTTTTCTTAATAATTCCTCAACTTGTCTTTTAATCTCAACATGCACGGTAGGGTTCGTCCTATAATGTGAAAGATTAGGAAGTTGAGAACCGGGTTAAAACTCAATAACATGTTCAATGTCTCTTAGAGGAGGTAGCTCATCAGGAACCTTATCGGGTGCAACATCGTTAAAATCAAAAAAGAAGAGAAGAGACCACAGCAGGTATGTGAGTCTCATTAGAGTCTGATATGATTTCTTTTACATGTAATACGTGAAGAAGAAATGGGTCAGAAAATTCTTTTTGTAAAGCTCCAAAATCTATTATTTTTATCTTTGGGGTCAAAGTAGGAAGAGTAGATGATTTAAAGTAAGAATCAGAAATGATAGTATTAAGCTTAATAGTAGGATTTTCTATGATAATTAATTGAAGTTTAGCATTTTTCTTCAATAGAGGCTTAAGTTGCAAGTCAAAGTTATTTTTTTGTGGTGTTATGGAGGGTGTTTTTCTCTTGCTTTATTGGTAGGAGTTTAATAGTCTTATTATTATGTTTAAAAATATAAGTATTTTCCCTACCATAGTGAATAACATTCATATCATATAGCCAATTAGTCTAAGAGGATATGAGCAATTTCCATAGGGAGAACATCACACCAAATTTGATCATCATAGCTTCCTATTTTAATAGGAACTAAACACCAATTGGTGATGGGAAGAGATGTATGATTTACCCAACTAACATGAAATGGTTCATGGTGAGGTTTAGATTTTAGGTTGGCTTGAGTTAAGGTGTGTTTTGACATTCATAGCTCTCTCCATCTATAACTAACCTACATCTCTTTTCATTACACAAAACATACATGCTAAAAATATTCTTTCTCCTCCAATCTTCTACCTCATTTTTTATTATAGTAAGACATCTCATCACATTAACATGAGGGTCATTAGTTAATTCCAACTCTTCATCAGATAATGGTGTGTCATCATAAACTTCTTCTAGATTATCATCTATTAGATTTTTAACTTCTTCTAAAATAAGATTTGAACTTTACGTTGATTTTGCATATGACCCTTTTATGACATTTAAAATATATTACTTCCCTAATGTTCTTAGAACTCCCTTCAATTGAAGGTTTAGGAAAAGAGGACGGTCCATTTAGATGGGTGGGTCTAACAATAGATCTATAGGATGAAATAAAAGGTACTTAACTTTTAGTTTTAGAGAAGGAGGCAAATTTCTTTTGTTGTTCAAACAATAATGCATAGTGAAATGCTTCCTCTAAAGATTGTTGGTCATATAATTCAACTTCATTTCTAATGTCGGTCCTAAGTCCAATAACAAATTTATTAGCTAATTATCAATCATTATCAGCATAATCAGTTATTGAAACTAGATCTTAAAAAGTATTCAAGTATTCAATTACAAGATAATTACCTTGTCTGAAAGTTAATAATTGACTACGCAGCTTCTTATCATGATGCTTAGGATAGTACTTTGCTCTTAACATTTCTTTCATTTCTATGCAAGTGAGGTTTGTCCTTCCTAATCTTTGTTCTTTAGCTAAAGTATTTGTCCAATAAATTTTAGCATGCCCTATCAATTTCATTTTAGCAAAAGTAACCCTTTGGTAATCATCCATTTATACCAATCAAAGAAGTCATCCATTTAAACTAACTAATCGAGAAATTTATTTGGGTCATGTATACCATCATAAGTTAGGGCTTCTACTTTAACTCTTTGAGATGGATCATTAGAGTCTTTTGTAATTTTAAAATAATTTTCTCCCCTTCCACCATTTCTAACAATTGATGGTCTTCTAAGTGGTTGATTTTTCTTATGGTTTGGATATGAATCTTCTTCATCTATCCCTATTAGCACAGTCTGAGTAAGTATTGGAGAAGGAGTTGGTACTCTATTATTTTGTAGATGTGCTATAAGAGTTTGCATTTGTTGTTTAAGTTCTTGCATTTGATTCTTACTTTCTTATAATATTTGTTAGAGTTTTTAATTCATTGTCTTGATCCTAAGATTTAAGTCATCAACTAATCTAGTCAAATTTTCAACTTGATCTTGAGAGATAGATTTTGGTGCCATGAGATTTTTTTTAAAGGAAAAAAAAAAGATATATGAAAAGGGATCAATGAAAAAAATGAAAAAAATAAATAAATAAATAAATAAGTATAATATAATTGTGCAATCAAAGTGAAATTTTAGGCTAAGAGAACTTCCAAGTGAAGAGAGGGGTACAATACCACTTAATTCCCAAGCTCTCCTTAGATAGTTTAGGTCTTTTTGACAAAGTTCTATTTACCTTCCAAAATTACTATGTTTAACACACTTATATTATTATGCATGCATATTTTTTTATTTTTTTTAATGCAATGAAAAAAAAAATGCTCAAATTTATCAAGCCTCTTTTTTTTTCTTAAGAAAATAAGTTATCATAAGTTAATCAAAGAAACTTCTAAAATTAACCATAAACAATAACAAAGATAATAAAATAAGTAATTAGATTTCGATTTGCACTAATGGCTAGGGTAATTTTTTTAGGGTGAAGCACTACCTCACTAAGGTGCTCTCTTAATTTTTTTTCTTTTGTTTCTTTTGGAGGGCGGGGGGGGATGCGCAAGTTTACACAATTGGAAAATGATTAAATTATATAATGGAGCTTACTAATTGAAATTTTATGCTATCACCATAAACTTGCAAGCAATATATATCTTTCCAAGCTACTAATATGTATTTAAACTATCATATAAAAGAAAATTAATTAATCTCACAAGTTTGAAGACAAGTCCAGCACTTGAGAGGCTCCCTTTGTTAAAGAAAACTTTTGACCAAATTTGCTCCTTCTAGGCTTTTCTCTGATATCAAATTTAATGGATTGGGTGTTCTTTCTTTTGATGAGATTGAGAGAACGTGGGTATTAAAGGTGAAGGAAGGAGATATGTTGGATAACTAGCGCTCTCACCAAGGATTGCCAAAGTTTGTCCACCAAGCTCTCAAACCACAAGAATAACTCAATAATTTATAATTTCTAAAAGATCTCCTTCATTCTAATAAGAGGGGCTATTTATAGCCATTACAAGCATCTTTTAAAAGAAAAGAATTTAACACATGAAGGGAAAGGTGGGTGGCCATATTAATGTGAAGCATTAAATTGCCTCACTACTTTATGTCATCCACCTATTTCACATGCTATTTTTTATGTGGATTCAACCACCTCACATGTCAAGCTTTGAATTTTTAAATGCAAAATTTTAAACATGGAGTTTCTAGAAGAAAATTAAAAAATTACATAAATAAAAAAAGATGAAA
This sequence comes from Cymbidium sinense, assembly GCA_021442155.1. NCBI lineage: Eukaryota > Viridiplantae > Streptophyta > Magnoliopsida > Asparagales > Orchidaceae > Cymbidium > Cymbidium sinense. The sequence continues at coordinate 30,457,157 of CM038220.1, read as the reverse complement.
TCATAAAATGGGTCTTAACAGGCTAATGAGCTAAGTCTTCTTCTTTCTTAAATTTTCTTGGGCTTTAGCTTGAGATCTTGTAAATGGTCCTTGAGCTCTAATTTTTGGATCCTCTTAATGTTATACATCATATAAGCTCTAGCAATCTAATAAAATATCAACTCAAATAATTAACTATCTTTAATTTCAAAAATATAAAGCCTAATTATAGGGTAGATTGGAATGCTCACTAGGCTTCCTAGTATCATGAGCATTTCCTATTTCTCCCTTTGGATTCTAAAAATAAGTCTTCTCCTTAATCTATCCCATTTTATTTTCTAAAATAGCCAATCCTTTGATAGTCATAACCTTGAAATCTTTGGAGACCCTAATTGTCTACTTTAATCGAGAGTATTCTTAAGAAATTTCCATTCCTTAGGATGTAATTAACTATGGGGGCTTGCCTCCATGGGAAACTTAACAAATCCGGCTTAAAATAAACCCTACTTTACTTTTCTATGTAAAGTAGGGGAAAGATCTTTGGTATATTCAAAGACCAATCATGCCTTAGGAGTCCTTATTGGGTGATTAGGTCCATTATAAGGTGGTGATTTCTATCTTTCTAGATAGTACATCATTCCTTAATGTCATACCCGATCATTTCAATAAGTACCCCCTAAGATTTGCATGGTGTCCCATATCTCAAAAATAAACATCATATTTTTTTGGCTACTCCGCTGGGGATGGTTCCTCTCTCCATCTTTAGTACATAATTATTACCTCTAAGCATCGATAGTGGACTTATATTTTATATAGGCCAAAGACTATCATTCTTTCTATCACTTAGCTTATTTCATCCTTAAGCAAAGCTCGCCAACATTTTTTAGGTTTTTAGACCTCACTTTGTGTAAGTCTTAAAATCCCTATTGGGTTTTCCCAATAGGTGAAAATTAAAATTAATCAAACAAAGGAGATGGAGATGATAAAAAATTAAGAACCTCTTCACCATCCCGATGGTGAGGCAAGGTTCTTCCCATGAATAATGAGAAAATAAAACACTTCTGCAAAATAACATGTCTTTCTAAAAGTACTTTTTCAAAATCTACATAATAAGTGATCTTTACACAAAAATTTATAAGAAATTTTCAAAAAGGCACAAAACACATATAATCAAACCTCATTTAAAAAATCCTATGATTGTTACAAGGAGGTTCCTTTTAAAATCAAAATCAACCACTTTTAATGTCTTTTCAAAAGCACATTTTCTTTGGAAATAGCTATCTCAATCCTACACACTGAAATTTATTGGATGGAGATTTTATTGAAACTCCACTTAGCATACTTCACATGTGCAAGAGTTGATGTTTTCCTCCTTGTCGAAAAGCAATAAATCATACACACGCAAAAAAGAAGTCAAGACATATTTGATCCCCCCCACTTGACATACCCAAATTGGTTAAATGGGAGTTCCCTTCCCTTGGAGAAGGTAAAGCAAATTGAATTCTATTTGACACCATTTGCATTTGTCTGATAGAACTCCTTCTTGCTAAAGTCTTGGACTTCAAGATACATTTGGATCTCATTTGACATGTCCAAGTATGTTAAATGAGAACCCCTTTTTTGAAAATCATAAGAACAAGTTGAACTCCACTTAACATACCTAAGTTTCTTAAATAAGCTCTTTTCTTTAAAAATCATAAACACATACCGTGAGAGTCTCTTTTCAACACACATTTGATCCCTATTTTAACATACCAAATTTGTTAAATAAGATTCAATTTTTCATGTCAAACCATACTTGAGCTTTCACTTAACAAGCAAAATTTTTTAAGTGAGAGTCTCATTCTCAAATAAAAAAAACATATCTCAAACACATTTGGGGCTTTCATTTAATATATCAAATTTATTAAGTGGAATTCCCATCTTCAAAAAAAAAAAACTTATCTCACAATCACATTTAACTTTCACTTAACATACCAAATTTGTTAAGTGAAAGTCTCATCATCAAGCACAAATCAAACACATGTGGCCTCTTAACATACCAAATTTTTTAAGTAAGAAGCCCCATTTTCAAATCAAAATATCACACAATCAAATCTTCAAAAAAATATTTCAAATACACAATCACAACCTCTTCTTAGCATACCCAAATTTGCTAAATATAGGTCTTTCTTTGAAACTATCAATATTTTCAAACAAGATGCACAAAACAAATATCTCCAAGAAAATCTCTTCCTCCAATTTTAGAACCCCACCCAACCTACCTAAATGGGTTGGTATGTGTTCTAAATCAAAATCAAATGGAAAAGACTCTTCTCAATATCCAAAATCTCTCCAAATTTTCAATGAATCCACTTAACAACCTTAAGATTGTTTAGTGTGGGTTCAAATTCCAAATCAAATCTTGAGATCAATGATTGAAGGTGAATATCAAGGCAAATGTCTGACTTAGCTATATTTCAACAATGCAGATTTCAGTGCAATTAGTTTTTCCAGCCCTCAGTTAGTACAACATCCATGGCTCCCAACAAGTTCATGTTTTCCTTCCCCACTTGTCTAAACTTAGCCCTGGATCAAGCTAGTCTCTCTACTACTGGCTCTACTAAGGCCATCTACTTTGGTCATGGTTTTGAGGGGGTGAGAATTTCTTACGAGAGGACAGCCCTCACTATAGTTAGCAAGAAGGAGGTGGCGGGGAAAATGCCACTTATTCGATTTGATATGCCATCTAATTTTGAGTTTCCTCTACTAAAGAGGAAGGCCATTGTAGTTCTTTCTACCCCACCATATCAATTTCTATTCTAATTCTTCCCTTGGGGTCAGGTTACTCTGCTTCTGACTCTAGCTACTACCCCTCCTTGGACACCAAAGGGGAAGACCTCTTGGCGAGATAGTCACCTCCATGTTTGAGGTGGGTGCTAGTTCTCGCTCACATACGCGCATTAACACACCAAGAATTGTAAGGTCAAGCGGCATCACAAGAGGGTGGAGAGAGAGATGGATGTTGCTTCTCATGTGACTGAGGAGGGATCTCCTGAGACCTCTCCACAGTGGTAGGTTCCACCCTCTCTCGCCTTAGATGGAGAGGAGGACTGAGGATTGCACTACCTCCACCACCTGTATATTTTGATGCAAGGGGAGCATGGAAGCCCCTATGTGGGCTGGGGTAGTCTTTGCAGTTGGTGAGCTACGGATGCTCAAAGTCTGGTATAATTTTTGATCTGAGGACAGTTATCCCTAGGAGAGTCAGAAGTTAAATCCAAATGGAGAGAGCCTTGGATGCTCAGGCATTAACTCAGACAGGTAGGAGGGAGTGACAGAGGTTTTGTTGGCCTCCGCCGATGGATTTTTTTTGATCGTCGCCTGGGTTGATCATTTGACAACATCATCCTTCTGGTGCTACTCATCACGAGAGTAGGCCTATGTCGAGGGTAGTTGATGCTACCCTACCCCTCACTCACCACCCACCATCACCTATCCAACTCATGGCATCCCCCATTCCAACCAAGATCTAGAAGCCCCCATCCGAGGAAAGACCAACACCATTGGTGATCCAGCGACAACCCAAGGATCCCACTCCATATACTCCACTCATTGAGGTGAGGTCAAGCTCTCCTATTGACCTCCGCCTCAGCTACGGAGAAGAAGGAAAGGTGACCCAAGGTCTCCATGGTCGAGTCACCATGATCATGCTTCTTATTACAACTTGCAAGTCTCCACTGCGGCTGGTGGCGGAAGGGGTGAAGAATATGTAGTGTCCATGGTAGATCCTCCCATAGTGTTGACTAGTGGTTAGTGATCATCTATACTATTAGTGAGCATAGTCCTCTTAGAAGTAATATAGTGGCAATGCGATGTATTTTTTATGTGAGCATATCCTACTACCCATCGGTGGTGAGTGTTTGTCCCACATGATTAAACACTCTTAGATGAGAGCCTGCTCAACTTTCGAGAAGAGAGAACTCTCGGGGTGATCACTCTGATGAAGAGGATGCTAGGATCAATTTTGATCCATATGAGGATGATCTCTTGGGACTCAGAAGTCCATATGGTGACCTGGGTTCCCTCCTTAGGGATCAACATAGTTAGGAGGTGTTGTAGTTGAGGGAAAGAACTCATTCAACCCAACACCTTCATGAATGAGGGAGAGAGCATATCAATAAGATGGAGAAAAAGATTTGAAGACTTGTTAGATAGTCTGGCACTTCAAATCAAGCTCCATCGATCTGACTACTCCTTTAAGTTGACCACCGTTGTCATGTTATTAGATCGCCCAAGAGTACATCTCCGTGGACTAGGATAGTGTGAATGCATAGGAAGGTCACGGTACCTCCATGCCTAAAAGAGATATAAAGCATACGGTGGACAAGTGAAGGAAGCATTGGCAAGCGAGGTGGCTCATCATTCCAAAGGGTATACCCCCAGAGGAATTTGTAGTCCAATATCCCAAGGGTTTTGTGCCACCATATTTCAAGATTTTGATGGTTGTGGAAACCCTCGATAGCATATAGCACACTTTAGAGCTGACTGTTACAATGTTGGAGGTAGTGATGCATTTCTCTTTTGACTCTTCATTAGCAGTCTATCATAGATTGCATTTGATTGGTATCTTTGAACGCCGATTAGGTGAAGACTTTTCAGTTGGAGCACCTCTTCATTAAGAGATTTACTGGAGCCCAGCAAAGGGTAACTATGGGTGACCTCGTTGTGGCGCAATAAAATCTCAATGAGTCTCTTATTGATTATATTCTCAGGTTGCAAAACTTGAGTATGAAATGTAAACCATAGCATGCTATAGAGATTCTTCTCAAGAATATTTTTGACTCGGTTGCTTTCATGGTCAAGGGATTTATAATCAAAACCTTTGAAAAATTAATCAATAAGGCAGCTAGCGTACAAGTGAAAGCCAAAAAGTTACCTTTTCAAGACCAATCGTTCAAGCTCAGCCATAGCATTCAGAAGAAGCGGGGTAGTAGTGTGTAGACAGGGAAGTAGCCGACCCGGATAGTGTATGAGACCTCGGCACCTCCATTTCCACCTCCTCACCACCCTGGGCATCGACCACCATACCATAGCACCGCGCCTCCTTCCATATATATGGCACTCATATCACCACCAGATACCCACCTACTCTTGTTGATAGATTGAATAAGCCATATTCATTCAAGAGGGAGGTAGTTAGGAAGATCTTTAAGAATCTCTTAAAGAAACTTGACTTTCAGTTACTGCTAAGAAGAAGATGTGGGCAAGTGTAATGATCTGCCCCACATGGTTAATCATGTCTTGGAGATCCTCTTAAGATAAAGAAGGGGATATTGCCTTATCTCAGAACCTCTAAAAAGTGGGCTCTAAGATCAAGAAGCTTTCTTTTACAAATACAACTCAACACCTCAAGGAAGGTTTGCAAGTTTGAGATAACTTGAAGAAGGTCTTAATGCAAAGCCTACCTTACTTGCAGATAGCATAGCAACATAACCACTGTCCAAGTCCAGCACTCCGTCCACTATTACAGCTACTACATCTTCCTCCACTAGCTCCTCTTCTACCAGCAGGAGCATTGTATCAGCGAATAAGGGCACTATACCCCTTACGTAGCTTACTTTATTAGATTTGTATCATGTACCTCCATCTAAGAAGAAATCAATGAAGAAAGCTTTTACTTACATCTTGTCTACTTCTGATACTCTAGATTTTATTCCTCTCAAAAACTCTCCAAGTCTATAAAATAATAATGATAACTCTAGTTTCGATCATTCCTCTTCTGATTTAGAAATGGATTTTCCATTCTTGAATCATTCAGGTTTGCCCATTGAGATTGATTTGGAGTCATCTAACTCGATGATCTCATAGGAGAAGCTATAGGTGAACTTGATGAGCAGGTAGAATGTTTCACTAAATCATCTCACGAAGTCACTAAAGTCAACCTCCGTAGTGGCAAAGTTCTACCTCCTAGGGTAGCACCTCAGGATAAGGATAAGAAAATCATTAGTTCTAAAGAACATATAGCCCCTCCATAGGATGCTCCACCCATGGATATGCTTATGGAGGATCAATCCAAGGTTGACTACAATTTATACATCTTAGAAAGTTGTAGCTAAGCATATATGATGACCTTATCTTATCCAAAAGATGAGAATTCTAATCAAGGATCTTCTTGATCCGAGATATGCTTAGCCCCGACCACTTGAGGAGGAGGCTCAGCAGAGGAGTTACATTGATGATGAAGACTTGCTTAGGAATGACCAAACACAACCTCTTACATTACTGGATATGGAAGATCAGGATATCCGAGTTCTTGTTGACCGGGGTATCGGAACATTATGAGTCTAAAACCCTCGCTACTTGGGATTGACATCTCCAAACTTTCAAAAAGAGGATGATGTTGAGAGGATTCAAACAAAGAGAGGGCCTTAGGCTCTATAGTGTTAAGTAGATGATTGGAAGAGACTACCACCAAGTTTTATATTATATACTCAAATACATCTTTCAATACTTTGCTTGAGAGACCATGGATTCATGAGAACAACATGGTTCCATCCTTTCTACATCAGTGTATGAAGTTCATGAGAGGTGGGATTGAATACTATGTCAAAGGAGATCTTAAGCCATTCACAGTTCATGAGGTCAAAATATATGAGGATGACTATCTCCCTCAAAATCAACAAGTCTATTTCGTGAACTTGGATAAAGTTCAAAGATAAAAGAAAAAGAAAAGGAAAAAAAAAAAAAAAAAAAAAAAAAAGGAAAAAAGAAAAAAGAAAAAGAAAAAGAAAAAGAAAAGAAAAAAGGAAATGAGAAAAAAATGGGACTTGGAGGAGAAAGTAGAGCACGAATTAGATTCCACCACATTGTTACTCCATTTGAACATATGGGTAGGATGACTCCACCAGGAGAAGGAGATCCGAGAGACATGCCTAGGGAGAAGACCTCCTTATTGGCCGAGTTATGTCCTACTACAGTACACCTATCTATATAAACTTAGAATCTAGTTCAAGGATGAGTCATATATGATTAGTATGCTACACTTCCGAGATCCCCATGCAAGTGATAGTTGAGCAGGCTGATGAAGATGGGGCTCCTAAGCAAAGCATAAGTGTATCCAAGTCTATATGTGAAATAGTGAGGCATCTTGGGAACTTAGCTCTAACCCCACTTTCTCACAAAAGTTGAGGGTTTGGTAGTTAAGAAAGCCCATAAGTCTTCCATAAATGTAAAGGTGCATAAGTTCTTTATTGGAGCATCATCCTCAAGTCAAAAAGCTGATGTAGAACTTGAGGATGATTCATACAAAGATCTAATATATTTACCTTTTGATTAGTACTCACTTAGTGTTCTTAATTTAGCAAAGAAAGGATTAACTCCATATGTTTGGTCTAAACACATATCGAATTACTTTGAAAGGTTATGGGACAACAAATGCAACATTCAATCAAGGACTAGGATTGATGGATTTCCAATTAATGATGATGATTCTTGCTTGTCACCAATCATTTGGAATCGATAGTTCTTTTCAAATCATGCTAACTCATATGAGGAGGTGTGCTTAGAAACTTAGATGATCCAAATGACTTTGAAGGATGCACCACCGAGTTGAAGAGGAGATCGATCAACTATTAATGAGCTCAACAAATCAACTAGAACAAGAAGATCCACACATACATCTTCTATTGAATGAAAAAGAAAAGTAAGCTATTGAATGAATTTAAGGATTACTTTGCATAGAGTTATGAAGAGATGCTCAGTCTATCTCCTAATATAGCAATCTATAAACTAGCAATAGAACCTAATGCTAACCCTATCAAGCAGACTCTTAGACACATGTGATTAGACATTGAACAACAAGTCACTTCTAAAATCAAGAAACTAATTGATGCTGGCTTTATTAGGGAAGAAAAATATCCTACCTGGTTAGCCAGTGTCATCCTAATTAAGAAAAAGAATGGCCAAATTCACATATGTGTCGATTTTAGGGATCTAAATAAAGCATGTCCTAACAAATTTCCACTTCCTATACTAGAATTAATGGTGGACATCACCTCATCTCATACAGTATTCTCCTTTATGGATGTCTCAATTAAAGATGGCCTGAGGATGAAATAAACATTGCATTTCAAACTCTGATCGGAATCTATTGTTATAAGGTCATGCCTTTCAGCCTCAAAAATGCTTGTGCTACATACCAGTGGACATGACTTGAATCTTCAACGAACTCATTCATCATCAAGTTAAATGATATGTAAATGATCTAGTTATCAAAAGCAAAGAAAAGGAAGACCATTTCTTTGACTTGAGAATAGTTTTAGAACTATTAAGATAATACAACCTCAAAATGAACCCCCTGAAGTGTGCATTTGAAGTAGCTTTAGGAAAATTCCTTAGGTTTATTGTCTCGACATCCGAGAATTGAAATCAATCCAATAAAGATCAATGAAATATTAGAAATCCCACCCCCTAAAAGCCTAACACAACTCAGGTCATTCCAAGGGCGGTTGGCATATCTAAGACACTTTATTTCCAACTTATCAAAAAGATGCCAACCATTTTTGGCACTTCTTAAAAAGGATGCCAAGTTCAAGTAGGATGATAAGTGCCAACATGCCTTCGAAGACATCAAGCAATATAATGACCGCTCTAGACTATCCGCAGCTCATATATATCGTTGCATTAGATGACTCCCTTGGTGCTTTGTTGGTTCAAACCAATGATGAAGGAAGGAGAACACTCTATTATCTGTCATCATCCTGGAGGCAAACTATCCACCTATTGAAAAACACTGCCTAGCTTTAATATTTGCATCCCAAAAGTTATGACATTACATGCGTTCTCATAAAGTGAACTTGATCTCTAGAGTCAATCCACTGCAATATCTCATGATGCGGTTGACCTTATCCAGATGGTTGGAGCATTGATCCATGATTTTGTCTCAATTTGACATAACATCATTATCGTCTGTAAAGGATAAGCACTTAGCAATCCACTCCACTCTGATTCTCCACTAATGATGATCTCCCGATGAACAAATCATGAACTTAGGGATACTAATTTGTGAGATGTACTTTGATGGTTCTCAAAGAGGAGAAGAACCATAAACTATCTAGGGAAGGCGGGGTAGGAATAGTTCTCTAACTCGGCGTGATTCTCATATCATGTCCAATCCATGCACCAACAAAGCTAAATATGAGGCTCGATTGATGAGTTAGTCATTACATGATCAGAGTATCAACATCTTTGGGGATTCTCTAGTTAGTCATCAACCAAATCACTGGGTCTTACAAGATTCTAAAGCTTAATCTCCATCATTACTAGAAGTATACCATGGGAATGTTGGCCCAAATCTTAGAGGTTACCATCTATAATATTCCTTGAGGAGAGAACGCAGCAGCAGATGCAATAGCCAAGCTTGCCAAAGAGTTGGCATGTCCGGAAGATGAGTCCATTCTAATAAGGGCCAAAATAGACAAGTCTTATCCCCTGATCTTTGAACTCATCGAGAGATTCTCTCTTGAAGGGGAGGTTTGCCAAAAGGATGAGGAGTCATTGGAGGCAACCATTCATAGATTATTTAAATATTGGCAAACTACCTCAAGAGAAATTACTAGCACACACAGGTGAAGCGAGAGCCTTTCTATGCTCTTGCGAACCTTATCTGGATAGTCCTTGATCATATGTGGTTATGTTGTCGGATAAACAGCGTAGGATCATGACCAAGGTACACTCAGGTTTATGTCGAGCGCATCAATCTAGTATGAATGAAAGTCAAGATCAAGAGACTAGGATACTACGGCCGATGATCATACGCATGGACGTAGCTAGATTCCACCATATCATACAGTGTGGTCCTATCAACAACCCAACATTCTATCACATTGGCCTCATGGTTATCTAAGTGTTGAGTACCCATAGTGGTGATCGATCCTCCTTCTTCCAAGGTCACCATTCATCTACTCTACTTTTCCAAGTGAGGCAATCCCACTTTGAGGTCACATCACATGTGCTCAAGTTTTTCAAGAATCATATCGTATATAGGTTTGGGGTGCCTCGATAAATTATATCTGATAATGGTACTGCATTCAAGAGCACTAAAATCACTTTGCTTGGAGACATAGCATAGATTGGAGATATTCTACCATTTACTACCCAAGGGAAAATGGCTTAGCAGAAGCCTTCAACAAAACTCTCATCCAAATATTAAAGAAGACACTATATGATAATAAATGATGATGGCACGAACAGTTGGTTGAACCCTTGTGGGAGTACCACACCATCGATAGAACTCCAACATAGTCTACCCCTTTCTCCTTAGTGTATGGTCAAGTCATTTATACCATTAGAGTCCATCACTAAGGATAGCATGGGTAGTAAAATCACTGGAGAAGAATGCCAAGTTGAGAAGAGCTCAAGGTTTGGAGGAGAGCGCCATGCGCCAAAACCTTGAGTTATACAAACCTAAGATGATTCAAGCTCATAACAAGTTGGTCAGTCCTAGAGCATTTCAAGTAGGAGAGCTTGTTTTAACTTGAAGGAGACCAATTATTGTTCGTCAAAAAATGGGAGGCAAGTTTGAACCCACTTGGGAAGGCTCTTATATGTCATAGAGAAGGCCTACCAAGGAGGATCTTATCAACTCATAAATTGTAAAGGAGAGCATCTGATGCTTCTAATCAATGGGCTCTACTTAAATAAATATTATCCATAAATCTTGTTTGAAAATAATCATCAATAAAACTTTATTTCATTTGAAATTTTATCTCTTTCATGTTGAGGACTAACTTTGCTTGTGAATCCACCATGATGTGTTTAGGGTTAGTATAATAGAACCTAAGAGGCATCCTATCCCTCCACAACACAAGCACAAACTGTAAATGATCCTCCAGTGCTATTAGGATAGGTATAAGCAAACCCATGAGGCATCCTATTTTGACTAGTACAACTAAGTTAGGTGTAAGAGAACCCAAATGACATCCTTTCTTGGTAGAGTCACAATTGCCCCTGCAGCTGCCATTTCATCCATTCTTCTATGTGTTTATTGTAGGTGTAAGAGAACCCAAGCAACATCATATTCCCTCTTCCATAACACAAATAAACACATATCTTTTCTCTCAGGCTATTTTGATGTGGGAGCAAGCCCCGTGGCACTACATTCTCTACTTGGTGACATCTTGCTAGTGTGTCACTGTCACTTGTTGGTGGATGTGAATCCCCGCACTTTCTTTCTGACTTGATCATTACAAACCAACAAGCGCCTTATTAGTTTGGTAGGCCTTACTGCGCAGCCGATAAGCTACCCTATGTTGACTTTGTTTAAGAGGATGTAATCCTGCACACTTTCTTCTTAGACTAGCCAATATGCATTGACTAAGTCGAGTATATTTAAAGTTTAAGATAAGTCCCCTAGTGGCTCCTTTCATCCTGACTACTTCAAGCTTTGGTTTGGTCTCTACGCAGGACCCCTCACTTAGTAGTCACCCAGGTAGATAATACGAGCTGAAGATAAACTATCGATCTTCTACTTTAGAGATGTAAGCTACATGCCTTCTTTCTAGGCGATTATCATAAACCAGCGGGCTCTTAGGTTGGTTGGTTATGCCATCGATGGTGACCCAATGGATACACCACTCTTGGCTGAGTCCTTGTGCTTTCTTCTTGAGTTGGCCCAGAATATCTATAGGCTTTCTTTTTTACAAGGTTTTGGATAAAGCCCACCTCCATGTGGGCACTCTATTTGGATCACATCCTTAGTGACCCCATTTAGACACTACCCCTTATTTTTTTGGATTGAGTCCCCTTTCCTAGTAACCACCGTTGGAGAATTTGTTCAGCGGATGCACATTCTCCCTTGGTTAAATAAGTAGATATAGGCGTCGAGCTCCTTCTGATGACCAACAGGTCCATACAAATATAAAATAAACAAAATATATCTTCACTTGGATTAGGAATTCAAGCCCCTAGTGGCCCCCCTTTCCCAAGGTGCATCCTATCTTAGGGTGTCAAGAAAACTCCCATAGGAATTGTCTGACTACTTTGAGTTGAGATAAGTCCCTAGGTCGGCACTCTCTCAATAGTTGCCCTTAGGTCAGGTTCAACTTGTTATGCCACCAATGAGTTACCCCAGTAGTCTTTGCTTTGAAAGATATAAGTCTATTACGCATTCTTTCCAGCACGATAGTTGACGGGCGGCCCTAGGTTGGGCCCAATTTATTGCACAAGTGACCGATCACCCCAATGGTTCCTTGTTTATGAAGATGTGAGTCCTCATACTTTTTCTTCCTAACTTGACCATAGCAAATCAAAAGGCACCCCTTAGGTTGGTTAGTTCTACCTAATGGTTGGTAGACTATCCCTTTGGATTTGTAAACCTAAGATAAGTCTAGGTTGATATTAGCTCCTTCTTAGTAGATCCATCGCACACTGACAGGGTCCATCTAAAATTAAATTAATTATGACTATTCTTGAGTCGATATGAGTCCACATCGATATTCGCTAAAATAGTCTCCGTAAGTCGGGATTGATTTGTTGTGCCATCGATAGATCACCCCAATGCTTGATCCCTACTTTGGTAGATGTAAGTCTGCTATGCTTTCTTCCTAATACAATCATTGCACACCAAAAGGCAACCCTTAGGCCAAATAGTCCTACCTTGTGGCTGGTAGACTACCCCTATAGACTTGTAAATCTAACACAAGTCAAGGCCAACATAGCTCCTTCTCAGTGGGTCCATCATACGCCAACAGGGTCCACAACATAACACACCAAATTAAATTAAATCAAATCAAATCAAATCAATATAAAATCAAATTAATCATAAGGACTACTCTTTAGTTGAGGTAAGACCCCAACGACGGTCACTCAGTAGTCACCTTAGGTAAGGTTTGATTTGTTGCGCCATCCAGATCACCCCAATAGCTGATCCCTACTTTAGAAGATGTAAGTCTGCTAAGCCTTCTTCCAAGTATAGTTGTTGCACACCGGAAGGCAACCCCTTAAGTCGGATAGTCCTACCTTATGGCAGGTAGACTACCCCTTTGGACTTATAAATGTAAGACAGGCCAAGGCCCCCTATGGCTTTTTCTTAGTGTAGTCTGTCATACATCGACAGGGTCCATAATAAAATAAATTTAAAACCAACCTCCCTAGTGGAGTCAAATTAAACATATCAAACAAACCAAATTTCTCCCTAGAGAGGCAAATCAAATTAACCTCCATATGGAACCTAGACCTAAATCAAACAAATTTAATCAAGTGTACATCCCCAACAGATATGCCCTCAATCTAGAACCCTTCTCCCAATGGAGCCATAATAAATTAAATCAACCTCCCTAGTGGAGTCTAGTCAAACAAATCAAAGAAATCCAATCAAATTCTTATCCCTAGCGGATATGCCTCCATATCAATTAAAATAAAATAAATTAAAATTAATGATATTGATCCTCATCAGATTATAGATTCTTATCCCCAGTGGATACACACTCAAACTAATCATATTCACAATCAAACTAAAATTCTTATCCCTCATCAGAAAACTTGAACTTGCTTCCTAGTGGAAGGTTCATGTACTATATCCCCAGCGAATTCCTTCTTTCTCTCTTATTCCCTTGGCATAAAAGAGCTGCATCGCACTAAGATCATGATTGTATCTACCTCTCGGGTCTAGGTATAGATTGTTTCTATTAATGTTTGCATTCTTCTGGATGTTATTGATCATTTTGATCAACATCAATACGCGGTGTGCCTTATCAGTTACACCACACCTATTAGGGGTCCATTTATTGACCTCACTTTTAGAGTGAGCTCTTAACCTCCTCTTCTTAGACTTAGGAGTCTTCTAGACACTAAGAACTCCTTAGTCATAAGACACTTCTTGTTATTAGGTGAACAATTAACCTAAGCCTAGAGACTTAAAAAGGTTAACCATAGGATTAGACTATGCCTTAGGGCTTAAGGAAATCACCTATCCTATAGCCTAAACCCACTCCATATACACTTTCTAAAATCAAACCTAGATTTAAATCTCAAACCAAACCCAAATTCAAATTCAAATTCCAAATCTAATTTCAAATTTGACTCCAAATGATTTCAAACCCAAAATCAAATTAATTCCTAAGCCATATGAACCACATTCATAAGCTTAGCCAAAACTCCCTTTAGATCAAATCAAACTCAATTGATTTCTTCATAAATAAATTATTCCTTCATTTATATTCATAAATATAAATGAAATCCAAATTCAAATGACCAAAACTATATCGAAAATCAAATCCAAACTCAATCTAAGCCCTTAAGCCAATTCTTTGGACTTAACCAAATTCTATCTAAATCAAGTCAAAATAGATTTTCTCTCAATTCATTCATTCAATCATTTATCCAAATATAAATAAAACTTACAATCATCAAACCAAATTCAAGTCAACCCAAGTCAAGCCTAATTTAGCCCTTTTGACATAAAATTTTCAATTGATCCAAAACCTACTAGACTCCAAATTGATTATTGTTGAATTTATATTTCAATCCAAGGCTCATATATAAGTTCAACTAAACTCGAATCAAACTAAAACCAAACCAATTATCCACTTAGGTTCACTTGACCGAAAGTGACCTAAAGGACTCATTTCCAATCCAACCCAAATTGGATTGAACCAAGCTCACAAAACCTTCCATGATAGATCACCCTAAGATGATCAATTGCAATCAATTGGGTCAAACCAAGTCAACCCTTAGCCCAAATAAACCAAAATTAGCCAAAACTCATCATGAACCAAATTGATTGAAACCAATAATTTGAATCAACCCAAAGTCAACATTTAAGTATGACTTGACCACTAATTGAGCCAAACCAATCCTAATTGGTCATTTGATCCAAGTTGACCCAAATTTGCCTAATGGACCAAATTGGGTCAAATCATGATCTAACCCAAATTGATTGCAACTAATGGCTCAAGTTCATTCCAAATTAATTATTGAACTTGACCAAAGCCATAATTAAATCCAATTTAATCAATCAAGTCTAATTGAGCCATTAAGCCCAAATTGACCTAAAGGGTCAAATTAGCTAAATTTCAAATTAAATTTAAATTGATTCAAACTAAAGACCACATTCATCTTTAATTATTAATTGAACATGAATCAACCCATAACCCAAACCAATTTTGCCAATTTTCGTCAAATTAGTCAACTTGACCCATTTGACCCATTTGATTCCAAATGAGCCAAAATCAATTCTAAGCTAAATTAAATCAAATTGATCATACCAAAACTCTTCAAATCACCATTTGAACCTAACCTAAGCATTGGTTTGACCCAATTTGACCAATTGGTCAGCCTAACCCTATATGTCCCAATATGACCCATATGATCCAAATTGGGCCAAATCCCTTAAAACCAAGCCATGACCCAATGGGGGCTGATCAAACTTGAACCAAACCCATTTGGGATCAGCCCAAAATCAACCTAACCCAATTAAATCCCTCATGGATCCTCCCCATATAGGATTCCACCCAACCTCATTTAATTCTTCCCATCACATGCATTTAACTCCTCCTCAACATTTGTATTCAAGATCAATCATATGGCAAAGAGAAGAGACTTTGGAGCAAAAAATTCAAAGTCCTCATTCAATCCATCATCCATCCCAACCACCCCAAGCAAGATGAAACACTTTGGAGCCAAAAAATTCAAAAAAGAATGAATTTTCAGTCACTATTAAAGGAGGGAGAAATGAGGCTTCATTCCTCTTCCACCTACCACTATTCATCCCTTAAGAGCTCCCCAAAGCAACCAGCCACCACTTCCCCACCTCTCTTGAGCCAAAAACATCAAAATTGGGTAGATTCCAATGAGAAAATGACAAGCACCAAAAAATACATCATCGTGAAAGCGAAGATCCAAGCTCATTCCAAGGCCTCTTCCCCCACTCAACAATGTGCTCAGGTCATCACTGCTGTCAAAAATCATCCTCGGTGAGGTAACTTTCAAAAACCATAGCCGACCTTAGGATCCTTCATTTGTGACAATTATTTGCATAATTTTAGAATTTATCCTAGATAATCCTGCATTTTATGTTTTATATCATCCCAATTAAAAATAAAAAAATTTTTTTCAATATGAATCAATGCAAAAATGAGTCCTTTTGTACAAGTTTTCACTTAGAATTTCTCATTTTTCTCCCTAATATCTCGTTTATACTATCACGATCGGCGGATAGCTGCAGCCATCGATCCCATGGTTCACGGGATCGAATAGCTCGGATCGCGCATTGATCACGTGATCTGGGCCTTCAAATCGCCTGATGCATTCTAGATCATCCGATCTTGCGTCATGATTGGATGACTGGGATCTCACATCCCATGATTTGCGGATGATGTCGATGCGCATCGCGGCGATCCTAGGATCGCGCGATCTAATCACCATCGACCGCGATCGGACGCCCGTCAAACCGCGATCGCGATCAACCTGTTGACTATTCCTGCCGTTAGTGACGCAGCCAGCACATGCACCGCATCGCCGTGTGTCTAATCACGCGATGTTGACAGGGTTAAGTGGGAAAATGTCTATTTTCTAATTTTAAAAATTATTTAGTGTCCTAAAACTTCAAAAATTCATAAAAAATAAAAATGCTTAGCAAAAAAATTACAAATAAGGGCTCATTGGATTCATCTTTTTGAAAGGAATCCAATAAATCCAAAATCCCCAAATTTTAATGAATGGTTTGAGCTTGATTTAGGTTTTTAGTGAAAATAAAGTTTCATTAATTACTATAAAAATATAAGTCATTGAGTTGAAATTTTCAGCGATTGAAATTAAAATTAAAACACACCTATGATAAATATCTCATGTAAAAATAACTTATGGATTAGGAGAAATTAAATTTTGAAGTTCATATTATCCATTTTAAATAAAAATAAATCAAATAAAAATTCAAAAATTTACAAAAATCTTCAAAATGGTTAAATCACTTCAGTTGACATCTAAGACTCTTAAAAAATAGTGTGATTTTCTAAATCCTAATGAACCCCAAATAAATACTTAAGATTAAAGATTAATCAATTAAGGAATTAATTAGAACATAATTTAAAAATAATTTAAATACCAAACCAAAATTAGAAATGATGTAATACCCAAATGATTGGAAATCAAACCTTAAGTCAGAAAAGTATCATGTATCCCTAAATGAAATTGAATTTAAACATAATTGAACCTAATTGAGTTAATGAAATTCAATTAAATGATTAGATTTTTTTTAAAATTAAACTCATAATTAAATAAATCAATGAAGCTTTAATGTAAAATCAAACTAATCTTGTTAAACCAACAACAAGTATTGAATCTTAATTATATGAAACTACTTAACAAATTAAAATAAATTAAATATTAATTAATCATTAAATAAACTAAAAATCAAATTAATTAATAAACCAATTCAACATAATCATTTGATATTAATCAAATTAAACCAAATAAGTTAAAGTAAACTTAATTAACATATATTAAATCACATCCATTTGGAATAAGATAATTAATTAGTCATTAATACATAAACCTAACAACTAAATCAAACATGAATGAAATATAATGAACATAATAAATGAAGAAAATCAAACCTAACTATGCTTATAAATAATTAAGTTTAATTGAAATAAAAATAAATAATTAAATCACTTAGGGTCTGTTTTGGGCAACTGCAATTGTGAATGTTATTTGTTAAGAAGAAGAAGTTAAGCTTTGATTCGCTTTTGGAAAACTCAGTTTAGAATTTATTGTGCTACAATTGTTTGCGCAGAAATGAGTAAAATATCTCTGTGGTCATATGAGCTAAATAATTTTAAACAGAATAAATAATATTAAACAGATGAAAAATAGATAAGCGATACTCATATATCAATAACTATATTATAGTAAAAGATTATACATTAATTAATATTAATATTAAAATAGAAGTATAATAACAAAAGTTAATATGAAGCCTACTATCCTGCTGATCAAATCTCTTTAAATTTTTTTCTCAAGTGTTACCATCGAAGCATGATCACCGCTTTGTGTCACCCGTATCAACCCATCTGAAATAATTGCAATCATCTCCAGTTTGATTTCTTGGACACCTGAAAAATCTTCTACCATAATTTCATTTACAAGAAAGAAGAAGAATGAATTGCATTTAACTATTGAAGCATGAACGAAAAGCCATAATAAGAAGAAAATCTACCAAAGTAAATGGAAAAAGTAACAAGCTCTAAGCCACCAAAGAAAACCTTTCACAAGGGGAAACTATATAGGTGAGCATCCAAACTTCCAAAGAAAGGTTACAATCACCTATGAAGCTACCAACCAAGAAAAAGTAAGGGGGAACTTTCTAGCCATCACAGCCCATTTACCTATTTTATAGCCCTCAGTCACAGCTCAATCCAACTCAATTAACATTTACCATGTCATATAAGGCTAATTCCCATAACAAACATCACAGTTCATAATCATCATATCAATGAGAGTCATGCTTACCGTTAAAATTAATATTGTCACCCATTATAGACATCAAATGTGATAACAAATGTGGCCTGAGCTTCAAGACAATAAGGAGAATATCAAATGTAGCACCATCAAACTATGGATTAAACTTAGAGAGAACAACTCACTTTGGTTTGATTTCATGCTGAATAAATACTGCACTAACTCACATCTAATGACTGTAAAAAGGAATCTACACATCTTCATTCAATGCGCTAAAAAAATGCATATCACCTTTCTGATCGGTCCATTGGAAGAATAATGCAATGCCACTCAAGCTCTTGCATACATAATATAGTACATTTGATGTGATATACATAAAACAATAAATAATATCATGTAGACAAATATAGCTCAAATACAATAAAGTAAGGAATATCCATTTATATATCTCATAATTCCTCTTAAAATATGCTTATTCAATTTAAATTAAAATGAATTTATTATCATTAAATTTTTTTTGAAATAAATGCACTATATATATATATATATATATATATATATATATATATATATATATATAATACCTACAATTTGATGTTTACATATGTATAATGATATATGAATGTCCTCACAAATGCCCAACCTCGCCAAAAAACTATCATTTTTATTTTCTCATATTGTTAGGAGCTTCGACTTTCTTCGCAAAGTCTTGAATTTGAAGTCTTATATATATATATATATATATATATATATATATATATATATATATATATATATATAGATATATATAATTAATTAATTTATGCTTTAATTTGTTCCAAGAGAATAAAAAAACTGTCATTTACATATAAGTAATGAATACTAATATTCTTATAGGCCTAATGTTGTGAGATCTGAGGTTGGGAACAAGCAAATGAGGAACTTAGAGCTGCGAGAAACACAAATGCCAAATCAAAGAATCAACTCAACTCTAATTGGAACCTTATATTATAGTAGAAATCTCCCCATGATACCATTAAAATCAACTCCACACTCCCAACCCAATACCAAAAAATAGCTTCCCACACAGAGAACACAAATACCAAAGAAGGACACTGAATTATGAATCAACCACAAAAGCCTCCATCTAACCAAAAGGGCAAAGACATAAGAAACAAATCTCCAATTAGAATGATCCAACAACAAAAGCACAACCACCTCCACTATGAAATAAATCAGTTGCGAGCACTAGCCAATAGCCAAGTTAAATGGAATACAACAGAGCCACATCGAGAGAAACCCAATTGGAACCAAAATATTATAAAATCAACACTTTGACTAAAAAAAGGGATTATGTAAAAATATATAACAAAAAATATCAACACTCATAGAGCACCAAATGCTCAAAGCAGAAATTGAAATAGAAAAATGGAAGCCAGCAGAAGACAAAAGAGAGGTTGGAAATGGAAGTTGGAAGCAGACGATCTAGACTCTCAGATCCGTCGATGCCCTATTAAAGAGAAGGAGGAGATCAAATTAATAAGCTGAGATCTGCAGAGCACGGAAGAACAAAAAGACACACAGGCATGGGAGAATAGTTCTTGTCACGGGCGGAGGGGTAGCTTAGATAAACTTATTTCACCCGCAGCGCGCCGCTCCCTTCGATCGACATTGGAGCTTCAAGGTAGCTTCCCCAAGTATCGCGAAAACAAATGGACGAGCGGCGCGATTGGTACCACATAGGCGGGAAATTAAATGATAATAACAATAATCCTTTAATCAAATCAAACTTAAGTAAAATACTTAACTAAATCAAATCACTCACATGCGGGAAATTATATCATTAATTAAATAAACCTTTAATTATTCTAATGATTTAAAAATTTAATTACCCTTAATCAAACTTACTTAATCAAACATCTAATTAATGTAAACTTAATGAATTAATCCATCAACATAATGGATCAAATTAATTTAAATAAATTATATTAAAGCTAACTCTTAAATTAAGCTTAAATCAAACCCCTAATTAAATTTAATAATCAATCACACCCCTTAAGTAAACTAATTAAGTTAATCAAATTAATCATATTAAACTTAAGCTTAATTAAACATAAATGTAATTAAATATCAATCAAATCATAAATTAAACATAAATCATTAAGTCATTAATTACATCATTAATCTAAATAAATATAAAACTAAATTAAAAATTAAATAAATCTTTATTTAATAATTACCCTAAACACACTTCTTAATTAAACTAATTACTCTTAAGCTAATCCTATTGAATAAACATTAATTAATGCAAACTTAATGAATTAATCCATCATCTTAATGAACCAAATTAACTTTATAAATCATATTAAAATTAATTCAAATCAAACACTTGATTAATCTACTAATTAGTTTGATCACACATCTTAAGTAAGTTAATTAAGTCAATCAAATTAATCATATTAAACTTAAACTTAATCAAACATAAATGCAATTAAATACCAATCAAATATTAAATTAAACATAAATCATTAAATCATTAATTACATTATTAAACTAAATAAATATGAAATCAAATTAGAAAGTAAACAAATCTTTATTTAATTTAGTAATTGATCACACCTCTTAAACAAGCTGATTAAGTTAATCATATTAACCATATTAAACTTAAGCTTAAGCAAACATAAACTTGAATATAATTAAAATGTAATTAAATACTAATCAAAACCTAAATTAAACTTAAATTATTAAATCATTAATTATCATTAATCTAAAATCAAATTGAAAATTAAATAAATCTTTATAATTAACCTAAACACACTTCTTAATTGAACTAATAATCACATTGAACCTAAGCAAACCCATAGATCAATAAAGCTAATAAAATTAAATTAAATCAAATAAAGAAAGACTCTCATCAATTTAATATGTAATCAAATCACATTCAACTTACTTAAGTAAGATAAACTAATTAACTATCCAATGTATGAAATCAAAATACAAACTAGACTTTGGTAAACATGACGAATTGATCAGATTAAAAATAAAATCCTAATTACAAAGAATCAAACTCAATTAAAAATAAAAAAAATCTCAATTAATCTAATCCATTCAAACTACAAATAAATGAACCATAACCAAATCAAATAAACATAAAATTAAATCACATAATTATAATCAAAGAAAAGAATTAGATATTAATTTAAAAGGATATTGACTTATCAAGATTTAATTAAACCAAAACATCTAATCTAAAATCAATCAATCAAAAACACATGAATTTAAACAAATTTAAAACTTCATTAGATATTAAGGATATTGAATTATCAAGATTTAATTAAATCAATACATTTAATCCAAAAGTAATCAATAAAATGCATGAAGCTTAAACAAACTAAAATTATAAATGCTAAATCAAATCAAATGAATTACACAAATTTAAATGGGCTAATTAAGATACTTAAGGACCTTAGTTAGATTCTTTAGGAGGTAGAATGTAGAATAGGGTGAGTTCTGTCTACAAATGGAATTCATTCTACTCTTCATTCTTGAAAACCTAAACATCATTTTAACAAATAAAAGTGAAATAAAAACAAAATAATCATTAAATCATTTAAATTGAAATCACTCAAAGGAAAATTTTTAAACAAATTCAAACTCCAAATTGAAACTTAAACTAAAGAAGCCTAGTAAAATCTTGCCACACAAGCCTTAAGCACACACATTAGAATATTAAGTCACAATTTCTAGTGTTAAGTTAGGGCATTGTATGTATGATGTCGTGTTTTGTTTTGTGATGTAATATTTTAGACTGGATGTTAGGATGTATGCCTCGTAGACTGGATGGTAGGACGTGATTAGCCTAATCATATTTTTTGTAGGGGGTTATGCTTAAGGGACCACAATAATAAAAAATACAAATGTGTTTATTGTGCAAGTTATTTAGCCCCTAAGCAATAACTCACATTAGGACAGGTGGGCTTGGTTACTCATGTGTGGGTGCTAAGTCTAAATTATTCATATAATTGTTTGGGCTGTGTAGTGTATTTAGCTAATATTTATTTTGCAGGTGTGGCTAGATTTACTTTTCTTATTTTTAATGTAATTTTGTATTATAAATTATAATTAGTGTTATGGGAGATTAGGATGAGCAGTGGCCAGAAGACTTAGTCCCTGGGGTGCCCTATGATGCCTTTGGAGTAAATCAAATCAAAAGGGAGAGAAAGAAGAAATGAAAAAAAAGACCCTCATAGCATGTATTATTTTTTATAATTGGGTTATATAAAGTAGAGCTCGACTACCCATCTTTTTTTTTCTTTTGGGGTGTATGGCAGAACCCGGCCGCACTGGCCATTTATTCTTTTTTGGCAGTCTATAAAATTATTTGATGTTGTGTTTAGATTGCATTAGAATGGTATGCTTTTCATAGTTTCTTCATGTTTGATGTTTGAATGTGTGGCCTGGATAAGGTAGGCTCTTAGGATAAAATTAAGTTTTCTATCTCACTAATAACTCATAACTAAAATTTTAAAATAATTCATAACCAAAAATAAAAGCCTAGGAATTAAATTAAGATAATAAAATTTTTAGCAACCCCTTAGCTGGATAAATGAATGTATAATATCATGCATGCCTTATTCTTCCACTCTTATTAAGAGGGGCTTCATCTGTGCCAAAGAATAAAAGCTTAACCTGTGAGAGCCTTTGATGAATGAACACTCATTTTCTCTCTTGATTTGGCCCATAATCAAGTTCTCATGCATTTGGGCATACAAAATCTCATAGCTATGTTAAAATAAAGAGTCCAAATGAATCAAATAAATTTGATATAATTTATATTAGATTAAGTCTTGAATTTATATCACTCATGCTCTAGTCTCTTAGGGAGTGCGTTTAAAGACTTAGTCTCCTTTTTAAATAAGCAACCTAGCCATCTTGCAAAGAATAAGACTTGCCTACATAGATTTAAAGCATAGAGGAGTTAGCTGGTTGCCACTCTAGGTGGTTATAAGTCCAACAGTCGAGTGGTTTATTCTCACTCATTGAAGTAAATCATATACCCATTTTCGCCTTAGATTTAGGTCATGTTTTGGCCCTGCCAAAGCTCCCTAGATTTAGGATCTGAGGTAGTTATTTCCTTCAAGCTACAAACATAAATCCTCACCTCTTAAGCATTTCTAAAATCTTATGTTGTGGAATTATAAGCCCTAGCAATCTAATAAAATGTCAACTCAAATAATTAACTCCCTTCAATTTCAAAAATGTAAAGCCCAATTATATGGTAGATTAGAATGCTCACTAGACTTTCTAATATCATGAGCATTTTCTACTTTCTCCCTTTGGATTTCAAAAACAAGTCTTCTCCTTGATCTATCCCATTTGATTTTATAAAATAGTCAATCCTTTGATAGTCTTAACCTTGAAATCTTTGGAGACCCTAACTGTCTACTTTAATCGAGAATATTCTTAAAAAATTCTAATTTCTTAGGATGTAATTAACTCTGGGGGCTTGCCTCCATAGGGAACTTAACAAACTTAGCTTAAAATAAATCGTACTTTACTTTCTCATATAAAATAGGAGAAAGATCTCTAGTATATTCGAAGACCCATCATGCTTTAAGAGTCCTTATTGGGTGATTAGGTCCATTATAGGGTAGTGATTTCTATCTTTTAAGATAGTACGTCATTCCTTAATGTCATCCCCGATCATTTCAATAAGTACCCCCCTAAGATCTGCGTGTGGTATCCCACATCTCAAAAATAAACACCACACCACACTTTTACTTTTTCATGTAAAGTAGGGAAAAAATCTCTAGTATATCCAAAGACCTATTATCCTTAGGAGTCCTTATTAGATGATTAGGTCGATTGTAGGATGATGACTTCTGTCTCTCGAGATAGTACATCATTCCTCAATATCATACATGATCACTTTAATAAGGACATCTGCGGATCTACATGGTGTCCAGCAAGGCGTGTATTTTTTGTCTTTATTTATTTTTTAAAGAGAGATGAAGATAAAAAATAATTTCACCACAAGATCAAATTAACATGCTTTAGAAAGTGGCTTAAGGTAGGGATGAAAGAGGGCAATCATCTTTCTTCCCTTTATAACACTTAGTTACTTAGTGCAATAATATGAAATAAAAGAAAACACAAATTAAAATTCTCAAATTAATTAAACAACTTCAAGTGAAATGAACCTTTCATGTTAAATTGAATCTTTTCATACATAGAAAATTAAAACACTAATGATTAGTTAAGACATACCACACAAGCCTTAACACACTCATTAGAACTAAGTCACCACTTCTAGCTTTATGTTAGGAGGGTGCATTATGTGATGTATGTTTCATTTTATGATGTATTATTTTAGATTGAATGTTAGGGAGTATGTTTCATATACTAGATGTTAGGCCGATATTAGCTTAATCATATGTTTTCTGTAGAAGATTGTGCTTAAGAGTGCGTTAAATAAATGTAAATGCTCTCTTTTTTAGGTTGCTTAAGCCCCTAAGCATAATCCAAGTTAGGGTAGGTGGGCTTGGTTACCCATGTAGGGTGTTAAGTCCAAATTATAAACATAATTGCTTGGGTTGTATGTATATTTAGCTAATAATTTTTTTTATAGGTGTAATTATATTTAATTTTCCTATTTTTAATATAATTTTGTATTAGGAATTAGGATTAGTGTTATGGGGGATAAGGATGAGCATTGGCTAGAAGGCTTTATTCTAGGAAGCCATGTGATGCCTTTGAAGTAGAGTAAAATCAAACCAAATGGAGATATGAAGTATGGAGAATGAAGACCCCCTATAACATTAATTCATTATAATTGTAATTATTATTTTATAATTATGGGTTGTATAAGGGTAGAGCTTCCTATCTTTTTTTTTTGGGGGTATGTACAACACACGGCCGACCGACTATTATTCTTTTGCATTAGTTTTATAAAATTAATTGATGTAATGTTTAAAATTGTGCATTAGAAATAACATGTTTTTCTTAGTTTCATATATGATTGATATATTAATGTGTGGCCTGGATGCGATTAGGCTCTTAGAATAAAAATAAGTTTTCTACCCTAACTAATCACTCATAATTAAAAATTATATGACACATAACCTCACCTTAAAGCTTAGGCATTAAATAAGATAATTAAAAGATTAAGTAACCCCTTAGTTGAATAGTTGAATGTTTCACAACATGCATATAATATTATTTCACTCATGTTAAGAGAGGTTTCCATCCTTGCACGATAGGGGAAGGCTTGACCTATGAGGGCCTCCTCTATGTTGGAAAACACCTCTTCTCTTTGATTTTAGCCCATGGCTTACTTCATCATGAATTTAGGCATACAAAAATCCCAAAGCCTTTGTCCAAATGAAGTGTCAAAAAATTAAATAAAATTTGAAAAGATTTACATTTATAGATTAAGTCATTACTCATTCCACTCGTGCTTTAGTCTTTTAAGGAGTGAGGTTAAGGACTTTAGTCTCTTTCTAAATTAATAGCAGCCCAACAATCTTGCAAACTCATAAAACTTGCCTACATGAATTTAAAGTATAGGAAGAATTAGCTGGCAGCCACTCAGGAGGTTATAAGCCCAACAGTCGAGTGATTTACTCTCTCTTATGGAGGTAAACATTATACCATCTTTGCTTAGATTTAGGTCGCGCTTTAGCTCTTCATAAAGCTCCCTAGATTTAGGATCATATGTAGCTGTTTCCTACGGGCTACAAGTATAAATTCTCACCACTTAAGCATTTCCACAACCTTCTGTTGGTAGATCATAAGCCCTAGAAATATAATAAAATTCAACTCAAATGAATAATTCTCTTCACTTTCAAAATTATAAAGGCCAACCATATGATAGAATGGAATGCTCACTAGGCTTCTTAGTATCACTAGAATTTCCTACCTATTGAAAATAAGTCTTCTCATGATCTTGAAATTTTTATAATTGCCTACTTTAATCGAGAGTATTCTTAGAAAAATTTAATTTTTTAAGATGTAATTAACTATGAGAGCTTGCCCCCATAGGGAACTTTAGAATCTCATTTAATATAAACCCTACTTTATTCATCCATATAAAGCAGGAAAAAAAATCTCTGGTACATTCGAATACCCATCATGCCTTAAAAGTCCTTATTAGGTGATTAGGTCTATTGAATGGTGATGTCTCTACCTTTTGAGATAGTATATCATACCTCAATTTCGTACACGATCATTTCAATAAGTATCCCTTACTATCTGCATGGTGTTTATAAATACTCTATTTTGCAGGTTGCTTAAGCCCCAAAGCATAATCCAAGTTAAGGTAGGTGGGCTTAGTTACCCATGTGCAGGGTGCTAAGTCCAAATTATAAACATAACTGCTTGGGTTGTATGAATGTTTAGCTAACACTTATTTTATAGATTTAGTTAGGTTTACTTTTATATTTTTAATGTAATTTTGCATTTGGAATTTGGATTAGTGTTATGGGGGATAAGGATGAGCATTGGCTAGAAGGCTTTGTCCTGAGAAGCTATGTGATACCTTTGAAGTAGAGTAAAATCAAACCAAATGGAGATAAGAAGATGAAGATATGAAGCATGAAGAATGAAGACCCATAACATTCATTCATTATAATTGTAATTATTAATTTATAATTATGGGTTGTATAAGGGTAGAGCTCGATCACATCTGCCAGCGGGACTCGACCGTACCGGCATGTTAATCTTTTGAGTTTGTTTTATAAAATTGATTGATGTTATGTTAAAAATTATGCATTAGAAATGACATACTTTTTTTAGTTTCTTATATGATTGATGTCTTAATGTGTGGCTTGGTTGCAATTAGACTCTTAGGATAAAAATAAATTTTCTATCCTAACTAATCACTCATAATTAAAAATTAAATAACTCATAACCTCACCTTAAAGCTTAAGCATTAAATAAGATAATTAAAAGATTTAGTAACCCCTTAGCTAAATAGTTGAATGTTTCACAACATGCATATCATATTATTTCACTCTTGTTAAGAGAGGGTTTCCATCTTTGCACGATAGGGGAAGGATTCACCTGTGAGGGCCTCCTCTGTATTGGAAAACACCTCTTTCTCTTTGATTTTAGCTCATGACTTACTTTATCATGCATTTAGGCATACAAAAATCCCAAAGCCTTTGTCCAAATGAAGTGTCAAAAAATCAAATAAAATTTGAAAAGATTTACATTTATAAATTAAGTCATTACTCATACCACTCATGCTCTAGTCTTTTAAGGAGTGAGTTTAAGGATTTTAGTCTCTTTTGAAATTAATAACAGCTTAACGATCTTGCAAACTCATAAAACTTGCCTACATGAATTTAAAATGTAGAAGGAGTTAGTTGGCGACCACTCCAAGCAATTGTAAGCCCAATAGTCGGGTGATTTACTCTCTCTTGTGGGGGTAAATCTTATACCATCTTCACTTAGATTTAGGTCGTGCTTTAGCTCTTATTAAAGCTCCCTAGATTCAAAATTTGAGGTAGCTTTTTCTTACGACTACAAGCATAAATTCCACCACTTAGGCATTTCTACAACCTTACGTTGGTGGATTATAGGCCCTAGTAATCTAATAAAATTCAACTCAAATGAATAATTCTCTTTACTTTCAAAATTATAAAGGCCAACAATAAGTCCAATCATATGATAGATTGGAATGCTCACTAGGCTTTCTAGTATCATAAGCATTCCCTACCTATTCCCCTTGGTTTTCAAAATAAGTCTTCTCCTTGATCTTTCCAGTTGATTTTCCAATATAATCAATTTATTGATAGTCTAGCCTTAAAATTTTTGGAGATAATAATTGCTTACTTTAATCGAGAGTATTCTTAGAAAATTTTATTTGTTAAGATGTAATTAATTATGTGGGCTTGCCCCCATAGAAACTTTAGAACCCGGTTTAATATAAATCTTGCTTTATTCATCTATGTAAACCAGGAGAAAAATCTTTGGTATATTCGAAGACCGATCATGCCTCGGAGTCCTTATAAGGTGATTAGGTGCATTGAAGGGTGATATCTCTATCTTTCGAGATAGTATATCATATCTTAATGTTGTACACGATCATTTTAATAAGTGCCCCCTACGATCTGCGTGGTGTCCTCCTCCCCCCACATCTAAAAATAAATACCACAGGCCCATCTTCTAATAATAGTAATAAAATAATATTTAGTGTGAATGAGTAAAAATAGCTTGCTCTCATCATGATAGATGCTCTAGAGATAACATTTGAGCCATAAGTCATGAAGCTAAAGTATGGAACATAAGAAGTAAACATAGCAATATCCCACACTCAAGGACCTTTATCCTTATTTATTGAAATATTTTTTTGTTGTATATGCCTTTCAAGCATTACTATTATATTTGGCCTCACTATTTTCAAATTCTTCTTAAGTGACAGAGATTATTGTGGCATGTATTACATCTTTATATTTTCTCAATAACTATATGTATCATTAATGTGATGGCCCCTATAATATCAACAAGCATGATTTGAATTATTCTGAATGATTTCTTAGATTTGGGGAATTAATAAAATATAAAGTGACTAACCTAAAGGGATAAGAGGATGAACCAAACCAATATCATAAAGTTCTATTATTTTGGGTTATCAGGGGCTTAGTTAATTTGGTAATGTAATGATCCTAACCAGCAATAATTTATTAAATCACTGAAGAGGACTACTTATATTTAGGGGTAGAAAGATATAAGACCTAATCTTAGGTTGATAAATGGGATTTATACTTCATAATCATAAGAAAGATAAAACTAAAAAGAACTCACAATACAACTATGATTTATCAATGTTAGCTATTTAGAAATACAAGCTCTAATCATTCAGATTGAATGAGAAAACATCATATAAGATTTATACTCCATAATCATAAGAAAGAGAATAATAGTTTAGACACACAACATCATCTTGATAGTATCTATTTTAAATAAAATTGAAACTTAAGCTCAACGATCAAAAGTAGAATCTAACGCGTAATGTTGCTTAAGGCCTTTCTATAATATAAAATGATGACTTGATTGCCAATGAAATATAAGTTTATACTTTTGAATGATAAGTTGAATGCTTAATTGCAATATATTTGAATAGATAATGTATGTTCATATATTTTAAAACTTGACAAAGAGAGCATATTTTTTATCATGATTTGAAAGAAAATATTTTTTAGTTGTAAGTTTTCTATTTAACCTAAAAGTATATTCATAACAAAATCATGATATATTATTTTTAACACAGATCTTAAAAATTTACACTTTTAAAGCTTTTTTTTATATACACTAAGTCAAATTAGATTCAATTGATTCAGTCGGATCGAGTCGATCAACTCAATCATTGGAAGGGCTCTCATCGCATTGATTTAGGTCCATTTTTAATTTAATTTAATTAATCTAGATTTTACTAGTTCAACTAATCTTCAATTAATGAGTAAACTTCATTAATCAAATTGTTCTAACTAAATTAATAAATTTGGCTTAAATAAATTAATCTGATCAAACTAAATGAATGAATTAATTATATTTAAATTAATCAAACTAATTTATATTAATTAATCAAATTGATCTAAATCAATTAGTTTAATTCACCTAAATTAATTAAACAACATGATCAAAATTAATTGAAATTAACGAGCTCATTAATTTATCCAAATAATTACATGAAAATTCTAGGCAAACTAAAAGTTCTAGCCGAGTCCTCCCATCCAAGGCCACCTTAAGTTCACCCTTTTGGGGTGTTTAGTGGTACTCTAGATCAAGAAGTCAACAATTTATCTATTATTTTCTCATCATCAAAATTTTGTTATTTAACATAATTTTCTATTTAGAAATTCTTGAAATAATATAAAATTAACAGAAAAATTCCTCCTTTTTCATAATATTAAAAAAATATAACATATGTGGATAAAAAATTTTCTTTAACAATTGCTGGTTTTGTCCCTTCATAAGAACGTATGTGTGGTTTACATATTATGATGAGAAAAGATTTGACAAGAAATTTTGCCTCTTATGTGGTGCTTATTCCCGGCTAAGTTTAGCACCTCATAACTCTACCCATCTGATTAGATGCAAGATAGGTATATTATGCCTTCAAAATATAGATTTTAAGAATATTGGTGTTTGATTCAACAACAACAACAACAACAAACCTTAATCCCACAAGGTGGGGTCGGGTTCGTCTCTGTGTCTGTGTAATTCATTTAATTGAGTATCTTGATCATTTTTTACATCTTAACCAAATCTTTTTTTAGGTCTTACCTTCTTTCTTCTTAAATTCTACTCTCCTGTCGTCATCGGACTAGGACGTTATGTAGCCAAACCATCTAAGGCGACTCTCCTAATCTTATCTACCACTACTCCAACTTTTTCCTGAACATACTCATTTTGCATTCTATCTCTAATATTGGTGTTTGATTCGAAGTAAATAAAATACAAAGTAAAATTCTAGTGAAATTCAAACTTATCACCCTCTAATTTATTTCTAAAATATTATGAATTTGTTAGATTTCTGACGATTTCATATTGCACGACTAGATGGAAAATAAAAAAGTTATTTGCCACCTACATATCATAGTCATTGTTGTTAGCCATCACTCGTTCTTTGTATCATCTTCATTGTTGTTGATCATTGGTGACATCAACTATCATACTACTTATCTTTGATGTTGTTCTTATGGCCGACATGATAACCGACAACCGCATATTATTACCGTCAGCATTGTCACCGATTGCCAACCACTAATGATGCCCATGCTAGCTACTCATTAGCGACCACCATTATTATCTAACCCTTTGATGTGTCGGCCATCAAAAGCATTTTTGTCGGTATCAGCTAGAAATATTATCACCGATAATTCTATTTTATTTCATATTTATTTACTTAAAAGAAAAAAAATATTTTTTTTGTATGTGTAATATTTTAAATCAAACAACTTAAGATATTATAAATATAGTAATTTTATTTTATATTATATATATTTTTATACTGTGTCTATTTTCAGTCAACCATATAACTTCTTAGGTTCTGCCCCCTGGAATGTTTAAACATACAGGAGCATGTGCGGCTATGAAAGTTAAACTATAATAACTTCAGGCAATTATATTTTACAAGTTAAAAATATTATTTAAAATTTTTTTATGATATAATTTATCTGTTTTTTTATATGATCACTATATTTTTTTCTGACCATTTCACGTGCCCTTTGATTTTCCTTCAAGAAAATTCCAATAATTATTGGGTCAAAAGAAATGCCTACGCCCATAATGCATGTATCCACATCGCATAATTAAAAAATAATTAATGACTGGTTGGAGCTTTAAAATTGAGATTTGCCCATAATAAATTGAGAATTTACATACGTCACCTCAAATATAATATTAAAATTACAATAAATATTTTACATCTAATTAAATCTAGTCGGCAGAATTAAAAAGATTAATCTATTATATTTGTCAAGTTATCATGAACTTGCGAAGCTCACTATCATCTTGTAATTGTGATTTAATTAAGTAATCAAATTTAATTGGACTTAGCCTAAACAAGGAGTAGGTATTCATATGAATATTTTTAAGTACTTTGTTAGAAGTGATTAATAGGAAGTTTTAGCTCAAATATATGTTTGAGTTAATTGCGGCTGAATAGGATAGAGTTGACGTAGAAGAAATTATAATGAATATTAATTTTTATTTTAAAAAAATTAAATTATAAATTTCTGATCGACATCACACTTGGTCTGATCATATTAGAAAACATAATTTTTTTATCGTAAATTTTTCAAAATACAGTACCGAATACCATTGTAATTTGTCAAATACGTGAAATAATAAGTTTCCTACACACATTCATAATCTTTTCTATAACTAAAGATCTTAGTATAAATATATAAATGAGTAGTTAGGGAGATGATTTATGCCATCAAATTATTTATACACGAAACTTATACTTCTCTAAATTAGTAAAAATTTAGGGCTTTTTACTCTAAAATTTTTCTCTCTAATTAATCTAATATTACTTAGCTATTTTTATAAATAAAACTCTAATATCATTCACAAATACATTTTAATCTAATAAATATATAATCAAATTTTTAAAATTGTAAATATGTACTTGGTACATATCAAGTAAATTAGCATATAAAAGAAATTGATAATTTTTATAATTTTTTGTTTCATCAAGTGAAAATATAACAATTTAATTTTACGATTAATTATATACATAATATTTAAAACATTATTTACAAAAGCTAATATTTTCGTCAAACTTGTTTCAAAATTTATTCTAAATATAAAATTTAAAATAATACTTGAAATCATATTTTTAGTCAATTTTTTAATAATTTGATTGTAGTGCACATAAATATATAAAATTAATAATTTTTAAAAATGATATAAGTGTTAATTTTATAGATATATATATTTTTAATATATACCAGTATAATTCCCAATAAAAAATAAGCTGATTAAAATCTTAAGGCTTTCGCTTGTGAGGACCCTAATCTACGCCGTTCGTTACATGCAAGTCTCCCCCGCTCAATTCCTCACTGGGGGGCGGAGGCGTTGTCTTGTCCTCTCTTCCGCTACAAGCGTTGGCTCCCATAGCTCTCTCTCTCTCTCTCTCTCTCTCTCTCTCTCGTCTTCTTCACCATTAAATAGGGAAATCTTCGAATTGTTTTCCACAAGATTCTTTTGTGCTGCCAAGAATCAACTGTTGCCCCTCCTCTTTCTCTTTATTTAATAATTTGATTCAAGGTCGGCTCTTACTGCCTCTCTCGCCAGCGTAATACTTTCCGAAAGATTACTCCTGTTCTGCTATAATAATTCTTGTCAGGCATGGCGAGGATAAGCAGTCAATAGCTTCTGATAA
Source organism: Cymbidium sinense (assembly GCA_021442155.1). Taxonomy (NCBI): domain Eukaryota; kingdom Viridiplantae; phylum Streptophyta; class Magnoliopsida; order Asparagales; family Orchidaceae; genus Cymbidium; species Cymbidium sinense. Next base: position 30,423,868 of record CM038220.1, on the reverse strand, counting down.
GAGTAAACCTAAAGAGTTGTTTCGGAAGAGGCAGAGAGAGAGAGAGAGAGTACGAGGTACTGAAGGAACTCGGGTCCGGTAACTTCGGTGTGGCGAGGCTGATGCGGCACAAGGAGACGAAGGAACTCGTCGCCATGAAGTATATCCCGAGAGGCCAAAAGGTAAATTTGCATCATCGTCTAGGGTTTTGATGCAACGATCTTACTCTCTTCTCAATCCATCCTAGATCGACGAGAACGTTGCGAGGGAGATCATCAATCACCGCTCGCTCCGGCACCCTAATATTATTCGATTTAAAGAGGTAGAATTTCTTCTATAGACAGCGGTTTTCTTTAGAGTTTGAAGTGTTTGCTGCACAGTATCTCTATTTCGTCTCAGATTGTGTCGTTTTTTGCATGTTGGTAGGTAGTATTAACGACCACGCACCTTGCGATCGTTATGGAGTACGCCGCCGGTGGAGAGCTTTTCGAGCGGATCTGCAACGCCGGAAGATTCAGCGAGGATGAAGTATTTTCTACAAAATTATCCCCTAATTCCCTAATTTTTATACCTAATATAAATAGTTCTTTACTATTCACTCATTACTTATTTGTTTTAAATTTAGGCGAGATATTTCTTCCAACAACTCATTTCTGGCGTCAGCTACTGCCATTTCATGGTAAAGCTCTGCTTATAAATTAAAAAAATGATAGTGTTTGTCAAATTGGCTAAAATATTTTAAGTTGATTTATTCAGCAAATATGCCACCGTGATCTCAAGCTTGAGAACACTCTTCTCGATGGAAACCCAGCACCGCGGCTAAAAATCTGCGACTTTGGATACTCCAAGGTCTTTTTTTTTCATCCTCAATATTTCGTTTTCATAATTCCGCTCTCAAATTTTTCTAAAGATCGAGTTAAAAAAATCATTTCTGCGAGAAGTCGTCGCTACTGCACTCAAGGCCGAAGTCTACAGTAGGCACGCCGGCGTACATTGCGCCGGAGGTCCTCTCCCGCCGGGAGTACGACGGCAAGGTGAGCTAACCCCTATTCAAAATTTTATTAAATTTGTACCATTTTGTCCTCTCTGAGTGCTCATTTGTTTTCTTCCATATTTTAAAATAAAATTATAATATATAAAGATTTTATAAAGTGATTTATAGAGCCTGAAATTAGTGTTGTTTTTAAGATTATATTCAATCAAAGAAATATATGATAAATTGAATTTTATAATTTTTTATAATAAATTTTGTAACTTCAAACAATCAAATGAGCCTCATTGTATTCGTGCTTAAACACTCTTCTGGATTTGGTGAAGAACTGGCACGTGTGATCTGCTGATTTATGTGTGGTACGAGCTAGCCATGCTTTAATAGTTCCGTAATGTGTCTAGTCATTATATCAGTTGGATTCATTGCTTGCTGTATTTGCGTTCCAAATTTTATGCTGTCGTTTTCCATTATGGTCCCGTTACAGCTGTGTTGTTCCAAAGTGGATTGTCCCTCAGCCAGCATGGTGTTGATGTGATGTTGTGAAGAAAATATCTTTTTCATTAATTAGAGACGATTATTCTTTTATAATCTGGTCATTTGATTATCGATTCATGATTAATGCGTCTATTTATCTGCATCTGGTTTAAAAATCTATCAAAGCTGTTGGTAGCCTGATGGTTAATGCATGGCTTCTTATATTTTGGATTGAAGCTTGAAGCTTGAAGCTTGTTATAATCATAAGATGGATTACTATATAGCTTATATAGCACTTTACTCTTAAAACTTTAGGAAGCGAAATCCTATTAGGCAAAGATAATGCTACTGTAGTTGCCAGCTACTCTTCTTTGAAATTGTATGCAGAGGAACATTATGTTACTGTTATGATTCATCTGGCTTGATTCCATTAGAAGTTTTTTTTTTATTGTTCATTGATTTAAAGTTATTGGTAGATAAGATTACATTTTTTTCTAAAGTTCGTTTTTTTAGATCATTAGATTTACTTTATGTTAAGAAGGTAGAGGTAGATAAAATTTAAGATGTATAAAAATGATCTTGATATATTTGAATTAAATGAGAATTTGACCATAATACGATGGAGCAAGGATTCATGTAATCACCTAGTGGGATTAAGGCTTGTTGTTGTTGTTGTTGTTGTATTGATTAATTGGAAAATACGTTTTTTCTAAAGTTCGGATTTTTCTTAATATTTATCTTTCTTTGAGGAATAAATTTTTGCCATTGACTTTTATCCATATTGTTCTCGATTCCTTTTAATAAATTGTCGAGGAGGCATGCTGATCTCACACCTTGCCATCAAAACGTTGGTTCAGCTGTCTTTTCAAACTTTCTACTATGTCATTTCATTATTCTAAATGGCTCCTGTTGTCCTGCATGTGAATTTCATTTTATTAATGAGTTTCTAAGCTTGGATCAGAGCTTTTTTTTTTGGTAAGTTCAAACGAAGCTGTTGTCCTTACTCATTAGCCATGCCAAGCAATCCATTTTTTAACCGCCAGGCTACCAGGAGATAGGGGTATTTGTTTAGATTTTGTTTTATGTTGTATTAACTAAAGTAAAAAAAGTGCACGGCATCTCTATTGATTTTAATATCCAGTTTGAGCTATAAAATTTGCATGGAAAATAGATAAATATTTTGAGATTCCAGTTATGTAATATTTCCCTTTTTTTTTTGTAATTCCATCGAAAACAGATATGATTGCTAACCTATTTTTCATACCATTTCAGTGGTCATGATTGTGATGTAATTACTGCTTTTAATAACCATCAGCCAATGATCTGATATCTGTTTGTGCTGTTGTAAACCTTCTCATTGAATGATTACCTTTGTTTTGCTTAATAATAATCTCAACAGTATGAATCTGTTTCCTTATTTAATATCCTCAGAAATCCATTCAAAGCAGATTGCTTCAGCAGTGTATAAAGCTAATGGCTTATCCTTGAAGCTGCTTGTCATGATCTGGATGGATAATATACATTTTTCCTGTTTCATTTAAAAAAAAAAAAGATGATACAAATCAGAAGAATAATTTTATTATACCTGGGAAAATGGTTGAAAGAATATTTTATTCTAGTTGTTTACTTTGGTTTGCATTTAGAATGATGATGCAAGTACATTAAGTTCTGAGGCATGGATTTTTTTTAATGCTGCAGCTTGCAGATGTCTGGTCTTGTGGTGTAACTCTGTATGTTATGCTAGTGGGTGCTTACCCATTTGAGGATCCAGAAGATCCCAGAAACTTCAGAAAAACTATTGGGGTAAGCCTCAAGGTCGCACTAATGGTGATTCTTTCTTTCTTTAAAAGCATAACTTCAGGAAACACCCTGAAGCATGGGAAAACTAATTCGGTGCTGTTGTTGCACAAATAAACTGTACTGATTTGATTTTTGTTGGAATATAGAGAATCGTGGGAGTTCAGTACAAGATACCTGATCATGTCCACATATCTCAGGACTGCCGGCATCTCCTTACCCGCATCTTCATTGCCAATCCAATTAAGGTATTTAAATCAGTTTTTAAACGGAACAAGCAGTTTACCAACTTAGAATGCAAACATCACAGAAATTCTTACCAAAAATATCATAATGGTCCTCTATTGTGGTTGTCCTTTTGTCTTAGAATTAAAAAAATATTATCTTATTTCGAAGACAAGCTGTTACTGCAGATCCAAGTATGATGACTCATTGGGTAGGTATCGTAATGCCACTAATGTGATGTGTTATATATTTTCTTGCAAAGAAAAATTAAAATTCATAGCTCACAAGTTACCAATCATTTCCAAAGCCCAATTTCTTTAAATAGAAATGAACAATAGTAGTCTTTAAGCCCTAAGATGAGTATAAATATTTGAAAATTTTAGCAATAATGTGAAAACAAATAAAAATCAACAATTAAATAAATTAATGCACTAATTTTTTATCAAAGCCAAGGATATGAAACTAGTCAATAACAAGTTATGTTGAAGAAATAGACAAGAAATGAAGTTCTAAGATAAAAAATTATGTCTTTCATCAATGCACAGTGATATTTCCTGTGGAATCAGATAATCATACTTGTATTGCTTTTGAATGAATCACACATTCAGCATGCACTAATAAGTTTAAAAATTAAAAGTGAAATTTTAATTAAGCTAAAAATTACGAATTACACGTCTCTAATCACCATTTATAGCTCCTCATTAGTCTAGGTTAATAGGTATGGTTGATATTAGAATCAACTCAAAATAAATATTAGGTTAATCCCAATTTAATTTATATTTCAAATAATTGCATCTTCTAGCCACACATCAAGCAAGAAAAATTGTAAAACCAGCAACATATGAACCCAACTCAAGCAGCCTATGAAGCACATTCTCTTATTCGCATGCATGTGGGAGCACCAACAACTTGCACTCCAATAATGAAAAAAGAAAGCTGTACTTCCATCACTGCGCTTGCTTTAATATGTGTGTGTGTGTGGAAATAAAAATATATAAATTACACATAAATTAACACTTGACGTGACACTTTTGATGATAATCTTCTTGTATAATAATCCATGAATAGTCTTAGGCATGCATATCTCGCTAGTGAATAAGATATCTTTGAAATCTACCATTTGTAGTGAGCATACTCTCATCATCTATAACTTCAAGAAGAAACTGCTTAGAAGTATCTAATAAAGGATTGGGTGTGGAATCACAAGAAAGAGTGAAAGTGAAGTAGAATCTAAGAAATGACAATGGACTTGTGAATTAAAGTCAAATTAGAACTATTGAAAAATAGAGTTATATCATTTAATTTTGTTCTTATTTTCTTTCGAAGAGTCTTCCAAAAATAACTTAATGAATTTTATAGTATAAAATAATTATTTAAAGTAAATTATACAATTTAAATACCTTATTAAAATATAGTTTAGGAATGTGAGACATATTAGTAGTTTTATGGCATGGTGTTGAATATGTTATTATTTTTTTTTAAAAAAGTAATTTACCTCTATAAAATATAAGTATGCTCTAGCAATGTCAATGATAAATATACTACAAAGTCTATCTTAATGTCCTTCAAAGGTTTATGTAGAATTTGTTAAGGTGCATACAACCTTGTGTTTTGTTTTCTACTTTTGATAAATTGACAAGTATTATATTGTGAAATAATAAGTGTTACGTCTCTTTTCAAGCTCGACCATAAAGACCTATCCTCAATTATTGTAATAGTCTTTTCTCCTTCAAGATGACCAGCATCATGCTTAACATATAGTTCTAAAATTAGAAAACTCTTTAATGATGATTTAGGATTATAAAGGTGAGTACCCTTAAACAAGTAATTATTTAATTTTTATTAAACAAAGATATGTTGTTATTTAACTTTTTGTAAGTCTCATCAAAATCCTTACATGTAATATACTTCCCTTTCATGTGTAGAAAGACAAAAAATATAATCAAAACTACGACAAGTTTATTATCAGATCTAATATAGTTGTTAAGGACAAAAGAATATTCTGGTATAACTCAACATACTTAGCATGTTAGTGCCCCTTTTTTTTTTTTTTAGAATTCAAATATTTCAAATTTGATGATCAAAATATAACACAAACTATTCAGGAAGCAATTAAAATCTTTAATATTGAAGAGGTTGTACTATAATATGTAATTTTCTATATTAATCAAGATATTTTTGTTTACTTTTATTCAGTTTTAGTAAAAAGTGTATTGGGATTTTTTTGACTCAACACTTCTCCAAAATACCTATTTCAAATGCATCACAAGAAACCTCAAATATCTCATTAAATTAGCAACTTAAATCACAATCAATAAATTTAGTCTACTTAATTTTTTTTTTCTGGACAAATTTGTAATTGGAGCATACTAGTATTAAACTCTTTGATGACCATAAAAACATTGGATATTATGTGTATATTTCTAGATTTTAGCTAAACTTTAATTGCTTAAATTTTACTAGAATCAATAGTTAATCCATTTCTAGACATAATAAAACCTAAAAGATTGTCTATGGAGTTATAAAATAACATTTTTTTAAGATTTAGATATAACTTTTCAGCTTGTAAAACTTAAAGATTTTTTGAGATGCACTAAATGATTATTTATGTCTTAGGATCTGTTAAAATTGTGGGTGTTACAAATATTATTCTTTTTTAAAAAATCAGATAATATTTTTCTGACAGCCACCACATTTTAACAGCTCTGATTCTCAAAAGTAATTTTTCATAATAAATTTTTTTGAAAATCAGTCAAAAAGTTAGTAGTTAAATGCAATTGTGATTGCATTTTGGAAGAAAAAAAAACAGCTAAAAAGCTGCCTCAATATATTAGAATATCATTAAAATAAACAGCAAGAAATTTTGCGATGAAACATTGCAAGATATGATATGTTGTTCTTATCAAAGTACTAGGTGTATCTGTTAATCTAAAAGGCAGCTCAACCTTTCACATAATATATATTTGATCATAAAAATTGTTTTTAACTTATCATATTTTTTCATTCAAACTTCATAGTATCTACTCAATTTAATTTTAAAAAACATCATAACATCATTCATTATAGTCAACATGTCATCCAAATGTGGTATAACAAATTTGTCATTGACAATGATTTTATTGTTGAGCCTACTCTACGTGCATTCTTTAGCTATCATCATTCTTTCATGTAAGGAAATTAGTTACAACACAAGGACTCATATTTTTTCCTGATAATACCCTTTATAAATAACTCATTCAATCATCATTTCAATTCAGCATGTTCTGATTAGATTCATTGTACTATGAGATAAATTCGGCAATAATGATCCATGAACCAAAGCAATAACATATTGTATATCTCTTAGTGGCAGTCATTTTTTCATAAGTTCATTAGGATAAGTGTCTTTATTAAGACAAATCATTCAATACTATTTTAACATCATCAGGCAAAAATCACATCTTCAAGTTTTGCAATTTTAATTTGACAAGTATTAAAGCATAGATTACACTCTTTGCGAACACAAATCTCAAATTTATGTTTATTCATAATATGCCGAGACTTCTCGCTTCATTGAGAGCACGGGATTCTTGTGCAATTTCAGATTTTCCTGTATACTTTTAGGCTTTCAAACTATCCTTTTCTCATTACTATAGAAAGCACTTGCATTAGTTCTTCCAGAATGAGTACTATCTAAATCATGCCACCAGATCTATCTAAAATAATATGGACAACAAATCTTAATAAATTCTATCATTATATTAGTCAATTGAAGCACATTTAGAGACCTTTGTTATATATATATATATATATATATATATATATATATATATATATATATATATATATATATATATATATATATGCATTATGATCAGTTACCTTATATGATTGTGGATGTAATTCATTATGTGATTAGAACCACTTCAGGTTCACAAAGCAGAAATTTGATTGACGTCCAAATTATAATTTCTCATTTTAATCGAATTAATGTCATCACGTATTTGAATTTTTGTTCGCAAATTTTGTTAATTGATTTTACAAAGCTAATGTTTCATCTGTCATGGTGTGATAGAAAAGTCTTTAGATTTAAAATTTTATAAGATGATGGTAAGACCTGCAATGATTTATGGTGTAGAAGTTCTAATAAAGAAGCATAAGCACTAAGTGTTGCAAGATGAGGATGCTCAATTTGACGGCTTTACTCTTAGAGATAAAATACCAAATGAATATGCTCAGGAAAAAGTTGGAGTAGCTTTAGTGACAGATAAGATTAGAGAGAGCCGTCTTAGATGGTTTGGCCACATAAAATATTAGAAGAGTAGATGTATTAGATTTTTTTTATGTTAAGAAAGGTAGAGATAGATCTAAAAAGACTTGGATGATAAAAAATGACTTTAGTTTATTAGAATTAAATGAGAATTTGACACATAATATGACATAATGGTGAAGAAGGATTCATGCAGCCAACCCCACATAGTGGGATAAACTTCTTCTTCTTCTTCTTCTTCTTCTTGTATTAATAATTAGCCTTGGTTCTAAGGGATATTGTGACACAACCTAAGCCTCATATACTAATTTGATGCATGATTACTTAGGGGCTGTTTGAAATCATTTTTGTTTTTTTTTTTTATGTTGTTTTTGAAAATATGTTTGTTTAGAGTACTTTTTATGTGGTTTTATTTTTTATTTTTAAAAACAAATAATGTTGATTTTAAAAATACTCAAGACATCTAAAAAGATGTTTTGAGTATTTTTAAAAACAAACATAATCAAACAAATTTTATTTCTAAGCAAAACATAAACAAAATAAAATAATAACATAAACTAAAAAATAGAAAACAAAAGTGATCTCAATTGGCCCCTTAGTATTAGGGTTTTCAAATGTAACAAACATGATGTATCGCATGCTTTAATGTAAATAAAAATTTAGAATCTATTTTCCACAAGCTATAATCTAACAATTCACTTTTTTCAAAATGAAACTTAACATGATAATTTTTAATTCGAATTGACAAAAAAATATAAATTGAAAGAGCAAATTAATTATTGTTCATAAATTTAGATTCTCGTTATATCAAATTTTGATCAAAATTAGGAACACTAAACTGGCCGAAAACGCATTATGCAAGAGAAATAGAAGAAATATACAAGTGACCAAAAAAAAAAGGTTTTATGCCATTACAAGGAGATTATTTCTTCTAAAATTAGGTAGCCATACTTTAATGCATTTGAGGAGTGGTAGATTCAATATGCACTCAAAATATTAAAAACTAGAAGATAAACTCTATTCACGCCAACATTTGTGAATTGCATGCCTTATATCAGTATATGAAGACTCCTCATATCTCAGGTTAATATATAAGGTTGACATCGGATGCTCAATTTCAATCTAAAATTAGATTAATTTCAAATTAATTTTAAATTCCCAAAAACTGATTGAACTTCCAAAAATAGGTGAATTTGAATTCTAACCAATATCCTATTGTTGCATCTACCAACCATACATGTACCATCAAAAGTGGTAAAATCACATAGATCTAACTCCATAAACCTTTGTATATTGACTATATCATTAGCTCCCTGCATTCAAATAGGGCAAGCAGCTAGCCACACTTTCATATGTATATATATGCATAATTTTAATACTGCCAATCCAGCAACAATTCTCTAAAACAGCCATTAATCTCCCATTATTCTAAGAATAATGAAGATAAAATGCAGTTGTTCATAGTGTTTTACAAATCATGATATCTAACTTCAAGCAGATGGACCTTTATATGTGTTTCTTTTACTTGAAATGATGATCCAGTATATACTATATTTTTGGTATGTATTTGAATGCATCTGAAATTAAATGTCTAATACAAGATCATTTTTATTGTTTTTCTTGAAGAGGACAACTATAAGTGAGATAAAGAAACATCCATGGTTCTTGAAGAACTTGCCAAGGGAATTGACTGAAACAGCGCAGGCAGTTTATTACAAGAGGGATAATAGTACACCCACCTACTCCCTACAGAGTGTTGAGGACATTATGAAGATTGTTAAGCAAGGGAGAAATCCTCCTACTTCAATCCCTCCAGTGCCAGGATGGGCTGAAGAAGAAGACGAGGAAGAGGAAACGAAAGATAAGAAGCCGGATGAAGAGGAGGAAGAGGAAGAAGATGAGTATGAGAAGCATGTCAAGGAAGTTCAAGCCAGTGGTGAATACGAAATCAGTTGACTGAAAGAACTTGGTGCATTCCTTTTCTTTCTACTGTTTATTCTGAACAATCTAGTAGCTTCTTCTTGTTGCACTTGCCTTTTCTTTTTTCATGTTTGGTCAATCGCTCCTTCTGTAAAAAATTTCAATGATAATATATTTCCAGTATGAAGCTTCGTGTTTCTTGTAAGTGTGCTTTGATCATTTTATGACAGTACATTAATAGATCAGTGATTCTAGCTTAAATTTGAAATTTCAATATTTCATGAGATATATATGGGGAATATTTACTGACTACTTGGTTTTTATTGATGAGGGTAAAGCTGTTACAGCAAGTGATATATTGGTTAGTGAAAATGGCCCTTCTGTATTTTAAGATAGATAGGATTGCTCGCTGACAGTGTGACTTAGGTCATGCTGGCATGGTATCAATATTTTATTGGAAGATTTACATAGATGTCACACAATTTTTATGTATTTATATATTTAATATTTAAAATTAGATATTTATTTAATTAATATTTTTTTATATTTAAAAAGGTGTTTTATTTTTAAAAAGTAAATGATGATAATATTTTATATGTGATATTGATATTTGGGATGTTATATATATAAAAGTTATAGATTAAGTATTAGATATGTAAATATATAAGAATTGTCTGGTATGTATATAAATCTCTCTATTTTAATATACCAGAGTCTTGAGATATTTGCTGGAGTTGATGATGATGATTGAGATGGGAGCTAATATAATAGCTTGATGGTGAAGTGCCATGCCCAAGTGTTAAGACTGAAAAAATAAAGCTATTCCAATGAATATCCAATGAATAATTTTAAGTTTGCAAGTGGATTGATTAGTATAAATTTACTAAGTTTACCCTGTCACTCAAATGCCAAATTTTTGGGATCACTCTTATTTTTTTTATTTTCTATTTATTATTATTATTATTAATTTATTTTATTTATATTTTTATTTGAATTAAAATATATTGGTGGTGATAATTACTTTAAAAAATTTAATACATTCAAAAATTATTTTTTAATATTTTTAAAATAATGTGATTTTTTTTCAAAAATAAAAATATTTAAAATATATATTAAATAAATGTACTTTTAAAAATAATATAAAATTAAATAAAATGCAAAACAAATTAATCTCAAATAGGCTCCTAAGTTTTGTTTGAATTATGAATGAGTTTATTAGGAGCAGTGGTTCTAACAAATTATATATATATATATATATATATATATATATATATATATATATATATATATATATATTTATACTCTGTACGTGTCATTCCCAATATAGAGAAAATAAAATTCATATAAATTTCGATCATTACTTGTAATCCTCTATAAGAGTTCACTGCAAAAATGCCTTTCACCATTTGGTTGACTTGCAACTTTGGAACTATCAACTGAAAAAACAAAATGCTAAGTAAGAAATAACTATTTAGAGGCTACTAATCACTGAATAAAGAAGAGCACAACAATTTATATTGGAATGATGAGATAAAAATTACTAAATGTTCCAAATAGAGGGGAATAACACAATACTTTCAAATAAAATAGTAAATGAAATGTTGAAAAAAATAGCTCTTGGACACCAAGATATATATATATATATATGTATATCTATATATATATATATATGTATATATATATATATATATATATATATATATATATATATATATATATATATATATATATATATATATATATATATATATATATATATTTTTTTTTAGAAACCCCATTATATTTTATCACTAAAATAAAGGTTAATGTCCTTAAAGGGATAAACTCAAACTGCTGATAAATCTAAGGAGTAAATCCCCAACTAAGTACATCCAAGAGCAAAGAAAACATTAAAGCAATCAAAAGATACAAGATGTTTAACATAATAAGCTAAAGAAATGATAAGGCCAAAGCTCGATGATTGTAGAAGTGCTTGGTAATATGGATAAACGCAAGATAAAAGAGAGAAACACCTGCAATAATAAGAGAGAGAACAAGGTATGGAGACAAAAAGATAGGAGAAAATAGTATAATATGAGTATGATAATAAGAAAATGGGATAGAAGGCTGCACAATCACACCATGTTAAAGTGATGCAAATATGAGCATCCAAACTGAGGGTTACATCACATGAGCTACTAGAACCAAAAGGAGAGAACATCACACCATCATAAATAACAAACTGTGAGAAGGAAGCACTTGTTGATATTCTTGTGAGCTTTATTACGCAAACCTAAGAAAATCATATCTAAAATATATAGGTATGCTATATTTTAAGGATAAGAGTCTCATTCAAGAGAAATATCATCAATATAGCCATCTTGATAGAGAATGTAAAACATAAGTAAGTGAACCATCTTTGCCAATCTTAATAGCCATGTATGTAAGGAAATTGTTCACATATAATCCCTCCATAAGATAAATCAGAGGAGACTACTACGAGAATCTCATACAAGTCGATGAGCCTATAATTAACACCATCCCAATCACATGGTATGTAAATGAGTCTTTCGGTAAAACAATGAAAACAAGCCCCTTTAATGTCTGGAGAAAGCAATAAAAGAAATACAAAGATAGCTCAACACAAGGAATGAACTAAATCAACGAGTTAGAACCGAAAGAAGCAAAAGCCTAATCAATGCTCGTAATCACCATATTCAATCCAAATACCGACAATAAATCAAAGAACGGACAAAGAAAAGGCGTAAAACTCAAGATATGCAAAGACTAAAGTGGCCATAATATCCATCTTTTAATAAAGTGCTCAACCAACCAACCAAAAGAGGTAAGGTGATGCAAATCGAGAAGACAAGAGATAGATAGACGGGCAATCAAAGCCAACCCCAATGTACCAAACATAATAATTTTACATTGGAACCCCCATAAAAGAAATCAACAAGTGAATAAAATGAGGCTCAACATTAACATCCGTAAACAAGAATAGTAATATCTGAGGCAAGATAGAAGTTACAAAGAATTGGCTTAAAACTCAATCAGTAGACATGGCAATAGTAGATAAACGAAAAAATTAGGCATATGAGCTATCTAAGGTAGCAAAATAGACAATCACTAAAAGCCCTCACCATCGACGAATAGAGAACATCTTTTCGTGTCATGAGACCAAATGTTACAACCAACAAAGAGAGAGCCAAACGAGGAGACAAGGAAAAAGAAAATAAATCTCCAAGACAAGAGACTACATACAAAGAACTATCGAGTAAGCAAGTACAATCCCAGCAGATACACAAAAACTCCAAACCTGCTGATCATGGGAAGCAAAACAAGAAGCAACAAGACTAATAAAGAAAAAATAACATAATTCCATTCTAAATAGATATTAAAGTAGAGATGGGATATTCCAATCGAAAAAATAACTGCAATAAAGAAGACCAACCAATTGTTCAATAGCATAAGAGCAAACAGACGCTCATGCATTCGATTAATAAAATAATGAAAGGTAAATCGAAATATCCAATTATATATATATATATATATATATACATACACATATATATATATATATATACATACACACACACACACACACACACACACACACATATATATATATATATATATATATATATATATATTTATATATATTACTTAGGGCCTATTTGGGTCAGCTGAAATTGTCTAAAAATATAGTTATGTAGCTACTGCAGAAAAAGTTATTATTGTTGTATCATTACTCTTGTTAGAAAAATATAATTGTAGATCTGTTGTACTGCAGTTGTTCTGTGGATAAATAGCCTAAATACCATATATGTATTTGTTAAGTTAATACAAAGATTATTTAGATGTTATTAATCTTATATCTAACTTTAATAATAAATCAAACCAAAATTCATTAATTTAATAAACATTAAAAGTTTAAATAATATTTTAAAACATAATTAAACACAACTCATTAAAAACTAAAATATAATATCAATTCACTTATAACTAATGAAGTTGTAATATGCTCTAGAATACAATCATCTCATCAGCACCTTCCCCATTTTGTGTGAAAACTCAACTAGATCACTCTCAACTTGTAATATTAATTTCCTAAGCAGTGCTCATACACTTTAGGAGGGGACATATGACTGATTTTCTTCTATACTAGTGAAATTAATATCACTCTCAACTTGTGGAGCGTCATTGTTGTAGTCACAATCTTTGCTTTTTGAATGGATATGTAATCATATATCGTAGAATGACCATTTTTTTTTTCTAAATCTCAAATGCCCTCTCAATGACACCACACAGAGAGGAGTAACACTTATTAAAGATTTCTTTTCTATCTTGAATCACTTGGCTACTCCTTTCAAAATCAGGGATGTGATATTTTGTGTCAGGAAAGAGCTTAATAATGCCTACTAGATAATATTTTCTTGCTTGAAAATGTAGCCAACAGTCCATGTAGCCAAAGCTATTATTGAGTTCGCTAAGATAGTTATTAATCTAGAGGAGGCATGGAAAAATTATACTAATTATTTTGAGTAGCGAAATTAAAAATGCGACTATCGTGTGCACTACCTTCTAATTTAGCTATGACAAAAGTGAAGCACATATTGAAGTCACACGCAGCCATAATGTTTTGTTTGAGTGAGCCACAACGTCTGATATATGCAACCTTCTCACTTTTAGGCACACGTCCATCAACATTAGTCTCATCTATGGCTCCAATACAATCGTATATTATTTGATACAATGTTGTATTTGGCAAGTACATCAAACAAATTGTGAAAAAGAAAATTAAAATGTACCTTAAAGTATAACATATACCATGGATCATGCGATATCTCTTTTGATGTGAATTGAAATATTGAATCTTGAGATTTCATAATTTTTGTAGATAAACTAACCAACCTATCTAAACCAATTATAAAATATATACTAATTATTTTGGATGAGTGTTAAAATCTCTTCATTATAGCTCTTATTGACTCGTTATGCAATAAAATGTAGAGGGTTAATGGGTTATAGTTAACACATCTATTGATGTTATCCTTGCGGAGCTGTGAAGACCATGGTTGTTGTGTAGTTCTTTTAGAAGATCAACAAAATTATTTTTGATATATGAAACACGATATCAAACCTCATTGGATGACATGCTAATAACTCTCCAATCAATTTATCCACTATATATGTGTTGACCTCTCTTTTGGAGTGAGTTCTCAACACCCTCATCATAGATTTAAGACTCTTATGTAAAGAGATTGTTTACCTATACTTAGACTAACCTATAGTTTTTTCTCAAATCAAACCCCAACAAATTCACCCCAAAATTCACAATCAATCCCAAAATCAAATCAAATTTTCAAAGTTCTCCATAAGCCTCATGATTGAATTCCATGGACTTAACCTTAGCCAAGTCCAATTCAATTCAATTCAATTGATTTTATCAAAGATCAATTCAATCCCACATTTATCAAATCCAAGTCCAAATTTGACTCCAAATGATTGAAATCCAAAATCAAATATAAACTCCCAAATCCTCCTTAAGCCTTATGATTGAATTCCATGGACTCAGCCAAATCTCCACCCAATTTAATCCAACTTGATTGATCTTCTCATGAATCAATCTTGTCTTCATTTATATTCACAAATATAAATGAAATATAAACTCAAATAGCCAAAACTAAATTCTAATCAAACCAAGATCCCTCCTAAGTAATATGGATCTACCTCCATGAGCTTAGCCAAATCTTAACCAAAATCAACCCAAAATCAATTGATTCTCATAAATCAATTATATATTCAATTACCTTCATAAATATAAATGAAACACACATTCCAACAATCAAAACTAAATCAAACTAAAGCAAATTTTCTTCTAAGCCCTTTGATCTACCTTCATGAGCTTAGCCAAATTTGCCTTCAAATCACTCCAAACTCAAGTGATTTTCTCATAAGTCAATCATATATTCAACTATCTTCCCAAATGTAAATGAAATATAAATTCAAATGGCCAAAATCAAATACAAAATCAAATCGAAACCCAATTTAAACCATTTAAGCCAATTTCTTGAACTTTGCCAAAACCCACCTAAATCAAGCCAAAATCAATGAATTTTCTCTTGAATCAATCATTCCTTCAATCATCTATCTAAATATAAATGAAACCTACAATCATCTAGCCAAATTGAAATCAACCCAAGTCAAGCTCAACTTAGCCCTTTTAACTTGAAATTTCCAAATGAACCAAAACCCATCATAGCCCAAATTGATTGCAATTAGATTTATATTTCAATACTAAACTCATATTTAAATTCAACTAAATCTTAATCAAGCTAAAACCAAGTCAATTAACCCATTTAGGTCCACTTGACCCAAAGTGGCCTAAAGAACCCATTTGAACCAAGTTCTAATCCAACCCAAATTGGATTGAACCAAGCCCATCAAAACCTCACACCATGATCATTGATCACCCTAGGATGATCAATTGCCTTGAATTGAGGCAAACCAAGTCAACTTGGTCATTTGACCAAGTCAATCCTTAGCCCATATGAAACCCAAAATAGCTATAACTCACCATACACCAAATCAATTGAGACCATCGATTCACACCAACCTACAATCAATGATTGAACATGACTTGACCCTCAATTGAGCCAAACCAAGCCCAATTGGCCATCTGACCCAAGTTGACCCAAATCAGTCTAAAATGCTAAAATTGGTCAAATCATGATCCAATCCAAACTGGTTGCAACCAATGGCTCAAGTTCATTCCAAATTGATTATTGAACTTGACCAAAGCCATAATTGAGCCTAATTTGATCAATTGGTCAACCTAACCCAACTTAGCCTAAATTGACCTAAAGGGTCTAATTGGCCAAAATTCAAATTAAATTCAAATTGATTCAAACCAAAGCCTACAATCATTTTCAATTAACCAATTAAACTTGAACCAACATCAACCAATTTGACCAATTTAGTTAAATTGGTCAACTTGACCCATTTGACCCATGATTCCAAATGAGCCAAAATCAAACCTAGGCCAAATTGATTGAAACCATTTGAATCAAAACTCTTCAAATCATCATTTGAACCTAAGCCAAGCGTTAGTTTGACAATTTGACCAATTGGTCAACCTAACTCAACATGACCCAATGTGACCCATATGACCCAAATTAAGCCAAAACCCTTGAAAATAACTCACGAGACTTGGAACCCAACCAAACTTGACCCAAACCCATCCTAGGTCAACCCAAAACCAACCCAAACCTAATTGGAGCCAAACCCAAGGCAAATCTCCCTTGGATATGCCTACACACATGTGATTTTGCCAAAATTAGCAAAGTCTACTCCCTCTTTTCCTTTGGCTGCCATCAAACACCCACTTTAGGGGTCTAACCTATCCACCTAACCCACCCTAAGTGGGCTAGGCTTTCCATGGACCAAAGAGAGTTCAGTTAACTCACCTCCCTTACATGCTGAGAACCTAATGGTTCTAAGGAGATGCAACCACCCAAAATGCTGCCTTGAGCCACCTCCCAAGTCTTCCTCCACTCAAACTGAGCCATGTGGACTTGATGGGGATAATTCCGATGCTCTGGTGATGGCTGGTTGGCCGAAAACTGGGGAGTTGATGTAGAACATCATGACGATCCAAAAATTAGAGCTTAAGGTCCATTTACAAGATCTCAAGCTAAAGCCCAAGAAAATTCAAGAAAGAAGAAGGCTTAGCCCATTAGCCTGCTAAGAAACATTTTATGATTTCATCTTTTTTATTTATGTAATTTTTAATTTACTTCTAGAACTCCATGTTTGAAATTTTGCATTTAAAAATTCAAAGCATGACATGTGAGGTGGTTGAATCCACATAAAATAATAGCATGTGAAATGGGTGGATGGCATAATATAATGAGACAATTTAATACTTCACATTAATGTGGCCACCCACCTTTCCCTCCATATTTTGAATTATTTTCTTTTGAAAGTTTCTTGTAATGGCTATAAATAGCCCCTTTTACTAGAATGAAGGAGATCTTTTTGGCAATTACAAATTATTAAGTTATTCTTGTGGTTTGAGAGCTTGGTGGTCAAACATTGATAATCCTTGGTGGGAGTGCTAGTTATCCAACATATCTTCTTCCCACAACTCCAATACCCACGTTCTCTCAATCTCATCAAAAGAAAGAACACTCACATCCATCAAATTTGGTATCAGAGCGAAGTCTGGCAGGAACAAATTTGGTCAAAAGTTTGCTTCAACAAAGGGAGCATCTCAAGTGGTGGACTTGTCTTCAAACTTGTGAGTTTTTCTTGAACTTGTGAGGTTAATTAATTTTCTTTTATATGATAGTTTAATTACATATTAGTAGCTTGGAAAGATATATATTACTTGCAAGTTTATGGTGATAGCATAAAATTTTAATTAGTAAGCTTCATTATATATTTTAGTTATTTTCCAATTATATGAACTTGAGCAGCACACACAAAAAAAAAAAAGAGAAAAAAAATTAAGAGAGCACCTTAGTGAGGTAGTGCTTCACCCTAAAAAAACCTAGTCATTAGTGCAAATCAAAATCTAATTACTTGCTTTATTATCTTTGTTATTATTTATGGTTAATTTTAGAAGTTTATTTGATTAACTTATGATAACTTACTTTCTTAAGAAAAAAAAGGCTTGATAAATTTGAGCATTTTTTTCATTGCATTAAAAAAATATGCATGCATAATAATATTAGTGTGTTAAACCTAGTGATTTTGGAAGCTAAATAGAACTTTATCAAAAAGACCTAACATGTCAAAGGAGAACTTGAGATTTAAGTGGTCTTGTACCCCCTCCTCACCTGGAAGTTCTCTTAGTCTAAAATTTCACTTTGATTGCACAATTATATTATACTTGTTTATTTTATTTCATTTTTTTCATTGATCCCTTTTCATATATCTTTTTTTCTTTTAAAAAAAATCTCATGGCACCAAA
Source organism: Cymbidium sinense (assembly GCA_021442155.1). Taxonomy (NCBI): domain Eukaryota; kingdom Viridiplantae; phylum Streptophyta; class Magnoliopsida; order Asparagales; family Orchidaceae; genus Cymbidium; species Cymbidium sinense. The sequence continues at coordinate 30,405,277 of CM038220.1, read as the reverse complement.
ATCTATCTCTCAAGATCAAGTTAAAAATTTGACTAGATTAGTTGATGCCTTAGATCTTAGGAACCATGACAATGAATTAAAAATTTAACAAATATTAGAAAAAAGTAAGAATCAAATGCAAGAACTTAAACAACAAATACAAACTCTTATAGCTCATCTAAAAAATAATAGAGTACTAACTCCTCCAATACCTACTCAGACTGTGCCAATATAGATAGATGAAGACCAAACCATAGAGAAAACCAACCACTTAGAAGACCATCAATTGCTAGAAATGGTGGAAGGGGAGAAAATTATTTTAAGACTATAGAAGACTCTAATGATCCATCTCGAAGAGTTAAAGTAGAATCCCCAACTTATGATGATATACATGACCCAAATAAATTTCTCGATTAGTTAGTTCAAATGGATGACTTCTTTGATTGGTATAAAATGGATGATTACCAAAGGGTTACTTTTGCTAAAATGAAATTGATAGGCATGCTAAAATTTAATAGACAAATACTTTAGCTAAAGAACAAAGATTAGGAATGACAAACCTCACTTGGATAAAAATGAAAGAAATGTTAAGAGCAAAGACTGTCTTAGGCATCATGATAAGAAGATAAGGTAATTATCTTGTAAATGAATACTTGAATACTTTTGAAGATCTAGTTTCTAGAACTGATTGTGCTGATAATGATTAGCAATTAGCTAATAAATTTGTTATTGGACTTAGGACTGCCATTAGAACTGAAGTTGAATTATTTAACCCACAATATTTAGAGGAAGCATTTCATTATACATTATTGGTTGAACAATAAAAGAAATCCGTGCCTCTCTCTAAAATTAAAAGTCAAGTACCTTCCATTTCATCCCATAGATCTATTGTTAGACCCGCCCATCCAAATGGCCTGACCCCTTTGCCTAAAACTTCAATTGAAGGGAGCTCTAAGAACACTTGGGAAGTAATACATTTTAAATGTCATAAAAAGGGTCATATGCAAAATCAATGTAAAGCTCAAATATTATTTTTAGAAGAAGTTGAAAATCCAATTGATGATAATCTAGAAGAAGTTTATGATGACACCCCATTATATGATGAAGAATTAGAATTAACTGATGACCCTCATGTTAATGTCATGAGATGTCTTACTGTAATTAAAAATGAGGTAGAAGATTGGAGGAGAAAGAACATTTTTAGCATGTATGTTTTGTGTAATGAAAAGAGATGCAAGTTAGTTATAGATGGAGGGAGTGCTATGCATGTCATTTCAACACACACCTTAACTCAAGCCAACCTAAAGTCTGAACCTCACCCTAAACCATTTCATGTTAGGGTAAATCATACATCTCTTCCCATCACCAATCGATGTTTAGTTCCAATTAAAATAGGAAACTATGAAGATCAAATTTGGTGTGATGTTCTCCCGATGGACATTGCTCATATTCTCTTAGGACTACCTTGGCTATATGATATGAATGTTATTCACTATGGTAGGAAAAATACTTATATTTTTAAACATAATAATAAGACTATTAAACTCCTACCAATAAAGCCAGTAGAAAAAACACCCTCCATAACACCACACAAAACAATTTCTGACTTGCAACCTAAGCCTCTATTGAAGAAAAATGCAAAACTTCAATTAATTATCATAGAAAATCCTACTATTAGGCTTAATACTATCATTTCTGATTCTTACTTTAAAACATCTACTACTTCTTTGACCCCAAATATAGAAATAATAGGTTTTGGAGCTTTATGAAAAAAAATTTCTGATCCATTTCTTCTTCACATATTACATGTAAAGAAGTCATACCAGACTCTAATGAGACTCACATACCTACCGTGGTCTCTTCTCTTCTTTCTAATTTTAAAGATATTGCACCCAATGAGCTTCCTGATGAACTACCTCCTCTAAGAGACATTCAATATGCTATTGAGTTCTTACCTGATTCTCAACTTTCTAATCTTCCACATTATAGGATGAACTTTACTGAGCATGTTGAGATTAAAAGACAAGTTGAAGAATTATTAAAAAAAAGGGTTTTATTCAAGAGAGTCTTAGCCCTTGTGTAGTCCCAGCATTATTAACTACAAAGAAAGACTGGACATGACGAATGCCTGTTGATAGTTGAGCAGTAAATAAAAGTACTATTAAATATAAGTTTCCTATTCACCGATTAGATGATATGTTAGATTTAATCTGAGGAGCAAATTTTTTTTCAAAGATTGATCTAAAAAGTGGATATCATCAAATTTGGATTAGATTAGGAGATGAGTGGAAGATGGCTTTTAAGACCCCTGATGGACTTTATGAATGGCTTGTCATGCCTTTTGGACTTTCAAATTCTCCTAGCACATTTATGAGATTAAAGAATATTATTCTTAAATTATATATAGGTAAATTTTTGGTGGTGTAATTTTCATGATATTCATTTTAGTCCAAGTGAAAATGAATATCTACAACACCTACAAAAAAGTCTTTGAACTACTTAGACAAGAGAAATTATACATTAATTTAAAAAATGTTTCTTTTGTAAGTCGAGGTAATCTTTTTTAGCTTTTATTATATCCACCACCTGGACTTAAACATGATCCTTCTAAAGTGAAAGCAATCTTAAACCATCACCTAAAAGTTTACTAAAGTTAGAAGCTTCCATGGTTTAGCCACTTTTTATCGAAGATTTATTAAGAATTTTAGTACCATTGTTGCTCTGATAACTGATATACTAAAATTAGATAAATTTTTTTGGACTCCTAATGCATAAAAGGCATTATAGCAAATTAAAGTTTTTATCACTTCTGCACCAATCCTTAGACTTCTTGATTTTTCTAAAGCCTTTGACATGCACATGCTCGTGAATTGGGATGGGTGGAATTTTAAGTCAAGAGAATCATCTATAACATTCTTTAGTGAAAAGTTAAATGAAGCCAAACAACGATAATCCACTTATGAGAGAGTTTTAATCAATCCTTAAGGCATTACATTATCTACATAGAGAATTTATACTTAATTATGATCATCATGCCTTAAAATTCATTAATACTTAACAAAAATTAAGTCATAGGCATGCAAAATGGGTTGAATTTTTACAAGACTACTCTTTTGTTCTAAAGCATAAGCTTAGAATTGAGAATAAACTTGATGATGCTTTATCCAGGATAAACTTAATAATTTCCTCTTTAGAATTGAGAATCCCAGGATTTGATAGAATTAAAGATGATTATATTGTGTGCCCTAACTTTCACTTAATTTATCTTGAACACCTAGATAAACCAATAACTTTACAAGGGACATTCTTGATAACAAATGGATAATTATGCATTCCTCAATCTTCTCTTAGATAATTCCTTATCACTGAGCTACATACTGGGGGTGTAGCTGGTCATTTTGGAAAGGATAAGACCATATATTTATTAGAAAATAGATTTTATTGGCCTTCATTAAAATGAGATTTTCAAAAGTTAGTGTCTCAATGTTTAATTTATAAACAGGCTAAAACTATCAAACAAAGGTCTAGACAATATACACCGCCTTTACTGCCTGGGAGGGAAGACCTATCAATGGATTTTATTCTAGGATTACCTAGGATAGCTCGAGGACATGATATTATTTTTGTTGTAAAGGATATATTCTTAAAAATGGATCATTTCTTACCTTGTTCAAAAATAAATGATGCTTCTTACATAGCCAAATTATTTTTAAAGGAAATAGTGTGACTCCATGGTCTCCCTTTAACCATTATTTCTGACAGAGATGTTAAGCTTCTCTCATATTTTTGAAAAATATTATGGAAATTATTAGGTATCAAATTAAAAATTTATTCTGCCTTTCACCCACAAACTGATGGACAAACTGAAGTAGTTAATCATACCTTAGAAAATTTTCTTAGATTCTTGGTAGGTAAAAGTTTACAAAATTAGGATTTACATTTACCAAACCTCGAATTTACTTATAATATTACTATTTCTAGAACTACAAAACAAATCACCATTTGAGATAGTCTATGGTCAAAACCCACGATGACCAATAGATGTAACAAACCTACCATCTCATGTATTTTATGATGCAACATTCTCATTTGCTAATGATTTTCAAAGCCTCCATGAAGATATAAGAAAGCAAATTACTAGTAATGAAAACTTATAAGGCAAATCATAATCGTTCAATGAAATAATATAAAGAAGGTGATTATGTATTGATTCACATTCGGCCTGAGCATTATCAAACCACTAGATATAATAAATTATATGCACGAGCTTGTGGTCCATTTAAAATTTTAAAAAAAAATTGAAACTAATGCTTATCGCTTTGATTTTCCTGTTGATATGCTCATTCATCCAATTATTAATATTGAAGATATTCTATCATATGAAGGAATTAGCAAACCTCCACTTGTTCAATAGATATAGCACATTCTGTAAGCCCTCTTCCTTTGAAGTTGAGTTATTATCATCGAGGAAGCACCCATTAATTCAACTTCAACATTATTTTTAGTAAAGAATAAGCCACCAGCTGAAGATACATGGTTGACCCATACTGATTTGGAAACTTTAGCCCCACAAATAGTAGAAGACTTCTTAGATTTTAACTGGGAGTTCAATTGAGCCTGTGGAGTTGATGTAGAACATCATGAGGATCTAAAAATTAGAGCTCAAGGTCTATTTACAAGATCTCAAGCTAAAGCCCAAAAAAATTCAAGAAAGAAGAAGGCTTTGCCCATTAGCCTGCTAAGGCCCATTTTATGATTTCATCTTTTTTTATTTATGTAATTATTAATTTTCTTCTAGAAATAATATTTTTGAAAATTTTTATTTAAAAATTCAAAGCATGACATGTGAGGTGATTGAATCCACATAAAATAATAGCATGTGCAATGGATTTAAAATAAAATAATGAGGCAATTTAATGCTTCACATTAATGTGGCCACCCACCTTTTCCTCTATGTTTTGAATTCTTTTCTTTTGAAAGTTGCTTGTAATGGCTATAAATAAACCCTTTTACTATAATGAAGGAGATCTTTTTGGCAATTATAAATTATTGAGTTATTTTTTGGTTTGAGAGCTTGGTGGCCAAACCTTGGCAATCCTTGGTGGGAGCGCTAGTTATCCAACATATCTTCTTCCCTCACCTCCAATACCCACGTTGTCTCAATCTCATCAAAAGAAAGAACACCCACCTCCATCAATTGATCCCATCTATACACCTCAGTCAATTGAGGGGTATACCCCCTCAATTCAAATGGGAAATGGCACCATTTGCATCGTCCAAGCTTCCTAAGGCATTTTTGAATCCCCATGTGAGCTCGAAGGATTAAAGCTCCCACTTGATTTCTCCTTATCGAGCAAATCTGAAATAGGGGAGCTTCTCTTCAATCCCAACTTCTCCAATCCTCAACCAAAACCCAATTGCTCGTTCCTACACCTTCCACATACCTTGTCGAGGCTACCCTATGCTTCCCCCAAGTTCTAAACCCACCAGATCAAAGAGTTCGATCAAAGCTGAACCTCCAAAGTACCATTCATGGCCTTGAGCAATCCACATGGAACCAATCCAATTGCTACTCAACAGGACTTCATCTCAACTAGACGAAGCTACCTCAAGCATGCGTGCCACCGGTCTTAGCTCCGATGAGGTAATTTCATGAAAAATGAGCTTTAGGCAAAGTGGTGTTGGTCTTTTATGAAGAAAATTTGCATGTGAGCTGATCTTAGTCGTTGGATCTTCATGGATCCCTCGCACAAAGGTGTGGAGTTGATTTGGAGTGAATTCGAGCTTAAGTACCTTGGATCAAATGATTAATGGCGGATGGGCTCTGTCATTCGTCGTTCTTGAGCTGATAGATCATGCACCATCCATTTTGTATGATCAAAATGAACGGACATGATTAGATCATGCTATATTCATCCGATTCAAGCTATTATTAATCATGTGATTGATCTATGCCATCTGATTTGAGATGACGATCGAGATTGGCGCTGTCCGCTATCGAAGTTAGTCACGGGATGTGACAACTTAAATAGCCAATCCCACGGTGCTACATGGAAAGCGTGCCACATCAGCGCACCATGTGGCACTGATGGGATTAGGCTTAATTAAGGCTAATTAATCTATTTTAAGGTTGAAACTTCATAAATTCATAACAAATTATAGAAAAATTCAAAAAAATACAAACAAAGGCTCATTTTAAAGATATTTCAAAGAGGAATCCATTAAAATCATCCTTAATTAATTTTGAATTGTAATCAAAGCTTAATTAAAGTTTAATTGAAAATTTAATTAGCCTAATTACTCCCTAATTAATTAATTAATCTCAAAATTTTTGGGATTGAGGATAACCTCTACCTACCCCTATTTTCCTTGGGATTTATTGGTTGATTAATTGGGAAAATTTATTGATTAAGCCCTAACTACCTTCTTAACTTAATTAAGTGCTAATTAAGCATGTGAATAGTAATTAATTAATTAATGGAGTCTCTTATTCACTGTCAAATAGTGAGGAGCTTATGGAATTAGGTCAGGACCTCTTTTCCAATCTCTTTTCCTTAAACCCCCCTCATTTTCTTTAAGAAATATTAATTAAAGACTAATTAACTAATTAATTACATAATTTGTTAAATTGAAGTTCAAATCACATCAAATCTTATTTAATTTAATGAGGGGACTCGTGGAACTTGGTTGGAACCTCTTTCCCAGCCTTTTCCCCTTAAGTCCATTTCATTCAAAGAATAATTAATCAAACTTGGAAAATTAAGTAAAAAATAAATTGATTAATTAATTAATGAATTCATTAATCAAATTAAAATGTAATCATATCTGATTTTTCTTAATCAATCATGGGTAGATCTTTAGGTGTTTAATAGCCTAAAGAGATTTAATGAAATTATGATTTACCAATATGTGTCGAAAATAAAAAATAATAATTAAGTAAGTTCCTTAAGCTTAATTAACTATTAATTGTGAGCCAATTTCATGAGACCCTTTCATTTCCTAGGACCATTGCTCATTTACTTTTCAATTCATTTGCATATTACATAATTTACATTGGCACATAATTATTTAGTTAATTACTTTAAGGTAACATAGGTAAGGGTTAATTAACTGGTTTAATTCATATCTCAACCTAATTAATCCATAAAATCAATCTAATTATCTCTCAATAAATCAAATTAACTCACAAACATGAGTTAGGATTAGAATTAACAAACTTCTTCTCACATTCCTTAAATCAAATTAAACATGAAATTAAAAAAATGACATTAAAAAGCTTTGGTTTGTTTTAAATGATTTTATTTAATATGATTGTCCTTAAGAATTAGTTTGATTGAATAAAATCATATGTTTATATTCATTTATTCCTCTACAATCTCATTAAATGTTGTATGTCATTTGATTCATGCATTCATCTTTTGAAAAATTAATTAAATCAAATGATTTCCTTTATGACAAGCTTGCATGTGTTGATTTAATTTAATATATGTGTGATTATTATCACTATTAAGTCCAAATGTACTTTACAAGCTTATAAATGAATGATTATATATGTTATGAATGCTAGTTATAAATATATAAGAAATGTATGTGATTATACTTTAAGTGTATGGAGTGAAGCTTTCTTTTCTTTGATTTACATGCATTTGAATGTTAATAGGTATAGTCCCATGTGAATATGAGGCTTTAGTTAGCCCTAAGGAGGTCATTAGATTACCTCAGTTCCCTAGTTAACAATGACAAGTACTTATTTGATTTCATTTACATGTATTTCAACATTAGAATTTGAATAAGAGCTTTAATCCACATGCATAAATGTTTTAATGAAATAAAAATATAATCTTTGCATGGTTTTACTTCCTTTACTTATGTATACATTCACATGTATTTGAGAAAAGCAAAGTGTTTAGTATGGACATCCCGGGAATATGAGATTTTAGTTAGCCCCATGGAGGTCATTTTATTATCTCACTTCCCTAGTTAATAATGACATGTACTAGCTTATGTCTCTTATACATATGTGTGTGTATTTAATTATGGAATTAAAACCCCTTTTCTTTTATAAAAAAAAATCCATGCATTCATAAGTGACTAAGCTATTGAATTAATTAGTCATATGATTTGGAAGTCTCTCTTTCCCATGTATTTTTGTATAAGAATTTGGATTGAGCTTTAAATTAATATGATTAAATAGTTTACATTCATCATATAAAGTGTGACAAAAATATGTTCCATGTATAGGTATACTTAGGATTAATATCATGTGCATATTATATGTGAGGGGGATGATTGAACATATGGAATATGATAGTAATTCAATTAGATTAATCTTAAGATGCATTTCACATTGAATGGAATTATTTAAGGTAATCCTAAACTTTGGATTAATTAAATCATTCAATAAGCCATCCACTAAAGAAAACTAAATCAAATTAACATGCTTTAGAAAGTGGCTCAAGGTAGGGATAAAAGAGGGCAATCATTTTTCTTCTCCTTATAACACTTAGTTGTTAAGTGTAAATCATATGAAACAAAAGAAAATATAAATTAAAAGTTCTCAAATCAGTTAAGTAACTTAAAGAAAAATCACCCTTTATATTAAATGAAAGTCTTTCACACTTAAAAAATCAAAACCTTAATGCTTAGTTAGGACATACCCTTAATACAAACACATTACACAGACATCACCTAGTTTTAGTTTTATGGAGATGCATGCATGTATGTTTTATTTTGTGATGTATTATTTTAGATTAAGGTGTATGTTTCCTAGACCGAAGTTAAGACCGATATATTTTCATATTTTAAGGGATTATACTTAAGGGGTACTTAAAATAAATATAAATGCTCTCTTTGTAGGTTGCTTAAACCCCTAAAGCATAATCCAAGCTAAGACATGTGGGCTTGGCTATCCATGCATGGGGTGCTAAGTCCAAATTATAATATAACTACTTGGGATTGTATGTGTGTTTAGCTAACACTTCTTTTACAGGTGTAGTTAGAATTAGTTTTCCTATTTTCAATGTAATTTTGTATTAGAAATTATGATTAGCACTATGGGGGATAAGGATGCCATGTGATGCATTGAAACCTACCAAATCAAATGAAGATATGACAACATGAAGAATGAAGAAAATAAGACCCCCATAATATTTATTCATTTATAAATTGTAATTATTCTCTTATGTATTAGGTTGTATAAGGTTAGACCTCAGCTATCCATTTTATATTTTTGGATTGTATAGACCACACCACATTATTCTTTGTATTCTATAAAATGTTTGATGTTATGCTTATGTTATGATATTACAGTTACATGCTTCTTCATAGGATGATTGGCTAGATGGCTAAAAAATAAATCTTTTACCCAACTACAACTCATAACTAAAGTTTTAAATAACTCATAACCTCACAATAAAAGCCTAAGATGTAATTCAAGATAATTAAAAATTTAGCAGTCATGGTTGTAAACAACAACATACATATTCTTTTACACTTGCAAAATGAGGGCCTCCATCATTACATGCATGGGAACCACTTGACTTGTGAGAGAAACTCCTACTGATAGAGCTTCACCCTCTTCTTTTTTTGATTTGGCAAATAATCCATTTCATCATGCATTTAGATATATGAAAATCCCAAAGCCTTGTTAAAATGAAGTGTCAAATACAAATAAAATTTGAAAAGATTTTGCATTAGATTAAGTCATTGCTCATACCACTCATGCTCTAGTCTCTTAGGGAGTTGGTTTAAGAACTCAATCTCTTTCTAAATTAATAACAACCCAACTATATTATAATTTTGTAAGACTAGATCACATGATTTTAAAGTGTAGGAGGAGTTAGCTGACTACCACTCCAGGCGGTTATAAGTCCAACAGTCGGGTGGTTTACCCTATTTTGTGGAGGCAAATCTTATACCCATCTTCGCTTAAATTTAGGTCGTGCTTTAGTTCTTACTAAAGCTCCCTAGATTTATGATTTGAGGTGGCTGTTTTCTTCAGTCTACAAGCATAAATCCTCACCTCGTGCAACCCAGCAAGTAATATAATAAAATTTCAACTCTAATAAAATAATTCTCCTTTCTTTCAAAATTATAAAGCCCAACCATAAGGTAGATTAGAATGCTCACTAGGCTTCCTAGTATCATGAGCATTTCTTACTTATTCTTGTTGGCTTTCAAAATAAGTCTTCTCCTTGATCTTTCCCAGTTGATTTTCTAAATATAGCCAATCCTTTAATAGTCTTAACCTTGAAATCTCTAGAGATAAAAATTTCCTACTTTAATCAAGAGTATTCCTAAAAAATTCACCTTCCTTTGGATGTAATTAACTATGAAGGCTTGCCTCCATAGGGAACTTTAGATCCCAGCTTAATGTAAAGCCTATTTTATTCATCCATGTAAAGTAGGGAAAAAATCTCTGGTATATTCGAAGACTCATCATGCCTTAGGAGTCCTTATTAGGTGATTAGGACCATTGAAGGGTGATAGCTCTATCTTTCGAGTTAGTACATTATACCTCAACGTCGTACGTAATCATTTCAATAAGTACCCCCTCAGATCTCCGTGGTGTCCACCATATACATTCCAAAAATAAACACCACAATATGTGGATATCATGTAAGGAGTGTGTGAAATATACGACTCATATTATTCATGTATTAAACATATAACAACTACAATGATTATTTTGTAATGCTCTTAATTATTATTATTTATTTTTTAAATAAAAAAAATTAACCAAATGGCAACAATAAAAATTAGCATAAAACTATATTAATAAGAAAAATGCACCAACAAAGTAAAATAGCAATAATACGATTTTCTTGCAAAATATACCAACAAAACGTACCCCAAAAGTTGATGTCCTTAAATAAATACCAAAACAGTTATATCAAAACTACTCATAATATTCAAGCATCATGCTTGTCATAAAAGAAATGCAAATAATTAACCATACGCTCATCAGCCAATGGCATCAAAACTCTCTCCTACTATGATCTTCTAACAACTTTGTGGAATACAGATACAGAGGCATGTCTTCATAAACTTCTATAGTATGTTATGATATTTTCATAACTTTAAGGGTGGATGTTGAAACATGTGGTGTGTTTGACCTAAAAGAAATATTGGCATAGGCATTAGCTGTGAAATCTGACTTTTCGAAAGGGCAACCCTATCTTTTTTCTTCTTTCCATTCCTTTGTCCAAAAGATGATTAGCGTTTAGAGTGGCTGGATCCAACATGTTCAGTTACATTACGAATGGATTCTTCACTTAAACTTCTTTTTGCTCGGAATTTACCAGGTCAGTCATATTGACACACACTTTATGACTTGGACTCCATACATTCTTACCAGTTGCTATGACACCACATAATATTTGGTCAAGTTTTTCCTCTAATTCATTATTGATGACCCCAAATTTAAACTTTTTTTTTTTGCATTTGGCATAATCTACAAGTTATTCACTTTTGATGTGGTAAGAGTATGCCATATTTAAGATGAAAAGAAAATAAATTTAAAATATTATGTCAAAAAATACTTCACCTATAATTTATCATTCCACCAATCTTGATGCATCAATAGTTCGCTTTCTAGGATCCCAACCAAATCCTGTTGATCCTCGCTTCAATTCCTTCCATACTTTTAATCTATTTTTGATTGATCCCATTTATTCTTTATATGCATCCTACTGTACTCTTTTCCAGTTCTTCCTAGAAATTTTTTTATTATATTCTGACATCCTTCTTTGTTGAAATACATTTTTGGACTATTTCAGTTCCACTTCCTTCAAACAAACTTCACAGAATATCATATTTACATATCGTTCCCACATTGTAAATGATCCACATTCTCTTGGCATTAAAAAGTTTGACTAGAAAAACAATTAAATGTCTACATGAAAGTCAAAAATAAAAATCGATTCCACATTCCCACAAAGTTCAATGATTTTTATGTTAATGAAAAGAACTATATAATTCATGTATAGGTCTTCAAAACGTAATAATGAAATGATCCTTCAAGAAAACTTCACAAAACTAATATTCTCTCTTAATAAATGAATAACAAAATGAAAAATTATGAAATGCTTCAAAAATCATATTGCTCCTCACACTTCATGGAACTTTTTTGTTTAAAGCCAAAGGTTCTTATGTCACACACAATATTCTTATCAATGCCATAAATAAATCTATTTAGATATTTCCCATTTATATAAAATTTTATCATTTAACTTTTTAATTTCTTTCTTGTAAAGTTCTTCATTGAAGAACTACTCCTAGATGAGAATTGACCAAGCCTCAAATTCAAGCAAGAATGTATATCAAAATAGTTAAAAAAAAAGGAGTACTAACAACTTTAATAAATTTGTAAACACAAACCTCCTTCATCCAAATGACTATAAAAGGAGTACATATACCATTACATTTCCAGTGGTAATGATATGACTTGTAATTTTGTAATCAACTAATATACTCAAACAACTGTTATTATTTGCCAAAAATGATAGAAAATCAAAAGAGAGAGTTAGTTTCTGGGATTATTTGCCAAAAATGAGAAATCCAAAATTTTAGTATTTTAAGATGTAAAAAAAAAGAAAAAAAAGGAAAAGAAAAGTTAGACTCTACCTATGTAGTTCGACGGCGAGGAGGATGGGACCAGTGGTAGATGTGGGCTCTAAAAATTCACCACCACCCTCTCAATGAAGAGAGTTTGATTAATGTCTATCAAATTTTCAGAAGACAGATGAGACAGTAGATAAGACACTACCCATAGATTTTTTTCTCATTTTGTGAGGACTTTATATATGGTTCCATGTTTCTTATAGACACAAGCACCTACAGTTATTTCCCCTCCCAATATTGAGAAAGAATTTTCAATTAAGGCTAGTCATTAGATCGATAGTTGCTTAGCATATTGTAGCAGCATGTGGGGTGTTAAATTTAGATTTATAAACTTTATCATTCACTAACTTAAAGGGGATAATCTATCCGCCTTTCATCATAATATATCAGAGTTAATAAATTAAGAAAACTCTAGCTAACAAATGAGCTAATGTCAAGTCAAGTGTATTTCTATGTTCACTCTAAAATAATCTTATGTTAGTAAAAACATTGCCTGTATCCTCTATCCACATGGTTTGGCTAGTAGGCTCCTCATTTAATGTGATTATGACCAATATCATTTGTCCGAATGGTACGCAGCAAAAAGACATGACTATATTATGGTCGTGATTGTAGAGCATATGTTCATCAATGGCTCTCTCTTGAGTTATGAATTATAGGGTGCACTTGATAGGGCAAAAATCCTGCTATTAGCTATGGTGGACTTAAAAATTATCTCTTTAGATAAACACCTCCTCAGGTCTACAAGGTCTCCTTGGACAATCAAATCTATGGCTGCTGACAAGGATCCTTCAGTTAGGTTAGGTTGAGTACCTCCTCTGACTAAGTAGACAAAGAACCATGATAGCCTAGGATAAAGAAACAATAGGATCTTGATCGAGCACATCATCATTCCTACAACCATCAGCTTTAAGTCAAAGGATGATGAATTTTATATATTCTAAACTTCAAGACTCCACATGCTACTACCATACTCTAAGCAATTAGTGATCTAACTACTAGCCTTAATCAAAAGTTCTCTCTCAGCATCGAGAGGGGTAATTAACTATAGGTGAGCCCATGAAACCAGATCTAAAGTCTTCACAAAATGAGGACAAAATCTCTAGGTAGTACCTTATCTACTGCTTCATCTACCTTTTGAAAATTTGACCGACACATTAATTAAACTCTCTTCATCAAGAGGTCAATGATGAATTTTTGAAGCCCATACATTTCTGGTGATTCCACTGAGGACATGTTTCTCTTTCCATCTTTGACTAGTCGAATCTGAGCTATCATTTGTTTATCTTGCCACCAGGAAAGATTCAAATATTACTCCTTTGAGAGTTCTTCTTCTTAATAGAACAAACTTTCTAGGCTTACGCAAACATGTTATATTTAATTGAACTATCTGGTTCCATCTATCATCTAGATAAGGGCTTCGTTGAGAGGCATCTGATGTCACCGAGATAAGTCAACATTTCTCTCTAGGTAATAATTCTTTAATATCATCTTCTTCTCCACTTATCTCAGTGATTTTGGAGTCTCAACATGAAGTCAGCTAGCTTAATAGACTATTTTACAAGTTGTAGATATTCTTTCATATTATTTATAATCTTTTGTATTGTAATTGTGGTGTTTATTTTTGTGTTGTGTGTGTTTGTGTGAGGGGACACCACGCAGATCCACAGATGTACTCATTAGGGTGATCATGTATGAAATTAATGAATAATACTATCTCGAGAGATAGAAGTCACTACCCTATGTTGACCCTCACATATGCTAATAAGCTATAAGGTGAATTTGATCGATGCTTTAGAGCACAAATCGAGGCTGAAATACACTGGATGTCACCAAAATTAGTTGAAATGATCTTCAATTGATGAACAAACTTTGCCATTATATTTAGAACATAAAAATTGATCAAAATATAAATATTACATAATCTAAAGATCAACCGAGAAAGTGATCTAGCTACCAATATGCTAACGCATATATCGGAGTTAGGAAGTTACGATGATAGCCAAATGACCTTCGTTCATAAAATTGATTGCACCGTTAGCTTCGAGACATCAAAAAATATCAAATGAGACTATCCACACTTAATTTGAATGAGTCTGTGCAAATATCGAATGATCGAAAGTGATATTACATAAATCGAGATTGAAATACACTAGATGTCACTAAAATCAATTGAAATGATCTTTGATTGATGAACAAACTTCACCATTGTGTTCAAAATATTAAAACTAGTTAGAATATAAATATTGCACAGCTTGATGATCAATCGATCAAGCGATCGAGTAGTCAATGCACATACATGTATATCAATGTCAGGAGATGCAGACATAAACCAAACAACCTTTGTTCATAAAATTAATTACACAGTTAGTTTTGAAATATTGAAATTTATCAAGTAAGACTATTCGCACTCAATTCGGACAAGTCTGTGTGAAAATCGAGTGGTCAAAAATGATAACATGCATTTTGAGCTCAAATTAATCCAATTTGACGTCGATTTGAACTAAACAACTTCTCATGAAATAACCATATCATTCGCATAATCAAAATAATCTTGAATTGATATATATATATATATATATATATATATATATATATATATATATATATATATATATATATATATATATATATATATATATATATATTATATAATAATGTCATAAATTCACATTAAAGTTAATTAAATACTTAAAAATAAATTTAAAAGTTTATTTTACTAATTAACCTTAAACCATCTAATCCCTTTCGTCGTATGTAGCTCCTCTTGTTTGATCCATTGATCCTCCCACTTCACTTTTCCTCTCCTTCATCCAAATTGCAATGGTAAGACCTTTCCTTTCTTCCTCTTTCTCTCCAACTGAGCAAGTGGTGGTTCTCCTCTCCTTCCTCTTCCCTTCCCTTCCTCTTTCCCTCATTTCCTCCCAAACTAAAATTTCCATTTCCCTCATCTTCCCAAAATTGAAAATCCCCATTCACATTTCCATTATTCTTCACAAAATCAAAAATCCTGATTCACTTTTGCAGAATGGGGTGAAAATTCACCACTGACCTCTCGACAATATGAAGAGAGTGTGATTTTAGTGTCAGTGTAATTTTTGAAGGAAGATGGAATAGTAGATAAAACACTACCTAGAGATTTTACCCTCATTTGGTGAGGACTTTAGATCTAGTTTCAGGTTTTCTATAAGCGCAAGCTCCTATAATTAATTACCCCTCCCAGTAAGTGAGATAACTTTCGATTAAG
Organism: Cymbidium sinense; assembly: GCA_021442155.1. Lineage (NCBI taxonomy): Eukaryota > Viridiplantae > Streptophyta > Magnoliopsida > Asparagales > Orchidaceae > Cymbidium > Cymbidium sinense. Next base: position 30,389,430 of record CM038220.1, on the reverse strand, counting down.
GCTAGTCGTTAGATTGCTAAATGCATAGCGCATAGTAGCAACATGTAGAGGTTTGAAATTTTTTAGAATTTGGAATTTATGAAATTCATCATTATTAGCTTAAAGCAGATGGTTGGGGAATGATGACGTGCCCGATCTATATCCCATGGTTCCATCATCCTGGGCTATTATAGTCCCTAGTCTACTTAGTGAGAGAGGTAGTCGACCCAACCTAACTGACTGTTGACCCATGGTTCCGCCATCCTGAGCTATCAATGTTCTGAACACAGTGAAGTCCGTTCATCAATCAGAGATCATTTGACTAATTTTGGTGACATCTAGTGTATTTCAGCCTTGATTTATGCTCTAAAGCATCTGAAGGTGATCAAATTCATCTTATAAGCTTGGTTCAGCTTATGTAGCATATGTGAAGGTCAACACCTTATAATGGACCTAATCACCTAATGAAGACTCCTAAGGCATGATGGGTCTTCGGATATACCAAAAAAATTTCCCCTACTTTACATGGAAAAGTAAAGCAGGGTTTATTTAAATTATATTCATAAAGTTCCCTATGGAGGCAAGCCTCATAGTTTGTTACATCATAAGGGAAATGAATCCCTTAAGAATTCTCTCAATTAAAGTAGGCGATTATTGTCTCCAAAGAATTCATAGATAGGACTATCAAAGGATTAGTTGTATTTTTGAAAATCAAGTGGGGGGAGATCAAAAGGGAAGAGTTTTATCAAAACCAAGGGAGATGAGTAGGAGCTCATGATACTAGGAAGCTTAGTGAGCACTCCAATCTATCCTATGATTGGGCTTTATGCATTTGAATTTGAGAAGATTTATTTGTTTGAGTTGAAATTTTTATTAGAAATCTAGGACTTATAATTCCCCAATACAAGATTGTGGAAATGCCTAAGAGGTGAGAATTTATTCTTATAGCCCACAAAGGGAAATATCAACCTTAGATCCTAAATCTAAGGAGCTTTGGCGAGGGCCAAAGCATGACCTAAATCTAAGGCAAAAATGGGCATATGGTTTACCTCCACAAGAGAGGATAAACCACCCGACTGCTGGGCTTAATATCACCTGGAGTGGCAGCTAGCTAACTCCTCCTATGCTTCAAATCCATGTAGGCAAGTTATATGCTTTGCAAGATGGTTAGGCTGTTGTTTACTTAGAAAAGAAACTAAGTCCTTAAACACCTCCGTAAGAGACTAGATCATGAAAGGCATGAGTCATGACTTAAATCTAATGCAAATTTTATCAGGTTTTATTTGATTTTTGGACTTTTAATTTGACACAGGCTATAGAATTTTCTATACCTAAATGCATGAGAAATTGATTGTGGGCTAAATCAAGAGAGAAAGAGGTGTTTTTCCATCAAAGGCTCTTATAGATTAAGCTTTTATTCTCTAACACAGATGGAAGCCCTCTCTTAGGAAGAGTGGAATAATATAATATGCATGATATTATACATTCAATCATCCAGCTAAGGGGTTGCTAAAAATTTTATTATCTTGATTTAATTCTAGGCTTTTATGTGAGGTTATGAATTATTTTTAAATTTTAGTTATGAGTTGTTAATGGGATAGAAAATTTATTTTTATCCTAGATCCTAATCACATCCAGGCCACAATCACCAATCATAAAGAAACTATAAAAATACATGTATTTCTAATGCACAAGCTAAACAAAATATCAAATAATTTTAATTAAACTATCACAAAAGAATAAAAGGCCAGTGTGGTCGGGTATCACCGTACAACCCAAAAAGAAATGTGGCTAGCCGAGCTCTACCCTTATACATCCAGTACAATGGAAGAATAATTACAATTATAGAATGATAGGTGTTATGGGGGTCTTCATTCTTCATCCTCCATTCTTCATTCTTCATCTTTCACTTCTTCATTTTTGATTTGTTCCATTTCTTTCTTTCTTTTGGCTTGAGTAAGATATAGTTTGCTCTAAAGGCATCACGTGGTATATAAGACATGGTCTTATAACCAATACTTATCCTTAATCCCTAATAACACTTATCCCAATCCTAATGCAAAAATTACATTAAAAGAAAGGAAAGTAAATCTAGTTATACCCACAAAACAAATGTCAACTAAACACACCATACAACCCTAGCAGTTCTAGGAATAATTTGGACTTAGCACTCCATACATGGGTAACCAAGTCCACCTGTCCTAACTTGGGCTATGCTTAGGGTTAAGCAACCGCATAAAGAAAAGTATTTATATTTTTATTACATTAGCACTATAAAATATGATTAACTAATATCGCTACACACATACACCCTAACATCCAGTATAAAATAATACATCACAAAACTAAATATTCATCAAACCATGCACCATCCTAACATAAAGCTAGAAATAGTGACTTAGCCTAATGTGCATGTGTTAGAGCTTGTGTGGTATGCCCTAACTAGGCTTTAGGGTTATGATTTGCTAAGTATGAGGGATTTAATTTATAAAGGGTTGATTTCCCTTTAAGTGGTTTAGTTGATTTGGGGATTTTTACTTAATGTTTTCTTTATTTCATATAGCCTACACTTAGAAACTAAGTGTTATAAAGAGAAGAAAGAGAAGGAGAGTCTCTCTTTTATCCCCACCTTAAGTAATTTCTAAGGTAAATTGATTAATGAATTTCTTTTGCTGAATGATTTATTATGTGTTTCAATTAATCCTAAGTTTAGATTCATTCTAAATAGCCCTATTCAATAATAAAGACATCTTATGATTAGTTAGGGTGGATTATTATCACATGACACACACCCATCCATTTCTTTCCATCATGTATACCATACATATGCATAATCCTAAGCATACCTATACATGTAATGTAAATCTTAGCTTACTTTGATGATGAATGCAAGGAAATATATTTTTGAATTTGGATGTTTCATTTGTTAATTGAATTATGAATGCATGTTTTTGTTATATAGAAAAGAGGGATTTTTCACCCATTAGCTAAATGCACATCCATATACATAAAAGTTATAAGTGAGTACGACGCCATTATTTTCTACACGAGGGGCTTAAGGTAAAAGACCTACTTAGGGCTACTTAAAGCCTCGCAGTCTCGGGATGTTAAGACTAATATATCACTTTTCTTAGATACATGTAAATGTATGAATAACTACAAGGATAAGGAAATCCATGCAAAAAATCATGTTTTATTTGTTTTATTTTTGATTCTTTATTCATTAGCCACATCACACATGCATATGTATAAGAGTTTTAAGTGAGTATGGCGCCATTATTTTCTACACCAGGAGCATAAGGTACAAGACCTACTTAGGGCTACTTAAAGCCTTGTAGCCCCAGGAAGTCCAAACTAATATACCACTTTTCTCAAATACATATGAATGTATAAAAAGAACCAAATGGATAAGGAATCATGCAAGAAGTTATGTTTGGTTTGGTTGCATGGTTTACATGTGCAATGTGAAATTCTTCCTAGGTCTTAAAATGGAAATGCATAGGAATGGATTTAAGCAAGTGTTATGTTTTCAAATGAACTATACACTTACAAAACCTATGTGAATCCATATTAAAGTAGGGAAAGATCACATTATACATATTATACTATCATCACATGCAAGCTTATAAATATTTGTAACTAGCATTAGTTCACTTATAATATTTGATTTATAGATTTTGAAAATTGTTTTTGGTTTAATAATGATAATAGCCACTTATATCTTTAATTTTAGCCAACACATGCAATTTGACATAAAAGAAAATATTTCATTTAATTAATTTTAAAAGAAATGAATGCATGATTTCATATGGCAAGCAATATTTAGCATGATTGGAAAGAAATAAAGGAATGTAACCACATGATTTCATTCACCCTAATTCCTAAGGATAATCATATTAGTTAAGGCTATTTAAAATAAACCATAATTCTTTAAATACATTTTTAACTTTGAGTTTAATTTGATTTATAAAATATGAGAGATATTTGCTAATACTAGCTTAATTCCCCATGTGTGAATTGATTTGATTTAATGAAGAATATTTAAATTGATTTTATATTTTGATTAAGTTAAGGTATGAATTAAATGAATTAATTATCCCTTACCTATAATAACACCTTAAGTTAATTATAAGCCAACATGATATGCAACTACATGAAAAATAAATTTGCAATGGTCCTAAGAAATGAAATAATGCAATTGGCTTTTGATTAATAGTTAATTAAGTTTAAAGGATCTCACTTAATTACTTTTATGATTTTCTCACACATGTGAGCTAATAATAATTTCATTATCTTTCACTTTGGGTTATTGAACACCCAAAGTGAAACCCAAAAGTTAATTAGGGTAATTTAGATGTGAAGGAAATTTAAATTAAGTAATTAGGTTCATTAACCCATTTTTGATTAAGCATAAACATCTCCAATTAAGGAAATGAAATGGATTAAAGGAAAGAGATCAAGAAAGAGGCCTTGATCTCAATCCTTAAGCCTTACACTTAATAACTTAGGCTTTGATCTTTATATTTAAGCTTAATTAATTAATTAAGCTACTAATTACTTTATTAATCCTTAATTAGATTAATTCCAAAAGTGAAGAGAACTTAGGAACTGAATTAAAGAAATATCTCAATCACATTCCCTAAGCTCCCTTATTGTTCAACAGAGGTAATTAAGTTTAAATAATTAATTAAATAATGTTCATTTACTAATCATCACTAATTAAATTAAAAGACTGATTAAGGCTTAATCAAGTGATTTTCCTAATTAAGCCACAAATAAAATCTCAGAAATTTAGGAGAGGCATAGGTCATCCCCCTAAATACCCACAAAAAGTTTAAGATCAATTGGGTGATTAATTAAGGAGTAATTAAGCTAATTAAGTTTTTAATAAAACCTTAGTTAAGCTAAAATCACTATTCAAAATTAACTAATAATAATTTTCTTAGATTCTACTTTGAAATACCTTTAAAATGAGCCTAAGTTTGTATTTTTTGGATTTTCTATAATTAGTTATGATTTTAGGAAGTTTCAATATTAAAAATTAATTAAATAACCCTAATTAAACCCTTAATCTTGTCGAGCCACGTGGCTGCTGACGCGGTGCACTTTCCATGTGGTGCAACAGGATTGGTTATTTAAGTTGTCACATCCACGTTCACCAGAAGCTCTGGCCATCCATCTAATATTGACGAGATTAAACTTACGATTTAGGCTAAGAATTACAGCAGATCTAGCGTGATTTCATCACAACCGTCCATTCCAATCATGTGGAATATAAGGTGCATGATCCTTCTCCTTCGCGATCGATGAAAGACGAACATTGTTCATCTTTCCCCATTCAATCTGAGCTCACCTAAGCTCAGAATGGGATCAAAACAATCACACACCTTCGGAAAGAGGGGGGATGCATATCCAACGATCAAAATTGCATGGGATGACAATTCCCTTTGAAAAAGACCAACTAAAAATCACCTATAGCTATAATTTTGAATAATTACCTTACCGAAGGCTATCACCGGTGCTTCCAACGATAGAGGTAGCTTCATCAAGTAGAGACGAAGCCATGTTGAAGAAATTTGGTATTGATTTGAAGTGGATTGCTCGGTCGACCAAGCTCCTCTTCAATGGAGATCAGTCTTGATTGAAGTTGCACTTCTCATGTCTTTGAAGCTTGGGAAATGACTCAATTGAGTTCGACGAGGTGTGTGAGGGTGTGGGCAAACAGAATTTGGGTTTGGTGAATTGAGGAGGGAGTATTGCTCGGAATGGGGATGCCCTATTCATTTTTGTACATAGAGGAGAAATGCCAATCGAGGGAGTTTAGGGAGGCCTTGGGAAAGCTCTATGAGGATTCAAAATTACTCTATGGTTGAATGTGATTCAATTCTATCCAAAACCAGTTGAATTGAGGGAGTATATCCCTCAATTGAGCCAGGTGGATGAACGGGATCATTCCCATGAATTCTATCAATTCACCACCATCAAGTCATCGGAGGGGTCACCGTCAATCCGAGGTGGCACGCCATGAGTGGCCTAAGCCATGTCAACGATCTCAAGGCTTGATATGGGTAGGTGGGAGGGGATTTGTTCTCCTTGCACCCGTCGGGTTTGGCCATGGATGGGGGAGAGTGAGCTTGGCTTGGTGAGTTTCTTTTGGTCTAAGGTAAGTCCTAGGGTGCTTAAAGTGGGCTAGTGAGCTCTAGGGATACCTCATTTGATAAAAGGAGGGCCATGGGGAGTGCAAAATGGATTTTGCCACTTAGAGTAGGAATCCAAGGTGGAAGCTTTGTCCATTAGGTAGTCAACTTGGGATGAGTTTGTTTATCTTTTGGGGTTAACTTGGGAGTGGCCTAAGGCTAATTTGAGGTATGCTTTGGTCGGCCAATAGGATTCCATGGCTTGGTTTTGGGTGACATGAGCTCATTTGGTTAAATGGGTTCATGTGGGTTAGGTTAGGCTGGGTTGACCAATTGGTCAAATTGAGTCAAACCAAGGATTGAGTTAGGTCTAAATCATGATTTGGAATGTTTTGGTGTGATTAATTTGGTATGTTTTGGCTTAGGTTTAAATTTGACTCATTTGGATTCAAAAGGGTCAAATTGGTCAAGACCAATTTGACCAAAATTGGGTTAAGTGTGAGTCAAGTTCAATTGGTTGATTGAAAATGATTGTAGGCTTTGGTTTGGTTTAACATAGAATTAATTTGAATTTTGGTCAATGTGACCTTTTAGGTCAATTTGGGTTGGGTCAAGTTGACCAATTGGTCAACTTGGGCTCAATCATGGCTTTGGTCAAGTTCAACAAGTGATTTGGAATGAACTTGAATCATTGGTTGCAATCAATTTGGATTGAATAGTGATTTAACCCATTTTGCCTTTTTAAGCTAATTTTCAACTTAGGTCAAGTGGCCAATTAGCTTGGTTTGACTCAATTGATGACTTGGTCATGTTCAATCATTGACCATGAATGGGTTTGGATCAATGGTTTCAATCAATTTGGCATATGGTGGATTGGCTAGTTTGTTTGTTTCATGGGCTGTTGACTTGGTCAAAGGCTAGGCTTGGTTTGACCTAATTCAATGTGGTTGATCACCCATGATGATTGTTGATCATGATTGAGGTTTAGATGAGCTTAGTTCAATTCAATTTAACTTGGCTCAAAAGATTCTTTAGGTCACTTTGGGTCAATGAGTCAAATGGGTCAATTGCTTGATGATTTAAGTTTAATTGAACTTACATATGGACATTGTTGAAATATAAATTGCAATTGGGAAAGTGTTTTTGATTCATATGACAATTTCAAGTCATCAATTTAGTTTGATTTGTATTTTGGTTTGATATAATGGTGGTTTATATTTATATTTGGATCAATGATTGTAGGAATAATTGAATCATGAAGAAATCCATGAGTTTTGAGTTGATTTGGGTTTCATTTAGCCAAGTTCAAAAATTTGCCTAAAAGAGGTAAAATTGGGAATTTGGTTTGATTTGAGTTTGGTTTTGGTCATTTATCATTTATATATTTGTGAATATGAATGAAGATATAAATGGGTCATGAGAAGATCACTTGAGTTTGGAGTGATTTAAAAGCAAATTTGATTAAGCTTAGGGATGTGGGTTGAAAAGGGTTAATTTGGGTTTTGATTTGGTATGATTTATTTTTGGTCATTGGAGGGTGGGTTTCATTTATATTTATGAATATAAATGAAGAAATGATTTTTTAAAGAAATCAACCAAGTTTGAGTTGATTTGAAGGAATTTTGGCTAAGCACATGAAGGTCATATGGCTTAGGAAGGATTTTGGAATTTGGAATTTGGAGTTGATCATGGATTTCAATCATTTGGAATTTGGAATTGACTTGTGACTTGGAATTTGATTTGAGATTGGATTTGATAATTGAGAAAATCAATTGGGTTGGGGTTGATTTGGATTTGGTTAAGGCTAAGTCCATAAGATAAAATCAAAAGGACTTAAGAAGGGATTTAGAGTTTGAATTTTGGTGATGGATTTCAATCATTGGATAGTTGGATTTGATTTTGGAATTTGAATTTGAATTTGAGGTTTGGTTTTGAAAGAAGGAAGAAAGGATCGGGTTTAGGCTATAAGGTAGCAAGTCTTCTTAAATCCCTAAGGCACAACCTATTCCTATGTCAAACTCTTCTAAGTCTCTAGGGTTAGGATAATTGCTCACCTAATCACTAGAAGTGTCTTAAGACTACAAAACTCTTAGTGTCTATAAGAATCCTAGACTTATGATGAGAAAGTTGAAAGCTCACTCCAAAAGTGAGGTCAACAGTAATCTTTTTTTTTTTTATGTTTAGCTAGTTTCTTAGATATACTTGGTACACTTTGAATAGGATGCTTCTCACTACAACATGATAGCCTTCTTGAAGTATCTTAAGGAAGTTGAAATGCTCAATTTTGGTATATATTTTACCTCAAGTACTGGTTTAAGTGGTGTCTTCTATTTGACACCAGGGATACCTTCGAGTTGCTTCAACATATTGACTTTTTTTTTGAGATCGCAGTCTCCCACCATTCATCTTCAATTATCTTTTCTTTTACTTTATTTTCAATCGAGGGAAGAGAAGAGTATAAAAAATTCTTTTTATTTTATTTCATTTAACCTCCAAGCCACTTTCCCCCTCTCTCATCTCTCTCTCTCTCTCTCTCTCTCTCTTTTCTTTCTTTGTATCTCCCTAAATCGAGAGGAATTAAAAATATATTTATTTTTACTTTTTTACATCACCATTTTGTCAACCCTTCTCTCTCTCTTATTGACCTCCATGTACGCCACATAAGTCGAGTCGAGCCTACAAGACAAATTTGACGGACTTCAGATGCAACAATGCACAAATCAGAGCTGAAATGCATTATGCATCATTGAAATTGGTTGAAATGACCTCCAATCAATGAACGAACTTCACTATCACATTCAAAATATCAAAATTGATCAGAATATACATATTATACAATTCGATCGGCCAATCAAGAATGAGGGTCATCGAAGCGCCTACACGCAAATCAAGGTTGAGAAGTTGCAATGATGCCCAAACACCTCTGTTTGTGAAATTGATCGAGCCATTAGTGTCGAAACATCAAAACCTTTCAAATGAGATTATCTGTGATCAATTAGGATGAGTCTGCATAAATATCAAGCGTCGTAAGCGATGGTGCACAAATTTGAACTAAAATTGGCTTGATTCATCACTTCCTTGAACCAAACAGCCTCCGATCGATGAACGGACACTGCCACTGCGTTCGAAATATCAGAATAATCTAAAATTGATATATATTAATCATATAATGATTCCATCTGTGGTGAATAAAATTTCTATAGGGTCGCTTTCAAAATATGTTGGTGAGAAAGAGAAGGCAAGAATATAGAAATTCATCTTTTTAGGATGCCATGCAGATCCGCGGATGTACTTATTCAGGTGATCAGGTACGTCATCAAAGAATAGTGTACTATCTTGAAAGATAGAAGTCACTACCCTTTAATGGACCTAATCAACTCAATAAAGACACTTAAGGATGATGGGTCTGCATATGTACCAGAGATTCTTTCTCTACTTTACATGAAAAAGAAAAGCAGTGTTTATTTTAAATCGGGTTCGTTAAGTTCCCTACGGGGGCAAACCCCCATAGTTAATTACATCCTAAGGGACGGGATCCTTAGGAATACTCTAGATTAAGGTAAATTATCATTGTCTTCAAATATTTCAATAGGAAAGGACTATCAATCAATTAGTACATTTTTTGAAGATCAAATGGGATTGATCAAAGAGAGAGAGTTATTATTAAAGCCAAAATGGAAGATAAGTAAGAGATGCCCACGATGCTAGAAACCTAGCGAGCATCTCAAACTATCCTATGGTTGAGATTTATATTTTTGAAATTGATTTAGTCTATTTGAGTTGCATTTTTCATTAGAAATTTAGGACTTATGATCCCTTAACACAAGATTAAGGAAATGCCTAAGAGGTGAGGAATTATGCTTATGGCCCACAAAAGGGGAGTAGAAACCTTAGAACCTAAATCTATGGAGCTTTGGTGAGGGCCAAAAGCACAACTTAAATTTAAGGCAAAAATGGGTATTTGGTTTACCTCGATAAGAGAGAACAAACCACCCGACTGCTTGGACTTATAACTACCTGGGGGTGGTTGCCAACTAACTCCTCCTACGATTTTAAATACATATAGGCAAGTCATATGCTTATGCAAGATAAAGCTATTATTTATTTAGAAAGAGAGTCCTTAAACTCACTCCCTAAAGAGACTAGATCATGTAAGGGCATGTTTCAAATGACTTAAATCTAATGCAATTCAAATTTCATTTTATTTTTATTTTTGGACAATTATTTTGACTCAGGAAAATATGATTCATAAGGCTAATGCATGAGAAATCAAGTTATTGTCCAAAATCAACGAGAAGGGAGGAGGTGCGTTTCCACCATACTCTCAAAGGTCAAGCCAAGTTTTTTTGGCAAAAGTGGAAGCCCTCCAATAAAGAGTGAAATAAGATATATTTGTGCATGATATTGTAAAAGAAATACTCATCCAGCTAAGAGATTTTTAATTCTTTTATCTTGATTTTAAATCTAAGCTTTAGGTGAGGTTATAAGTTCTTTATTTTTAGTTTTGAGTTGTTAAGTTTGGTAAAATATTTATTTTTCCTTAAGAGCCTAATCCACATCTAAGCCATACATAAAGTAAGGAAGAAACTAGGAAAAGATGTTGCTTAATGCAAAAGCTAAACAAATTATCAATCAATTTATAAAGCTGATTGAAAATAAAATAAAAGGTCGTGTGGTTAGGCACCACCACACAAATCCAAAAATAACAAATGTGGGTAGCCGAGCTCTACCCTTATACAACCTAGATTATGAATGAATTAAATTACAACTAAGCAAGGAAATTTATTATTATGGGGGTCTTCAAGCTTCATTTCTTATTTTTACTTTTCTTCTTTATTTTGGATGGTTGGAAGGCCATTCCAAGGCTTCACATGGTGCATAAAATAGGATCTTATGACCAATTCTCATCCTATTCCCCATAACAATTATTCCAAAATCCTAATTGCATAAATTTACATGAAAAGGAAAAGAATGGAAATCTAACTAACACCTACAAAATAGAGATTACCTAAAAAAAACCACACAAATCTTAAGCATGTATATTGGAATTATCACCCCACACATGGGCGACTAAGTTTATGTGGTATTCTTAGCTATGGAGTGATGACTTAGGCTAATATTTGTGCTTTGAAGGTTTGTGTGGTATGCTTAGCTATGGATTTAAGTTAGAATTTTCTAAGTGTAAAACATGTTTAACTTAGAGGAGGGTTTCATTTAAGTTGTTTAATTCTTTTGAGTTGATTTTATTTCATGTTTTGATTTAGTTCAAGTGAATCTTACAATTAATTACTAAGTTATAAAGAGAGGGAATTAGAAAAGAACTTCTCTTTCCTTCCCAAATCTAAGTAATTTCTAAAGTAGATTCATATTTTTAGTTTTGTTTAGTGAAAGTTTTGATTAAATCTTTTAATTAATCCTAAGTTTAGATTAACTCTAAACAAACCTATTCAAAAAGAAAGACATTTTAAGATTAAATAAAATGAACCAAATTCACAAAACACATATTACTTCATTTCTTTCCCAACATGTATAACATGAATATGAATGAATCCTAAGAATATATATATATACATAAATGATAATATTTAACATACTTTATGATGCATGCTAAGTAGTTTATTTAAGAAAATTTGGAAGTTTAATATGCATGATTTTCTTTAAGTAGAAAAGGGTTTCTTTATCCAATTTTTCACATATACATATGAAAGTAAGAAAGGCACAAGTGAATCAACCATTGTTAACAATGTAAGGTACAAGACCTACTTAGGGCTACTTAAAGCCTCAACCTCGGGGTTGTCAGACTAATATACCACTTTCCTTAAATACAAACATATACAAAAGAAATAAATGGAAAGAAAGAATGCAAAAGTTGTATTAGTTGATTCATTTTGTTTATGCAACTTATGTGTGTAAGTATAGATAACCCTTCTTAAGTGATAACATAGGAATGAATAGGGTATGGAATTAGGTAAGTGTTAGGTCCTTTTCAAATGAACCATACATCTTGCCAAATTCCTATACAAAACTATGCTAACATAAAAGAGAAGGAAAACCTATGCTAAGTACACCTTTATATCTTACTCACATGCAAGCTTATAATTAAAATATAAGTAGCACACTTTCAGATTTGTTAATTGATTTATATGTTTTGAAAATAATTTGAATTTAGTAGTGATAATAGCCACTCATATTTCTACTTTAGTCAACACATGCAAATTTGGCATAAAGTAAAAAATTTCATTTTTTTTTTTAAATTTGAATTTGAAAAATATGGATGCATGAAACCACATGACATAAAAATTTAACATGTTTTGGAAAGAATCAAAGAAATGAAATCATGTAAACACATTCACTTTAATTAAATCCTAAAGACATTCTTATGAAATAAGAAAGTTTAAAATAAATCAAAGTGTATTCAATGTGATTTTTGTTTAGTTTTAAGTTTGATTTAATTTTGAAAATGTGGATTAAGTTTGTTGTTCCTAACCCATTCCCACATATGTTTGATATTTTTTGTTTAATTTTTAGATGATTAGATTCATTTTTATATGTTAATTAGGTTAAGGTATGAATTAAGCAAGTTAATTAACACACCACTTAGCATAGTTAACAAATAATTATGAGTTAATGAGATGACATAAAACTCACAAGGAATTTAAACTTGTAATTCACCTAGAAGAAAAGGGCCTAATGCAATTTGGCTCATGATTAATAGTTAATTAAAAAGGGGTTTAGCTTAAGTAATTTCAAAACACCCCTTCACACATATGAATTGGGTTTTGATTTTCTTAATTGAACTTAGGCTATTCAACACCTAAGCATCTAGCCAAAGTAGATTAATTAAGTTCTGGGAGATTTTAGAATTTTTTTAGAAATTAATTAAGGAGATAATTAATGAATTAACCCTTAATTAAGAAAAGATTAAGTAAAGAAAAAGGAATTTAGATAATAGCTTAGGGGGAATGCCCCAAAATTATTCCCTAAACCCCCCATCTACTGGATATGACCTTAATCAACTCTAATAATGGATTAAACCAACTAATGACACCTTAATTATCCTTAATTATATAAGGAGGGTAATTAGGAATCACATTTGCAATTCACTTAATTAAGCCTTCAATAAATTCCAAAAAAATCAGGGGAGGTAGAGGTCATCCCCTAAAACATACCGAGAAAGTTTGGGATTAATCAGAGGTTTAATGAAGATGTAATTAGGAAAATATGATTTCCAATAAAACCCAAAATCAGAGAAAAGAATAATTCAAAATCCATTGAAATTATTTTTAAAATACTTTATGCTGAATTATCTTCCCATAATATTTTATCTCATATTTTTTTGAATTTTATTGAAGGAGATATGATTTTTAGAAGATTGATTTTTATGATTTTTAACTAATCTCACAACACTTTAAGCTTTAATCAAATGATGGAATCATCAATTCAAATTGAATTAGAGGGAGTATATCTCCCCCTATGGCAATCGGATGGCTGAGACCTCTTTTATCATTTTGATCCAATTGACCATAATGGAGGGGTTGTTTGGATCTGTTAGCTCTTTGCACATTGTCAGTTTAAGGCCTTAAGTGGATTGCCAACCTCCCATGTGCATTAATGAGTGGAAGAGGATTTGAATGAGCCAATTTGACCCATGGGTTGGGTTTGGTCCATTTACCCAAACCTGGGTTTGTGAACCACTCTTCATTAGGTCTCCTTGAGGTATTAGGAAGATCAAGTGGATGAAGAGGGAATGACCAAATTACCCATGGATTAGGCCAAAATTTGTTCTATGGCCAAGGATTAGAATGGTCATTTTACTAATTTTTAATTTGGATGTTGGGTATGTGGAAAACTAGGTTTGGCCAAGTTTCGAGATTTGGAATTCATTTGATAGGTTTGGCTCATGTTGACCCATTTAGGTCAAAATGGGTCAACTTGGATCAAAGTTGACCAATTGGTCAAATTGGGTCAACCAGGAGTCAAGTTCATATGATCATTTGAAATGTTTTGGAGGCTTTGGTTTGGTTCAATTTGGATTAGTTTTGAACTTGACTCATATGACTTCATTTAGGTCAAATTGGTCAAGTTGACCTATTTGGGATAGGATATGGGTAGGTTTAGGTTTGGTTAGTCATATGGAGTGGATTGCAGCTTTGTTTCCAATCATTTGGTTATGTTCAAATTTGGAATTTGCTTGACCCTTTGGGTCAAGTTGGGTCTGGGTTAATTAATTTGGATTAGGTCAGTTGACCAATTAAGGCTTTTTGAGTTCAAAGTGATTTGGAATGAAATTAACCCATTCAATTTGTTGACCAAGTTTTGGACATTTTTCCTTTTAGGTCAAGTTAGGTCAACTTGGGTCAAGTGGCCAATTGAAATTTAGGTTGGGCTCAAATGTTGACTTGGTCAGTTCAAACATAGGTCATGAGTGAACTTAGATCAATGATTTCAATCAATTTGGCCTATGGTGGAATTTAGCTAAGTTAGGTTTCATTTTGGGCTAAGTGTTGACATGGTCAACCCTTAGGTTTGACTTAATTTGACCCAATTTGATTGATTGATCATCTCATGATGATTGTTGATCTTGATGAGAGGCAAAGGTGAGTTTGATTTAATCTAATTTGGTTAGGATTAGAATTTGGCTCATAAGGGTATTTTAGGTCACTTTGGGTCAAGTGAGCCTAAGTGGGTCAAATGGTTTGGTCAAATCTTGATTTGAGTTTGATTGATCTTGTACATGGACTTATGATTGAAATATAAATCCATTTGCAAGTGGTTTGAAGCCAAATGGGTTTTGGTTCATTTGATAATTTCATATTCAAAGGAAGAACATGAAAGGATTTTGGCTTGGATTTTTTTTAATTGGATTTTGATTTAGTGATTGAAGTTTGTATTTATATATGGATTCATGATTGTAGGGTTGATTGAATCATGAAGGAAAAAAATCAAGTTTGGCTTGATTTGAAGTTGATTTGGCTAAGTTCAATATTTTGACTTGAAGGCTTAGGTTGGATGAGTGATTTGAGTTTGATTTTGGAATTTGTTTTGATTGTTTGAATTTATATTTCATTTGTATGTGAAGATAAATGAGAATATAAATGGATCATGAGAAAATTTTAAGGATTTAAAGTGATTTGATCATGATTTGGGTTAAGTCCATTAAAAGGATTTAAAGGACTTAGAAATTTTGTTTGAATTTTTGGGTTTGATTGATTTATATTTATATTTCATTTATATATGTGATATAAATGAGAATATAAATGATTATGAAAAATCCATGAATTTGAATTGAAGATGATTTAGATTTAAGTCCATTAAAAGGAATTTAAGGACTTAGGAAAATTTTAGATTTGAATTTAATTTTGGATTTGATTTGATGATTTATATTTATATTTCATTTATATATGTGAATATAAATGAGAATATAAATTTTGAGAAAATCCCATAGAATTGATTTAGATTTGATTTTTATTTAAGTCCATTAAGGAAAATTAAAGACTTAGAAAATTTCATGAATTGTAATCATATTTTGTCATGATTTATATCACATGGTTGATTTGAGTTGGAGAAAATCAAATAAGATTGATTTGGAGTTTGACTTGAAGGAAAGAAGGTGAGAATGGTTCAAGCTAATAGGCAATTTTTTTACACTAAGGCATACTATGGCTAATTTCTAATTTCTTGGGGTTGAGTGTCCACCTAATCATTAGATGTGTCTTAGACTAAAATCTTAAAGTCTAAGAAAATTATGTTAAGATGGAGGGGTTGAGAACTCATTCTAAAATGAGGTCAACAAAGGCATCTAGGTGTGGTGTGGTGACAAGGACACCATCGTTGGTGTTGGAATGATCAACAACAGAAAGATCCCAATTAATAGAAATAATCTATCCAACCCAATAGAAAGAATCCAAAGCTTAGTGCAATGTGGCTCTACTTATGTCAAGACATAAGAGAGGGAAGAATCCACTAAGGGATGGAGTATGAACCTTCCACTAGAGAAGCAGGTTCAAGTCATCCACAAGGGGATGAGAGATTTTATTTGATTTGGGTCTCACTGAGGAGAAAAATATTTGATTAAGTTTTGCTAGGGAAGAGGGTTGAATTTGTTTCAATTTTGTTAGGTTTGAATTTTTGAGATGAGCCATGTTGGTTTGCGATGGGTACAGTAAAGCCATGGAGGCAAGACTAACTTTACCAATCAAGGGTAGTCTAAAATAGTAGGACTAGCCAACCAAAGGTGCCTTTGATATGCTACTTAGGAAGAAAGCGTAGTATACTTACATCCTCCAAGTAGAGAGTTGTGGGTAATCCATTGGGAAAGCAGTTGATCACAGGGGCACTATTGAGTGAATAATGTTGGGGACTTAAATAAGCTCAAAGATAGTCAAGGTGATTTCATTTTCTTTAATTTTATTTATTTTTAATGGATCCATTGTTTGTGATGGATTGCGTAGAGCCATGAGGCCAGACCTAACTCGATTTACCAATTAAGGGAGTAGTCACTAGTAGGACTATCACCAAAGTGATATCTTTTTTGCAATGGTCAAGTCTTAAGAAGAAAGCTGGACTCACATCTTCTAGAAATAAGACCACTGGATTTGGCAACAAATGAACTGACCTAGAGTGCTTAGTGAATCATGACTTAGATCAAGATAGTCAAGATTAGTTTCATTTTTTTATTTGTTTATTTTGATGGATTCCATTGGTTTGTGATGATGCGAAGGAGCTTTGAAGCTAAACCTATCTCATATTCTAACCAAAGGGAATAGCTTCGACCGATGAGAACTATCCAACCAAAGGTGCCTTTTGGTTTGCAATGATCAATTCAAGGAAGAAAGCTGGGGACTCACATCTTCCACTAGAAAGACCACTTGGGTGATCGGTTTGCTTTGGGCAACAAATCAACCCTAAGAGGTCTTGCAACAATCATGCTAGAAAAGAATGCGTCATAGTCTTACATCTTCAAAGCAAAATGAGGGTAACTTGTGGTAAAATAGATTGAACCTAAGGGGTGACTCTGAGTGATCAAATTTATCTCAACTTAGGTAGTGGCAATTCCTATGGGAGTTATCGTACCTAAATATAGGATGTGCTTGGAAAAAGGGCCCTTTGGGGGCTTGAATTCTAATCACAAGAAAAAATTTTATTTGTTTTATTTGTTTTTATCATGGACCATTAGTTTTGAGGATCAAACAGAAGAGCTTATATCGACTAGACCTATCTCATTTCGAACAAGGAGAATCTGCATGGTGAACAAATTCTCCAACCTGGCTATAGGAAAGGGAATGTTAATCCAAAAGTAACCGGGTAGTGTCTAAATGGGGTCGGACTTGATCCAAATAGAGTGCTCAGGGATGGGGCCTAAGGCTTAATCCAACAGGAGAAGATGACATGGGTAGTCATATATCCAATAGGTATTGGTGTCCAACTCAGGAGAAACAGACTCAATATCCCAAAGTGGTGTACATGGGTGAGTCATTAGCATAAACATCAACCAACTAAGGTGGATTTGCAATAATCACTAGGAAGAAAGCTGGGGACTCACATCCTCTATATAAACATTCGGGATAGTATCTTTGGCTCGAGTGATCGACCTAGGCGACTTGAGTGAATGCCTGGGGACTTATATCAAGTCAAAAATAGTCAGAGGAAAGAGCCTAGACTTATCTAAACCTCAAATATATTCAACCTAGTTAGCGCATGATGGCTAGTTCAAGAAGAAAGCGAGGACTCACATCTTCTTAAAGAAGTCAACATGAGGTAACTACTTGGCTGGCTGAAGAACTACCATACTAACAAAGTATTCATTGGTTTGCAATAGTCAAGTTAGGAAGAAAGCACGGGGACTCACATCTTCTAACAAATGATCACTAGGGTGACATACTAACGAGGTAGCATGTAGACCTAGAGCTAATGAGTGAGTGCCATGATGGGCTTGCTCCCACATCAAAAATAGCTTGAGATAAAAGATTTGTGTTTATTTTTTTGTGCATGTGTTAAAGGAATAGGATGCCTAGGGACTCTTACACCTACTTAAAAAACACGGGTTTGATGAAATGGTGTGGATGGAAAAAGGATTCCCACTAAGAAAGGATGCTTCTCTTACACCTAATCAATTATGCTAATCAAAATAGGATGCCTCTTAGGTTCTCTTACACTTATTCTAATAGCGCTCAAAGATTGTGTTTGTGTTGTGGAAGAGGGATAGGATGCCGCTAAGGGACTCTTACACCTACCCTAAATGTCATGGATTTCAAGACAAACAACACTTTGAAAGAAGAAGATTTGATGAATGAATTATTTTGTTCTTTTATTAATGATTATTTTCAAACATGATTTATTTCATGGGTAATATTTCTTTAGATAGAGCCCATTAATTGGAAGCATCGTGTTCCCCTTTACAATCAATAAGCTGATAAGATCCTCCTTGGTAGGCCTTCTCTATGACATAGGGCCTTCCCAAGTGGGTTCAAACTTGCCTCCCATCTTTTGATGGGAAATAATTGGTCTCCTTAGGACTAACACAAGTTCTCCTACTCGGAAAGACCTAGGGCAGACCAACTTGTTGTGAGCTTGAATCATTTTGGCCTTGTACAACTCGAGGTTTTGACGCAGTAGGCGACTCTCCTCAAACCTTTGAGCTCTTCTAACCAAACTTTTGCATTCTCAGTGATCTTGTTACCCAATGCTATCCTTAGTGATGGGAGTTGAACTTCTAAAGGTAGAATGGCTTACCCATACACTAAGGAAAATGGGGATTGAGTTGGAGTTTATGTGTGGTGTGGTAGGCACAAGGCTTCAATCAACACTTTCGTTACTTTGTTGTTTGTTGTCATCAAGAGTCTTCTTAGTATGGATGAGAGTTTTGTTGAATGCTTCTACTAAGCCATTTTGCTCTAGGGTAGTAGATGGAGTATCTCCAATCTATACCATGTCTTAGTATTGATCTTCATGCTTTTGAATGCGTACCATTATCGATATAATTCATGGCAGAACTATATATGATATGGTTCTAAAAGCGGCACGAGTTGTGACCTCTCTAGTGGGATGGCTTCCCCCACTTGGAAAAGTCGATGCTAAGATGAATCGATGCCCTTGGAAGAAGGAGGATCGATCGACCAATGTTCGGTATCAAATAACCATGGCCAATGTTGTAGAATGTTGGGTGGTTGGTGGAGGACCACACCGTGTACACGACACATGGCATCTCCTAGCTACATCCATGCAATGTAATCATGAAGGCAATAGTATCCAAGTCTGATCTTCATCTTCATCTTGACCATTGATGTGCTTTGCATGTACCTGGGTTATAATGCCACCATGTGTTTGTCTAAATAACATAACCACATTTGGTCAAAGGACCGTGTACAGGTGCCATCAAGAGCAGGAGAGCTCTTTATTTCACGATGGGCTTGTGACTTTTCTTGAGGTAGTTTGCGGTGTTCAAGTAATCTATGAATGGTTGCCTCAATCCAGCTCCTTGTCCATTTTGGCAAACAACCTCCCTTCAAGAAAGTCTCGATGAGTTCAACATCAATAAGGGATAAGACTTGTCTATTTTGGACCCATTGAAATGGACTCATCTTAGGACATGCCAATTCTTTGGCAAGTTTGGCCAAACCATCTACTTGTGTTCTCTTTCGGAACCTTGTAGATGGTGACTTCGAGAATTTGGGCCAACAACTTCATGGTATACTCATAGTAATGATGATGCTTGGGTTTGAGAACCTAGTAGGACGACAATGGTTGATGACGAGAATCCCAAAGATGTTGATGCTCTTGACATAGTGATGGCTAACTCTAGGAAATCATCAAAGCCTCATACTTAGCTTCATTGTTGGTGTGGGGT
This sequence comes from Cymbidium sinense, assembly GCA_021442155.1. NCBI lineage: Eukaryota > Viridiplantae > Streptophyta > Magnoliopsida > Asparagales > Orchidaceae > Cymbidium > Cymbidium sinense. The sequence continues at coordinate 30,369,468 of CM038220.1, read as the reverse complement.
TGGAAGATAGTATGAGAATCTCATCACATCGTTTGGAGTTAGAAGAACTATTCCCTTACCTTTCACGGGAGAATAGATCATGGTGCTTCACCTTTAAGAAGAAACACCATCAAAATACATCTCCCATGGCGGTTTGCCTCTCCCAAGTTCATGATTTGTTCATCGGAGATCATCACTAAGCGGAGAATCGTAGGAAGTGGGTGTCTTTGCTAAGAAATCTGCTAGTGCTTGTCCTTTTACCCACAGGGATAATGTGATATCAAACTAGAGTATCATGGACCAACATGCAAACATCGGATAGTTTGTCATGTCATGAGATAGTGGATTTGTTCGAGATCAAGTTCACCTTATGAAAGCATATAATTGTAGCTTTTGGGAAGCAAAGATCAAAAGGCAATGTTTCTCAATAGGTGGATAGTTTGCTTTAGATCAGGATGAAGATGAGGTAGTAGAGCATTCTCCTTCCTTCATTGGCTTGGGCCATAGAGCAAAGAGAGTCATCAATGCGAGTGTAAAGGATGAGTGCTGCGGGATAGGTGCTAGAAGGCGGCTTCACCAAATACTCTTGATGTCTTCAAAAGCATCTTTCTTATCATCCCTTGAACTTGGCATCCTTTTTTGACAAGTGCTGAGAATGTCTTGCATCTCCCTGATAGGTTGGAGATAAAGCATCTTAGATATGCCAGCCATCCTTGAAAGGATCTGAGTTGAGTTAAACTCTTAGGAGGTGGCATTTCTAAGATAGCTTTAATCTTTTGATCTATATTTATTCTGTGACAACAAAAGAATTTCCTGAAGTTACTCGAATGCACACTTGATTCATTTTGAGGTTATATTATCTTAACCATTCAAAACTACTCTCAAGTCAAAGAGATGGTCTTCCTTTTCTTTTCTTGACTACTAGATCATCAACATAGCACTCAACGATGATGGATGAGTTCATTGAAGATCGAGTCATGGCCCTTGGTATGTAGCACCATTTTAAGGCGAAAGGCATGACCCTATAATAGAAGATTCGATCGAGGTTCAAAAGTAGTGTTTCTTTCATCTTGAGACATCTTGATTTGGTTATAAGATGACCCATGAAAGAAAACTGCATGAGATGAGGTGTCCACCATTAATTACTATAGGAAGAAAACTCATCCTTAGGACATGCCTTATTTAAGTCCCTAAAATTCGATGCAATGTGCCATTCTTCTTCTTAACTGGGATGACTAGCTAACTAGTAGGATATTTTCTTCCTGAAACCAGATCGATCAATTTCTTGACTTGAAATGACTTGTTCAATTTCTAATGCATGCGTCTAGGAGCTTGCTTAATAGGTAATTAGGATCTAATGCTAGCTTGTGGACTTCTACGTTAGGAGATAATCTAGGCATTTCTTCATAACTCCATGCAAAATAGTCTTTAAACTCAGTCAATAGCTTAACTAAGTCATTGGTTTCTTCTTCATTCAACAATAAACTGATGTATGTTGGGTGTGGATTTTCTTCTATCATGAGATTAATTTCTTTAAGCTTATCTATTATTAAATGAATCTCCTCTTCAAATTTTGGTAGTGCCTCTTTGACTTGGAGATCATCTGGATCATCTGAGATTTCTAAATACATGTTCTCATAAGCTGGTGTTGTGTGAGAAGAATCTATCAGACTCTAAATAATTGGTAACAACTAAGCAGTAATCTTCATCATCAGGACCACTATTGAATCCTAGTCGCTCTTGATTGTGCTTCCACATGTATTATTCCATAGCTTTCAGTACTGACTTGCTTGGACCATGTGAGGAACTAAACCTTTCGTATAAGATTTTGAACACAAGGTGAGTAAAAGTCAAATGGTAATTCCATTAATTCTTTAAAGTATCTCCTCAAGTTCTACATCAACTTGACTTGAGGATGATGATCCCAAAAAAGAACTCTTCCTTCATGTCATTGGAAGACTTAGGGACTTCCTTAACTACTAAACCTTCAACTTTCGAGATGTAAGTGAGGTAGAGCTAAGGTTCCCAACTGCTACCTAATAGTTTCACATAAACCATATTCAAATACTTTGCTTTGCTTGGAGGCTTTTGTCTCTATCACGGATCAAAGTCACCTCCAATGGAACCCAGAGGGGTTGGGTGGTATACTAATCACATTAGACTCATCCTCAGCTGGATTCCAAGTCTATGTGAATAGTAGGGGTACTCTATGAACAGAACCGACCTCTATGATGGCCAACTAGGGTCTCCACCTCAACCTCTTTTTTGCCTCACCTCAGTGGAGGTTGAGCCATCCTACCCACATGTCCATATGATGGAATGAATTGTGGGTGGAATGTGATATGCAGATCTATTTCTTCTTCAATTCCCCTTTCTTGTTCACTTGGACTTTTATTTTCCTTTTCTTTTTTCTTTTGGCTTATCTTTTTTCTTCATTTTCTTTTTCTTTTGTTTTTGTATTTGAATTTTGTCCAAGTTCATGAGAAAGGTGTTTTGAGGAAGATAGTAGGCATCCTCATAAATCTCAACCTCTAACTAAAATGGCTTTTCATCTCTTGACACTATTCAATTCCATCTTTTTTGAACTTGATGCACGATGGGGAGGATGGAATGATCTTGTTGATGTATCCAAGGCCTACCAAGCAAAGATGAAGTATTCAAATCAATGATGTAGAACTTCAGTCTTCTCACCTATCTCCAAAGGTAACACTATAGAACTAAAGCACTCACCCTGTTCATTGAATCCTCTCAACATCATCCAATCTCCTCGGAGTGTAGAGATATCAATCCTTAGAAAGGCAAGGCTCTTTAAACTCATAATGTTCATCGATGCACTTGGATCCATGAGAACTCGAGAAAGTCTAAACCTGTTCATGTCAACTGTGATGTAGAGGGGACGGTTGTGCTCCAAGTCCCCCAAAAGAAGGTTTTCATGTGAAGGTGATCCTTGCTTCTTTGCATAATAATGTGCTTCCTCACTATAGCGTGGCTAAGCATATCTTAGGATCAAGGAGCCTTGATTAGTGATTCCCTCATCTCTTTGGATAAGACAAGGCATCATATATGCTTAGCTTAGATGGCAACTTTCTTAGATGAGAAAGGATGTTGTAGTCCTCCTTCGGCTGGTCCTCCATAAGCATATCCAAGGGTGGAGCATCTGTGGAAGGCTTCTTGATCTTATACCAATGACTTGTTTCCCTATCTTGAGGTGTGCCTAGGAGGTAGAACCACTCTGGAGGTTGACTTTTGTGATCTCTTGTGGCAGGGTAATGGAAGGTTCTACCTGCACATCAGCTCACCTATAACTTCTCCTATGGGACCCTCAGAATCAGATGATTACAAGTCTATCTCAAGAGGTGAACCCATAGTATTCAGAGTTGGAAAGTCCAACTTTGAATCGAGAAAGAGGAAGATTTTATATATTTTACTTGAAGAGTTATCATTAGGAATAGAAGAAGACAACCCATCGTGACATAAATGTAATTCAAACTAGCTTTATTCTTCAATTTCTTGGAATGTTTGGAGGTACAAAGTAGAAGTCAAGTAAAGTGAGTGGGGTAAATTTGATGCCCTTATCCACGATACAAGAGTTCTACTAGTAGAAGAATAGAGCTAGAAATGGAAGAAGTCACCGTGTGGAAGCTGCAATGAATTTGGAGGCTGCATGGTGGCTGTGCTAATGGCTATCCTACATACACATCTTTGTGTTGAGCTCCCCTTTCCTAGAGTTGGCGGCAACTTACTCCTTCTGGTGTTGGAGGTTTGACTGCACTTGCAAGGAAAGCTTCTTGATCTTGATGATCTTCTTAGAGGTTTTGGATAAAGAAATATCCCAACCTTCTTTAATTTTTGGTAGGATCACATGTATCCCCAAGGATTACCTGATGGAACTGAAGGTTGTTCACAAGGTATTCCTTTGGGATAACTACGGTCTTGAAACTGTGTTCAAGCCGGTCCTTGAATGTGAAGCAATCCTCCAAAATATGGCCTAGCATACGGTGGTAAGGGAAAAAGTTTGGATCATGACTTTTCCTACTTCCTCTCTCCAGGCTCGGGTCTAAAATCAAGTTTCTTTAAGAGATTCTTAAAGATCTTGATTACCTCCCTCTTAAAAGAATAAGGTTTGTTTAACTTATCTAAAAGAGTAGGTGGACCACCATACTACGGCGGGTATGCATACCCTTTGGTAGTATGGGTGGAGGCGATGTTGCTCTTTGGTCATAGGTGGAGGTCATGGTCTCTTGAGATCTCTAGCTACTTACTTCCCTTATCAAGCTACTCACTAGTTTCTTCTCATAGACCTTTTGGCTTAGCCTATCTTGAAAAGGCAATTGTTTGGCCTCTCCTTGTAGACTACCTTGTTGATTAGCTTCTCAAATGTCTTGATAGTGAAGCCCTTAAGCATGAAGGTGGGGGCCATGGATATTCTTCAAGAGAATCTCAATGGCATATTGACATATGGTTCACACTTCATACTCAGTTATGCCATCAGAATATAATCAAGGACTCAGGGTCTTTGTTGCTACAACAAGATCACCTATAGTAACCCTTTTGAGCTCCAACAAACCTCTTGATGAAGAGTTGCTCTAACTAAATATCTTTAAATCATTGGACAATTCATACCAATCAAAAGCAATACCTTGCTAATAATGAAGAGGAAAAAAAGTAAAGTGCACGTGTTGCAATAACGGCCACTAATGCTATATGTTTATCTTGGTTTCCACGCCATCAAAGCTTTTGAAGGAAGGTAATGAAACCCTTGGGATATTGGATAGCATCAAATTCCTCAGGTAGGGTCTACCCTTTGGAACGATGATCCTCCACGCTTGAGCCTTCCTTCATCGCTCAACCATGGATTTTATGTCTTTTCTTATATGGAGGTACTTTCACTACCTTCTTATACATGCTAGTGCTACCTTGCTCAATGAGGTAAGTCTTGGCGGGTCCAAGACACTAACTCAGTGGTGATGTTATGTAGTAGGATGAACTAATGGGGCTTATTTAGCAAGCATAATGCTCCTCTAACCATGCATCATCTATCGCTCATCCTTACCTCGATGTTGGAGGTCTTTGGGTTGATCTTGTGTCTTGATCAACCTCATCACCTTCCATGGCTTATTGTTCATAAGAAGAGATCCTCTAGTGTAATATGACTCAGTCTCCCAAACAAGTCATCTTCATTGGGATCGGACTTTCTCTTCATCGACCAATCATACCCCAAAATCTCCTTCTTCCATGATAATGAGCACTATCTCATCTAAGAATGATCTATCTAAATGGTACAAATGATCTTGGCCATGGTCTATCATGTCTTGAGAGGCAGACCTCACATATCCGGAGAGTCAATCCTATGTGGCTACTCACTTGGATGAATGATATTCACCATACTGAGAGGGTAATAATCCTAGGATGTTCCTATCACTGGTGCGGCTGAATATCATCAATATAATAACTATCACCATCTCCACATCCTTTGTCTTGGTGAGTTGGTGAAGGATGACCACGATGCTTTGGTGGCCACTCCTTCACACCACCACAGGGTAGAAGGTTGACCGGAGAGCTCAGCCTCACCATAATGGGTGGTGTAGAAGGGGTAGGATCCCTGGTTGTGGATCACCAACGGGGCTTTTCTGATATGGCCTTCATGGCCTTTGGAACAGGAATCATGTTGGGTGGTGATGGGATGAGGTAGAGCGGTGGGGTGGAGACACCCCGACTCTCATGCTAGGAGTTATCCTATGATGACTAGGTAAGGATGATTTCGGTATATGGCAGGGTGTAGTGGAAAATCAATAAGAAGCGAACTCCCTCCTCTCCCTATTGGTAATATGTACTGTATGGGCCTCCCAGGCCCTATCCTGATGGATATGCTTCCCCACACTATGAGGGATGATGGATCGTAGATCAAATTGAGCTCCAGACTATGAGTAGAAGCACTACACGCATAAGATAGATCGGCACGTGCGACCTCGATATTGGGCGATCTGCACCACAGGAGGTGATGAATGAATCCTCTAACATCCTCTCTCTAACCCAAGAGAGGATGGAACTGGTTTTCTATAACTGGTGATAACAAGGAACTCCTCACAAATGCCTATCTCCTTTGTGTGAGTGTGGTACCACTTGATCATGCTGTTCTTATTCCTATGTGTCCGGTGGGATGGGAGGTGAGCTAGACCCATACTCAAAAGTAGGGAGGCAAGCCCACGAGACCGGGGAGCCTTACCCTTAGAGTGAGATGAGAGGGTTAGCCTGGGGCACAGAAACCATGGGGCTCGCTATGTACTACTATCTGAACTAAAGCTTATGGGACGCCACCACTTTCCTCTTCAAGAGGACATGTCGAGTCGAGGGTAAAATCAATCGATGACCACTTGATCCATGGTCTACTTTGGTGAGAGTGCCCTCACAAGTAATCTCGCTCCTCAATACCAAAGTGGATAAGATGTGTATGGTCCAGTGAGGGAAGTTGGCGGTCCAAAGCCAAATCCATACCATGGGGAAGGTGAAAATGAAATGATGCCATCTCAACAACTATAAAATATTGAAAACTGAACTATCACTGTACTACAATTGACTGTAAGAATCTGCAATAGGAAATGAGTTTGGATCAGATTTTTTCTTTTATAGATTTTTTTGAATTTGAATTTGAACACATCCAACAACTTGGAAGTGTTAAGTGGGGTTCAAATAGATTTGAAAATTGATTGAAGAGGAATTTTGAATATGAATCCAACTTCAACAAATTTGGGTATGTTGAAAAGATGGATTCAATATTTTGAGAAGGATGCTTCCATAGGTTCATGTTTGTTTGAATTTGAATTTTATTTTGATTGAGGACCCTTTCCTTTAACAAATTTGGGTATGTTAAAGTAAGGGTCGATTGATTTTGGTTTTGTTGGATGATCTTGGAATTTTACTTACTTAGCAAATCTTGGTATGCTACGTCAAGTGTTTTGAAAATGATTGTTTCTTTTTTTGGTGAATTGTTATCTTGATTTTGGAAAATTGGAATTCCCACTTAGCAAACTTAGGTATGCTAAGTGAAGAACCCAAGTGTGTTTTCTTTTTGAAAATAGGATTCTTAGCAAATTTAAATATGCTAAGAAAATCCTAGTTGTTTCATTTTGTTTTTGATGTTTTGATTTGAAAAGTAGGATCCTTAGCAAATTTAGGTATGCTAAGAAATCTAAGTGTTTCATTTTGTTTTGATTTATTGAAAGTGGAGACTTTACTTTAGCAAATTTGGTATGCTAAGATGAAGTCCCACTTAGTTTTGTGAAATGGAAATTTCACTTAGCAAATTGAGTATGCTAAATGAAATTCCAAAAGGATGTGTTCAAAATTTTGATTTGTTTTGGTTTTGAAAATGGAAACTTCTCCTTAGCAAATTTGGTATGCTAAGAAGAAGTTCCAAAATGTTTGAAAATTTTGTTTTGAATTTGGAAACACTTAGCAAATTTGAGTATGCTAAATGAGTTCCAAATGTGTTTGAAAATTTTTGATTTTGGTTTGAGACTTAGCAAATTTGAATATGCTAAATAAAATTCCAAATATGTGTTTGAACATTTTTTATTTTTGATTTGGAAACTTCACTTAGCAAATTTGGATATGCTAAATGAAGTTCCAAATGTCTTTTGAACATTTTGATTTTGGATTTGGAAACTTTACTTAGCAAATTTGAGTATGCTAAATGAAGTTCCAAAAATGTGTTTGAAAATTTTGATTTTGATTTTGGATTTGGAAACTTCACTTAGCAAATTTGAGTATGCTAAATGAAGTTCCAAATGTGTTTGAAAATTTTGATTTTGATTTGGAGACTTCACTTAGAATTTGGGTATGCTAAATGAAGTTCCAAAATGTTTGAAAATTTTTGATTTTGATTTGGATTTGGACTTCACTTAGAAAATTTGTATTTTAATGAAGTTCCAAATGTGTTTGAAATTTTGATTTTGAATTTGGAACTTCATTAGCAAATTTGAGTATGCTAAATGAAGTTCCAAATGTGTTTTAAATTTTGATTTTGATTTGAGACTTTTAACAAATTTGGGTATGTTGAGTATCAAATGTGTTTTGAAAATAAGATTGTTAAGTTTGATTTTTTGAAAAGGATATCCATTCAACAAATTTGGGTATGTAGAATGGAAGTCAATCTTATTTTGAAATGTAAAATTTTTTGTTTTGTGTGTGATTATTGCTTTTTTTGAAAGAGAATTCAACTTAATTATATGTGAGATATGTTTAAGTGGGATTTCCAAATGTTGTTATTTTTATTTGGGAAATGAAATCTTCATTTATTAAATTTGAGTATATTAAATGAAGGTGTTCATATGTGATTTTGAAAATCTTATTTTTAATTTTGATTTTTGGAAAGATGATTGTTCATTTTATTTTGAAAATGGGATCTTCATCAAAATGAATTGAAAGAAGATGTTCATTTGTGCTTTTGAAAAGTTTAATTTTATTTGAAAATGAAACTTCCATTCAATAGTTCTTTTTTGAAAACTTTATGATTTGATTTTTGAGATGATTGTCATTTTATTTTAAAAATGAAATCTTCCTCAAAGTGAATTGAAAGAAGATGTTCATTTGTGCTTTTGGAAAATTTTGTTAGTTGTATTTTTGAAAATTCCTACATGTAACAATTATGGGAATTGTTAAATGAGGGTGATAAAATTTTTGTGGAAAGTATTTTATTAAGTGCATTCTTGAAAGAGGTGCTTTTCGAAAAGTAAAATTTTTATGGAAAATTTATTTTTGTCTATATTATTTTAGATGAACCTTTCCTTATCATAAAAATGATAAAGAGGAAGTCTTTAAATATTTTCTTTTTATTAAAATCTTTTAATTGTTTACCCATTAGAGAACCCATCGAGGGTTTTAGGACCAACACGGAATGAGATCCTAAAACCTAAGGATGTTGGCTAACTCAACTTAAGAATGAAATAAGCTAAGTGCCAACAAAAAGAAAGATAGTCTCAGATTCATACCAAAGTACAAACCCACTATCGATACTTGAAGACAATGATCATTTATCAAAGATGGAGAGAGAAACAATCCCCAACGAAGTCGCCAAAAAAATTTGTGGTGAATAAAATTTCTATAGAGTTGCCTTTAAAATCTGTTGGTGAGAAAGAGAAGGCAAGAATATAAAAATTCATCTTTTTAAGATGCCACGCAGATCCGTAGATGTACTTATTCAGGTGATCGGATACGTCATCAAGAAATAGTGTACTATCTCGAAAGATAGAAGTCACTACCCTTTAATGGACCTAATCACCTCAATAAGGACTCCTAAGGACGATGGGTCTGCATATGTACCAGAGTTTCTTACCCTATTTTACATGGAAAAGCAAAGCAGGGTTTATTTTAAACCAGGTTCGTTAAGTTTCCTACAGGGACAAGCCCCCATAGTTAATTACATCTTAAGGGACGGGTTCCCTTAAGAATACTCTTGATTAAGGTAAATGATCATTGTCTTCAAAGATTTCAATAGAAAAGGACTATCAATCGATTAGTTCATTTTTTGAAGATCAAATGGGATTGATCAAAGAGAGGGAGTTATTATCAAAGCCAAAATGGAAGATAAGTAGGAGATGCCCACGATGCTAGGAAACTTAGCAAGCATCTCAAACTATCCTATGGTTGAGCTTTACATTTTTGAAATTGATTTAGTTTGTTTGAGTTGTATTTTTCATTAGAAATTTAGGACTTATGATTCCCCAAGATTATGGAAATGCCTAAGAGGTGAGGAATTATGCTTATGGCCCATAAAAGGGAGAAGCAATCTCAGAACCTAAATCTAGGGAGCTTTGGTGAGGGCCAAAAGCACAACCTAAATCTAAGGTAAAAATGGGTAATTGATTTGCCTCTACAAGAGAGGACAAATCACCCAACTGCTTGGACTTACAATCACCTAGGGGTGGCCACCAACTAACTCCTACGATTTTAAATACATATAAGTAAATCATATGCTTACACAAGATAGCTAGGTTGTTATTTATTTAGAAAGAGACTAAGTCTTTAAATTCATTTCCTAAAGAGAGTAGATCATGTAAGGACATGCTTCAAATGACCTAAATCTAATGTAATTTAAATTTTATTTTATTTTTATTTTTGGATAATTATTTTGACTCAGACTAATAGGATTCATATGATTAATGCATGACAAAGAAAGTTATTGGCCAAAATCAGCGAGAAGGGTGGAGGTGTGTTTCCAGCATGGCTTTTCAAGGTCAAGCCAAGTTTCTCTGACGAAGGTGGAAGCCCTCCAATCAAGAGTGACATAAGACGCATTTGTACATGATCTTGTAAAAGAAATACTCATATAACTAAGGGGTTTCTAATTCTTTTTTATTGATTTTAAACCTAAGCTTTAGGTGAGGTTATAAGTTCTTTATTTTAGTTTTGAGTTACTAAGTTGGGTAAAAGATTTATTTTTCCCTAAGAGCCTAATCCACTTTCAGGCCATACATAAAGCAAGAAAAAATTAGGAAAAGATGCCACTTAATGCAAAAGCTAAATAAATGATCAATCAATTTATAAAGCTAATCACAAAAAGAATAAAAGGCCATTGTGGTCGGGCACCACCGCATAAATCCGAAAATAACAAATGTGGGTAGCCGAGCTTTACCCTTATACAACCCGGATTACGAATGAATTAAATTATAATTAAGCAAGGAAATTCATTGTTATTGGGGTTTTCAAGCTTCATTTCTTCTTTCTTCTTTTCTTTATAGATAATCCTCTTAAGTGATAACATAGTAATGAATAGGGTATGGAATTAGGTAAGTGTTAGGTCCTTTTCAAATGAACCATACATCTTACCAAATTCCTATACAAAATTATGCTAACATAAAAGAGAAGGAAAACATATGCTAAGCACACCTTTATATCTTACTCACATGCAAGATTATAATTAAAATATAAGTAGCACACTTTCACATTTGATAATTGATTTATATGTTTGAAAATAATTTGAATTTAGTAGTGATAATAGTCACTCATATTTCTACTTTAGCCAACACATGCAAATTTGACATAAAGTAAACAATTTCATTTTTTTTTAAATTTGAATTTGAAAAATATGGATGCATGAAACCACATGAAATACAAATTTAATATGTTGGGGAAAGAACCAAAGCAATGAAGCATGTAAACACATTCACTTTAATGAAATCATAAAGACATTCTTATGAAATAAGAGTTTAAAATAAATCAAAGTGTATTCAATGTGATTTTTGTTTAGTTTTTAAGTTTGATTTAATTTTGAAAATGTGGATTGAGTTTACTGTTTCTAACTCATTCACACATATGTTTGATATTTTTATTTAATTTTTAGATGATTAGATTCATTTTTATATGTTAATTAGGTTAAGGTATGAATTAAGCAAGTTAATTAACCCTTACCTACACCACCTTAGCATAGTTAAACAAGTAATTATGAGCCAATGAGATGACATAAAAACTCACAAGAAATTTAAACTTGTAATGCAACTAGGAATAAAAAGGCCTAACACAATTTGGCTCATGATTAATGGTTAATTAAGCTAAGTAAGTAATTTCAAAACACCCCTTCACACATATGAATTGAGTTTTGATTTTCTTAATTGAACTTAGGCTATTCAACACCTAAGAATCTACCCAAAGTAGATTAATTAAGTTCTGAAAGATTTTAGAATTTTTTTTAGAAATTAGTTAAGGGGATAATTAATGAATTAACCCTTAATTAAGAAAAGATTAAGGAAAGAAAAGGGGGTTTAGGGAATAGCTTAGGCGAATACCCCAAAATTATTCCCTAAACCTCCCATCTATTGGATCTAACCTTAATGAACTCTAATGATGAATTAAAACCACTAATCACACCTTAATTATCCTTAGTTACATAAGGAGGGTAATTAGGAATCACATTTGCAATTCCTCCAATTAAGCCTTCAATAAATCCCAAGAAAATTAGGGGAGGTAGAGGTCATCCCCTAAAATATACCTAGGAAGTTTGGGATTAATTAGAGGTTTAATTAAGAGGTAATTAGCCAAATATAATTTCTAATAAAACCCAAAATTAGAGAAAAGTATAATTCAAAATCCATTGAAATTATTTTTAAAATATTCTAGGTTGAATTATCTTTCCATAATATTTTACGTCTTTTTTTTTTAAATTTTATTGAAGGAGATATGATTTTTAAAATATTAGGAGATTAACTAATTATTAATTAAATTGCTTAATCCCTGCTCACAGCGACACGTGGTGTCGCTTTACATGCATCGTGTAGTGAGCCTCCCACTTAAACGTCCCATCCAAGTGGCGGCATGGTGGTGGGACACGCTTTGATCCCTTTCGTGCGATCAAAGATCGGACGATGAGGGATCATCCAATGGTTTATAAAAGGGATAATTAATTCTAAAATGTGAGAATAATCTTGGGTTCCAAAATGCGGATGGATGACTATCTCAGTTCTTCCCTTAGGATTAGGTTATCCATGATCTTGGAAGATCGAGCTCGATTGGTTGGGATTGTTCCCACACCATCAAAAGATACTAAGAAGCATATCTAATGGTGGATTTTACATGACTTGAAAATTTCTTTTACAAAAGATCAACACCCCCTAAGTGATCACCGATGCTCGAGCTCGATGAGGTAGCTTCGTCTTATGGAGATGAAGCCCTGTTGAAAGTTTCAAGCCTTGGGGTTGAGTGGATCTTTCTATGGACCAACACCACTTGATCTCCCTTACAGCTTTGATTCAATTGAGGCTCTCCTTGCTGTGGGAACTCAAATGGATGCTTGGGTGCACTCAAATTGGTCCCTTGAGGGAATGTACAAGAGGAATTGCAGTAATTTTGAGTGAGGAAGAAGTTGAAGATTCAAAGGAGCTCCCTATTTTCAATGAGCGAGAAGAAGGTATTTCAAATCCTCTTTAGAAAGCTCATGATGGCTCTCTGATCTCTAACACTCTTTGGGATTCAATCCAATGAGGGAATCATCAATTCAAATTGAATTAGTGGAGTATATCTCCCCCTATGGCAATCAGATGGTCATCACCTCCTTTATTTTTTTGATTCAATTAACCACAATGGAGGGGTTGTTTGATCTGTTAGTTCTTTGCACATTGTCGATTTAAGGCCTTGAGTGGATTTCCAACCTCCCATGTGCATTAAATTGAGTGGAAGAGGATTTGAATGAGCCAATTTGACCCATGGGGTGGGTTTGGCCTTGGGTCCATTTGAATGACCCATTGGGTTGGGTGCACCACTCTTCATTAGGTCCCTTGAGCTATTAGGAAGGTATAAAGTGGATATGAAAAGGGCATGACCAAATTACCTATGGATTAGGCCAAACTTTGTTCTATGGACTAGGGGTAGAATGGTCATTTTGCTGAATTTTCAATTTGGATATGTTGGGTATGTGGAGAAACTAGGTTTGGCCAAGTTTCATGAGATTTGGAATTCATTTGATAAGGTTTGGCTCATGTTGACCCATTTAGATCAAAAATAGGTCAACTTAGGTCAAGTTGACCAATTGGTCAAATTGGGTCAAACCAAGGGTTGGATCAAGTTCATATGACCATTTGAAATATTTTGGTGGCTTTGGTTTGGTTCAATTTGGATTAGTTTTGAATTTGGCTCATATGACTTCATTTAGGTCAAATGGGTCAAGTTGACCTATTTGACCCATTTGACCTATTTGGGCTAGGTCATGGGTAGGTTTAGGTTTGGTTAGTCATATGGAGTGGATTGACATCTTTGTTTCCAATCAATTTTGGTTATGTTCAAATTTGGCTCAACATGACCCCTTTAGGTCAAGTTGGGTCTAAGGTCAATTGGGCTAGGTTAGGTCTAGTTGGCCAATTGAGGCTTTGGTCAAGTTCAACAAGTGATTTGGAATGAAATTGACCCATTGGTTTGAATCAATTTGGCTTAGACCAAGTTTTGACACATTTTGCCTTTTTAGGTCAAGTGGCCAATTGGGCTAGGTTAGGCTCAAATGTTGACTTGGTCAAGTTCAAACATAGGTCATGTGAACTTAGATCAATGGTTTCAATCAATTTGGCCTATGGTGAATTTATGTTAGGTTTCATTTTGGGCTAAAATGTTGACTTGGTGAACCCAGGTTTGACCAATTTGATTGATTGATCATCTCATGATGATTGTTGATCATGATGAGAGGCAAAAGGTGAGTTTGATTCAATCCAATTTGGTTAGGATTAGAATTTGGCTCATAATGATACTTTAGGTCACTTTGGGTCAAGTGAGCCTAAGTGGGTCAAATGGCTTGGTCAAAGCTTGATTTGAGTTTGATTGATCTTGTACATGGACTTATGATTGAAATATAAATCCATTTGCAAGTGGTTTGAAGTCAAATGGGTTTTGATTCATTTGACAATTTCATATTCAAAGGAAGAACTTGAAAGGATTTTGGCTTTGATTTTTTTAATTGGATTTTGATTTAGTGATTGAGGTTTGTATTTATATATGGATTCATGATTGTAGGGTTGATTGAATCATGAAGGAAAAATCAAGAGTTTGGCTTGATTTGAAGTTGATTGGCTAAGTTCAAGATTTTGACTTGAAAGGCTTAGGTTGGATTTTGAGTGGATTTGAGTTTGATTTTTGGAATTTGTGTTGATTGTTTGAATTTATATTTCATTTATGTATGTGAAGAGAATATAAATGGATCATGAGAAAATTTCAAGGATTTAAAGTGATTTGATCATGATTTGGGTTAAGTCCATTAAGAAGGATTTAAAGGACTTAGAAAAATTTTGGAGTTTGGATTTTTGAATTTGATTGATTTATATTTATATTTCATTTATATATGTGGATATAAATGAAAATAAAAATGAGTTATGAGAAAATCCCATGAATTTGAATTGATGTTAAGTCCATTAAAGGGAATTTAACGGACTTAGAAAAATTTTAGATTTGGAATTTAATTTTTGGATTTGATTTGATTGATTTGTATTTATATTTCATTTATATATGTGAATATAAATGAGAATATAAATGAGTTTTGAGAAAATCCCATGAATTTGAATTGATTTAGATTTGATTTTGGCTAAGTCCATGAAGGAAAACTTAAAGGACTTAGAAAATTTCATGAATTGTAATCATGGATTTCAATCATAGATTTCAATTAGATGGAATTGAATTGAGTTTGGAGAAAAATCAAATAAGATAGATATGGAGTTTTACATGAAGGAAAGAAGGTGAGGAATGGTTCAAGCTAAGGGTAGACAAGTTTTTCCTAACACCCCTAAGGGATGAGCTATTCCTATGGCTAACTCTTCTAAGTCTCTAGGGCTAGGTTGAGTGTCCACCTAATCACTAGATGTGTCTTAAGATTAAAAAAATCTTAAAGTTTAAGAGAAGTCCTATGTTTAATATAGAGGGGTTGAGAACTCATTCTAAAAATGAGGTCAACACCATCGTAAAAATCAGAATTAAGGTCAATTTAACCACTTAAATAAAAAAAGAATCTATATAAATACCTAATAACTCCTAATCGTAAGAAGAATTCCTATTCGCATCCACACAACCCACTCTTCCCTCTTGATGTCCCTTCCCCTCATGCTCCCTTCCAATCGAAGGTTAGTTGCAAGTATTCTTCCTCCTGGCCTCCCTCCTATCATCGTTACCCACTGGACGTGTTTAACTAGCCATCGACCTCACTCCTCTCTCGAGTGCCCATCCCAACCTACACAACTTTCCATGACTGCTCGTCTCCTACAACGCACAATTGAATGAAGAGCTGGTCATCCTCTCTCAGCCACACCCATTCATCCGACTTAACTCACAGCTGAACCGAGTCGAGGCACATCGATCTCCCTTCCTGTTGGGATCATTTGTCTCTCTTCTAGCCCAAACCCCCTCTTCTTCATTCCTTGTGCGTGTCTCTCTCCAGTACCCATCCAAGGCTATACATCGAGGCATGAGATTTTCTCTCCTTCCTATCTCCTAATTTTCCTTTCCATCCAAGCACCCTAATAGCCATCCTTCTCTCCCATCATCTATTACCTCGATGGTCTTCCGTCTTGTTTTGTCGCAACCTAACAGTTGCTAACTCCTCCCTCATACCTAGCAACACACTTCGCTTCCTTTAGATAGAGGGTAACTGCCATGAGACAGGTTCCTCTCGGCAACAACTCTTTTTGGCAGTTGAGAGGTAACTCTGTCATCAGACGGGTCCCTCTCAGCACTATCTCCTACAACTATTCCGTATCTCCAATTTGATTGAAGTCCAGTTTTCTTTGCCATAGCCAAGAGGGAACTCCATTATCAGAGGGGTTCCTCTCGATTTCTAGCATTTCTACCACCTATTCAACCAAAATAATCAACCCGATAATATCTCATATTCAATTCTTTCTAGCCGAACTCATGCAAAATTATTATTGTTCGGTGGATGTGTAGAAAATCTTGAATGTGTATATATTGCATGTATTGGTTTCTTTTGCCAGGTTTGAAGGCCTCATCATGCTCACTAGGGCATGACGAGATGAAAATCGACCAAGGTGTTTCAAAACACCAACCGTCACACTCATTAGGGCGTGACGGGTAGACCAAAATTGTTAGATGTATCTCCTCCTATGCCGAAATGCTGCCAAAATTTTGACTAAATTTTGGACTTAGGAAAAAAAGGGGAATGATCAATATTTCTTTAAAAAGAAATCAAGCACATCAAAAATACAATAATCTAAAATAAAATTTAATTTTGTTGAATTGTAAAGTATCATAAAACAAAAATCAACATGAATTTCAAAAAAGGAGGAGGTTTGAATGTGTAAAATTGCATATATATTTGCTTTTATGCAGGTGATTGAAGGCCTCGTTATGCTCATCATGGCATAATGAGATTGAAATTCTGCTGAGATGCTTCAAAAAACTAACAGTTACGCTCATTAGGATGTGACAAATAGGCCAAAATAGTTCTAATGTAGCCACCTCTGCACGGGGATGACGCCGAAATATTGCCAAAATGCTACCAAGATTTTATCCAAAGTTCATACTTGTAAATAAATATCAAGCTAAACAAATAGCGGCCTAAGCTCGCTAAAATAAATTGATATCAAATTGAATTTTGAATTATAAATGAGAATGAATTTGAAATGAATTTGAAGATTATATTTCAAATAAAGAAAGATGAACTGAACTCAAACAGATTTATGAATTTGAAAAAAAATTGAATATTTTGGCAGTAAATATAAATTTGATACTTCAATATCTCAGTTCAATTAATTTAGAAGATGACCTGATTGAATATCCAATTAGCACACAAAAGATCTTCTTGGAATTAGAATATAGTTTTCAAATCATAACTAACTCCAAATGAATTAGAGAAAATCAAGGAATTCATAAGAGATTTTCAATGAGATCAAATGATTGCTAATAAGTATAATCAATGAATTCTTAGAAAATATTTGATGCATATTATTCATTTTATTAAATACTCGAACTAGATCAAGGAAAAATTAAATAGAGTTTGTGATGTATTTGAGAATTGTCAATAGATATAAATGAGAGTCTATTGAACATTCAAAGGCTAATCAACTCTGAACAAAAGAAAATAATTAAATGTTATGCAGGGGATCTAATAAATTATTAGACCAATTTAAAATGCCTTCCTCACCACCGAATATGCAATTCTTCATACTGGCAGACAAAAGGCGATAGTAAATTAAATGCTACACTAATTATGAAGCTTTGTTCAATCCAAAAATAAAAGAAATTTTATTCTAATTATGATTTTCAAAATCAATGATTTCATTAATTAGATGAAATTATCGAAGTTATAAATATCTGCATATGCTCGAACATAAAGATTTAAAGTGTAAATTTTAATATCTGAAAAGGCTGTGCAGGCTAAGTTGAGATTAAATAAATATGAAATTAATCTCATAATTTAGAAATAAAATTATCTAAATTACTAAATACCCGCATGGGCCCGACACTTATATCAAGTATCTAAGCTTGGTGTCTGAGGATGTTGCGGGTTTAAAAAAAGAAAAATTGATGAAATCAATTCAATTCTTTATGACTAAATGCATGCAAGCTAATGATTGTCTCCATATGCTAATTCAATTCAATGAAAGATATAAGTATTCAGCTCCATAGAATATGATCATAATAGGCCTAATCCTCTATATTTAAAATAGAGTTCACAGGGTCTATTAAATAATCAACTTTTAAATTTATTTAAATTATATTATATCATAAGACCCAATCATCTATATTTAGTAATGGCATTGACAATGTCTGTTATGATATCAATTTCTTAAAGAATTTAAATTACACATAAGTCACAAGCCCGATCCTCTACTAACAAATAAGTAGAGTTGATAAGGTCAACCCCGATGATGGCTGTGTTGATTAAAAATCTCAATCAGAGGGGATATTATCATCAAAAAATACTTGAGCTCTAAACTAATTCATTATAAAACTAAATTTCAACTATGTAAACATGTGAACTAAATGAAATTTATTATTTAAATACTTAAAGTAAATAATTCATCCACTATCCACCATCGTTTGTTGGTGATGACAGATTAAGAAAACTCTAACTCACAAAGGAGCTAATGTAAAGTCAACTAAATCATTATGTTCAAACTCAAATAATCTCATGCTAGTAAGGACATGGCCTGTGTCCTCTATCCATGTGGTTTGGCCAGTAGGCTCCATATATGATGCGGTTATGACTTGAGTTCTCTAATCGGGTAGTTTCTACCAAATTACACCATTATATTACACAATCAGAAATGTTCCCCATCGAGTTATGAATCATAGGATATATTGATAGGCACAGAGTTAATGTTGTCTCCTTGGACAAACACCACCCCAAGTCTACAAGGATTACTTGGATGACATAACCCATGATTGCTGACAGGGATCCTTCGGTCAGATTGGGTCAACTACCTCCTCTGACAAAGTAGACTAGGGATCATGGCAACCCGGGATGATGGAACCATGGGATCTAGATCGGGCACATCATCATTCCACCAACCATATGCTTTAAGTTAAATACTAGTGAATTTCATAAATTCTAAAGTCCAAATTTTAAACTCCACACGCTACTACTATATGTTATGCATTTAGTGACCTAACAATTAACATTAATCGAAAGTTTTCTCTCAGCATTAGGAGGGGTAATTAACTATAGGTGCTTGCGCCAATAGGAAATCTGGAACCATATCTGAAGTCCTCACAAAATGAGGATGAAATCTCTAGGTAGTGTCTTATTTACTATTTCATATGCCTTCTGAAAATTTGTCTGACATAATTCAAACTCTCTTCATCGAGAGGTCAGTGGTTAATTTTTGGAGCCTACAGATTTTTGGCGACTCCACTAGGGATAAGTTTCTCTTTCCATCTTTGGCTAGTCGAACCTAAGTTATAGTAATAGTGGAATATATATAAAAAATATAAATGAAAATAAAAATGAAAGTGAAAAAGTTTAAATGAATCTTAAAATAAAATACTTTCTGAATGAGGTATTAAACATCTAAGATTTCATTTAGAGTATGTTTTTTTGTGTTGTTCATTCTGTTACATCTCTGGAATATGAAAGTGTGGGGTGATATATCAATTACTAATTACTAATCCCTATCTTTCATTTGTACTGATGGATCTTCAGAACACACGGTTCATCATGTAGCTATGTCGTGGAGCCAACAACTATCTGGCTAATGCTATAATTAATACTTGAGATGCTAGAGCTACCATCCAATTTAGTAGGGTAAACTTCCCAACTATCGTTGTTGTAAACAACCCTCCACTTGAAGCACTTGTATATTGTGCACACCAACCTATAGAGGGGAGGAGAGCGACTGGAATAATCACTATGGCTATCAAGGTTTCTCGAAAGAGAGCCTCTGTATTCGAAAGATTGGGTCTTTTTGAAGCGCCAGTCATGAAAAGAACCGTCACTGGGAAAAAAGTTTCAGTCATGCCTATAAGTGTGACCACTCTGTCAGTTGAACCTTTTGATACTGATGTTTTCCCATATAGAGGAAAACTACCTAGAAGGTAGATGAGAAGAAGAAATGCTAAGCTATGAGCTCATCAACTCTCACATGGGCCATTTGTTACATAATCAACCTTACAACCTGAAGCAAGTATTCCTACCCCATAATAAATTTAAAAATTTTGAGATGGGTGAAAAGGAATAGCTCTACTGGTAATGTTAAGTGGTCTTTTGGGCTCAATAACACTCAACTCCAACCCTGCAGAAGAAATAACTTGAAACTCTATCTGCTTAAGTGCGTTGAGTCCTGAAATTTATCAAGAAAAAAAGGGTCTTATGAAGAAGAGGTATCAAAGTTCAATTATCAGAGAAGCCAAGAATGCTCCACTACAAAAACTACAATCAGTGGCAGTAAGAACTGAAGATCATTCTAAACAAGTCTTGCACGTTGAGCATCAGGGCATGACACCTCGACTGCATATCCAGGAATACACCGTCGAAAGGTCCCGATAAAAAGGAAAACTAATATGGAGTTCGAAGCCTCGAGAAGAAGTAGCAATGCAACGCAAAAGCTTTTGATCTAAAAATAATCAAACCCAGAGATAGTAGAGAAAGAGAAATGCTAAACTGTGTGCTCAACAACCATTATTCAGGTAAAAAATTATATAACCAGCCGTGAAACCGGAAGCGAGTGTTCCAACCAATAATAGGTTTGATAGCCTAAGATGGGTAAAGCAGAACAACCATATTGGTCAAATCAAATAGTCCTTCTGAACCCAACAATGTTAAGTTCCAGCTTCTCCAGTGAGGAAACTCCAAACAGTATATGCAAGAGTGCATCGGGTCCTCAAAGTTGCTAAGGAGAAAGGACTGATGAAAAAAAATATCAAGGTCCTATTATGAGGGAGGCTAGAGTTGCTCCTCCAAGGAGACCTCCTTTGACCCAAGATGTCAACCAATTCAAGTCTCACATGATGATCATCGATGCGTGACACTTGGACCACATGTCCAAAAATCCTTCGTTGAAAGGTCCCAGCAAAAAAGTAAGAAAATTTGGGGGCTAAAGCCTTGAAGTGAAATCACCTTATAAAGATAATGGCATAACATCTGGACTGTACTCCTAGAGATTTGCCACAAATGAAACTCATTAAGAATGTGTACCTAAGAAAAAAGATCATATGTGATGTGATTTCTGACAATCGACACCTTGGAAAGTCATCCAAGTGATCCCGTCATCGACCAGCTCCATATCTTCGAGAGGAGGTCAGCTTTAATGGTAGTCCTCTGATTGAAGAAATAAATATTCCACACTTTGAGCCAGAAGTTTATTGGAGGCATCGATCAGAGATCTACATCCAAGAGAAAGAAGCTGATGTAAAAGGATACTCCTTTCAAATAGGATAAGGAATTTTGAGAGGCTTTTGACAGTATCAACCAATATCTATTGAATCTGCCCATTCTCGCAGCACCAATCCTAGGAAGACCTCTCCTCTTATACAAAACAACACTGGAAGGATCTCTATGTGCTCTGTTGGCACAACACAATAACCAAGGAAAGGAGAACGCTCTATATTACATTATTTGAAGGCTAATAGGAAAATGCACTCTAATTGTTGTCCAAAAGCTTCATCATTACATGATATCAAGTTGGAAACACATCTTCCATTTATACATCAAATCTAGGGCTTATATGGGTGCATAAGGGTAGACTCAACACACCCAAATATGGTAGAGTTGCTGATAGGTCTGCTTACTCAATATGTCATAAAGGTCGTAGTAAGAGATCCCCCGTCTTGTTAGCCCGATGATAAAATCCTCCAACAATTGCTCAAGTCCAAGACTCAAGTGGGTGCATAAGGTCAGACTCAACATGCCCAAATATGGGCCACTGATAAGTTTGCTTACTCAATATGCCACAAAGGCTGTAATAAGGGATCCTCCTACTATATTAGTTTAAAGACGAGAGCATCCAAATCTCCAAATCCCTCCAACATGGTAAGTTTAAGTGGCCCAGACTGGGTGATCATCCTTAATGGTCGTAAAGTCATTTTTCAAAATCTAATAAAAAGATCCTCACTCGAGAAGGGACTAAGCTGAGTTTGGTATTAATATCAAATAAGAAATGTCAATTCCTTCAACAATTCTATTATTGCAAAAAATAAAGGTCGAAGGAAACTCTTCTTTAGTAAGTCCAACCAAGCAGAAAGTAAAGGACCGAAGAAGTCATCCCAATGTTCGTACAATGCTAAAGGCTGAACTAAAGAAGTCATGTCATCAATATATCCATTACGTATAAAGCATAGGACTAATGACTCTTCGCCATTGACCCAACATAAGCTCTGAGGGCTAGGCCACCGGCAGACATCCTTCTATAAGCCCACAAAATCAAAAAAGCTATGGTAGAAGGTAATTTTGTATCACCTGACAAGTCTTTAAGACAATTCAAAAATTCTTTCGCCAAATCCATCAACGCATAAAGGCAGGATAGAAGAAAATATGAACTACAAAATTTTGAGATAGAATTTTCAACAAGTCCGTTAAAGTACAAAGCATAGGATCGAAGATGCTCTCATCTCGCCAACAAGTCATCAACTCTATCAAGTCCACTAAGGCACAAAGCCAGGATAGGAGAAAAATATAAATTTCAAATTTTGAGATTTAATCTTCAATAAGTTCGGCACAAAGCATAGGACCGAAGGCATTCTTATTTCAGTAACAAGTCATCAACTCCATTAATTCCACCCAAGGCACAAAGCCAGGATAGGAGAAAAATATAAATTTTAAACTCTCATGACAAAGTCTTCAACAAGTCCAAAAACATGAAGCATAAGACTAAAGACAATCCAAATTCTCTCAATAGTTATTGCAAAGCCCCCCTGTTAGATAGGGGGAATTTTTATAAATTTATCTAAGTCAACATCATGCTTCAAGCGAGATCCTCAGATAAATATACATGATGATCAAAATGACCTACATTTATTTATATTAAAGAAGTTCAAACTCTATGACACATTTATGAGCTAATCTGCAATCCCCTTGTTAGATAGGAGGCCTTTTTATGATCAAGGTTGTTCAATCCTCTCTTGTGAAATATGGGGCCTTCTTGTATATATATTTAAGTTGACATCGAGCTTTATGCCCAATTCCTAAATATATTTATAATTATTATTATTAAAGTTGTAGGCTCTTGCAAAGCATAAAAAAGAATATATTTCTACACATGAAAAGATAGCCCTAAATATCAAAAGTTTATCTCCCAGATTTGCCAAATTCTTAGAAGAACTCCCAATTTCAGAAGCTTCAATCAATTAAGTTAGAAAAACATCGACCTCTACATCCTAAAGTCTAGAACACGGATGGGTCCTAAAGGTCAAACTCAATAAACCCACAAATGGTCGAGTTACTGATGTTCTCCTCACTCAACAAGCTGCAAGAAAAGGTTGCAGTAAAAAAGCCTTCATTCATAAGTCTGATGACCAAACCACCAAGCCACCACAGCTTAAGTCAAAGATTCAAGTAGGTTCTAAAGGTCAGACATAACAAGCCCATAAATGGCCGAGTCGCTGACATTCTCCTCACTCAACAAGCCATAAGAAAAGGCCACAGTAAAAGATCCCCTGCTTGTCAGTCCAATGATGATAGCTGTTCATTCTTAAACCAAATCCAACTTAGTGATTACAAGCAGCTAGAATCCAAGAGATCTTTCTACTTGATTGATAGACCAAGATAATATGAGGAAATTACTCTCAATTTAGAGCAACCTCAAATCAATCTCTAATATTTCCTGCAAGGTGATATCCCAATATATGTTCAAACGATCTGATAAAGCATAAAGTACAGATCAAATCCAATATTCTCATCAAGTCTGCCAAACTTAAAGTTAGGACAAAAGGAATTTCAAAGCTAACAAACTAATTCCTCCATCCAACTCAATCAAGCATGAAGCTAGGGTCGAAGGAAATCCAAATCTATGAAGACACAAAAGCAAAAGACCTTCAACGAACCCATCAAAGTAGAGCAGATGGTGGAAGAAGATCTTCAATGAGCCCATTAAAGTTGAAGTAATATGTGGTCAACACAAAGGGTCAACTACAACAAACATGACTCGCTCCATGTACGAATCACATTTTTTGGGGGGAATTTGTTGACCTCCATGTATGCCACATAAGTCAAGTCGAGCCTACTATGGTAAAATATTTTCATCTTCATCTATCTTTGAAAAATAAATGAAGACAAAAATACACAAACTTCTTGGACACCATGTAGATCTGCAAATGTTCTTATTGGGGTGATCGGGTATGACATTGAAGAATGATGTACAATCTTGAGAGATAGAAGTCATCATCATGCAATGGACCTAATCACCTAATAAGGACTCCTAAGGATAACGGGTCTTCGGATGAACCAAAGATTCTTCCCTTACTTTACATGGAAAGTAAAGCAGGGTTTATTTTAAATTGGGTTCATTAAGTTTCCTATATAGGCAAGCCCCCATAGTTAATTACATTTTAAGGAATGAAATTCCTTAAGAATACTCTCGGTTAAAGTAAATGATCATTATCTCCAAAGATTTTGAAGGTAGGACTATCAATAAATTAGTTATTTTTGGAAGATCAAGTGAGATTGATCAAAAAGAGAGAGTTATTATTGAAACTAAAGGAGATGAGTAGAGGATGCTTATGATACTAGGAAGCTTAGTAAGCATCCTAAACTATCCTATGGTTGGGCTTTATATTTTTGAAATTTGAATAGAATTAATTACTTGAGTTGATTTTTATTAGAAAATCTAAGGCTTACCATTCCACAACACAAAATCATGGAAATATCTAAGAGGTGAGGATTTATGCTTTAGCCAGGAAACAAAAAAAACAACTCTAACTTAAATCTAGGGAGCTTTGGCGAGGGCCAAGGCACGATCTAAATTTAAGGTGAAAAATGGGCATATGGTTTACCTCCATAAAAGACGATAAACTACACATTGACTTACAACCGCCTGGGGTACCAACTAACTCCTCCTATGATTTTAAATACATATAGGCAAGTCATATGCTTTTGCAAGATAGCTAGGTTGTTGTTTATTTAGAAAGAGACTAAGTCCTATTTGACACATGCTATGGGATTGATATGCCTAATGTATGAGAAATTGGTTATGGGACAAAATCAGCAAGAATTAGGTCTGTTTCCACCATGGCTCTCAAAGGTCAAGCTAAGTTCTCTGGAAAAGGTGGAAGCCCTCCATAAGTAAGAGTGAAGCAAGATGCTTTTTATGCATAATGTGAAAACATACAACATCCGGCTAAGGGGTTGTTAATTCTTTTATTTCTTGATTTATGTCCTAGGCTTCCAGTGAGATTATGAATTATTAATTTTTAATTTTGAGTTGATTAATTGGATAGAAAATTTATTTTCCCTAAGATCCTAATCGCATCCAGGCCTTTCATCAAAGCAAGGAAGAAACTAGAAAAATCATTTCATCTTAATGCACAAGCTAAACAAACATCAAACAATTTTATAAAGCTAGCGCAAAAGAATAAAAGGTTGATATGGTCGGGATCCACCGCACAAACCCGAAAAGAAATATGGGTAGCCAAGCTCTACCCTTATACAACCCGGATTACAAATGAATAATTATAATTTAGAAAAAAAATCATGTTATGGGGGTCTTCATTTTTCATTTCTTCTTTTCTTTCTTTCCTTCTTCTTTCTTCTTTCTTTCCTTCTTTTGGTTGGTTGGGATGTGGTTGCTCCAAGGCCTCACATGGTGCATAAAACATGTTCTTATGACCAATGTTCATTCTAATCTCTCATAGCATTCATTCCAAATCTTAATTGCAAAGTTACATGAAAAAGGGAAAGTAAAACTAACTAAACCTATAAAATAGAGATTAGCTAAACATACTACACAATCCCAAGCATGTATATGAATAAATTGGACTTAGCACTGCACACATGGGTAACCAAGTTCACCTGGCCTATTTTGAATTATGCTTAGTGGTATAAGCAACCTGCATAACAAAAGCAATTATTATTTTTATTATAGTAATCTTTAAGCACAATCCCCTGTAGAAGATAATGATTAGACTAATATCATCCTATCATCCATACATACACCTAACATTCTCTAAAACATTATATCATAAAATAAAATCGCATCAAACCATGCATCACCTAACATAGAGCTAGAAATGGTGACTTAGCCTAATGTGCCATTTTGTCTTAGTAGAAGAAAAATTTTTCTGAAGGATTCAACTAGGGTGGTTTCATTTAAGTGATTTAGTTGATTTATTAATTTTATTTGATGATTTGGTTTAGTTTGAATGAACTACACATTAAGTGTAAAGAGAGAAAAGAGAAGTGAACTTCTCTTTCCTCCCTACCCTAAGTAATTTCTAAGGTAGATTCATTAATGATTTTCTTTAGTGAATGTTTTGTTATGTGTTTTAATTAATCCTAAGTTTAGATTTTTCTCTAAATAAACTTATTCAATAAGAAAGACATTTTAGGACTAATTAAGGTGAATTACCATCACAAAACACACAACCATTTATTTCTTTCCAACATGTATACCATGTATATGAAATGATCCTAAGCATAGCTATACATGTAAATGCAAAACACACCTTAATGATGAATGCAAAGAGATATTATTTAGGAAAATTTGGATATTCCATGATCCATGATTTTGTTAAGTATAAAAGAGAGGGATTCTTTTATCCATTAATCAAATGCACATTTACATGTATGAAAGACATAAGTGACTACGACGCCATTATTTTCTACACCAACGGTGTAAGGTATAAGACCTTCTTAGGGCTACTTAAAGCCTCGCAATCCAGACATGTCTAGACTAATATACCACTTTTCTTAAATACATGTGCATGTACAAAAAGAAAACAAATGGATGAAGAATCATGCAAAATATTTTTATTTGTTTGTTTGATTTTGGTTTAATTTACACGTGTAATGTGAAGATCCTTTTAAGCCATAACATAGAAGTGTATAGGAATGTATTTAAGAAAGTGTTATGTTCTTTTCAAATGAACTATACACTTTGCAAATCCTATACAAACCTATGTTAAGGAAAGATAAGAAAATCACATAACACATTTAATACTATAATCACATGCAAGCTTATAAGTATTTATAAGTAGCATACTTTTATTTATAAGTTTTGAAAATAATTTTTGATTTAATAGTGATAATAGCCATT
Organism: Cymbidium sinense; assembly: GCA_021442155.1. Lineage (NCBI taxonomy): Eukaryota > Viridiplantae > Streptophyta > Magnoliopsida > Asparagales > Orchidaceae > Cymbidium > Cymbidium sinense. The sequence goes on along the minus strand of CM038220.1, from coordinate 30,342,325 downwards.
CATATTCTTACTTTAACCAAAACATGCAATTTGACATAAAGAAAACATTTCATTTATTTTGATTTTTCAAAAGATATGAATGCATGATTTCATATGGCATACAACATTTAGCATGCTTGGAAAGAAATAAAGTGATGTAATCATGTAACTTTGTTCACCCTAATTAATTCCTAAAGAAAATCTTATGAAATAAGATCATTTAAAGTGAATCAATATTTTTTAAAGAGATTTTTATTTTTGTTCTGAGTTTGATTTGATTAAGGAAATGTGAAGAGAGTTTACTGGTCCTAGCCCATTTCCCCATGTGTGAATTGATTTAGTTTAATTTTTAGAATAATTAGATTGGTTTTATGTTTTGTTTAAGTGAAGGTGTAAATTAAATCCATTAATTACCCCTTTCTTATACCACTTTAACATAATTAACCTAATAATTATGAGCCAATATATGATATGCAACCACATGGAATTTAAATTAGAAATGCACCTAAGAAAGAAAGGGGCCTAATGCAATTGACTCACAATTATTGATTAATTAAGCTAAAGGGTTTAATTAAGTACTTTCATAACTTTCCCACACATGTGGGTTGGAAATGATTTTCTTAAATGTACCTTAGGCTTTTGAACACCTAAGGATCTACCCAAGAAGAGATTATATAAGTTCAATTTGATTTTGAAAGTTTGATTAAGAGAAATTAAGAAGATCATTCGTGGATTAATCCTTAATTAGGTTTGGATTAAGTAAGAAAGTGGGTTTAGGGAATAGCTTAGGGAAAATATCCCAAAACCATTCCATAAATCTCCCATTCACTTAAACAATGTTTAATTATCTCAATTAAGGGATTAATTCACTGTTCATGTGCTTAATTATCCTTAATTACACCAAGAGGGTGATTAGAGATTCATTAATTGATTTCCCTAATTAACTCACTAATAAATTCCAAGAAAATTAGAGGAGGCGTATCCCATCCCTAAATATGCAGAAGTTTGGAATTAATTAATGAAGAGTAATTATTATTAAGTTTTTAATTAAATCCTAATTAAGGATAATTAACTGTTCAAAATTAATTAAAAACAATTTTATATTATTCCTTGCGAAGTTATCTTTAAAATGAGTATGCATTTATATTTTTTTGATTTTTCTACATTTATTTATGGATTTATGAAGTTTCAGCGATTAAGGGATAATAGCCTAATTAACTAATCTCGTCTGCCATGTGGACCGGATGTCGATTATTATTTAAGTTATCAAATCACATGTCACCTTTTTACGCTTGGATGTCCGATCAAGGATCGGACGGTTAGGATAAAACCCGTGGCTCTAAAAGAAATAATCAACAGATCTATACAAATTAATCAGGACCGTCCATCTAAAACACACGAGATGGATGGTCCATGATTCACCCTGCCTTTGCCTGCGGGAGACAGAGACCATCCATCCTCCATGGCTCACTAAAGTAATCAATGAATCTATGAACTTAGGACCATCCATCCAAAACACCGCAGATGGGGCTCCATGATCCTGCCTTTACTTGAGTCATCCGTCCTCTATGGCTTGATCTGAGCTCACTTGAGCTTAGATAAGGCTAGGATTCAACCCACACCATCCAGAAGTATGGAGAAGAAGATCCAATGGTGGAAATTTAATGGGATTATAATTCCCTTCACAAAGGATCAAAGAATTTTCAACCTAAGCTCGATTTTGTAGCATACCTCACCAGAGGCTATCACCGGCGTTTCCAACCATTGAGGTAGCTTTTATCTAGTGGAGACGAAGCCTTGTTGAAGGTATGAAGGTTCAATTTGCAGTGGATCTTCTAATTGACCAAAGCTTGCTTCAATGGCTTGTGGCTTTGATCTAAGTGAGGCTTCACGTGGCTTGGAGACTTGAGAGAAGCTTTGAATGAGCTCACTCGCCTCCCTAATGGTGCTTGCAAGAATAATTGGACTTTGGTGGAGTGATGAGTGAGTTGAAAAATTCTCCTACCTCCCCTGTTTTCGGCTTAAGGAAATCAAGAAGGAGAAGTTGGAAAGAGCTTGAGAATGCTTAGGGATTACCTTTGATCCTCTAAGCTCAATAGAATGCAATAGTGTTTAATTGAATTGGAATGAGGGGGAGTATATCTCCCCTTACTTGGATCGGATGGTCGAGAGCCTTCTTTCCATTTTGATCAAACTAATCTGATTGAATGGGTTATTTTGGTTGTTATGAGCTCCATGTGGTTAGTTTTGGCAGAGGAGTGGGAGTGTGGAGGTGCACATGGGTTAAAATGAGTCGAGGAGGTGATCCATGTGGAGAATTTTGAGTGGGGTGGTCAATTTTGGCCTTGGGTTGGGTTTATGACCCAAACCCATTGGGTCATGTGCACCACCTCCCATGGTGTCCAAATGGTCCATTAGGAGGGTGTCAAGTGGCCATGAAAAGGAATTGACCAAATTCCAAGTGGATTTGGCCATAGGTTACCCATTGACCCAAGGGTAAAATAGTCATTTGGCTTTTATTTTGATTTGAACAAATTTGATATGATTGAAAAATGGGTTGTGCTAATTTTAAGTGAATTTAGAGTTGATTTGATATGATTTGGCTCAAGTTGACCAATTTAGGTCAAAATGGGTCAACTTGGGTCAAGTTGACCAATTGGTCAAATTGGGTCAAACCATGGGTTAGGTCAAGTTCATATGACCATTTCGAATGATTTGGTATCATTGGTTTAGATTTGGATTTGGTTCATTTGAGTTCACTTAGGTCAAATGGGTCAAGTTGACCAATTTGAGCCATTTGACCCAATGGTTAGGTCATGGGTTGGTTTAGGCTTGGTTGATCATTTGAAATGTTTTGTAATCTTTGGTTTCAATCAATTTTGTTTGGTTTGAATTCAAGTTGATTTGACCTTTTAGGTCAAGTTGGGTTCTTGGTCAATTGGGCTAGGTTGGGTCTAGTTGGCCAATTGAGGCTTTGGTCAAGTTCAATAAGTAATTTAGAATGAATTTGACCCATTGGTTTTAATCAATTTGGCTTAGATCAAGATTTGACACATTTTGACTTTTTAGGTCAACTTTGGTTAAGTGGCCAATTGGGCTAGGTTTGACTCAATTGATGGCTTGATCATGTCCAATCATTGGTGATGAATTGGTTTAGATCAATGGTTTCATTCAATTTGGCCTATGGTGGATTTTAGCAAGTTTAAGTTTCATTTGGGTTAAGTGTTGACTTGGTCAAAGGCTAGGTTTGACTTGGTTTGACCCAATTTGAGTGATTGATCATCCCATGATGATTGTTGCTCACAATGTGATGCTTAGATGGGCTTAGTTCTATCCAATTTGGGTAGGATTAGAATTTGGCTCAAGAAGGTGCTTTTGGTCACTTTGGTCAAGTGAGCTAAAGTGGGTCAATTGACTTGATCAGGGTTTGATCCAAGTTTTGTTGAACTCACATATGGACTTATGATTGAAATATAAATCCATTTGCAAGTGATTTGGAGTCAAATGGGTTTTGATTCATTTGATAATTTTAAGTTCAAAGGATGAACATGGGTTTGATTTGAGTTTGAGTTTTGAATTTAGTTTTTGTTTGATGATTGAAGTTTATATTTATATTTGGGCTTATGATTGAAGGATTGATATTTTGAAGAGAAAATCCAAAGGTTTGGATTGGTTGGAGTTTGATTTGACTAAGTTCAAGAATTTGACTTGAAAGAGTTTAGGTTGAATTTGAGTTGGATTTAGAATTCAGTTCTGAATTTTGTTTGATTATTTAAATTTATATTACATTTATATTTGTAAATATAAATGAGAATAAAAATGGGTTATGAGAAAATCTTTTGAATTGATGTGATTTGAATTTGATTTGAAGGAGTTCAAGGATTTTTCTTGAAAGAGTTTAGGTTGAATTTTGATTGGGTTTGGGTTTGAGTTTTGAATTTAGTTTGATTATTTGAATTTATATTTCATTCATATTTTTGAATGTAAATGTGAATATAAATGAGTTATGAGAAAATATTTTGAATTTGAGGTGATTTGAATTTCATTTGAGCTAAGTCCAGAAGTGAAATCAAAGCGGCTTAGGAAAGATTTTGGATATGAAATTCAATCATAGATTTCAATCATTTGGAATGGATTTATGATTTGAGAAAATCCATTGGGTTGCAATTGGTTTAAGATTTGATTTGGAATTGATTTGTGCTAAGTCCATAAGATGGAATCAAAATGGCTTTAAAAGGTTTTGGATTTGTAGTTGATTTGAACTTGAAGTTGATTTGAATTTGAGGTTGATTTGAATTTGAGGTTGATTTGAATTTGAAGTTGATTTGAATTTGAGGTTGATTTGAATTTGAAGTTGATTTGAATTTGAAGTTGATTTGAATTTGAAGTTTGACTTGAAAGAAGGAAGTAAGGATTTGGTTCAAGCTATAGGGTAAGAAAGTTTCCCTAACACCCCTAAGGCATAACCTCTTCATATGGCTAACTCTTATAAGTCTTTAGGGTTAGGTTAAGTGTTCACCTAATCACTAGAAGTGTCTTAAGACTAAGGAACTCTTAATGTTTAAGAGGATTCCTATGTCTAAGGTGGAGAAGTTGAGAGCTCACTCTAAAAGTGAGGTCAACACCTAAAACACAAATTCGACGGACTTCAGATGCAATAATGCACAAATCGGAGCTAAAATGCACTATGCATCATCAAAATTGGTCAAAATAACCTTTAATCAAAGAAAAGACTTCGCCATCATGTTTAAAATGTTAAAATTGATTAGAATATACATATTACACAATTCGATAGTTGACCAATCAAGAAGGATAATCGTTGAAGCACCTACATGCATATCAAGGTCATGAAGCCACGACGATGCCCAAATGACCTCTATTCATAAAATTAATCAAAACATTAGTGTAAAATGTCAAAACCTTTCAAATGAGACTATCTGTGATCAATTCGGACGAGTTTGAGCGAATATCAAGTGATCGAAGGCGATCTAAATTTAAACTAAAATTGGGATTCCGTTTTGGACTCGATCACTACGATTGCATTTAGATCAAAATAACATAAATTTGATATATATATATATTATATATATATATATATATATATATATATATATATATATATATATATATATATATATATATATATATATATATATATATATATATATATATATATATATATATATATATATATATAAGTTGATTTAACCACTTAAAAAAAGAATCTATAAATACCCAAACCCTATAAGGAGAATTCTATTTGCATCATAGCCCACTCTTCCTCTGACGTCTCTTCCCCTGATAATCGAAGGTTAGCCAGTCTTCTTCCCCAGCCTCCCTCTATTACTGGGCCTTTTAGCATCTCGACCTCACTCCTCTTAGTTGAGCAACCATCCCGACTGGCATGCAGCTTCCTCCTTGTGGTGAATAAATTGATATGATCCCCTTTTAAATCTATTGGTGAGAAAAGAAAGAGGAGACCTATAGAAATTCATCTTTTTAGGATGCCAGATCCGTAGATGTACTTATTTAGGTGATCGAACACGTCATCAAGGAAATAGTTTACTATCTCGAAAGATAGAGGTCACTACCCTTTAATGGAACCAATCACCTCAATAAAGTCTCCTAAGGACGATGGGTCTTCATATGTACAAGAGATTCTTCCCGTACTTTATGAAAAAGTAAAGAAGGTTTATTTTAAATGGGTTCGTTAAGTTCCCTCTGACAAGCTCATAGTTAATTACATCCTATGGGATGAGATCCCTTAGGAAAACTCTCGATTAAGGTAAATGATCATTGACTTTGAAGATTTTAATAGGAAATGACTATCAATCAATTGGTTTATGTTTGAAGATCAAAATGGGATAGATCAAAGAGGGAGTTATTATCAAAGCAAAAAATAGAAGATAAGTAATGCTAGGAAACCTAGCGAGCATCACAAACTATCCTATAATTAGGCTTTATATTTTAGAAATTGATTTAGTTTGTTTGAGTTCTATATTTCATTAGAAATTTAGGGCTTATAATTCCTTAACATGAGATTATGGAAATGCCTAAGAGGTGAGGAATTATGCTTATGGCCCACAAAGGGGAAAAGTAACCTCATAACCTAAATCTAGGGAGCTTTGGCGAGGGCCAGAAGTACAACCTAAATCTAAGGCAAAAATGGGTATTTAGTTCACCTCCACAAGAGAGGACAAACCACCCGACAGCTTAGACTTACGACCGCATGGGGGTGGCCGTCAACTACTCCTATGATTTTAAATTTATGTAGGCAAGTCTTTATGCTTATGCAAGATAGCTAGGTTGTTATTTATTAGAAAGAGACTAAGTCCTTAAACTCACTCCCTAAAGAGACTAGATCATGTAAAGGAACATGCTTCAAATGACCTAAATCTAATGCATTTCAAATTTTATTTTCATTTTGGACTATTCATTTTGACTCAGGCTAATAGGATTTTTATGACTAATGCTTGAGAAAGAAAGTTATTGGCCAAAATCAACGAGAAGGGAGGATGTGAGTTTCCACTATGAGTCTCACAGGTCAGGCCAAAGTTCTCTGGCAAAGATGGAAGCCTTCCAATCAAGAGTGAAATAAGATGCATTTATGCATGATATTATAAAGAAATGCTCATCCAGCTAAGGGGTTGCTAATTCTTTTATCTTGATTTTAAACCTAAGCTTTAGGTGAGGTTATGAGTTGTTTAATTTTTATTTGAGTTGTTAAGTAGGGGTAAAAGATTTATTTTTTTTAAAGAGCCTAATCTACATCGAGGACATACATAAAGCAAGGAAGAAACTAGGAAAAGCATGCCACTTAATGCAAAAGGTAAACAAATCATCAATCAATTTATAAAGCTAATCGTAAAAAGAATAAATGGTCGTCTTGGTCAGGCACCATTGCATAAAATTAAAAATATCAAATGTGGGTAGCCGAGCTCTACCCTTATACAACCTAGATCACAAATGAATATTATAATTAAGCAAAGGAATTCATTGTTATGGAGGGTCTTCAAGCTTTATTCTTTTCTTCTTTCTTCTTTCTTCTTTTCTTCTTTCTTCTTTTCTTCTTTCTTTGGTTCATTCTTTTGGATGGTTGGAAGGTGGATGCTCCAAGGCTTCACAAGGTGCATAAGATAGGATCTTATAACCAATGTTCATCTAATCCCATAAAATCATTCCAAAATCCTAATTATACAAATTTTACATGAAAAGGAAAAAAATCTAACTAACACAAAATAAGGTTAGCTAAACACACCACACAAATCCCAAGCATGTATATTGGACTTATCACACATGGGTGACTAAGTCCACTTATATGGATTATGCTTAGGGGTATAAAGCACCTAAGCAAAATATTTATATTTTTATTTATGATAGCTCTTAAGCACAATCCCCTGCAGAAAAGAATAGTTAGACTAAGAACGTCCTACCATTCATTCTATGAGCATACACTAACATTCAATCTAAAACATATATCACAAAACATAACATAACATCTAACCATGCACTAACCTAACCTAAGGATAGAAGTGGTGACTTAGGCTAATGTGTGTGCTTCGAAGGCTTGTGTGGTATGCTTAGCTTATGGCTTTAGGTTTAAATTTTTTAAGTGTGAAGAACATGTTTAGCTTAGAAGGGGGTTTGTTTAAGTATTTTAGGTTGGTTTTATTTCATGTTTTAATTTGGTTTAAATGGATCCTACAATTAATTACTAAGTTATGAAGAGAGGAAAGAGAAAAAGATTTCTCTTTCCTTCTAACTAAGTAATTTTCTAAAGTAGGTTCATTTATTTAGGATATTTTGATTACATCTTTTAATAATCCTAAGTTTAGATAAACTCTAAACAAACCTATTCAAAAGAAAGGCATTTTAAGATTAAATAAAATGAATCAAAATTCACATAACACACATTACTTCAATTCTTTCTCCAACATATATAACATGCATATGGATGGACCCTTAGCATATATATATATATATATATATATATATATATATATATATATATATGTATTTAACATACTTTATGATTCATGCTAAGTAATCCATTTAAGAAAATTTAGAAGTTGAATATGCATGATTTTCTTAAGTAGAAAAGATTTTCCTTATCCAAATTTTCACATACATACATGAAAGTAAGAAAGGCATAAGTGAGTACAACATTGTTAACGAGGTGTAGGTAAGATCTACTTAGGGCAACTTAAAGGCTCACAACCTCAGGGTTGTCAGACTAATATACCACTTTCCTTAAGTATAAACATGTATATAAAAGAAATGAAATAGAAAAGAAAAATGCAAAAGTTGTTTAATGGATTTTATTTTGTTTATGCAATTTATATATGCAAGTGTAGGTAACCCTTCTTAGATGGTAGCATAGGGATGAATAGGATATGAAATTAGGTGAGCATTAGGTTCTTTTCAAATGAACCATATACTTACCAAATTCTATTCAAAACTATATAACATAAGAAAGAAAGGAAACTAAACTAAACACCTATAATCTTTCATATTTGATATTTCATTTATAAGTTTTGAAAATAATTTGGATTTAGTAGTGATAATAACCACTCATATTTCTACTTTAACCAACACATGCAAGTTTGACATAAAGTAAATAATTTCATTTTAAAATTTAAAAAATGAAATTACGAATGTATGAAATCACATGGCATGCAACTTAACATGTTGGGGAAAGATCCAAAGCAATGAAAGCATGTAAACAAACTCACTTCACTTAAATCCTAAAGACATTCTTATAGAATAAGAAAATTTAGAATAAATCAAAGGGGAGATGAGTTTACTATTCCTAACTCATTTCAACATGTGTTTGATATTTTTTTTTCAATTTTAAGATAATTAGATCCATTTTTATGTGTTGATTAAGTTAAGGTATGCATTAAGTGACTTAATTAGACCTTACCTACACCACCTTAGAAGAATTAAATAAATAATTATGAGCCAATGAGATGACATAAAACCCACAGAATTTAAATTTGCAATGCACCTAATAATGAAATGCCTAATGCAATTTGGCTCAATTAAAAGAATTAAAATTAAGGGTATAGTTTAAGCAATTTCAAAATGCCCTTTCACACATGTGAATTGAATTTTGATTTCCTTAATTAAACTTAGGCTATTAAACACATAAGCATCTACCCAAGGTAGATTAATTAAGTTCTCAAACTTTTAGAATTTTGAAAATGGATTAAGGGGATAATTAATGAATTAACCCTTAATTAAGAGGAGATTAAGGAGAGAAGAGGGGGGTTTAGGGAATAGCTTATGGGAAATGCCCCAAAATTATTCCATAAACCTCCTACTTACCAGATCTAACCTTAATCAATCCTAATCATAGGGTAAATCCACTAATCATACCCTAATTATGCCTAATTACATGATAAGGGTAATATGGAAATGAGATAGCAATTTTCCCAATTGAGCCCTCAATAAATCTCAAAAAAATTAGGGGAGGCAGAGGTCATCCCCTAAAATGAACTCCAAAAATTTAAGATTAAATGATGACATAATTAAAAGATAATTAGCTAAGATTCCCAAAGAAACCCAAATTAGAGAAAAGAGTAATTCAAAATCCATTGAAATTATTTTAAAATATTTTTGAAATTATCTTTCCATAGTATTTTTCCTTTTATTTTTTAATTTTTCTAGAGTTATGAATTTTAGAAGTTCTGATTAATTAGGAATTAATTAATAACTAATCCTTAATCCTTAGAGCTCAGTGCGTGGCGGAGGCGTGGTGCTTTATATGCATCGCATGAGGGATAACTTAAGTTGTCACCAAAGGCGTGATGGCGCACGCTTAATTCTCTACCATCATCAAGAGTGAGGATTCCCATTTTAAAGGAAAATAGATTACTAAATGCTAAATAATCTCGTCCATCTAAAATGCATGGATGGATGGTGAGATGAGCCAAGTTCTTCCCTTGATCAGAGACGTCCATGATCAAGGGGAAGATCAACTTAGCATGGAATCACAAAATTTAACCCACACCATCTAGAGATAGAGCGACAAATCCAATGGTCAAAATTGATGGTGAAAATTTCTTTACAAAGCTCCACCCATTGAGTTTAGATAAAAAATTCCATACCTCGGGTGATCAGTGCTCGAGATCGATGAGGTAGCTTCATCTGGGAGGCACATTAAAATTCCGTCTTGGGATTGAGTGGATCAATGGGTAGACCAACACCACTTCACTTGGGATTCGACTTTGATTGAATTGAGCTCTTCCTTACCACTAGAACTTGAGCAAGTTTGACTTGACCCTTTGATGGAGTGTATTGAGAATTGGAGATCAAGTGTGGAGAAAGTTAGCTATTGGATTGAGCTCCCTATTTTTTGCATGCAAGAGTGATAGAATTCAAATCCTCTCTCTAAGAAGCTTGAATGCTCTAAGAGGTTGCTCAGGTTCCAGCTTCAATCGATAGAGTGTGAACATTGAATTTGGGGAGTATATCTCATGTATCAGATGGTCAAACCATGAGTTGTCATTTTGATCCAATTTATGAGTGTGTTTATTTATCTCTTTTACATGTTCAATTGGTTGATTTCATTTCCTCTATGATCAAATTAACCTTGAGATTTTAAACCTGATTTAAAATCAAAATGACAAAATATACCAATCCCAAGTAAATTTAAAATTTCAATAAATTTTTGGCCAAGATTTATGGAATGTCATTTGGCTTATTTGACCCATTTGAGTCAAATGGGTCAACTTAGTCAAGTTGACAATTGGTCAAGTAGGTCAAACTTTGGTTGTTCATATGACCATTTGAAATGTTTTGGTAGCTTTGGTTTGGTTCAATTTGGTATATTTGGTTTTTTGGCTCATATGACTTCATTTAGGTCAAATGGGTCAAGTTGACCTATTTGACCCATTTGACTATTTGGGTTGGGAGGTTTTGGGTTTGGTTAGTCATATGGAGTGGATTGGTATCTTTGTTTCCAATCAATTTGGGTTAAGTTCAATTTTGGCTCAACATGACCCTTTTAGGTCATGTTGGGTCTAAGGTCAATTGGGCTAGGTTGGGTCTAGTTGGCCAATTGAGGCTTTGGTCAAGTTACATAAGTGATTTGGAATGGACTTGACCCATTGGTTTAATCAATTTGGCTTAGATCAAGTTTTGACACATTTTGACCCTTTAGGTCAAAATGGGTCAACTTACTCAAATTGGGCAATGCTAGGTTAGGCTCAAATGTTGGCTTGGTCAAGTTCAAACATAGGTCATGAGTGAACTTAGATCAATGGTTTCAATCAATTTGGCCTATGGTGGAATTTGGCTATGTTAGGTTTCATTTTGGGTTAAGTGTTGACTTGGTCAACCCTTAGGTTTGACTTTTTAATTTGATTGATTGATCATCCCATGATGATTGTTGATCATGATGAGAGGATATATGAGTTTGGTTCAATCCAATTTGGTTAGGATCAAAAGTTGGCTCATAAGGGTACTTTAGGTCACTTTGGGTCAAGTGAGCCTAAGTGGGTCAAATTGGTCAAAGCTTGATTTGAAGTTGATTGATCTTGTATATGGACTTATGATTGAAATATAAATCCATTTACAAGTGGTTTGAAGTCAAATGAGTTTTGATCCATTTGAAAATTTCATATTCAAAGGAAGAATATGAAAGGGTTTTGGGTTTGATTTTTTGATTTTTTTGATTGGTGATTGAAGTTTGGATTTATATATGAGCTCATGATTGTAGGGTTGATTGAACCATGAGAGAAAATCAAGTTTGGCTTGATTTGAAATTGATTTGGCTAAGTTCAAGATTTTGACTTGAAAGGCTTAGATTGATTTTGAATGGATTTGAGTTTTGATTTTGGAATTGGTTTTGATTGTTTGAATTTATATTTCATTTATATATGTGAATGAGAATATAAATATCATGAGAAAATTTCAAAATTTGAAGTGGTTTAATCATGATTTAGGTTAAATCCATTAAAGGAATTTAAAGGATTTAAAAGAAATTTTTAATTTGAATTTAATTTTGAATTGGATTTGATTGATTTATATTTATATTTCATTTATATATGAGAATAAATGAATATAAATAAATTTTGAGAAAATCCCATGAGTTTGAATGGTTTGATCAAGTTTAGAAGTCCATTAATGGAATTAAGGATTTAAGAATTTCAAGGATTTTAAATTTGGAATTTTTTGATTTGATTTGATTGATTTATATTTATATTTCATTTATATATGTGAATATAAATGAGAATATAAATAAGTTCTGAAAAAATCCCATGAATTTGAATAGGTTTGATCAAGGTTTAAGGTTGATTTTGGCTAAGTCCTTTAATGGAAAATTGAAGGGACTTAAGAAAATTTTCATGATTTTAAATTTTGTTTGATTTGATTGATTTGAATTTATATTTCATTTTATATGAATATAAATGAGAATATAAATGGATTATGAGAAAATCTCAAAGGTTTGAATAGGTTTTGAATCATGATTTTGGTTAAGTCCTTAAGAAATTAAGGACTTAGGAAAAACTTATTTTTGATGGATTTTGATCATGGGTTTCAATCATGGATTTCAATCATGGATTTGATCATGGAGTTGATTTGAGTTTGGAAAATCAAATAGAATTGATTTGGAGTTTGACTTGAAGAAGGAAAGTGAGGAATGGTTTAAGCTAAGGGTAGGAATTTTCCTAACACCCAAGGCATGACCTATTCTATTCTTCTAAGTCTTAGGGTAGTGTCCACCTAATCACTAGATGTGTCTTAAGACTAAGGAACTCTTAAAGTCTAAGAGAGAAGTCCTATGTCTAAGATGGAGGGGTTGAGAGCTCATTCTAAAAATGAGGTCAATGTGTGGTGTGACGACAAGGAACACCGATTGTATTGTGAAATGATCAACAACACGAAGATCACAAGCACTAACGAAAAAATCTATCCTAAGGAAAAAAAAGAATCTGAGCTTTGTGCAATGTGGCTCTACTTATGTCCAAGACATAAGAGAGAGGAAGAAATCCACTAAGGGATAGAGTGTGAACCTTCCACTGGGAAGCGGGTTCAAGTCATCCAAGATGAAAAGGTTTGATTTGATCTCACTGAAGATTTGATTTGAGTTCCTAGGGAAGGGGTTGAATTTGTTTAATTTTTTTGGGTTTGAATTTTTATGAACCCTATTGGTTTGTGATGGGTTGTAGTAGGAGCCATGGAGGCTAAAACTTAACTCAGATTTACCAATCCAAGGGGTAGTCTACTAAACATAGTAGGTAGCCAAAGGGATGCCTTTGGTGTCGGTTGTACTAGGAAGAAAGCATAGTAGACTTACATCCTCCAAAGTAGAGACCAATTGAGATCAGCAAGATTGAACCCAACCTAGGCTTATTGAGTGAATGCCTGGGGACTTAGATCTCAAAGATAGTCAAGATTGATTTCATTTTTTAAATTTTTTGTTTTGATTATGATGGATCCCATGGGTTTGATGGGCTGCACTAAGCCATGGTGGCCTAACTTCAGTTACCAATTCAAAGGGTAGTCTACCAACCACAAGGTAGGACTATCAACCAAGGGAGAAATGCCTTTTTTACAATGGTCAAGTCTTAAGAGAAAGCATGGGGACTCACATCTTCTTAGAGAGGAACCATTGGGGTGATGGTTGCTTTGGGCAACAAATCAAACCCGACTAGGGATTGAGTGAATCATTGGGGGACTTAAATCTCAAGATAGTCAAAGATTATTCATTTTAGATTTGTTTATTTGTTTGATGGATTCATTGGTTTTATGATGGATCATGAGAAGGAGCTTATAGAAACTAGACCTATCTCAGTTCTTGAAATAAAGTAGCTTCCGGCGATGGGAGAACTATCAACCAAAGGAGTGCCTTTCGGTTTGCAATGATCAATTGAAGGAAGAAAGCTCGAGGACTCACATCTTCCACTAGAAAAGATCAGGGTGATCGGTTGCTTTGCAACAAACCACTAAGGCACATATCGGTTGCCAATCATGCTAGAAAAGAATGTCATAGTCTTATATCTTTCAAAGTAGAATGATTGTGGGGTAACTTTGTGAAAAATAGATTGAACGACTAAGGCTATGGAGTGAGTACGACAGGGGTTTATCTCTCGTAGTCAATTCTATAAGTTCTCACGCCTAAAGATAGATGCTTGCTTGGGAAAGGGGCCCTTTGGGGCTTGAATTCTAATCCACAAGAAAATTTTATTTTTTATTTGTTTTTTTGTTTGTTTATTTTATAGTGGACCAAGAGAGAAGGAACTTATATCGACTAGACCTATCATTCTTGAAAAGGGAGAATCATTCAACAAATTTTCCAACCAGACTACTAGGAAAGGGAATTCCAATCCAAAGTAACCCGGTAGTGTCTAAATGGGGTCAAAGGACTTGATCCAAATAGAGTGCCCGATGGGATGGCGGTAAGGGCTTAATCCAACACCACGATGACATGGCTAGTCATATATCCAATAGGTATTGTCCAACTCAAGGAGAAAAGCGGGGACTCATATCTACAAGAGTGTGTTTTGGGTGAGTCACGGCTAGTGAACATCAACCAACCTAAGGTGCCAGTTTTTGCAATGTTGGAAGAAAGCTGGGGACTCACATCCTCTATAGCGAGATGGGGAGTCATCTTGACTCGGCAATGCTATCGACCTAGGGACTCTTGAGTGAATGCTGGGGACTTATATCAACTCAAAAGTCAAGAGGAAAGGAGCCTCTGGGACTTATCCCCTCAAATATACTCAACCTAGTTAGAGCATGATGGCTAGTTCAAGAAGAAAGCATGGGGACTCACATCTTCTTAAACAAAGTCAACATGAGGTAGCTTCTTGGGGCAACCACAAGGCTCTAATAAAATTGGTTTGTATGATCAAAGGAAGAAAGCATGGGACTCACATCCTCCAACAAATGACCCTTTGGGTGACATACTAGTGAGGTAGCATGGGACCTAGACTAATGAGTGAGTGCCAGGGCTTGCTCCCACATCAAAATAGCTCAAGACAAAAGATTTGTGTTTGTTTGTGCATGTGTTAAAGGAATAGGATGCCTCGGGGACTCTTACACCTACCTTAAAACACTTGGGAATTATGAAATGATGCCATGGATGGCAATAATTCCCACTAAGAAAAGCGGGTTCTCACCTATCTTAGTGCTAATCAAAATAGGATGCTCTGGTTCTCTCCTATTCTAAAAGCATCAGATTGTGTTTGTGTTGTGAAAGAGGGATAGGATGCCACAGGGGACTCTTACACCTACCCTAAACATCCGTCATGGATTAGAAAAACAACACTTGAAAGAAGAAGATTTGAT
This sequence comes from Cymbidium sinense, assembly GCA_021442155.1. Lineage (NCBI taxonomy): Eukaryota > Viridiplantae > Streptophyta > Magnoliopsida > Asparagales > Orchidaceae > Cymbidium > Cymbidium sinense. The sequence continues at coordinate 30,327,049 of CM038220.1, read as the reverse complement.
GAATGGAATCAATTTTGTTCTTTTTTTATTAATGATTATTTTCAAACATGAGTTTTGTTTCATGGGTAATATTTCTTTAGATAGAGCCCATTAATTGGAAGCATCAGTGTTCCCCTTTACAATCAATAAGCGATAAGATCCTCCTTGGTAGGCCTCTCTATGACATAGGGGCCTTCCCAAGTGGGTTCAAACTTGCCTCCCATCTTTCAATGGGCAACAATTGGTCTCCTTGGACTAACACAAGTTCTCCCACTCAAAGACCTAGAGGACCCGACTTGTTGTGAGCTTGAATCATTTTGGCCTTGTACAACTTCGAGGTTTTGGCATGCGTGACTTTCCTCCAAACCTTTGAGCTCTTCTAACAACTTTGCATTACCTCTTGTATCTTGTTACCAATGCTATCCTTAGTGATGGAGTTGAACTTCTAAAGGAAGAACAACTTGGACCCATACACTAAGGAAAATGGGGTAGGCGAGTTGGAGTTGATATGTGTAGTGCGGTAGGCCACAAGCTTCAACTACCCTTCCACTATCATTATTATCATCAAGAGTCTTCTTGTATGGATGAGAGTTTTGTTGAATGCTTCCTAAACCATTAGCTCTAGGGGTAGTATCTCTATCTATATTGTGTCTAGCAAGTTGTTGATCTTGTGCTTTTTTGATCTTCATTATGGATATAATTCATGAGGCACCCAACCTATATATGATATGGTTCTAAAAAATTGAAAACACATCTGAGTTGTGACCTCTCTGAGTGGGATGGCTTCCGTCTACTTGGAAAAGTAGTCTATGGCTAAGATGAATCGATGCCCCTTGGAAGAAGGAGGATCGATCGGACCCACAATGTCAATACCCCAACACTCAAATGGCCATGAAGCCAATGTAGGGTGTAGAATGTTGGGTGGTTGGTGGAGGACCACACCGTGCACCTGACATTGATGGCATCTCCTAGCTACATCCATGCAATGATCATAGAAGGCGGTAGTATCCAAGTCTGATCTTCATCTTCATCTTTGGATTGATGAGCTCCATAGACATGTACCTGGTTATAATGCCATGAGCTTCATGTTGTCTAAATAACATGTAACATTTGGGTCAGGCGATACGGTGCCATCAACAAGAGCATAGAGCTCTCTTTCACGATGGGCTTGTGATTTTCTTGAGGTAGTTTGTTGGTGTTCAAGTAATCTATGAACAATTGCCTCCTTGTCCATTTTGGCGACAACCTCCCTTCAAGAAAATCTCTCGATGAGTTCAATCAATAAGGGATGACTTGTCTATTTTGGACCCATTGAAATGGACTCATCTTCGACATGCCAACTCTTTGGCAAGTTTGGCCAGGCATCTTGCACTTTCTATTCTCTGGGAACCTTGTAGATGGTGACTCGGGCCAAGCTTCATGGTATACTCGTAATGGATGAAGCTTGGGCTTGAGGACACAGTAGGACGACAATTTGGTTGATGACCAAGAGAATCCCCAAAGATGTTGATGCTCTTGACATAGTGATGGCTAACTCAGTTCAAAGCCTCATACTTCATTATTGGTGCGGGGTTGGAAAGATAGTATGAGAATCTCATCACATCGTGGTTTGGAGTTAGAAGAACTATTCTACCTTTTGAGAATAGATCATGGTGCTTCACCTTTAAGAAAGAAGCAACACCATCAAAATACATCTCCCATTGGCGGGTTGGCCTCCCTAAGTTCATGATTTGTTCATGGAGATCTCACTAAGCGGAGAATCGGTGGGGAAGTGGGTTGCTAAGAAATCACTAGTGCGTCCTTTTACCACCGCGGAGGTACAAAAGTGATATCAACTTGAAAGTCATCATGGAAAATGCATCAAAAATGTTGGTCATGAGATCTGTGGATTTATTCTGATCAAGTTCACCTTATGAAAGCATATGTGTGTAGCTTTTGGGATGCAAAGATCAAAGCTAGGCAATGTTTCTCAATAGGTGGATAGTTTGCTTCAGCGGGGATTAAGATGGAGGTAGTAGAGTGTGCTCTCCCTTCATCATTGGCTTGGGCCAATAGAGCAGAGAGTCATCCAATGTAAGTGTAAAGGATGAGTGCTTTGGGATAGAGTACTAGAGCTGGCACTTCACCAAGTACTCTTTGATGTCTTCAAAGGCATGACACTTGTCATCTCACTTGAATTTAGCATCCTTTTGACAAGTGCTAAAAATAGCTTGCATCTCTCTAATAGGTATAAAGCGTCTTAGATATGCCAATCATCCTTGAAAGGATCTGAGTTGAGTTAAACTCTTAGGATGTGACATTTCTAAGATAGCTTTAATCTTTTCAGGATCTATTTCTATTCCTGTCACAACAAACCCAAGGAATTTCCCACAAGTGACTTGAATGCACACTTGGATTCATTTTAAGGTTATATTATTCAAAACTACTCTCAAGTCAAAGAGATGGTCTTCCTTTTCTCTCTTGACTACTAGATCATCAACATAGCACTCAACGATGATGGATGAGTTCATTGAAGATCGAGTCATGGCTTGGTATGTAGCACCGACATTTTGATATCACATGACCCTAAAATCGATGAAAGTGAATTTTTCATCTTAACATCTTGATGACTTATCCAACCGGTGATGATATTTTTCTTCTCTAATGAAATAGCATGGTCTTTATTTGATTTTCATTTGATTTATTGGATGCATCTAGGAGCTTGCTTAATAGGGATAACGTTGGGGTTCTTATTTCGTGAATTTATATCGAGATAATCGAGCATTTCATTTCTTGCTGAAGTCTTTAAACTCATCAATAGCCTAACTAAGTTGAGTTTCTTCTTCATTCAACACGATATGTATGTGAGGATTTTCTTTCGAGGTTGATTTCTTTAAGCTTGTCAAATGTTGAATGAATTTCTCTTCAAATTCGGTGCCTCTTTGACTTGGAGATCATCTCATCATCTAAGTTTCTAAACACACATTCTCATAAGAGTTGGGGATGTGAGAAGAACCTATCAATTCCAAATGATTGGTAACAACTAGGCAATAATCTTCATCATCGGACCACTGCGAATCTAGTCCTGCTCTTGATTGTGCTTCCCTGCTTGCATTGTTCCATAATTTTCAAAATACTGTGCTTGGACCATGTGTGAGGAACTAAACCTTTACAAGATTTTGAACACAAGGAGTAAAAGTCAAGGTAATTAATTCTTTAAAAGTATCTTCCAAGTCTACATCAACTTCAAGGACTTGAGGATGATGATCCCAAAAGAACTTCTTCTTCATGTCCTTTGGAAGACTTAGGGACTTCCTTAACTACTAAACCTTCAACTTTTGAGATGTAAGTGAGGTAAGAGCTAAGGTTCCCAATGTAATAGTTTCACATAAATAAATTGAATACTTTGCTTTGCTTGGAGGCTGGTCTTGTCTCAGGATCAAAGTCACCTCCAATGGAACTTGAGAGGGGTTGGTATACTAATCACATTAGACTCCTAATTTGGATTCCAAGTCTATGTGAATAGTAGGGTACTCATGACTGGTCTATTGGTTGAAGGCCAACTGGGTCTCCCACCTCAGAATTGCCCTCTACCTCCCTCTGGTGGAGGTTGAGCCATCCTACCCACATGTCCATATGATGGAATGAACTGGGTGGAATGTGATATGATCTATTTCTTCTTCAATTCCCCTTTCTTGTGTACACTTGGACTTTTATTTTCTTTTCATTTTCTTTTATCTTTTCTTTTTCTTCATTTTCTTTTCTTTTGATTTTGCATTTGAATTTTGTCCAAGTTCACGAGAAAGGGTGTTTTAAGGAAGATAGTAGGTCGCATCCTCATAAATCTCAACCTCTCTAATTGAAAATGGCTTTTTATCTCCGTTGACATAATATTCAATTCCATCTTTTTTGAACTTGCTACACTGATAGAGGGATGATGGAATTATCTTTTTTTTTTATGTATCCAAGGCCTACCAAGCAATGTAGTGAACGAAGTATTCGAATCAATGATGTAGAACTTATCTTCAGTCACTCAAAAGTAACACTAGAACCTAAAGCTCACCTTGATCATTGAATCCTCTCAACATCATCTGATCTCCTCAGAGTGTGGAGATGTTGATCTTCAAATAGGCAAGGGTCTTTAGACTCATAATGTTCTAACTGAATCCCCAGAACCACGGCAAGTCATATGTGATGTATGATGGATTGTGCTCCAAGTCCCCAGAAGAAGGTCTTCATCTGTGAAGGTGATCCCTTGGGCTTCTTGCATTTCTTCCTCTCCTAGCGGTGGTGAGCTAAGCATATTTTAGATCAAGGAGCCTTGATTAGTGATTCCCTCATCTCTTTAGATAAGATAAGGGCATCATTAGCTTAGATGGAACTTTCTTAGATGAGAAAGGACATTGTAGTCCACCTTGGGTCTTCCACAAGCATATCCAAGGGTGGAGCATCTTGGAAGGGCTTCTTGATCTTAGTACCAATGACTTATTTCCTCTATCTTGAGTGTTGCCGGAGGTAGAACCACTATGGAGGTTGACTTTGGTGATCTCTTGAGGCAAGGTGGTGGAAGGTTCTACACTTAGCTCACCTACGCTTCTCTATGGGACCCTGAATGGATGATTCCAAGTCTATCTCAAGAGGTGAACAGTAGTGAGTTGGAAAGTTTAACTCGAAATCAAAGGAAGATCAATTATTATAGTTATTTAGACTTGAAGAGTTATCATTAGGAAGAAGAAGATAACTCATCGGAAGAACACAGATGTAATTCAAATAGCTTTATTCTTCAATTTCTTGGAAGTATTTGGAGGTACAAAGTAGAAGTCAAGTAGAGTGAGTGGGTAAATTTGATGCCCTTATCCGTTGATAAGAGTTCTAGTAGAAGAAATAGAAACTAGCTAAAATGGAAGAAGTCGGTGTGGAAGCTACAAGGTGGAGAGGTTGGACAAGGTCGATGGCTAAAAGGCTATCCCGGTGACACATCTGCTTCTTTTGAGCTCCCACTTTCTAGAGTTGGCACTACTTGCAAACCTTGGTGTTGGAGGTTTGAGGCTCACTGAGGAAAGCTTCTTGATCTTGAATGATTTTCTTAGAGGTTTTAGACAAGATATGTCCCAACCTTCTTTGGTTTTGGTAGGATCACTTGTATCCCCAAGGATTATAATGGAATTGGAAGGTTGTTCCATAAGGTATTCCTTTGGGATAACTAGATCTTGAAACTATGTTCAAGCGGTCCTTGAATGTGAAGCAATCCTCCAAAATGTGGCTAATATGGTGGTAGCAAAGTTTGGATCATGACTTTTGCCTACTTCCTTCGTCTCTAGGCTGGGTAGCTAAAAATCAGGTTTCTTTAAGATTCTTAAAGATTTTCTGATTACCTCCTCTTAAAAGAATAAGGTTTGTTTAACTTATCTAAAAGAGTAGGTGGACCATAGCTACGGGGTGGATATGCATGTGTTGGTGGTATTGGTGTATGGAGTGGGCATGGAGCTATGGCCATGGAAGTGGAGGGTGGAGGATGTGGTGGAGGTCTGGTCTGGTGATCTCTAGCTAGTATTTCCCCTCAGCAGCTTCTCAGTTTCTTTTCATAGACCTTTTTGGATTTTTGCATGTCCAACTGATCTAAAAAATGCAACTATTTGGCCTCTCCTTGTAGGCTAGCATGATTAGCTTCTCTGTGAAACCCTTAAGCATGAAAGATGGATATTCTTCAAGAGAATCTTAATGGCATGTATTCATGTGGTTCACACTTCATACTAGGTTTACACCATCGAAGAATATAATCAACAAGTGACTCACGAGTCTTTGTTTACTACAGATCACCTATAGTTACCAACAAATCTCTTGATGAAGAGTTGCTCTAACTCAAATGTCTTTCTCTTGTTGGGTTGATATCAAAGTGATACCGCTAAACTAAGAGAATCTAAAGAGTAAAAGATACCACCACGTTGCAACAGTGCTTGAAGTGTATATGTGTTTCGCCATCAAAGCTTTTGAAGGAAGGAGGCATGAAACCCTTGGGATCTTGGATGGCATCAAATTCCTCTAGGTAGGGTCTACCCTTTGGGCGATGATCCTCCCATCTTGAGCCAAAGCACTTCCCTACCATGGATTTTAGATCTTTTTTTCATGTGGAGGTACTTTTCCTTCCTATACATACTAGTTACCTTGCTCAATGGGAGGTAGAGTCTTACGGGTCTAAGACATGCACTAACATTTGGTGACACAGGATGAATGGAGGATTGCTTAAAAACTTGACAAAGTAATTATTGTGTATCAATCTCATCTTCTTCTTTTTGAGGTGATGGGTTGATTGGTGTCTCCTTGATCAACCTCATCACCTTCATGGCATGTTTCCTCTAGAAGAGAACCTCTAGACATACCATTTGAATCTCCCATCAATCATCTTGTTGGGATCAAGGCTTTCTCTTCATTCATCCCCCAAGATCTCCTTTCTTTTCCATAAAATAGTGTGCAACTATCTCATCTAAGGATCAATCTAGGTACATAGTTTGGGCTAGCGGTGTGATCACTATCATCGTGGCAGACTTGAGCACTAGTGTCGTATCGTACTCACTAGAAGAATGATATTCACTATTTGCTGTGGGGGTAACAATCCTAGGATGATCCTACCACTCTGCGAACTATCATCTAGGAATATCTGTGACTATAACCATCTCCATGTTGTGGAGTTGGTGAAGGAAGCGACCCGCGATGCTCCAGGGTTGCCACTCACCACCACTCGAGGTAGAAGGTCGGCGGAGAGCTCACTACCATAATGGTGGTGTAGGAGGATCCTGGTAGTGGATCACCGGGGTATGTTTTCCCATGCATCCTTCATGGCCTTGGAATGGGAGATCTTTGAAACCCCACTTGGCGATGGTGTGAGGGGTAGAGTGGGGTGGAGACACCACCGACTCTGCATAAGGCTACCCTCTTTGGTGGTGGTCCCATGAGAAGAATACTATCGGTATGGTTGGGGTAGCATATGGAAAATCAACCAAAGCAGGTGATGGTAACCTCCATCATTCTAGTAATGTGTGATGCCTCCCCTCTCTCTGAATGCTCCTATGTGGGGATAATAGATCGATCTAATTTGGACCCAAGCATCCATACTCTTCTGGCATAGATGGGGAGGCGTGACCTCCTACTCAGAAGCTGTGCACCACTGGAGGAGGGTAATGAGATCCTCCCGGCATCCTCTGAGAGAGATGATGTTTTCCACCGGTGATTGAGTCATCCATGGAGACTGTCCTTAGCTCTTTGCTCTCAGTATTGATGACCATGGTTCTTGTTCTATGTGGATGGGATGAGGCTAGACCCATACTCAAATGTGGGAGGAAAGCCACAAGGGCCCTTGGGAGGGTAGATGGAGTGCCCACTTGGGCAACATGGCAAAAGGAGCTGAATGTTTGGGCGTATTTGAACCATTGTGCTTTGCCAGCTTTCCTCTTCAGAGGAGACATCTCGGATGGTAAGTCTATCGATGATGGCTTTGCGGTCACCTTCTTGTTGTGGTGAGGGGAATGCCCTCACAAGTGATCTTCCCTCAAATCCAAAATGGATCAAGTGGGTATGGTCCAAAGGGAAGTTGACTAATAAGATATCCATGGAAGGTAAAGACAAATTTCTTAGAAGCGGCCATTTTACTGTAGTAAAGGATGAGACTGCCTTTGAATAAAAAGAATGATGAAATGAACTTGTGTCAATTTTCGTCTCCATAGATTTTGAATTTTGAATTTTGAAATTTGAACCCACATCCAACAACTTGGAAGTGTTAAGTGGGGTTCAAATAGATTTGAAAGATTGATTGAAAGATTTGAATATGAATCCAAACTTCAACAAATTTAGGTATGTTGAAATATGGATTCAAAATTTTGATAGGATGCTTCCATAGGTTCATTGTTTTGAATTTGAATTTTGATTTGACCCTTCCTTTAACAAATTTAGATATGTTAAGGGTCAATGATTTTTTGTGTTTTTTTTTTTGGTTACAAATTTAGGTATGTTATTTGTTTTGATTTTGGAAAATTTGGAATTCTACAAATTTAGGAATGCTAGGATGTATGTTTTGTTTGATTTTGAAAATATTTTAGAAAATTTTATGCTAAGAAAATGTGTTTCATTTTGATGTTTGATTTTTTTAATTTGGAATTCACTTAATAAATTTAGATGCTAAGTGGAGAAAATAAGTGTGTTTGTTTGATTTTTTGAAAATAGGATTCTTAGCAAATTTAGGTATGCTAAGAAAATCTAAGTGTTTCATTTGTTTGGAATGTTTTGATTTTTGAAAAGCGTAGGATCCTTAGCAAATTTGGTATGCTAAGGGGATCCAAAGGTGCTTCATTTTGTTTTTTGATGTGTTTTGAAAGTGAAGACTTAACTTTAGAAAATTTAGTATGTTAAAGATGAATTCCCACTTGGTTTTGTGAAATAGAAATTTCATTTAGCAAATTTGAGTATGCTAAATGAAAATCCAAATTGTGTGTTCAAAAATTTTAATTTGTTTTGGTTTTGAAAAATGGAAACTTCTCCTTAGAAAATTTGGTATGCTAAGGGAGGAGATTCTAAAGGTGTTTGAATATTTTTGTTTTGACTTTGGAAACTTTACTTTAGCAAATTTGAGTATGCTAGGAGAATTTCCAAAATATGTTTTGAAAAGTTTTGAATTTTAGATTTGGAAACTTTACTTAACAAATTTAGGTATGTTAAATGAAGTTCCAAATATGTTTGAAAATTTTGAATAATGATTGTTGATTTTGATTTTGGATTTGGAAACTTTACTTAACAAACTTGATTATGCTAAATGAAATTCCAAAGTGTGTTTTGAAAATTTTGATTTTGAATTTGGAGACTTCACTTAACAAATTTGGGTATGTTAAATGAAGTTCCAAATGTGTTTAAAATTTTGATTTTTTCACTTAACAAATTTGGGTATGTTGTGAGGTTCCAAATGTGTTTAATTTTATTTTGATTTGGAGACTTCATTTAGCAAATTTGAGTATGTTAAATGAAGTTCCAAATGTTTAGAAATTTTGAAATATGATTGTTGATTTTGATTTTTTTTGGAGACTTTTGAGTATGTTAAAGTTCCAAAATGTGTTAAAATTTTTTTTTTGATTTTGGGATTTGGAACTTTACTTAACAAATTTGGGTATGTTAAAGTTTAAACTTTGAATTTTTGAGATTTGGAGATTTCATGTTTGAGTATATGTTCCAAATGTGTGTTTGAAATTTTGATTTTGGGATTTGGAGACTTCACTTGACAAATTTGAGTATGTTAAGTGAGGTTCCAAATGTGTTTAGAAAATTTTGAAATATGATTGTTGATTGTTGATTTTGGATTTGGAAACTTCGCTTAACAAATTTGAATATTTTAAATAAATTTCCAAAATGTGTGTTTGAAGATTTTGATTTTGGGATTTGGAGACTTCACTTAAAAAATTTGGGTATGTTAAATGAAGTTCCAAATATGTTTGAAAGTTTTGAATTTTTTGGATTTGGAGACTTCAATTAACAAATTTGAGTATGTTAAATGAAGTTCGTAAATGTGTTTAGAAATTTTTTGAAATTTTTGGATTTGGACTTCACTTAACAAATTTGGGTATGTTAATGAAGTTCCAAAATATTTTAATTTGTTTTTTGAAATATGATTGTTTATTTTTTTTAATGTTTTGAAAAGGGGACTCCTACTCAACAAATTTAGGTATGTATAATGGAGATCAATATTATTTTTGAAATATGAAATTTTTGTTTTGTGTGTGATTGTTGCTTTTTTTTAGGAAAGGAATTCCAACTTAAAACATACGTGAGATATGTTAAGTGAGATTTCTAATGATATTTATTTAGTTGGGAATGAAATCTTCATTTAATAAATTAAATGAAGATGTTCATATGTTTTTTTTTTTGAAAAGTTTAATTTATTTGAAATGAAACTTTCCATTCAATAAGTGAGTGTATTGAATGGAAGATTCATGTGCTTTTGAAAACTTTTATGATTATTGTGATTTTTTGGAAAACATGATTGTTCATTTTATTTTGAAAATGAAATCTTCATCAAAGTGAATTGAAAGAAGATGTTCATTTGTTCTTTTGGAAAATTTTATTAGTTTTATTTTGAAAATCCCTACATGTAACAATTATGGGAATTGTTAAATGAGGGTGACAAAATTTTGTGGAAAATATTTTATTAAGTGCATTTTTGAAAAGGTGCTTTTGAAAAGCAAAGTTCTTTATGGAAGATTTATTATTTTAGGATGAACCTTTCCTTATCATGAAAAAGGAGGAAGTCTTTAAGATGTTTTCTTTTTTATTTAGATCTTTTCATTTTACCCATTGGAGAAAGGGGTTTTAAGACCAACAAGAAATGCGGTCTAAAACCTAAAGATGTTAACTAACTCAAGAATGAAATGAGCTAAGTGCAAAAAAAAAGGATAGTCTTGGATTCATAAAGTACAAACTCACTATCGATACTCAAGACAATGATTCTACCAAGATGGAGAGGAACCATCCCAGTGGAGTAGCCAAAAATCATGGTGAATAAATTTCATAGGTTTCAAATCTGGAGAAAAGAAAGAGAGGAGACCTTATAGAAATTCATCTTTTTTTAGATGCCACTAGATCCAGATGTACTTATTTAGGTGATTGATGCGTCAGAAATAGTGTATTATCTCGAAAGAGAAGTCACTATCCTTTAATGGAACCAATCTCTAAGGATGATGATGGGTGCATATGTACAGAGATTCTTCCCTACTTTACATGAAAAGTAAAGCGGGGTTTATTTTAAACTAGGTTCATTAATAAGTTCCTGAGGCAAGCCCCATAGTTAATTACATCCAAGGATGGGATCCCTTAGAAAACTCTCGATTAAGGTAAATGATCATTGTCTTTGAAGATTTCAATAGGAAGGACTATCAATATTGGTTTTATGTTTGAAGATCAAATGGGATTGATCAAAAGGGAGTTATTATTGAAGCCAAAATGGAAGATAAGTAGGAGATACCCACGATGCTAGGAAACCTAGCGAGCATCTCAAACTATCCTAAATTGGGCTTTATATTTTAGAAATTGATTTAGTTTGTTTGAGTTATATTTTTCATTAAATTTAGACTTATGATTCCTTAACACAAGATTAAGAAATGCCTAAGAGAGGTGAATTATGCTTATGGCCCACAAAGGGAAAAAGCAACCTGAACCTAAATCTAGAGCTTGGGAGGGCAGCACAACCTAAATCTAGGAAGAAAATGGGTATTTGGTTTGCCTCCAAGAGGACAAACCACCGATAGCTTGGACTTACACGGGGTGGCCAACTAACTCCTCCTATGATTTTAAATACATGTAGGCAAGTCTTTATGCTTATGCAAGATAACTAGGCTATTATTTATTAGAAAGAGACTAAGTCCTTAAACTCACTCCCTAAAGAGACTAGATCATGTAAAGGGACATGCTTCAAATGACCTAAATCTAATGCATTTCAAATTTCATTTTATTTTCATTTTGGACAATTATTTTGACTTCAGCTAATAATTTTTATGACTAATGCATGAGAAAGAAGTTATTGGCCAAAATCGTGAGAAAGGATGTGAGTTTCCACCATGGCTCTCAAGGTTAAGTCAAAGTTCTCCGCAAAGATGGAAGCCCTCCAATCAAGAGTGAAATAAGATGCATTTGTGCATGATATTATAAAAAATGCTCATCCTAAGGGTTGCTAATTCTTTTATCTTGATTTTAAACTAAGCTTTAGGTGAGGTTATGAGTTGTTTAATTTTATTTGAGTTGTTAAGTAGGGTAAAAGATTTATTTTTCTCTAAAGAGCCTAATCCTCATCCAAGCAATACATAAAGCAAGGAGAAAATTAAGAAAAGCATGCGACTTAATGCAAAAGTTAAACAAATCATCAATCAATTTATAAAGCTAATCTCAAAAAGAATAAATGGTTGTTGTGGTCGAGCACCACCGCACAAACTCAAAAATATCAAATATGGGTAGCCGAGCTCTACCCTTATACAACCTGAATTACAAATGAATATTACAATTAAGCAAAAGAATTCATTGTTATGGGGGTCTTCAAGCTTTATTCATCTTTCATCTTTTCTTCTTTCTTCTTTCTTCTTTCTTCTTTTCTTCTTTCTTCTTTTGGTTCATTCTTTTGGATGGTTGGAAGGTGGATGCTCCAAGGCTTCACATGGTGCATAAGATAGGATCTTATGACCAATGCTCATCCTAATCCCCATAACAAATTATTCCAAAATCCTAATTATACAAATTTTTTCATGAAAAGGAAAAGTGGAAATCTAACTAACACTTGCAAAACAAAGGTTAGCTAAAACACACCACACAAATCCCAAGCATGTATATTGGACTTATCACCCCAGACATGGGTGACTAAGTCCACACAATATGGATTATGCTTAGGGGTATAAAGCACCTACATCCAAAAGCATTTATATTTTTATTTATGATAGCGCTCTTTAAGCACAATCCCCTGCATAAAAGAATAGTTAGACTAAGAACGTCCAACCATTCATTCTATGAGCATACACCCTAACATCCAGTCTAAAACATATATCATAAAATAAAACATAACACCAAACCATGCACCAACCTAACCTAAGGCTAGAAGTGGTGACTTAGGCTAATGTGTGTGCTTTGAAGGCTTGTGTGGTATGCTTAGCTTATGGCTTTAGGTTTAAATTTTCTAAGTGTAAAGAACATGTTAAACTTAGAAGGGGGTTTCATTTAAGTTGTTTAAGTATTTTATATTGGTTTTATTTCATGTTTTAATTTGTTTTAAATGGATCCTATAATTAATTACTAAGCTATGAAGAGAGGGAAAGAGAAAAGAATTTCTCTTTCCTTCCCTAACCTTAAGTAATTTTCTAAAGTAGGTTCATATTTTAGTTTCATTTAAGTGAATGTTTTGATTACATCTTTTAATTAATCCTAAGTTTATATAAACTCTAAACAAACCTATTCAAAAAGAAAGGCATTTTAAGATTAAATAAAATGAATCAAAATTCACATAACACACATTACTTCAATTCTTTCCCCAACATATATAACATGCATCTAGATGGACCCTAAGCATACCTATACATAAAAATGCGAGTATTTAACATACTTTATAATGCATGCTAAGTAATATTTAAAAAATGAAGACAAATGATGACAACTGAAAAATTTTTCATAAATAGATTTTAGATTTTGTAATATATTGAAATGTAGTTGGGTTGAACAAAACTAATCAGACCTGAATCTTAATAATCGATTTCATTGGACATTTTCATTTTATTTGAAGACTAATTCATTTTTTTAAACGATGTTAAGTAAGAAAAATGAAATAACTAATAAGAAAATCAAAGTTGTTAAGAGATTTCTCCTCTTTTGTTCTAGTATTCATAGTATGACTATCTTCTTGATTATCAAATGAATCCCTGGTTGCCATCTCGACATCTTCTTTTCTCGACTCTCTCATTCTTCTTTCTAATATTTCTCTCATTTAGCGTTGTCGAAAATCAATCCTTCTATCATTATGTTTGGTGATGTTTCTTTTTTATTGTATGGACTATGGAATATGGATGGCATTTGTTACTTTTATTTCTTTCACATTTCATGTGAAATTGGCTTTATGGAAAAAGGATATTGTATTTTGGTGTAGAATTAGGGATTGCAAAATTAGCATATTTATGTCTCTGACTCACTCTTTTGTAGATTGTTATTAATAAACTTTAGTTAATTTTTGCTTGTATGATTGAGGTTTATCTGATCTTAGTTGTTTCATTTGAACATTGGATTTATTCTCATATTGAAAATGCCACCATTCCTTTTTCTTTGCAACCAAAGATGAGTCTTTGATTTGAAAGCTCTTGATATTTTATGGTTTCATGAAGTGTAATACATATATAATGTATTATTTATAAATTTCTTATCATCAATTTTTTAATTTAGATGGAGGATTAATACTATTACTAATGCTCAAAGAAAATGAAGTTTTTTTTTTGATGGAGATATTGGTGAGAATGAAATTCAAATAATTAATGAAGAGACAAGCAATAGACTTGCTAGAAGAAGAAGAATGTTATCATTTGTTTGGGGATATTTTGATTTACTACTATGAAAATGATGGGAAACAAAGATGCAAATGTAAAAGAAAGTACCCTACATATGATAGAAAATTTGGCATGACAATTTGAACGTCATTTACAAACTTGCAAAAAAAAGGGATACATTGATATAGATTATTTTTTTGCAAAGTAATTCTTCTTCATCTATTTCCATGTGTAATGCTAAGTTCATAACAAGAGTTTAGGGAGTTGCTTAATTGCATTATTATGCATGATTACCTTTTCAATGTATTGAATGGTCGGTTTTGTTTACATTATTTAGAGATTTGTAATTTATTTTAAAATACTATTAGAAAGATTGCAAAAAAGATGTTCATGAAAGAGAAGGGGCAAATCACAATCCAAAAATTCTATTTGCTTGGGGTCAGTTTATGGACTTCCATCAATCGATGGATTTATTTGTTTCATTTCATTGATAATTGGAAATTGCAAAAAAAATTTTAAATTTCAGTTTATGGCACCTCATAATGATTGCATTATTTGAAGTAATTCAAACTTTTACTTGATTGGGAGATTGAAAAAAAAATTTTAAAATTACTTTAGATAATGTCGACTAATAATGTCTTTGAATTCATGAAATCATTTAAATTTGAGAGGTGGCTTTACTTTGCAATGGGAATTCTTTCACTATGATGTTGTGCATATATCATAAATTTGATTGTTGAGGGTTTAAAAGACATTGATAGCTCAATATCAAGGTTTGTAGTATTAAATATGTGAAAGGTTCTCAAGCAAATATAAATTTTAGGATGCTAAACAAAGTTTTATTGATGAATAGAAGGGACTAACAAGATGTTCCTCTTTGGAATTCAACTTTTATTATGCTTGATGTTTATCTATTCAAGCATGACTTTTGCATTTAGAATTGGGTGACTGAACTACAATTATCCATCAATTGAATGGAAAAAAAATTATCAATATGCAATTTCTTGCAAGATGAAATTATATGTGTATTTTAAAAGATATCTCCAAATCTCATTTTGAGTTTTCAACAACTATGACATTAAAGCATGAAAGTTCAAGTGATGACTACATCGGAAGGATGGCTTTAAATAACAAAATTTGAAATATTACGATTTTTGTGTAATTCTTGATTTCTTGACCTGGTACAAATTTAATTTGTTGAATGGTGTTATAAAGACTTTATGGGTGATTAGACTAGACAAGTTGCAAATGTGAGGAGAAGTTATTTTCATTGTTTAGAAATTATTCAAATCAAGCATGGAAGATTCATCATTACAAACTTGAATTCATTAGAACATCTCAAATTGATAATTCAAGGCATTCACTTCAACAATTTCAAAATCACAATTTCTGTATACTTACTTTATTTTGGTCAATTTTTTTTTTGTTAGTTGACATTTTATATTATACTTTTATTTTGTTAAGTATTTTGACTCTTTTGATGAAGAAGATGGTATCTTGAGAAAATCGAGCTTGCTATACTTAGATGAGCTAGGATTGATAGAAAATGGATTTAGACATATTGCATGGAGACAACCAATATAGGTTTCTGAGTTCTTTGCAATGGCTCGTGATTTTGTGTATACCAATTTCTCTTGTTTAAAATAAAGTGCATTTAGTAATAGCGGGAGGATTCTTGATCAATATGATAAATATGATATTGTAACATTGGTATTGAAGGATTGGTTATATATAATGATCTGGTTTGAGTCTTTCTTTTAATAAATTTAGTAAATTTTCATTTAAATCACTTATATCTCAATAATTGAAGTCTTTCTTTGTTGTAAATTTAAATGATTGACTTGATGAAATCACAGATGTTATGAACACTTCATCAAGTGATAAAGATGATGGTGATATATCAATTAACAATTAGGTTATTAGCTAGTCACTTTGAGTACTTTATTTTAATTTTCATGCAACAATTTAATGGATGTGTAATAATTAATTTTACATGTTAGTGTTGTTGTTGCCTTCATGTGGTGGAAGGTTGTTGTGAAGTGTGAACTTGTTGGTTCTTCCGATTTTATTTTATGGATTTTATAATTAGCACACTAATGATTGCTTTTATTTTCTAGCCTCTTAACCCAACTAGTGATCTATGTTGTTAACTGTAGTATGAAATTAATTTTCTTATTTAGATTATCTGAAAATTGTATTTCTATTGTATTTGCTATGTTGTTTAATTTGTTTGTATTCTGGACTATTCTTATTTGAGAGAAGAGTTTTCTGGCTATTGTATTTCTTTATAGTTGTTGTGTTGTTTATTTGATTCACAGACTATTCTTGATTAGGATTAATTGGTTTTCCTATTGTATTTCTTATTAGTTCTTTGTGTTGTTTCTATTTGTTGTATCACAGACGCTATTCTTTAGTTATTCTTGGGGAATTATGGTCAATTTTCTTTTTGTTGTATTTCTTTGTTGTATTGTGTTGTATTTGAGTATCTTTTGGTTTTCATAATTTGGTTGTATCTGGTCATGTACTCATTAATTTGGTATTGGGCCATTTTTTATTTATCGATTGGTTATCCCATTTTATTGTTTATTATTGGAAATTGGGTATTCTTGTTTTCTTTATCAGTAGACTTGTCCCATGATATGGTGAATAATGAATATCTTTGGTGATGATAATTATCTTGTATGGGTAATGGGTAATCCTTTCCCATTGACTTTGGCTTTAATTAGGTTTGCGGTGCTAAATCATGGGACTTTCAACAAGCATCTTTCAGCGGGTTTGTAGGCAATGATATGTGATGATTTCACTCCTCTTTTGGTAGTAGCTCTTGTGATATAACCTTCAAAATTTTGGATGTTCATATTTTTATCTCTTTTGGTGTGATTGATGAGCTTGCCTTCTCTTACATATTCTATCTAATAATTTTTCTTTGTTTATGATTTATCCTTACTTTGTTTGTATTACTTTAGCGTGCTAATTTTTATCATTCTACATCTTTGATTTTTTTGTGAGTGAAATTGCTTGGTAATTATATGTTTTGCTTCACTTGGTATCTCTTTGATCTTTCTTTTGATTTTTTTTTTTCTTTGCTCCTCTATGTATATATGTATATATATAATATATATATATATATATATATATATATATATATATATATATATATATATATATATATATATATATATATATATATATATATATATATATATATATATATATATATTATTATTCTTCTTAAGATGGAATTTTTTTACATGTGACTTAAGTCAGTTCACTTTGACTCTTTGAGCTTGCTTGGAGTTGGAGACTTGAAGTTTTGTTTTTTGTTTTTTAGAGTGTATTGAAGAGTTGTGGGTGTAAATGATTATTGTATGGGTTAGTGTTATGAATGTAATTTTAAATAATTTAATTGTTATTTTATTTTAATTATTGTAATATTATTCTTCTTAAGATGCAATTTTTTACAAGTTGTGACTTAATCTTGAAGTTCACTTTGACTCTTTGAGCTTGAGTTGGAGACTTGAAGTTTTGTTTTTTGTTTTAGAGTGGAAGAGTTGTGGGTGTAAATTTGATTATTATGGGCTAGTGTTGTGAATTAATTTTAATTAATTAAATGTTATTATTTTATTATTTATAATATTATTTGTTTATAATATCAAAGTAAAGTAGAGAGATTTAAACTTTTAATTTAGAATTTAGAACATCTCATAAAAATATTATAGATATCATAAAATTAGTAATAATATTTAATGTTAAATTTTCCTCCATTTGGTTAAATAAATTATTTTAGATTTTATCATTATTAAGCTTATATAGTTATTTTGGGTTGAGTTAATTAATTGGTTACATTTTGAACCCATTTAATATTCAGTTTGATGGGTTGAATGATTGGTTATAAATTTGAAAAGCAATAATCATCGTGTTCAGTTACTCAAGTTATTAAAATTCTTGGTTAAAATTTCAACTTCAATTTGAAATTGATTGTCGGTTGAAGATTTTTGCAGTATTAATTCACCACAGATGACACTAAAGTAATCCATTTAAGAAAATTTAGAAGTTGAATATGCATAATTAAGTAGAAAGGTTTTCCTTATCCAAATTTTCACATACATGAAAGTAAGAAAGGCATGAGTATAGTTAACGAGGTGTAAGGTACAAAGTCTAGAGTACATAAAGTCTCAACCTGGGTTGTCGAAACTAATATATCACTTTTTAAGTACAAACTATATATAAAATGAAATAGAAAAGGAAAATGCAAAAGTTGTTTAATGGATTTTGTTTTGTTTATGCAATTTATATATGCAAGTGTAGGTAACCCTTCTTAGATGGTAGCATAGGGATGAATAGGATATGAAATTAGGTGAGCATTAGGTTCTTTTCAAATGAACCATATACTTCAGCAAATTCCTATTCAAAGTTATACCAACATAAGAAAGAAAGGAAACCTATACAAAGCATACCTTTATAATCTTCCACATGCAATCTTATAATTAAAGTATAAGTAGCATACTTTTATATTTGATATTTTATTTATAAGTTTTGAAAATAATTTGGATTTAGTAGTGATAATAGTCACTCATATTTCTACTTTAGCCAACACATGCAAGTTTGACATAAAGTAAACAATTTCATTTTAAAATTTAAGAAATGAAATTATGAATGTATGAAATCACATGTAATGCAACTTAACATATTGGGGAAAGACCCAAAGCAATGAAAGCATATAAACAAACTCACTTAAATCCTAAAGACATTCTTATAGAATAAGAAAATTTAGAATAAATCAAAGTGAATTTCAAAGTGATTTTTGTTTAGTTTGAAGTTTGATTTAATTTTGAAAAGGGGAGATGAGTTTGCTATTCTAACCCATTCACATGTGTTTGATATTTTTTGTTCAATTTTTAGATAATTAGATCCATTTTATGAGTTGATTAGGTTAAGGTATGCATTAAGTGACTTAATTAACCCTTACACCACACCTTAGAAGAATTAACTAAATAATTATGAGCCAATGAGATGAAATAAAACCCATAAGGAATTTAAATTTTCAATGCACCTAATAATGAAAAGGCCTAATGCAATTTGGCTCACAATTAAAAGTTAATTAAGCTAAGGGGTTTAGCTTAAGTAATTTCAAAATTCCCTTTCACACATGTGAATTGGATTTTGATTTTCTTAATTGAACTTAGGCTATTAAACACCTAAGCATCTACCCAAGATAGATTAATTAAGTTCTATAACTTTTTAGAATTTTTGAAAATTGATTAAGGGGATAATTAATGAATTAACCCTTATTTAAGAGGAGATTAAGGAGAGAAGAGGGGTTTAGAATACTTGGGAAATGCCCCAAATTTATTCCATAAACCTCCTACTTACTGGATCTGACCTTAATCAATCCTAATCATAGGGTAAATCTACTAATCATACCCTAATTATGCTTAATTACATGATAAAGGTAATTAGGGAATGAGATATAGTCCAATTGAGCCCTCAATAAATCTCAAGAAAATTAGGAGGCAAGGTCATCCCCTAAAATGAACCCAAAAAGAGATTAATTGATGACCTAATTAAAGATAATTAGCTAATTAAGATTCCCAAAGAAACCCAAATTCAGAGAAAAGAGTAATTCAAAATCCATTGAAATCATTTTAAAATATTCTAGATGAAATTATCTTTCCATAGCATTTTTTTTTTTTTTTCTAATTTTTCTAGAGGGAATTATGAATTTTAGAAGTTCTCTAAATTAATTAGGAATTAATTAAACTAATCTCTGCTTAATCCTTAGCTCCGCGTGGTGGCGGTGGGGTCGGCGTAGGGAACAACAGTTGTCACCTCAAAGTGATGGTGCCGCGCATTTATCGTCGATCAAAGATCGGACGGTGAGATCCATTGATTTTAAAAGGAAAATCAGATTACTAAACGTGCTAAATAATCTTAGCCGTCCATCCAAAATGTGCAGATGGATGGCTGAGATGAGCCAAGTTCTTCTCCTTGATCAACAGAGATCATCCATGATCAAGGAGAAGATCCAAGCTCGATCTAGCATAGAATCACATAAAATTTAGCACACCATCTAGAGAGATAGAACGTCAAATTCAACGGTCAAAATTGATGAGGTGAAGATTTCCTTCACAAAGCTCCACACCACATTGAGTTTAGTGATCAAAAAATTTCATACCTCAGGGTGATCCGAGCTCGAGATCGATGGGTAGCTTAGTGGTGGAGACGAAGCCCTGTTGAAATTTCTAAGCCTTGAGATTGAGTGGATCACTGGGTAGACCAACACCACTTCACTTGGGCTTCGACTTTGATTGAATTGTGCTCTTCCTTACCTCTAGAATTTTAGAGAAAGCTTAAGCCAATTCGACTTGACCCTCTAATGGAGTGTATAAGAGTAATTGGAAGGAGATCAAGTGTGGAGAAAGCTAGCTATTGGATTGAGCTCCCCTATTTTGCACTGTGAAAAACTAAGAGATAGGGAATTTAAATCCTCTCTAAGAAGCTTGGGAATGCTCTGAGATGGTTGCTCTAGGCTCCTAGGCTTCAATCGATAGAGAGTGCATTGAAATTTTATTGAATTAGCGGAAGTATATCTCCCCTTATGGCAATCAAACGGCTGAACCATGAGTTGTCATTTTGATCCAATTGATGAGATTGGAGAGGTTATTTAGGTTGTTAGCTCTTTACACATGATCGGTTGGAGGTCTTGAGTGGATTGCCAACCTGGATATCATTGATGGGCTTATGAGGGAGTTTAAAAACTCAATTTTGAGCTAGGTGGTTGGGTTTGGTCTAGGGACCAAATTGGCTAACCCAAACCCATTTGATTGGGTGCACCACTCATCACTAATTCCCCTTGAGCTTTTAGGAAAGCCTCAAGTGATTTTGAAGAGGGTATGACCAAACTACCCATGAACTAGGCCAAACTTTGTTCTATGGCCTAGGGGTAGAATGGTCATTTTGCTATTTTTCCACTTTATACATGTTGGGTATGTGGATAAACTAGGTTTGGCCAAGTTTCATTGGATTTGGAATCCATTTTATGGGGTTTGGCTCATGTTGACCCATTTAGGTCAAAATAAGTCAACTTGGATCAAGTTGACCAATTGGTTAAATTGGGTCAAACCAAGGGTTGGGTCAAGTTCATATGACCATTTGAAATATTTTGGTAGCTTTGGTTTGGTTCAATTTGGTATATATTTGTTTTTGGCTCATATGACTTCCTTTAAGTCAAATGGGTCAAGTTGAACTATTTGACCCATTTGACCTATATGGGTTAGATCAAGGGTAGGATAATGTTTGGTTAGTCATATGGATTGGATTGGTATCTTTATTTCCAATCAATTTGGGTTAAGTTAAATTTTGGCTCAACATGACCCCTTTAAGTCATGTTAGGTCTAAGGTCAATTAGGCTAGGTTGGGTCTAGTTGGCCAATTGAGGCTTTAGTCAAGTTCAACAAGTGATTTGGAGTGAACTTGACCCATTGGTTTGGATCAATTTGACTTAGATCAAGTTGTGACACATTTTGGCCCTTTAGATCAAAATGGGTCAACTTCGGTCAAGTGGGCCAAATGGGCTAGGTTAGGCTCAAAGGTTGACTTGGTCAAGTTCAAACATAGGTCATGAGTGAACTTAGATCAATGTTTTCAATTAATTTGGCCAATGGTGGAATTTGGCTATGTTAGATTTCATTTTGGGTTAAGTGTTGACTTGGTCAACCCATAGGTTTGACTTGGTTTGACCCAATTTGATTGATTCATCATCCCATGATGATGGTTGATCATGATGAGAGGGAAATATGATTTTGGTTCAATCCAATTTGGTTAGAATCAGAGTTGGCTCATAAGGGTACTTTAGGTCACTTTGGGTCAAGTGAGCCTAAGTGGGTCAAATGGCTTGGTCAAAGCTTGATTTAAGTTTTGATCTTGTTATGGACTTATGATTGAAATATAAATCCATTTACAAGTGGTTTGAAGTCAAATGGGTTTTGATCCATTTGAAAATTTCATATTCAAAGGAAGAATATGAAAGGGGTTTTGGGTTTGATTTTTTATTTAGGTTTTGATTGAGTGATTGAAGTTTGGATTTATATATGAGCTCATGATTGTAGGGTTGATTGAACCATGAGAGAAAATCAAGAGTTTGGCTTGATTTGAAATTGATTTGACTAAGTTTAAGATTTTGACTTGAAAGGCTTAGATTAGATTTTGAATGGATTTGAGTTTG
The DNA here is from genome assembly GCA_021442155.1 of Cymbidium sinense. Classification (NCBI taxonomy): domain Eukaryota; kingdom Viridiplantae; phylum Streptophyta; class Magnoliopsida; order Asparagales; family Orchidaceae; genus Cymbidium; species Cymbidium sinense. The sequence continues at coordinate 30,304,822 of CM038220.1, read as the reverse complement.
ATTTTTGGAATTGGATTTGATTGTTTGAATTTATATTTCATTTATATATGTGAATATAAATGAAAATATAAATGGATCATGAAAAAATTTTAAGGATTTGAAGTGGTTTAATCATGATTTAGGTTAAATCCATTAAAGGGAATTTAAAGGATTTAAACAAATTTTTAAATTGAATTTTAATTTTTGAGTTGGATTTGATTGATTTATATTTATATTTCATTTATATATGAGAATATAAATGAGGATATAAATAAATTTTGAGAAAATCCCATGAGTTTGAATAGGTTTGATCAAGGTTTAGAATTGATCCATTAAAGGGAATTTAAAGGATTTAAGGAAATTTCAAGTATTTTAAATTTGGAATTTAATTTTTGCCTTTGATTTGATTGATTTTTATTTATATTTCATTTATATATGTGAATATAAATGAGAATATAAATAAGTTTTGACAAAATCCCATGAATTTGAATAGGTTTGATCAAGGTTTAGGATTGATTTTGGCCAAGTCCTTTAATGGAAAATTAAAGGGACTTAAGAAAATTTTTATGAATTGACTTTGAATTTTGAGTTTAATTGGATTGATTTGAATTTATATTTCATTTATATATGTGAATATAAATGAAAATATAAATGAGGTATGGGAAAATCTCAAAGGTTTGAATAGTTTTGAATCATAATTTTGGTTAAGTCCTTAAGGAAAAATTAAGGACTTAGGCAAAATTTGGACTTAGGAATTTTTGATGGATTTTTTATCATGGGTTTTAATCATAGATTTCAATCATGGATTTCAATCATATGGAGTTGATTTGAGTCATGAGAAAATCAAATGGAATTGATTTAGAGTTTGACTTGAAAGAAGGAAAGTGAGGAATTGTTTAAGCTAAGGGTATGAAGTTTTCCTAACACTCAGGCATGACCTATTCTTATGCCTAACTCTTCTAAGTCTTAGGGCTAGGTAAAGTGTCCACCTAATCACTAGATGTGTCTTAAGACTAAAGAACTCTTAAAGTCTAAGAGAATGTCCTATGTCTAAGATGGAGGGTTTGAGAGCTCATTCTAAAAATGAGGTCAACACTCACACCTACTCGCCCTCAATTGCACAAACCAATGAAGAGCGGCCTCTCTAACCATGCCGTCGTCAAACTCTAGCCAAACCGATCAGAGGCACATTAACCTCCATTCCTCTTGGGTCCATTCATCTCTCTTCTAGCCGAAACCTCCTCTTCCTCATTCCTCCTACATGTCTCTCTCCAGTACCCATCCAAGGCTATACATCGAGGCAAGAGATTCCCTCTCCTAGTTTTCCTTTCTAGCCAAGCACTCTAGTAGCCGTCCTTTCTCTCCCATCATCTCCTACCTCGATGATCTTCTGTCTCGCTTTATTGCAACCCAACAGTCTGGCTCCTCCCTCATACCCAGACACTCGTCTTCCCTTTCTATGACCTAAAGTATAGCCAAGAGGAAACCCTGCCATTAGATAGGTTCCTCTCGACAACCCCTCTTTTTTGTAGCTGAGAGGCAACTCCGTCATTAGACGGGTTCCCCTCAACACTATCTCCTGCAGTTATTCTGTATACTCTCTTTGATTGAATTCCAATTCCCTTTGCCACAGCCAAGAGGGACCTTCGTCATCAGGCGGGTTTCTCTCAATTTTTAGCATTTCCCCCACCTGTTCAACCCAAATAATCAACCCAATAATCTCTCATATTCAATTCTTTCTAGTTGAATTCATGTAAAATTATTATTGTTGCTATTAGTGGATGTGTAGAAATGCTTGAATGTGTATATATTATATTGTATTTTTTTTTGTAGATTTGAAGGCCTCATCACGCTCATCAGGGCGTGACGATATGAAAATTGATCGAGGTGTTTCAAAATACCAACCATCACACTCATCATAGCATGACGGGCAAGCCAAAACTATTAGATGTAGCTCCCCCTATGTCGAAATACTGCCGAAATTTTGGACTTAAAAAAAGGGGGAAGGATCAAGATTTATTTAAAAAGAAATCAAGCATATCAAAAATATAAAAATCTATAACAAAATTTAATTCTAATAGATTGTAAAGTTTCATAAAACAAAAATAAACATGAATTTCAAAAAAAAAAAAAGGAGGAGATTTGAATGTGTAGAAAGTGCATATATATATTTGCTTGTATGTAGATGATTGAAGGACTCGTTATGCTCATCAGGGCATAATGAGATTGAAATTGACCGAGGTGCTTCAAAACACCAATCGTCATGCTCATCAAAGTGTGATGGATAAGCCAAAATAGTTGATGTAGCCCTCCTACGTGAGGATGACATCGGAATACTGTCAAAATGCTGCCCAAATTTTATCCAAAATTCATACTTGTAAAGAAAATTCAAGCTAAACAAATAGTGTTGTCTAAGCTCGTTAAAATAAATTGATATCAAATTGAATTTTGAATTATAAATAAGAATGAATTTGAAGATTATATTTCAAATAAAAAAAGATGGACTGAACTCAAACAGATTTATGAATTTGAAATGAATTGAATATTTTGGTGGTAAATATAAAATTGACACTTCAATATCTCAGTTTAATTTATTTAGAAGATGATCTGACTGAATATCCAATTAGGGCACAAAGATCTTCTTAGAATTAGAATATAGTTTTCAAATCATAATTCACTCCAAATGAATTGGAGAAAATCAAGGAATTCATGAGAGATTTTCAATGAGAATGAATGATTGCTAATAAGCATAATCAATGAATTCTTGGAAAATATTTGAAGCATATTATTTGTCTTATTAAATACTCGAATTGGATAAAGAAAAAATTGAATAAAGTTTGTGATGAGTTTGAGAATTGTCAGTAGATATAAATGAGAGTCTATTGAACATTCAAAGACTAATCAACTCTAAATTAAAGAAAGCAATTAAATTCTATTCTAAGGGATCTAATAAGTTATTTGACCAATTTAAAATGTCTTCCTCACCACCGAATCTGTAATTCTTCATAATAACAGACAGAAGGAGATACTAAATTAAATACTATACTAATTATGGAGCTTCCTTCAATCCAAAATAAATGAAATTTTATTTTAATTATGATTTTCAAAATTAATGATTTCATTAATTAGATGAAATTATCTAAGTTATAAATACCATATGCTGGATAGATTTAAAGTATAAATTTTAATGTCTGCCTGAGCTAAGTTGAGATTAAATAAATATGAAATCATCTCATAATTTAGAAATAAAATTATGTAAATTACTAAATACACATGGGCACGACACTTATATCAATCTTTAAGCGGTGTGAATCTTTGCGGGTTTTAAAAAGAAAGAATGATGAAATCAATTCAATCATTTATGGCTTTATGCATGCAAGCTAATGAATGTATCCATATGCTAATTTAAGAAGCGAGAGATTTATATATGATCATAGTAGGCGCTAATCTTACATGTTTGAAATAGAGTTGGAGTCTACTAAATATTCAACTTCTAATGAATTTAAATTACATTATATCATAAGACCCAATCCTATATTAATAATGGGTTGACAAGGTGCATTATGATATCAATTTCTTAAAGAATTTAAATTACACATAAGTCCGAGCACAATCTTCTACTAGCAAATAAATATAGTTGAGATGATAAACGTTGATTGAAAATCTCACCATAGGGGATATTCATTAAAAGATACTTGAGATCTAAACTAATTCAACATAAAACTAAATTTCAACTAAGTAAATATCTGAACTAAATGAAATTTATTATTTAAACACTTAAAGTAAACAATTCATCCACTTATCCACCATCGTTTGTTTGGGGATTAAGAAAACTCTAGCTCACAAAATGTCAAGTGCTTATATTCAAACTCAAATAATCTCATAGTAAGGGGCGTGGCCCATGTCCTTTGTCCACATGGTTTTGGAGCTTCAGAACTTATGATGCGGTTTTGAGAGTCCTTCGATCGGGTGGTTTCCAAATGACATCATTATATATTACGGTCGCTATATGTATGTTCCCGATGGCTCATTTGAGTTATGAATCAAAGGGTATATTTGGTAGGAACAAAGCTTTTTTGTCAGCTAAGGACTAAGGTAGACTTAATATTGTCTCCTTGGACAAACACCACCCCAGTCTAAGGATTACTTGGTAACCCGTGTTAGTTCTTGGGGGATCCTTGTCGGTTGATTACCTCATCTGATTAAGTAGATGAGGGACCATGACAACCCGGGATGACAGAACTATGTGATCTAGATTGGGCACGTCATCATTCCACCAACCATATGCTTTAAATTAAATATTGGTGAATTTCATAAATTTTAAACTCCACGCCTACTATCACGCTTTACGCGAGCTTTAATCGAAAGTTCTCTCTTAACATTAGGAGGGGTAATTAAGTAGCCAGATGAAACCCAGATCTAAAGTTCTCACAAAATGAGGGCGAAATCTCTGGGTAGTGTCTTATCTATTGTTTCATGCCTTTTCAAAATTTGTGACTCAAACTTTCTTCATCGAGGGAGAATGAATTTTTGACTCACATCTCTCTCATATCTCTCTAAACCAAGAGAGATAAAAATAATTTTATTATTACTTTATTATTTTGTCTTATTCTTCCTCTCCCTCTCTTTGAGTTACAGATAACCAAAAGAAAAATATAGAAAACAAAAAGAGAAAAAAATATATATATTGCATATTATTCATAGCCGATTTCGCCACTTGTTCTCTCAAAAATATAATTCATTGTGATAAATTACAAATGGTATAAAATTTAAGTATTTGTACACGTCTCTCTTGACGTGGCGGAAAAATATGCCTTTTTCTGCAGGTTGTAGATTCTATATGCTCCTTTCTTGGTGTTGTAGGACAGCGCTCCAGGCCGTGGTGCTTGGATAACCCATACACGCCTTTCTTGGCATGGTGGGCAGCTTAGTGTTCTTGTATGACTCCCCACCTAGGGAGGTGACGTTGGAATGCTGCCGAAGTAATGATATACACTTAAAGGACTTAAAAAATATTAACTCAAAGACCAAATTTAATCAATAGTGAAATTAATAGTTACAAAATGAAGTAAAAGAAATACAAGAGATGAAGAGACTTACACAAGACTTGAAAAGAGGAACACAAACAAATGATCTCCCAAGCCTCCAAAATTCACTCTAAACTTGTGTGAACATGTAAAGAAAAGGGAAAATGAATGGTGGAATTGAAATCATCTCACCCCTCTTATTTATGGAAGATAAGAAATCAATAAAATCAAATGGTTGTATGCAAATGTATAAAATCATCTCACCCCTCTTAACAATTAGAGCATTAGTGTTTGCCTAATCACACTTATTTTAACTATTATTTATTTATTTATCTATTTTTGTCATTCTTTGTTTTAGAAAAGTACCACTTAGACTTAAGAAAAAAATTTATATGATGGTAGTAAGACCTGTAATGATTTATAAGGCATAATGTTGGCCAATAAAAGAGAACAATAAAATTAGGTTAAGAGTTGCAAAGATGAGGATGCTTAGGTGGATGAATGGATTTACACTTAGAGTAAATACAAACTAAATATATACAGTGAAAAGGTTGGAGGAGCTCCAATGGTAGATAAAATTTGAGAGAGTCACCTTAGATGGTTTGGTCACATAAATGTTGGCCTTCTAATGACAGTTAGGGAGTAGATAAGTTAGATTCAACCTATATTAAGAAAGGTAAAGGTAGATCTAAAAACACTTAGTTAGGTAGTATAAAAATGATCTAATTTTATTAAAATTAAATTAGAATTTGATACTAAAAGGACATACTAAAAAAGAAAGATTCATGTAGCCGACCAACCCCACACAGTGGGATAATCGCTAGTTGTTGTTATATCTTTGTGTTTAATTTCTCTACTTTTTGCTTAATGAGTAAAACCCACAAAGCATTTTTCTCCTAGTAATGGTTTGGGAACTTTGAAATTTCCCTCTTTCATCATAAATTTAACCAACCAGAAAATGGAATATGAATGCATGCTTGTGAACAAGTTTGTTGATTGACGATGCCTACATTAATCTCTTGCTCTAGGATGATTACTATCCACGGTGCTGTGGAGAAATCAAGTTTGTAGGAAGTTCGAAGGCACATCTTTGCTATCAAGGTCTTAGAAGTTATAAAGCAAATGCTCAAAATGAGAAATTCTTGTGAAGGAAAGGTGAATATATGCATGACAAAACAAGGTAAATCTTGATATATATATATATATATATATATATATATATATATGTATATATATATATATAATGTATATATATATATATATATATAATATATATATATATGTATATATATATGTATATATATATATATATATATATATATATATATATATATATATATATATGTATATATATGTATATATATATATATATATATATATATATATATATATATATATATATATATATATATATATATACATACATATATATATATATATTACCTGAAACAAAACTTGACTAGATGGAGCATTGCTATTATGATTGTTGTTGTCGACGATAATGCAATTCGCATCTACAGATCTTTCATGACCTTGCAGGCATTCACAAGATTTATGATCGTGATAATCTTTGGGTAATTTTCGTTCTAGAAGAATCCTATACTATCTTCCAAAATACTCTCCTAACATATGCTGTTAGTTGTAGTTGCTCGCTACTGAAATTGTGCAGGGAATATGATATCCTAAGTTGCAATTGGGATCATATAGTATTGAAACAACTGTAATCATGAAGAATTGCTTCTGGTGATTTCTTAAAGTCCCTTATAATTACAGGTGGGAACTGGGTGGATTGGGCTTGATTCAGGTCAAATAAATTTGGTTGGAGAGATTTAAAATTTTGGGCAAGGGGTTGAACCAAAACTCAGGCTTCTTCTTAGGCCAAGTCAAGTTTGATTGATTAAAACATTGATAAAATATTCAAATCAGGTTGGGCCAAATGACTCCATCCTTTTGCCCAAATCTATCTCAGGAATATAATCTGAACTGCTTCTCTTTGTTTATATTACCTATTTAGAGATCTCAATTAGATACATGCGTTCAATCATAATGCATAGTGGCCTTTTGTGAGAATGTAAATTTTAAAGCTTCCCAAACCTAGTATAATTACATATTCACATATAGCTGAAGACAATGTGAAGAAAATCTTACATCACACTACCAAATGTGATAGTTCTTCGGCCAATAAAACATCACTACATTACATAATAGAAATACAACCTACCATTTAATAGGGTACTAAAAACAACTTATTCATAACAGTCAACATGTAGCTATTGCCACTGTACAATAAAACATAGCATAGCCATCATTCCTTAATCTCTTATGTTCTTAAATCCATTCACCTTAGTATTTCTCAGACACTGTAACATTCCACTTGAACCATCAAAATCACTTAGTAGCTGTAGTTCTTTACATACATCGCCTTCTTTGACTCGGCTGACTCGCCCTCACCAGTGTACTTTCCAAGTTGTGCAAGTGAGTTGGCTTGAGCTCGAATGAGCAACGTATCCTGTGCTGCTTTGACGTTCTCTGGTCTCCCTGCCCAAGTTTTCAAGCAAGTGTTTTGTAGTGCTCTGGCGTAGGAGAATGAGACATGCCATGGATTTTTACTCTGGTTCATTGCATTTAGGTTCTGAGTTGCTTCTACTTCAGATTGTCCGCCAGAAAGGAACTGTTCCATTAAGCACAGAAAATAGGTTGCAATGATTGATTCAACATATTATTAACCCAAAACAAGCTTTGAGACAATATGCATTTTATAATATATTAGGATGAGATTTTTAGGTGAGCCTAGTTTACATTTTTTTGGTGGGCCGTAGGTGTTGTATTACTAATTACACAAAGTAATACTAATTACAATAGGTGTCATTTTTTATTTTGCTCAAATGTGATTAAGGACACTAGAAATTCATGGGAGTTATAATCATGCCCCCTTGATCCTAATTGAATCAACAGTTTGGATATCAGAATCACTGGAGATTTAAATAAAGCTTGACATACTATTTGTGAAACTTATTTTTAATTAAAATTTTAAGCCTATTAGTATTTCTACATTATTATAAGGTTAAAGCCAATACTCTCTTTTCCCAAAAGCTCACCATGATTCCAGGAACAGCTGGTGGAATTCTTCTATGAAGAAGCTTAAGTGTGTAATCCGCCACTTGCTCAGGAGTGGCCTTGTCCTTGCGCTCAGCGCCTGGTGTTACCATGCTCGGTTTCAATAGGATTCCTTCGAACAACACATTATTTTCAGCCAAGTAGAAGAAGACATCAGCCCATACTTTCAGTGCAACTTCGAAGGTCTTATCAATGCCATGATCTCCATCCAAAAGAATCTCAGGTTCCACAATGGGAACAAGGCCATTGTCCTGTATTACTAATATTAGGAAAGATGCCTTGTTAGCAAAAAATCAGCAAGTAATGAAGCTTACTTGAGCAATGGAAGCATAGCGAGCAAGCCCCCAAGCTGCTTCCTTCACTGCAAGTGCTGATGGGCCATTAGGGATGCTAACCACTGTGCGCCTGTAGAATAGTACATTAAAAATGGTTTTAAGTATTTGTAGAGATTTGGGCTAAGTTGAAGGTCGATGTTGAGTAGATTTAACCATTTGGCGAATCGAGCTCCTTGCTGATAGTATGCGGCACACCGTGAAGCCAGACCATCAAGTCCTTGGCACCAAGACTCATCGTTGGATCCAACCAGTGGAACAAGACCCTGATCATTAACATAAAGCAGAGCTTAGCTCAGAAGTTTCATTCTTGAAGTTATTAGTCTTGATTTCTTGCCATAGCATAATCTTTATTTGGAAAAACCAAGAAATACATTTCAGTGAATACAGCTTAACCAGATTTTTTTTTTTTTTTTTTTTGCAATATATTACTATATTATCCAGTTTTTTTGTTGATTGTTTCGCATTATTACTCTAACTTGGAGATCAAAACATAGGGTGATTATACTAACTTCTTTATCACTGAAATCTGAAATGAATGTTATGCTGTTTGAAAGCCAATGCTTTGTGAAGAGGAGTATACTTCAACAAAAATATTAGTAGTGTTACTCATTGAGATTACCAAGGAGAGAAAAAAAGATTAGAGAGAAAACTAATGGCACAGAATGATTGGATGTTTCTATCAAACTCTCTCTTCTATTTATCGTATCACTTTGGCAATACATAAATATACATAGTGAGCAGCACCAATCAATTCCTTAAAGAAAAAGTGTTGAAAAATCAAAGGCTGCATTCATTTGGGCAATGGTGACAACATGCATTAGTTGAGACTGCTCAGGTTCAACCTAGGATTTACTTCAACATATAGTATCATGGCAAAAAAGCAATAAATAAGAACATGTGAAGGAAAGCTGGTTGCTTACCTTATCAACCTTGATGCCAGGCACAATGTTCTGAGAAACGAGAACATCGACCATCTTCTTCCCATCCGTCGTCGTCTGATACAGAGTCTCTTCGAAGAGAATTGCGCCGGAAATATATTGCCCCAGACCTGGAGCTGAGACCAGAAGGGTCCTGTAAGCCTGCCTGTTGGCTTCAGTGTTCTCCAGCCCGATTGAAGCTAGACGCTTTCCACAGGTAGCATTAGACTCATCCATGGCTAGGATTCCCCTTCCAGGTGAAGCTACTGTTTTCTGTAATAACCAAAATCCATTAACATGATCTGTATTTAATTTTGACAGTTAACTTTGAAATGCTTTGAATATGGCATACAAATTGCTGTTCATGTTATATGCTTGTTGCTCAGCAGCACCACCCTAGAGATCATTGTATATCCTATATTCTGTATGTTAGGAATGAATCGAAGGGGATTAACATTGGGCTAGATATACCAGTGATCTTTTTTTTCTATAAGAAATTATGTGGTATATATGTAAATCTTCTTGATTTCTAATTACATCCAAGAAGAAGATGAAGAAGAATTTAATAAAGTCAATAATTTTGAAGCCATAATCCTAATGTACTAATCATTGTGTCTGATCTTGAAACTAAACATAACTGAAGAGCTCAAAATAAACAAATAAAAATCATAAGCCTAAACCCTCTTCCTGCAAACATGAAGAAACTAATGGAAAGTTAATTAATATCCCTTCATGATAGTGCAGCTAGCTCCTACATCTTCAAAATAAGTATAAAACATAACCTGATGTCTTTCTCCTTTCTCTCCGCTCTTTCCTTTTTCATTATTTAGAAGACAAAGTGCAGGATGTGAAACAAAATCTTGATGGCTTGTTAGTTTATTATGAATCTGAAAATAGTAATTCAAACTTTTCATTTTTTTTTCTAAATTAAACGACAGTTATGCTGATGGAATTTTCATCTTTGCTCAATTACTGACGAATATATAAAGAAAATAAGTACAGTCAGCTTACAGCAGTCTTAACAAGTTCATCAGCATATGAGCCTGCACGGACAGTGAGGCACACAGCCGCAGGCTGACGACCAGCATCCGCCGAGTGGCAGCAGCCCATTCTGACCTCTTCGGCAGAAATGAAGACTTGAGAATGGTAGCAGATGCCATTGATGATACTGAAGAAGAAAAGCAAGAGACAATGTTAGCTATAGTAATAGCTATTTCTTTCTCAGAGCTCTTGTTTCTCTCTCTTGCCCTCAAATTTTCTGCAGCTAAGTTTAAGTAATATAAGGTGGAGGGAAATTGAAAGCAGGATACGAATTGTGAGGTGGAGATTGGGTTCAGGATTTAATGGTGGAGATGTTTTTGATAAGCTTGGCAAAGAGGCTGCCTCTAGTTCTCGATCCATTTTCTTGTTCTTTTGTTGGGAAGAATTTGGTCTATTGCTTTGTCCCCTTCTTGGATTTTATGATTGATTATTCATGGCTATTGTTAATAGGTGAACAGTTGTGTTTGATTTGTGGTTTGAGACTTAGATTAGTGCCTGAGAGAAGAAACTGCAAGAAGACTGGTTATTAAGCGGTGTAGTTAACTGGCAAGATTTTATCAAGATATTGATTTGGCCCTTACTGAGTTTTTTATTTATTTATTTATTTTTTATTTTTTAGTGGCCATTGAATTTTTATTCTTCTTTGTTAATGTGCAATCGAAAAATGAAGAACTCTTTTGGACGATATGTATAGAATTCGGATTTAAAACATGATTGAGGTTTTAATTGTGCTGTAAATGTAGGTGTTATTGAAATATTAGTTTGAAGATCAAAGACCTCCTCTTTGGTCTTAGTACTTGAATGATCTCTGTCCTTTATTTATACATCTATTGCTTCGTATAATTCCAAACTCAAAATTGTATATTTAAATTAATAACATGAAGTTTCTAAGAATTAAAGTCATTAATTTTCATAAAAATTGAATCATTTATTAAGTATGTGAAAAATATAAAACCATTTATTATTATATTATATTGGATAGTTCCTCATGTAGATGTGAACTTTCAAATGTTTCTTTTGTTTTTCTCTCAAACTTTCTTGTGCCAAACATTTTCAACAATCTAGTGAACCTCTTTTGAATAGGGTTTGTGTTCAGTTAAGTTATTCAGATTTAATAAGCATAAACAAATATTTTGATTTATAAACAAATACTTCCGTTCAGTTACGTATTGCTGTTCCACTTTCGTTTTAACTCGAAATAAATAAATAGACTTGTGGGCTCCGAAAATTTATCACCGACCTCTCAATTAAGAAAGTATGATTTATGTCAGTTAAATTTTCAGAAGGCAGATGGAATAGTAGATAAGATACTACTCAAAGATTTTGCCCTCATTTTGTGAGGACTTTAAATCTGGTTCCGGTTTTCTATAGGCGCAAGCACCTATAGTTAATTACCCCTTACAATGTTGAGAGAGAACTTTCGATTAAGGCTAATCATTAGATCGTTAAATGCGTAGTGTATAGTAGTAGCATATGGAGTTTAAAATTTGGGGTTTAGAATTTATGAAATTCACTATTATTTAACTTAAAGCATATGATTGGTGAAATGATGACGTGCCCGATCAAGATCTCATGGTTCCGTCATCCCAGGCTGTTGTGGTCCCTAGTCTAATTAGTCAGAGGAGGTAGTCAGCCCTACCTGACCGAAGGATTCCTGTCAGCAATCATGGGTTACACCGTCCAAGTAATCCTTATAAACTTAGGGTAGTGTTTGTCCAAGAAAATAATCTTAAGTCTATCTTAGCTGACAAAAGGGCTTTGTTCCTATCAAATGTACCTGATGATTCATAACTCAAAGGGTTAAGCCATTAAGGAACATACGGGCTACAGTCATGACCATAATATAATGGTGTCATTTGTTGGCAATCACCCGATAAGAGGATCTTGGTCGTAACCGCATCATATTTGGAGCATACTGGCCAAATCACATGGAGAGAGGACACAGGCCACGCCCTTACTAGCATAAGATTATCTGAGTTTGAATATAGTGATTTATTTAACTTGACATTAGCTCCTTTTTGAGCTAGAGTTTTTCTTAATTTATCACCTTTAATAAATAATTGCGGAAGATGAGTTGGATTTTAGCTTTAAGTTTTTAGAGATTGAATTTTATTTAAGCATTTAACATTTAATAATATGTTAAATTTGCATTAAGATCTATATTTAATTTGAGTTAATTTGATTTAAAATTGTAATCACATTTTGATGAAGGTATCCCCTCTGATTGAAGTCTTCATTCAATACAACCATCAGGGGTAGATATATTATTTTGGTATTTGATCCTATCATATTAATTTAATAATAGAAGATCAAATCTACTGTCATATGATAGAATTAGTTTTTCATATTTTATTAAATTAAAATTCTTATAATATTATTATTGAATTTTTAGGTTTGTTAACGAGTCTTGAAACCGAATCAACCATGCGGCATCCTCGACACTAAGTTTAAGCATTCGTAGTGTGGGCAATGAGTATTCAAATTAATATTGATTTTTAACTTTAGAGGATTTGAATAATGTTACTTATTTTGATTAAGTTTTATTGCAAGTTTAAAATTTTAAAAAAAATTGATAGCATTTCATGACTTCGATGGCGTCTCCACATGGGGTCTACAAGCGAGGGTTGGGCATCCATGCCAAGAAATACATGTATGGGTGGTGTAAACACCACGGCCAAATGTGTCATCCCACCATGCCAAGAAAGACATGTAGTCTCTGAAGCACCTGGATGTAACACAGATTTTCTCGTCACACCAAGAAAGACGTACAAGTACTTATATGCTTGCAATGTCAAGTTAAAAATTAATTTTATAATTGTGGTCGCATTTATATTAAATTGTCTAGGCCTTTTGTCAATATAAAAGTTTGGCAAAATTTTGGCAGCATCTTGGTGTTGTCCCCATATAGGGGGCTACCTCGGGTATGATGAGCCTTCCCACCATGCCAAAAAAAATATGTATGGGTGGTATAAATATCACTGTTGAATGAGACTTCCCACAATGCCAATAAAGGCATGTATTGGGCTCTGAAATATTTGTGTGAAATAGATTTTCCCGCCACATCAAGAAAGGCATGTACGAGTACTTATATACATGCAATGTCAGATTAAACGGTAATTTTATATTGTGGTCAGACTTTATGTCAAGCTGATTAGGTCTCCTTGTGGTATGAAAATTTATTTTGACATCTAATGTCATCCCGACATGGGAGGCTACCTGGGCATCTTTCGACTTGCTCACCATGCCAAGAAATGCGTGTATGGGTGATATAAATCATGATCTAAATGCTTCATCCCCCCATGCCAAGAAAGGCATGCATGAGGCTTTAAGGTACCTGCATAAAATACAGATTTTCCTGTCATGTCAAGAAAGAAGTGTACAGGTACTTATACACCCACAAGTAAGCACAGCTTTTCTCACCGCGTCAAGAAAGATGCGTGTACTATATTTCAACAGACTTACGGGCACAAGCGTCTGGGCTCATGAGCCCGCCGCAGCCGATAAATGCAGTGTGGATCACCTTGAAGCGAGAGCTACGTCTTGGGTGTATGCACGGGTGATGTGCGTGGGTGCAGCCTTGTCTTTATGGTCTTGCCGCATCGGCGGGAGGAGGATATTGCTATGCTCACTGGGAGTGAGATGGACTGGCACTCTAGCATAGATGGGGGCTTCACTTCCATGCGTGAGGGAGCTCGGGAGCGAGATGACTACGAGAGTTTTGGGGTTGTGGGGAGTAGTGATTAGGGTTAGGTAATAACATGAGTATTTATAGGATTTTATTTTAGTGTTTAATTAATCCTAATTTAGATTTTTATGCCTACAATGTTACATGGGCAATATATATGTCAATTTTAGGTCATTCTGATTTCTGAATGCAACGACGTAGTCCATTTTGCGATCGGGGATCGTTTGGTTCAAGTCGGCGTCGAATCAGGTTAATTTTAGTTCAAAATTATGCATCATCACTTCGATAAAGCTGACATGCAGAATCAAAGCTGGCGTGCGGTCTCATTTGATAGGTTTCAATATTTTGACACTAACAGCGCAATCAATTTGGAGAACGGAGGTCGTTTGGCCATCATCACGGCTTCCTAATCTCGATATGCACTTCGGTGCATCGATGATCCTCCTTGATCGGTCGACCGTCGAATTGTGCAATATGTATATTCTGATTAATTTTGACATTCTGAACATGATGGTGATGTCCATTCATCGATCGAGGTCATTTTGACTTATTTTCTATGACATCGAGTGTATTTCAGCTCTGATTTGCAAAACGTCAAATTCATCCTGTGAGCTGACTTGACCTATGGCGTATGCATGAAGGTCAACAAATGCCCCCAACAAATGTGATTTGCGTATGGAGTGAGTCATATTTTTTGAAAACTGATTGACCATTTAGGCTAGCCATCGATCTTGAATCACTTGAGTTTCGATTTCAATAGCTTTGTTGATGAGCTTTTTCCACCATCTATTCTCTGCTTCAATGGGTTTGCTGAAGATCTCTTTCTTTTGTGTCATTATAGATTTGGGTTTCCTCCAACCCTAGCTTCGTGCTTGATTGAGTTTGATGGAGGAATTGGTTTGCTTATTTTGATATTTGAAATTCTTTTATCCTAACTTTAAGCTCGACGGACTTGACAAAGATCAACCAGATTTGTCGATATTGACTTTCATGAAGGATAAGAGCTTCTTCCACCATCTACTTTCTACTTCAATGGGTTCTTTGAATATCTCTTTCTCTTGTGTTGTAAATTTGAACTTCCTCTGACTCTAGCTTTTGTACTTGATTGGGTTCAATGGAGAAATTGATTTGTTTACTTTGAGATTTAAAATTTCTTCTATCCTAACTATAAGCATGATGGACTTGATGAAGGATTAACCTGATTTGTCCATATTGACTTGTCAGGAAGTGTATGTACGCACTAAATCTTATATTTGTTGCTTTGATGGGCTTGTTGAAGGGTGTATACAGATGACCCAACCTTCCACTCATATTAGGTCAATGTTATGTTATCAGTTTAGCAATGTGTGCTTCCTCGATCCTATGCTTTCTACTTTAGACTTGATGAGAAAATTGACTTTGATTTGTGCTTTGTGCTTGATCAGATCATTTGAAAAGGGATTGGAATATCACCTTGCAGGCAATATATAGATTGATTTGAGGCAGCTCTTGTGGTGAAATTTTTTCATTTCTTCTAAAAAGAAAAAAGGGTATACTTCAATCTTCACTCTATGCGAGATAAAATGAAGATAGAAAAATACCTTCTCTCTTTTTATGCATTTGGATACCACATAGATCTACAAATATTCTTATTAAGGTGATCATGTACAATATTAAGGAGAAGTGTACTATCTTTAAAGATAGAAGTCATTATCCTACAATGGACCTAATCACCTGAATAAGGACTCCTAAGGACAATGGGTCTACATGTGTACTAGAGATTATTCCCCTACTTTATATGAAAAAGTAAAGCAGAGTTTATTTTAAACCAGGTTCATTAAGTTCTTTACAGGGGCAAGCCCCCATAGTTAATTACATCATAAGAAAGGGGATTCCTTAGGAATACTCTCGATTAAGGTAAATGACTGTTGTCTCTAAAAATTTTAATAGGTAGGACTATCAATCGATTAGTTTATTTTGGAATATCAAATGGGATTGATCAAAGAGAGGGACTTATTATCAAAGTTAAATGAAGATAAATAGGAGATGCTTACGATGTTAGGAAACATAGCGAGAATCTCAAACTATCCTATGATTGGATTTTATATTTTTGAAATTGATTTAATTTGTTTGAGTTGATTTTTTCATTAAAAATTTAGGGCTCATGATTCCATGACACAAGATTGTAAAAATGCCTAAGAGGTGAGGATTTACACTTATGACCCACAAAAGGGAGAAGCAATCTCAGAACCTAAATCTAGGGAGCTTTGGCGAGGGTCAAAAGCATAACCTAAATCTAAGGCAAAAATGGGTATTTGGTTTACCTCCACAAGAGAGGACAAACCACTCAACTATTGGACTTACAACCGCCCGAGGGTGGCCGCCAACTAACTCCTCCTACGAATTTAAATTCATGTAGGCAAGTCATATGCTTTATGCAAGATAGCTAGATTTTTATTTATTTAGAAAGAGACTAAGTCCTTAAACTCACTCCCTAAGAGACTAGATCATATAAGGACATGAAAATGACTAATCTAATGCAATTCATATTACATTTTATTTTCATTTTGGACAATCATTTTGACTCAGGCTTATAGGATTCATATGCCTAATGCATGAGAAGTAAGATCATGGGACAAACTCAGCGAGAAGGGAGGAGGTGTGTTTCCACCATGGTTCTCAAAGATCAAGCCAAGTTTTCTGCCAAAGGTGGAAGCCCTCCAATCAAGAGTGAAACAAGATGCTTTTATGCATGATGTTATAAAACAAATACTCATCCAGCTAAGGGGTTGTTAATTCTTTTATCTTGATTTTAACTTAGGCTTTAAATGAGGTTATGAGTTATTTATTTTTAATTTTGAGTTGATTAATTTGGTAAAAGATTTATTTTTACCTAAGAGCCTAATCGTCATCCAGGTCATACATCAAACAAGGAAGAAACTATGAAAATGATGTCATCTTAATGCACGAGCTAAACAAATCATTAATCAATTTATAAAGCTAACGCTAAAGAATAAGAGGCCATTTGTGGTAGGGCACCACGGCACAAATGTGAAAACAAATTGGGTAGCCGAGCTCTACCATTATACAACCAGGATTACAAATGAATTAAGTACAATTAAGCAAAGAATTCATTGTTATTTGGGTTTTCAAGCATCATTTCTTCATTCTTCTTTTCATCTTTCTTCTTCTTTTCTTCTTTCTTCTTCTTTTCTTCTTTCTTCTTTGGTTTCTTATTTTGGATGGTTGGAAGGTGGATGCTCCAAAGACTTCATGGTACATAATGCATGACTTTATAATCAATGCTCATCCTAATCTCCATAATAATCATTCCAAAATCCTAATTGCAAAAATTACATGAAAAGGGAAAGAATGGAAATCTAACTAACACCTGCAAAACAGAGATTAGCTAAAACAAATCATACAAATCCAAGCATGTATATTAGACTTTAACACCTCACACATGGGTTACTAAGTCCACCTAGCCTATAGGATTATGCTTAGGGGTATAAGCACCTGCACAACAAAAGCATTTATATTTTATTTATTACAGCGCCCCTTAAGCATAATCCTCTACAAAAGACAATGGTTAGACTAAGATCGTCCTACCATTCAGTCTACGCACATACACCCTAACATCTAGTCTAAAATATCACATCATAAAATAAAAGCAAACATCAAACCATGCACCACCCTAACCTGAAGCTAGAAGTGGTGACTTAGCCTAATGTGTGTGCTTTTAAGGTTTGTGTGGCATGCTTAGCTATAGCTTTAAGTTAGAGTTTTTTAAGTGTGAAGAGTGTTCAACTTAGAGGAGGATTTCATTAAAGTTGTTTAATTATTTTGGGTTGATTTTATTTTATCTTTTGATTAGGTTCAAGTGAATTCTACAATTAGTTACTAAGTTATAAAGAGATGGAAATGGAAGAAAACCTCTCTTTCCTTCCCTACCTTAAGTAATTTCTAAAGCAGATTCATGTTTCAGATTTATTTTGTGAATATTTTATTATGTGTTTTAATTAATCCTAAGTTTAGATGAACTTTAAACAAATTTATTCAAAAGAAATGCATTTTTAGATTAAGTAAGTTAATTTAATTCACAAAATACACATCACTTCATTTCTTTCCTAACATCTATAACATGCACATGGATGGATCCTAAGCATATCTATACAAATCAAATGGGAATGTTTAGCATACTTTATGATGAATGCTAAGTGAGTTACTTAAGAAAATTTGAATGCTTATGATGCATGATTTTCATTAAGTAGAAAAGGGGTTTCTTATCCAATTTTCACATGCACATATGAATGTATGAAAGGCACAAGTGAGTACGGTGCCATTGTTAGCACCAGGGGTGTAAGGTATAAGACCTACTTAGGGCTACTCAAAGCTTCACAACTCTGGGATTGTCTAGACTAATATATCACTTTCCTTAAATACATGCATATGTATAAAAAAAATGAATGGAAAAGAAAGGATGCAAAAGTTTGTATTTGTACTTTTGGATTTGTTTATTGAATTTATATGTGTAAATGTAAGGATCCTTCTAAGGTTATAACATGGGAGAGGATAAGAGTAGATTTCAGGCAAGTGTTATATTCTTTGAAAAGAATTATACACTTTTGAAATCTTATCCAAGTCCATGTTAAGAGAAAAGAAAGAAAACAAACATAAGACACATTTTTATATTCACATGCAAGTTTTATGAATAAACTATAAGTAGGACACTTTCAATTTTGGTAATTAATTCATATATTTTAAAAATAATTTATATTTAATAGTGATAATAGACATTCATATTTTAAAAAATAATAATAAAAAAGAAAATATTTTCATTTTAATTTTGTTTTGAATGAATATGAAATTATGAATATACACATTTAGCGTTTAGGAAAGAACTAAAGTGATGAAAGTATGTCACATTCTAATTAATTCATAAAGATAATCTTATGAAATAAGAAATCTTAAAGTAAATCAAATTATTTTTAAAGAAGTGTGGAGAAAAATCTCTATAAAGTCATCTTTTAAATATGTGGTGAGAAAAGAAAGATAAAACTATAAAAATTCATCTTTTTAGGATACCACGTAGATTCATAGATGTACTTATTCAGGTGATCGGGTACGTCATCAAGGAAATAGTATACTATCTCGAGAGACAAGAGTCACTACCCTTTAATGGACCTAATCACCTCAATAAGGACCCCTAGGGATGACAGGTCTGCATATATACGAGAGATTCTTCCCTACTTTATATGAAAAAGTAAAGCATGGTTTATTTTAAATCGGGTTCGTTAAGTTCTGTATAAGGGCAAGCCCCCATAGTTAATTACATTCTAAGAAATGAGGATTCCTTAGGAAAACTCTTGATTAAGGTAAATGATCATTGTCTTCAAAGATTTCAATAGAAACATACTATCAATCGATTAGTTCATTTTGAAGATCAAATAGATTGATCAAGAGAGGAGTTATTATCAAAGCCAAAAGAAAATATAAGTAGAGATGCCACGATGCTAGGAAACTTGAGCATCTCAAACTATCTATAGTTGGGCTTTACATTTTTGAGATTGATTTAATTTATTTGAGTTGAATTTTTTATTAAAACTTAGGACTTATGATTCTGTAACACAAGATTAAGAAAATGCCTAGGAGTTGAGGAATTATGCTTATGGCCTGCAAAAGGGAGAAGTAGCCTCAGAATCTAAATCTAGGGAGCTTTGGCGAAGGCCGAAAGCACAACCTAAATCTAAGGTGAAAATGGGTAATTGGTTTACCTCTACAAGAGAGGACAAACCACCCAACTGCTTGAACTTACAACTTCCTGGGGGTGGCCTCCAACGAACTCCTACGATTTTAAATACATGTAGGCAAGTCTTATGCATATGCAAGATAGATAGGCTATTATTTATTTAGAAAGAGATTAAGTCCTTAAACTCACTCTCTAAAGAGACTAGATCATGTGGGGACATGCTTCAAATGAACTAAAACTAATGCAATTCAATTTTTATTTTTGGACAATTATTTTTGACTCAGGCTAATAGGATTCGTATTCCTAATGCATGAGAAATAAAGTTACTGACCAAAATCAGTGAAAAGGGAGGAGGCGTGTTTCCACCATGGCTCTCAAAGGTCAAGCTAAGTTTCTCTGGCAAAAGTGGAAACCCTCCAATCAAGAGTGAAATAAGATACATTTATGCATGATATTGCAAAACAAATACTCATCCAACTAAGGGGATGCTAATTCTTTTATCTTGATTTTTAATGTAAGCTTTAGGTGAGATTATGAGTTCTTTATTTTTAATTTGAGCTGTTAAGTTTAGTAAAAAAATTTATTTTTCTCTAAAGAGCCTAATCCACATACAGGCCATATATAAAGCAAGGAAGAAACTAGGAAAAGAGGTCACTTAATGCAAAATCTAAACAAATCATCAATCAATTTATAAAGCTAATCGCAAAAAGAATAAAAGGCCATTGTGGTCAGGCACCACCACACAAACCTGAAAAGGCAAATGTGGGTAGCCGAGCTCTACCCTTATACAACCCGAATTACAAATGAATTAAATTATAATTAAGCAAGGAATTCATTATTATGGGGGTCTTCAAGCTTCATTCTTCATTCTTCTTTTCTTCTTTCTTCTTCTTTTCCTTCTTCTTTCTTATTTGGTTCCTTCTTTTGGATGGTTGGAAGATAGGTGCTCCAAGGCTTCACATAGTACATAATATATGATCTTATGATGAATGCTCATCTTAGTCCCCATAATAATCATTCCAAAATTCTAATTGCATAATTTACATAAAAAGGAAAAGTGGAAATCTAACTAACACCTGCAAAACAAAGGTTAGCTAAAATAAACCACACAAATTCAAAGCATGTATATTGGACTTATCACACACATGGGTGACTAAGTCCCAATTAATTATGCTTAGGGGTATAAAGCACATGCAAGCAAAAGCATTTATATTTTTATTTATGATAGCGCCCCTTAAGCATAATAGTTTTACGAGCATATACCATAACATCCAGTCTAAAATATAATAAAATAAAATATTAAACCATACAACACCCTAACTTAAAGTTAGAAGTGGTGACTTAGCCTAATGTGTGTGCTTTGAAGGTTTGTGTGATATGCTTAGCTATGTCTTTAGGTTCAAATTTAATAAGTATGAAAATATGTTCAACTTAGAGGAGGGTTTCATTTAAGTTGTTTAATTATTTTGGGTTGATTTTTATTCATGTTTTAATTTAGTTCAAGTGAATCCTACAATTAATTACTAAGTTATAAAGAGAGGGGAAAGAGAACAGAACTTCTCTTTCCTTCCCTAACCTAAGTAATTTCTAAAGTGGATTCACATTTTAGTTTTATTTAATGAATGTTTTGATTAAGTCTCTTAATTAATACTAATTTTAGATGAATTTTAAACAAACCTATTAAAAAAGAAAGGCATTTTAAGATTAAATAAAATGAATTAAATCCACATAACACACATTACTTCACTTCTTTCCTAACATGTATAACATGCATATGAATGAATCCTAAGAATATCTATACACACAAATGAGAATATTTAACATACTTTATGATGCATGCAAAGTAATTCATTTAAGGAAATTTGGAAGTTGAATATGCATGATTTTCTTAAGTAGAAAATTATCAGTGACACATCATTGTTAAGGTATAAGGTACAAGACCTACTTAGGGTTACTTAAAGCCTCATAATCTCGGGCTTGTCCAGAATAATATACCACTTTCCTTAAATACAAATATGTGTACACAATAAATGAAATGGAAAAGAAGAATGCAAAAGTTATATTAATTGATTCATTTTGTTTATGCAATTTATGTGTGCAAGCATAGGAATGAATAGGATATGGAATTAGGCAAGTGTTAGGTTCTTTTCAAATGAATCATACATCTCACTCTATTCAAAACTATACTAACATAAGAGAAAGGAATATACTAAGCACATCCATATATTCTTTCACATGCAAGCTCATAATTAAAATATAAGTAGCACACTTTCAGATTTGATAATTGATTCATGTGTTTTGAAAATAATTTGAATTTAGTAGTGATAATAGCCACTCATATTTCTACTTTAGCCAACATATGCACATTTGACATAAAGTAAACAATTTTATTTTTTTTTAAATCTGAATTTAAAAGATATGAATGCATGAGACCACATGACATATAAATTTAACATGTTTGGGAAAGAATTAAATCCTAAAGACATTCTTATGAAATAAGAAAGTTTAAAATAAATCAAAGTTAATTCGATGTGATTTTAGTTTTGTTTTAAGTTTGATTTAATTTTGAAAAGGTGAGTTGAGTTTGCTGTTCCTAACCCATTCCCACATGTGTTTGATATTTTTTGTTTAATTTTTAGATGATTAGATTCATTTTATGTATTAATTAGGTTAAGGTATCAATTAAGCAAATTAATTAACCCTTACCTACACCACCTTAACATAGTTAATAAAATAATCATGAGCCAATGAGATGACATAAAAACTCACAAGGAATTTAAACTTGCAATGTACCTAGGAAGAAAAGGGCCTAATGCAATTTGGCTCATGATTAATAGTTAATTAAGCTAAGGGATTTAGCTTAAGTAATTTCAAAACACCCCTTCACACATATGAATTGGGTTTTGATTTCTTTAATTGAAATTAGGCTATCAAACAGCTAAGCATCTACCCAAGATAGATTAATTAAGTTCTAGAAGTTTTTAGAATTTTTAGAAATTAATTAAGGGGATAATTAATGAATTAACCCTTAATTAAGAGAGGATTAAGGAAAGAAAAGGGAGTTTAGGGAATAACTTAGGGGAAATATCCCAAAATTATTCCCTAAGTCCCCTCTCTACTGGATCTGATCTTAATCAACCCTAATAATGTATTAAAACCATTAATCACACTTTAATTATCCTTAATTACATAAGGAGGATAATTAGGAAGCACATTTACAATTCCCCCAATTAAACATTCAATAAATCCCAAGAAATTTAGGAGAGCCAGAGGTCATCCCCTAAAACATACCCAATGAGTTTAGGGTTAATCTGAGGCTTAATTAAAAGGTAATTATCAAAATAAAATTTTTAATAAAACCCAAAATTAAAGAGAAGCATAATTTAAAATCCATTGAAACTATTTCTAAAATATTCTAGGTTGAATTATCTTTCCATAGAAATTTATTTCATATTTTTCTAAATTTTATTGAGAGATATATGATTTTTAGAAAATCAGGGGATTAATTATAATTAATTAAACACCCTAACTAATCCTTTAGCTCACAACGGGATGTGTGGTGGTGGTGGTCAGTGTGCTTTACACGCGTAGCACAGTGAGCATCCCACTTAAATGTCCTGTCACATGGCGGCATGGCGATGGGACACACTTTGATCTCTACCACCCAATCAAAGATCGTACAGCCAGGGATCTCTCCACGGTTTTAAAAGGGATAAAAGATTTTCTAAACATGGGAATAATCTCGACCGTCCATCCAAAATGCATAGATGGATGGCCAAGATCTCTCCAGTTCTTCCCTTAGGCTCAATAGAGATAGTCCATGATCTAGGGGAAGATCTGAGCTCGATTAAGCTTGGATTGAATCAAAAATTTACCCACACCATCTAAAGCCAATAAGGAACACATCCAATTGTGGAATTTGCATGAATTAAAAATTCCTTTCACAAAAGACCAACACCTCCTATGCTAGGTGGTCAAAAAATTCCATACCTCACTGGAGGTGATCCAGCTTCGAGATCGATGAGGTAGCTTGTCAGTAGATGAACCCTGTTGAAATTCTTAGGCCTTGTGGTTGAGTGGATTGTTCTATAGACCAACACCACTTGAAGTCTCTTGTGGCGTTGATCCAATTGCTTCTCTCTGTGGGAACTCAAGTGGATGCTTGAGTGTGCTCAGATTGATCCTTAGAGGAAGTGTGCAAGAGGAATTGGAGTGATTTTTAGTGTGGAGAAAGTTGGAAGTTCAAGTGAGCTCCCCTATTTTCCAATAGAGAAAACTGAGAAATCTCAAATTTAAATCCCTCTTAGAATGCTTAGGAAGGCTCTTTGATCTCTCCTAACACTCTCTAAGGCTTGATCGAATTGAGGAATGATGGATTTGAATTGAATTAGGGGGAGTATATCTCCCCCTTGAAGGATCGGACGACCGCAAGCTATCTTGCCATTTTGATCCAATTAATCACAATGGAGAGTTTGTTTAGGCTGTTAGATGTTTGCACATGGTCGGTTTGAGGCCTTGAGTGGATTGCCAACCTCCCATGTGCATCAAATTGAGTGGAAGAGGGATTTGGAATGAGCTAATTTGACCCATGGGTCGGGATTGGCCTTCGGTCCATTTGGGCTGACCTAACCCATTGTGTTTGGTGCACCACTCTTCATTAGGTCCCCTTGAGCTATTAAGAAGGCCTCAAGTGGATATGAAGAGGGCATGACCAAATTACCCATGGATTAGTCCATAATTTATTCTATGGACTAGGGGTAGAATGGTTATTTTCTAATTTTTCAATTTGGATATGTAGGGTATGTGGAGAAACTAGGTTTGGCCAAGTTTCATGAGATTTAGAATTCATTTGATAAGGTTTGTCTTATGCTGACCCATTTAGGTCAAAATGGGTCAACTTGGGTCAAGTTGACCAATTGATCAAATTGAGTCAAACCAAGGGTTGGGTCAAGTTCATATGACCATTTGAAATGTTTTGGTGGCTTTGGTTTGGTTCAATTTGGATTAGTTTTGAATATGGCTCATATGACGTCATTTAGGTCAAATGGGTCAAGTTGACCTATTTGACCCATTTGACCTATTTGGGCTAGGTCATTGGTAGATTTAGGTTAGGTTAGTCATATGGAATGGATTGGTATCTTTGTTTCAATCAATTTTGGTTATGTTCAAATATGGCTCAACATGACTCCTTTAGGTCAAGTTGGGTCTAAGGTCAATTGGGCTAGGTTAGGTCTAGTTGACTAATTGAGGCTTTGGTCAAGTTCCACAAGTGATTTGGAATGGACTTGACCCATTGGTTTCAATCAATTTGGCTTATATCAAGTTTTGACACATTTTGACTTTTTAGGTCAAGTTGGGTCAACTTGGGTCAAGTGGCCAATTGGGCTAGGTTAGGCTCAAATGTTGGCTTGGTCAAGTTCAAACATAGGTCATGAATGAACTTGGATCAATGGTTTCAATCAATTTGGCCTACGGTGGAATTTGGTTATGTTAGGTTTCATTTTGGGCTAAGTGTTGACTTAGTCAACCCTTAGGTTTGACTTGGTTTGACCCAATTTGATTGATTGATTGATCATCCCATGATGATTGTTGATCATGATGAGAGACATAGGTGAGTTTGATTCAATCCAATTTGGTTAGGATTAGAATTTGGCTCATAAGAGTACTTTAGGTCACTTTGGGTCAAGTGAGCCTAAGTAGGTCAAATGGCTTGGTCAAAGCTTAATTTGAGTTTGATTGAACTTGTATATGGACTTATGATTGAAATATAAATCCATTTGCAAGTGGTTTGAAGTCAAATGGGTTTTGATCCATTTGATAATTTCATATTCAAAGGAAGAATATGAAGGGATTTTGGCTTTGATTTTTGAATTGGATTTTGATTTAGTGATTGAAGTTTGCATTTATATATGGATTCATGATTGTAAGGTTGATTGAATCATGAAGAAAAATCAAGAGTTTGGCTTGATTTGAAGTTGATTTGGCTAAGTTCAAGATTTTGACTTGAAAGGCTTAGATTGGATTTTGAATGGATTTAAGTTTGATTTTTGGAATTGGTTTTGATTGTTTGAATTTATATTTCATTTATATATGTGAATATAAATGATATAAATGGATCATGAGAAAATTCAAGGATTTGAAGTGGTTTATCATGATTTGGGCTAAGTACATTAAGAAGGATTTAAAGGACTTAGAAAATTTTTGGAGTTTGAATTTTTTAACTTGATTTGATTGTTTTGTATTTATATTTCATTTATATATGTGAATATAAATGAGAAATAGATCATCAGAAAATTTCAAGGATTTGAATTGATTTGATCATGATTTAGGCTAAGTCCATTAATGGAAGATTAAGGGACTTAGGAAATTTTTAGATTGGGAATTTAATTTGAGGGTTTGATTTGATTGATTTGTATTTATATTTCATTTATATATGTGAATATAAATGATTTTTGAGAAAATTCCATGAGTTTGAATTGATTTTATGATGATTTAGGCCAAGTCCATTAATGGAAAAATTAAAGGACCAAAGAAAATTTCATGAATTAATTTTTGAATTTGAGGGTTTGATTTGATTGATTTGTATTTATATTTCATTTAGAAATATGAATATAAAAGAGAATATAAATGAATTATGATAAAATCTCAAGATTTGACATGGTTTTGATCATGGTTTTGGCTAAGTCCTTAAGAGGTTAAGGACTTAAGAAAGATTTGGACATAGGAATTTCATTCATGGGTTTCAATCATGAATTTCAATCATGGATTTCAATCATGGAGTTCAATCATGGAGTTCAATCATGGATTTTGATCATATGGAGTTGATTTGGATTTGGAGAAAATCAAATAAGATTGATTTGGAGTTTGACTTGAATGAAGGAAAGTGAGGAATGGTTCAAGCTACGGGTAGGCAAATATTACTAACACCCCTAAGGCATGACCTATTCCTATGGCTAACTCTTCTAAGTCTCTAGGGCTGGGTTGAGTGTTCACCTAATCACTAGATATGTCTTAAGACTAAGGAACTCTTAAAGTCTAAGAGGAGTCCTATGCTAAGATGGAGGGGTTGAGAGCTCATTTTAAAAATGAGGTCAACAAGAAGGTTTGAGCTTGTTTTGAATTTAACTTAATTTGAGAAAATGTGAGGTGAGTTTGCTATTCCTAACCCATTCCCATATGTGTTTGCTATTTTAATTTAATTTTTAGATGATTATACCAATTTCATGCTTTGGTTAGGTTAAGGTATGAATTAAGCATGTTAATTATCCCTTACCTATACCACCTTAGTATAACTAATCAAATAATTATGAACTAATGAGATGACATAAAATCTCACAATGAATTTAAATTTGCAATGCACCTAGGAAGAAAGGGGCCTAATGCAATTTAACTCATGATTAATGATTAATTAAACTAATGGGTTTAAGCTTAATTACTTTCAAAACCTCACTCACACATATGAGTTGGATTTTGATTTCCTTAATTATACTTAGGCTCTTGAACATTAAGCATCTACCCAAGATAGATTAATTAAGTTCTAAAAAGGTTCAAAATTTTATGAAATTAATTAAGGGGCAATTAGTGAATTAATTCTTAATTAAGGATGGATTAAGGAAGAAAAGGGGGTTAGGGAATATCTTAAGGAAAGTATCCCAAACTTATTCCCTAAACCTCACATTCACTTAATCAAAATTTAATTGACTCAATCAAAGGGTTAAACCACTAATTATGCCATTAATTAAGCTTAATTACATAAAGGAGGTAATTAGAAATAATTCAAGCAATTCCTCTAATTAAACCACCAATAAATCCCAAGAAAGGCAGAAGTCATCCCACTAATCATGCTCAAGAAGTTTGAATGTGGTGTAATTAGGGGTAGCAAATTAATATTCCCACTAAAACCCAAATTGAGACAAAAAAACTATTTAAAATCAATTAAAATTAATTTTAGAATATTCTATGTTGAATTATCTTTCAAGTGCAATTTATTTCATATTTTTCTGATTTTTTCTGGCTTAGATATGAATATTTGAAGTTTCCTTGATTAATTAGTAATTAAATAAGCCTAATTAAATGTTTAATCCCGTCGGCACCACGTAGGTTGTTGACGCGGCATGCGCTTTCCAATTGAGATGGGATTGAATCTTTAACTTAGCACATCATAGCGTTGCGTCAGCGGTGGTCTACGCTCTTTCTCCTTAGACGTCCAATCTGCAGATCTAAAGGGAGGAAACGTGAATCTAAGTGGATTAAATCTTGGTCGTTCATCCAAAATACATGGATGGACGGCCAGAGATTCATCCTTGTAATTCTTTGTGTAAGATGGAGACCGTCCATCTTTAAGGAGATGATCTGAGCTTGATTGAGCTCGGATTGGATTGAAAATCAACCCACACCATCTAAGCATGAGGACAAGCACATCTAACGGCTAGATCAACATAGGATTGAAATCCACTTCACAAAGGACCAATATACATTGAACTTAAGCTTAGTTTAATGGCATACCTCATTGATGCTCGATTCCCTTGGAGATGCTTTGCCTAGTGGAGACGAAGCTTTGTTGAAGTTTGGAGGCTTTGAAATTGAGTAAATGCTTCTAAATACCAACTTCCCTTTGTCTTGAGATCAGCTTTGGTCTAGGGCACTTCTCCCTTACTTCATGAGCTTGTATGAAGCTTTTGGCAAGCTCAATTGAGCTCACTAATGGAGTTTGCAAAGGGAAATAGGTTGAATTGAAGTGTAGAGCAAGTTCAGTTTTAAGTGGAGCACCCCTATTTTCAATCTTTAAAAATTGATAAATGAGAATTTGATTTCACTCTAAGAAGCTTGGGGAGGCTGAGGATTGGCTTCTCTAACTTCCCTAGGTTCAATCAAATTGAGGAATGTTAAATAAAATTCAAATTAGGGGGAGTATGTCTTCCCCTTTGGCAATTGGATGGTCGCAAGCCTCCTTGCTATTTTTGATAAAATTGACCATAAGGAATGGGTTTGTTAGGCCATTTAGGGTGTCCTTGAGTTCGGTTTGGCTAGGGGAGTGGAATGGTGAACTCCCTATGTTCTTAAATCAAGTGGAAGGAGGATTTCATGTGCTCCATTTCAAGGCATGTTATCGGTTTGGCCATTGGGCTAGGTTGGGCTGACCCAAACCCATTGGGTTGGGTACAACACACTCCGTAGTGTTCACTTGATCCTCTAAGAGAGTGCTAAGTGATTATGAAGAGGATTTAACCAAATTCCATGTGGGTTTGGCCAAAATTTACCCTTTGACCTAGGGATAAAATGGTCATTTGACATTGATTTCAGTTTGGGAATGTTTAGTATGATGAGAAAATAGGTTTGGCCAAGTTTTATTGAATTTGGAGTTGGTTTGATGTGATTTGGCTCATGTTGACCCATTTAGGTCAAGTTGACCAATTGATCAAATTGGGTCAAACCAAGGGTTGGGTCAAGTTCATATGACCATTTGAAATATTTTGGTGCCTTTGGTTTGGTTCAATTTAGTTTAGGTTTGAATTTGGTTCATTTGATTTCATTTAGGTCAAATGGGTCAAGTTGACCAATTTGAGCCATTTGATCTATTTGAGCTAGGTCATGGGTAGGTTTAGGTTTGGTTGGTCATTTGAAAGGGATTGGTATCTTTATTTCCAATCAATTTTGGTTATGTTTAAATTTGGCTCAATTTGACCCTTTATGTCAAGTTGGGTTCATGGTCAATTGCACTAGGTTAGGTCTAGTTGGCCAATTGAGGCTTTGGTCAAGTTCAACAAGTAATTTGGAATGAACTTGACCCATTGGTTTCAATCAATTTGGCTTAGATCAAGTTTTGACACATTTTGACTTTTTAGGTCAAGTTGGGTCAACTTGGGTCAAGTAGCCAATTAGGCTAGGTTAGGCTCAAATAATGACTTGGTCAAGTTCAAACATTGGTCATGAATGAACTTAGATCAATAGTTTCAAACAATTTGGCCTATGGATTTTTTTTTGGTTATGTTTTCATTTTGGCTAAGTGTTGACTTGGTCAATTAGGTTTGACTTGGTTTGACCATTTGAGTGATTGATCATCTAATGATGTTGATCATGATGAGAGGCATAGATGGGCTTAGTTCAATCCAATTTGGTTGGATTAGAATTTGGCTCATAAAATTTTTTAGGTCACTTTGGATCAAGTGAGCCTAAGTAGGTCAAATGGCTTTAACATTTGAGTTTGATTAAACTCACATATGGACTTATGATTGAAATATAAATCCATTTGCAAGTGATTTGAAGTCAAATGGGTTTTGATTCATTTGACGATTTCAAGTTCAAAGGGTGGGCATGAGTTTGATTTGGCCTTGATTTTTGAATTGAGTTTTGGTTAAGTGATTAAAGGTTGTATTTATATTTAGAATCATGATTGAAGGATTGATTGAACCATGAAGAAAAATCAAGGGTTTGGCTTGATTTGAAATTGATTTGGCTAAGTTCAATATTTTTACTTGAAAGACATAGGTTGGATTTTGATTGAATTTGAGTTTGATTTTTGGAATTGGTTTTGGTTGTTTGAATTTATATTTCATTTATATATGTGAATATAAATGAAAATATAAATGGGTTATGAGAAAATTTCATGAATTTGAAGTGATTTGAAGTTGATTTGAACTAAGTCCATAAGAGGGAAATCAAAGTGACTTAGGAAATATTTAGAATTTGACCATGAATTTTGGATTTAGTTTGATTGATTTGAATTTATATTTCAGTTATATATTAAATATAAATGAGAATATAAATGAGTTCTGAGAAAATTTTATGAGTTTGAATTGATTTGATTTGATTTAGGCTAAGTCTATAAGAGGGGAATCAAAGGACTTAGAAAAGATTTTGAACTTGGAGTTTCAATCATGGGTTTCAATAAAAATTTCTTAACACTCCTAAGGCATGACATATTCTTATGACTAACCCTTCTAAGTCTTTAGGGCTAGGTTGAGTGTCCGTTGAATCACTAGATGTATCCTAAGACTAAGAAACCCTTAGTGTCTAAGAGAAGTCCTATGTCTAAAAGGGAGGGGTTGAGAGATCATCCTAAAATGAGGTCAACAGCTCTGAATTAAGATTTTTCTTAGATTATCTTGGTCCATCAATCGAGTAGAAAGATCTCTTAGATTCTAGTTGCTCAAAGTCAATGAGTTGGATCTGGTTTGAGATTGAATAGTTATCATCATTGGAATGACAAGAAGGGGCTCTTTCACTACGGCCTTTTCTTGAGGCTTGTTGTGTGAGGAGAGCGTTAGCAACTCGACCATTTATGGGCTTGTTGAGTCCAACCTTTAGAACCTACTCAAGTCTTTGACTTAAGCTATCATGGCTTGGTGATTTGGTCATCAGACTAATGAATGAGAGCTCTTTCACTGTGTCCTTTTCTTGCGGCTTGTTGAGTGAGGAGGGCGTCGGCAACTCGACCACATGTGAGCTTGTTGAGTTCGACCTTTAGAACTCATTCGTGTCCTAGACTTGAAGATGTAGAGGTTAATATTTTCTAACATTGAAGCTTCTAAAATAAGGATTTCTTCTGACTTAATCTTCAGAATATGATGAATCTTAGAGATAAACTTTTGATATTTAAGATTATCTTTTCACGCATGAAAGTCGATTCTTCTTATTATTGCAAAAACTTGCAACTTTAATAATAATAATTATAGATATATCCAGGGATCTCAGCATGAAGCTCGATGTTAACTGAACATATATGCAAGAAGGTCTTCTATTTCACAGGAAATGATTGAATAGCTTTGATTATAAAAACTAAAAAAATGCTCCCTATCTAATAGTGGAATTGCAGACTATTTCAAAAATATATTACAGAGTTTAAACTTCTTTAATATAAATAAACATAGCTCATTTTGATTATTATTATTATTATTATTATTATTATTATTATTATTATTATTATTATTATTATATATATATATATATATATATATATATATATATATATATATATATATATATATATATATATATATATATATATATATATATATATCTCTAAGATCTCGAACGATGTCAACTTAGCAAAATATATAAAAATATCCCCTGTCTATCAGGGGGGTTTTCACAGTAACTTGAAAATGCGTTCTCATTTTACGAGAGATTCTTCAAGTGACATTACATGTGTATTTGATATGAAAACCTTATTAGTGCAAGATTCATTTAAGTATTTATTTACTTATCCGTAGTCAGTTGTGATATTTCTTGAGATATCGACCATTGAGTTGTGGCATCCGTCATTGACCATTCTTGTCAATAAGTTGGTAGGCTCCTCCTTCATACACCTTCTCTATGATGTAAGGACCTTCCTAGTTAGATTTAAATTTACCACTGATCTTGCGATGATGGATGATTGGCCTTCTAAACACTAGAACAAATTCGCCTTTCTGGAATGTCCGAGGATGTATTAAACTATTGAATGCTCTAGACATTCTCGCTCGGTAGATTTTTAAACTTTGTTGAGCTTGGAGTCTAACTTCGTCAAGTGCATCTAACTCTTTCATTTGTAGATGAGTGTTCTCATCTTGAGTAAGATTGAATTAGACAGCTACTCGAAGTGATGGTAGCTCAATTTTTAGTGGTAGAACAGCTTCAACTCCAAATATTAGAGCATAAGGAGTGGCCTTGGTTGGCATTTTATAAGTTATTTTGTATGGCTAGTGTTTCTATCATTTTAGTGTGCCACTCTTTTTATTTTTCATGAGAATCTTTTTGAGCAACTTCACTAATGTCTTATTGAAAGCCTATATTAAACCATTGGCTTTTGGATAGTTGATTGATGAGTATCACCAATCAATTTTGTGTCGATCAGTGAATCTGTATCTTTGCACTCTTGAAAGCCAGACCGTTGTCTGAAATGATTCATCATGGCACCCTAAATTAATAGACAACGTTGTTGGTGAAGAAGTCAACAACTCGATCGGTAGTGACTTTCTTGAATGGAGCAGCTTCAGCCCACTTGGAGAAGTAATCAGTAGCTACTAAAATGAATCGATGCCCAACTGATGATGGAGGATTAATCGGCCTAATTATATTTGTGCCCTAACTTTCTAATGGCCAGGATGCTATTGTTGGGTGCAAAGGATTCAGAGGTTGATGAATGAGATTCCCATGAACTTGACATTCAATACATTTCCTAGCATGATCTATGTTGTCTTTCACCATTGATGGCCAATAGTATCTCATTATTTTAATTTTTATTGCCATTTTAAGACTTGATTAATGTGCCCCACAAAGTCCTTCATGAATTTCGGACATTACCTTGTTGGTTTCATCCGTCCCTAAACATCACAGCCAATTTGTTCAAATGATCTAAGGTACAATGTGTCATTAACATAAGCATATCGTATGATCCTTTTGTAATATGTGTGGCTAGTGATTTATTGCTCGGTAATTTTCTTTTCTTAAGATAATTGATGAAGGGTTGTCTCCAATCATTAGGCTCTTCCACTGTAAAAGCTTCACCTGATTTCTTTGCAGTACTTTTGAGTTTTTCTATCTCTTATATTTGTTGATCTTTGGGAGTGTGAGGAGCAATGAATTGCCTCCTACTAGCTTGAGTTTGATATCCCTCCACCTACGGGGAGTATGAATTTAGTGGTTGTAGAACTCGACGAGTGGACACTTCAATCAACACATCATTGTCATCCGTGTTTGTCATTTCTTTTGCTAGCTTGGCCAGATAATCTGCTTTGCTATTCTTTGATCGAGAAACTCAGGCTAGTTTAACATTCAGAATTTACTTCATAAGCTCAAGCACTCACCAATGATAGTACATCAATTCAAGTTTATTAATCTTATAGAGATCCAACACTTGATTGATTATCAATTGAGAGTTTCCAAATATTATTAAATTTTGGATGCTGATAACAACATCTTCTTTGAGACCTGCCACCAATGCCTCGTATTCAGTTTCATTGTTGATTCTTGGCTCAGTCGGGCTATATGAACGCCTTATTATTTTACCTTCTGGTGTTATGAAGACGAGGCCAACGCCAGCTCTTTCTTTTGAAAGATTTGGCCATCGAAATATATTTCCCAGATCTATAGCTTTTCTCTTTCATAGATAAGAAGAATCTATTCATCAGGTAAATCAACGTTGACTACTGAATCTGTTGGGATAGGATGCACAGCAAGAAAATCTACTAGTATCTGCCCCTTTATAGCTTTTTGAGATACATATGTAATATCGAATTGTAACAAGAGCACTACCCATCGTGCTAAAGACATGTCAACATTGGTCTTATCATCAAGAACTTCAGTGGATCGATCTTTGAGATGTGTGTTATCTTATGTGACAACATATAAGTTGAGCTTCGGCTAAGATCGGCAAGATAGTGCTTCTCGATCAAAGAGTACTTTGGCTCGGTTTCTATCAATCTATGATGATATAATACAGCGCATTTTCTTTGCCTTCTTCATTATGTTGTGCAAGCAATGTTCCAAGAGATTCTTCTAATGTAGTCGTATATAAGATGAGGGGATTTCCCGGCATTAGCGCTACAAGAATTGGTGGATTCAACAAGTATCTTTTGATGTTATTGAATGCTTCATGACATTTACTATCCCACTTAAATGATGCATTCTTCTTCATCAATTTAGAAAATGGATGACACCTACCTGACAGATTTAATATGAAATGCCAAATGAATGCCAAATGTCCTTGTACATAATGAAGCTGACGATGATTCTTCGATGGTGGCATATCCACTATCTCTTTGATTTTGTTAGAGTCGATCTCAATTCCTTTGTATCACACTATATTGCCAAGGAACTTTCCAGACAAAATCCTAAATGCACATTTGAGAGGATTCATCTTAAAATCATATTTTCTGATTCTTTCAAAGACAATTCTCAAGTCAACTAGGTTTTTCGATCAATTCTTTTAACGATGAGGTCATCAACGTAGCATTCAACTTTCTAATGAATTAACTCATCGAAGATGCGTGGCCAACATTCTTCAATTTGAACGACATGATTATGTAACAATAAATATCAATTGGTGTTTTGAATGATGTGTGTTTCTCATCTTCATCAGCCATCATAATTTGATTATACCCCAATGATCCATCCATAAAGGAGAACATATCATAATTGGAGATGTTATCCACTAGCAATTTTGGCACAGGGAGAGGGAAATCATCTTTTAGGCATGCCTTATTTAAATCTACAAAGTCGATGCAGACTCAAATCTAATCATTTTTCTTTTTATGGGAATAATGTTGGCTATCCAATCTGCATACTTCTCCTCGCGAATGAAACCTGCTTAAATTAGCTTTTTTTTGTTTCCACAATCACTTATTCTTTAATATCCAATTTCATTCTTCTAGGAGCTTGTTTGATTGGTATTGAATTGAAATTGATAGCTAGCTTATGAATTGCCACATTAGGGTATACCTAGACATCTCAAAATATGTCCAAGCAAAGAAGTCCATGAATTCACAAAGAAATATTTTTATTTCTTCAACCTTATCTTCAGATAGAAAGTCACTAACGAAGGTTGGATGGGGTTCTTCTTCAGTCCCCAAATTAATTTCTTTCAACTCATCCATGGTAGACGTTTTCCCACCATCTTCAAGTTCTTCAGGTGTCGGTTTGGCTTCTACTTCCCCATTGATTATGAGAACGACTTCATAAAAGTCATCTTCATTTTCAATTTTGGTTTCAATCTCACTTTCGACGATTACTGTATAGCAAGTGTTCCTTTAATGATGCTTTTGTTGGATGTATTCGAGATCTTAGTGGTATAATTATCGCTTCTTGAGAGTTCTGTGGACTCCTTAAACTCCATAAGTTATCAAAGAAAATAGCTCATCATCTATCAGTTCCAACATCGATTCCAAGTTTGTGCATCATCCCTCGAATTTTTGGAGGATATTATCTCGGCATTTTGGTGGGCGCCATCTCTTCAGATTATGAATCCTAGATAAGCCATTCGTAATCATCATAACATTCCTATAGAATGAAGTTCCAATGCTCTCGTGTGAGGTACATAAAATATTTTAGTTCTATTGATACTAACGGGTTAGCAGCCCTTCTAGGAGAGACACATTGAACTTCACTTGCATAGATGGACTCAAAATCATAATCATAATCAATGTTATTTAACTAATTTGCTTTTGTTGAAGGCTCACATTTTTCCTTGAGTTCAATTGGAATATCTTCTTCTCCTTCTGTATCACTACCCAAATGAGGAACATGCCTCTTCAGCTTTGGTGATGTGTCATAAGTTCTAAAGAGATTTAATGCATCATTCTTTCTTCCTTTTTGTTCCTTCTCTTCTTTGGATTGCTTCCTAGTTTTTAAAGTTAGAGTTGTAGATTGTTGAGGCTTACTTTCTTTTGAAAGAAAATACTTTGCATCCTCATAAATTTTTGCCTCATGAACTGCAAATGGATGAATAGTGTTAAGAATCTTATGTTCTACTCTATTTCATATGTACTTCATACATTGATGTAGAGTAGATGGAACCATACCATATGCATGAAGCCAAGGATGGCCTAATAGAGCTTTGAATGAGGTGTCGGCATCTATCACATGAAATTTAGCTTGGGTATATATTTCTCCAAACCTACTCAGTATAATGAAAGATTCGAGAGTCCTCTGCCTCATTTTATTGAAGCCATGGACCATCAATTTATCTCGTCCAAGATGTTGAATGTCTAGGGACAACCACCTAAGTGCTCGAGACTCATAAGATTTATTGATGAACCTAGGTCAATCAGAGTTTGATTGATTATAATTCCATCACTTTTGTAGTTACATATAATGGGTGATTATGATCCGTTGTCCCGAGCATAAGATCTTCTTCAGAGAAAGTGATCATCGGAAGATCTTGAGTTTGCAAAACTTCAATCATGCGTCATTCAACAAAATAAGCTTCATATCCCTTTGGATCTTTAAGAGCTTGAATCAACATTTCTCAGAGGTCCTTCGACATCAAGAGAGCCTCGTACACACTCAGTTGTGCAGGGATATTTCTCAGATGTTATAGGATAATATAATCAATTCTTCTACTTGAATTCTCCTTCTTCTTATGGTCTTTAAGGATGATATCTTCATTAACTTCAATATTTTTTTCTTCATTTCTATTTTTGTGCTTATTTGATAACCATTTCTTTAATGGAGGTGGTAGTATCTTGCCACTCCTTAGTTGCACTTGGACTACTTTATTCGACTCAGACTCTTTAGATGAGGTGGCTCCTTCAAAGTCACCATCTACCTCGAAGGACTGTGCAGATGCATCAGAGTCACTGCCAAGCTTCAAACGACCCATTTGGGATGTCTTTGAAGGCTCAGACTTGTCTTTGTCAGGAAAACATAAGTCTTCTTTTGAACAGTTTTCTGTTTGTCGCACCATCAACCAGGACTTTGATGTTATAGGTTTAAGAATTCTCCTACTTTGAGGGATAAACATTTTTGAGTTCATTTTTTAATTTTATATTTTTCAAAGCTACTTGATTCCAATTATCTAAGCATGGATCACATTGGGGGCTTTTCGACACCATAGAAATAGCTCAACACATATCTCTAGGAAGCAAATATTTATCATTATTTCCTTCTTCATTTAACTCAGTGATCTGAAGTCCTAACATATAATCAGTAAGCCTGATAGTATGTCTCATTGATTGATGATACTCCTCTAGATTATTGATGATCTTTTGAGTTATAGTTCTCTTCTTACTCTTCTTACTCTTCTTTTTCTTAGCTTATTTCTTTGATTTATGAGGTCTACGTTTATCTGACTGCTCCTCATGCTGTGATGAAGTAGCCTTATCAAAATACCATTGAGAAGCTAAAATGTTTTGTTTAGGCATTTCTTTTAAGTTTTATATAGGTTCAAGTGGTGATTTCCACTTAACACTATCTTTTAGCTGCTTCAATATTTTCACTGTCTTCTTAGAGACTACTGTCTTCCATTGCTTACTTGTATCATTTTTCCTTTTGCTTTCTCTTTCATCAATGGTACTGAAGTGGACGTAATCACTCTAATAAATTCTCTTTTAGGATGAATGAGAACACTATTAGACAGTGTGAATTCACCCTTTCTATATTTTCTCTGCAGCCTAATCCTTAAAAATATAGCAATCTTTAATTGGGTGGCTATTTACCTAATGATATGGATAATATTTTGGATTATCAGTTTGACCTATCTCTTTGGGTCTTTTGGATTCTGGTAATTCTAATCCTATTTAAGCACTTGGCGAATAACTTAGCCAACTCTCCCTCTTGAAAGAGTATTCCTTACTTATCTTGTCTTTCAGAGATGAGTGCACTCGCTCATCATCTCTCATTGTTTGCTTTGATTGGGATTAACTGATTGATTTCCCTCTTCATCCATATAAGCGGGCTATTTACTTTATCAACATTGTAAGTTGCTCGCTTTTCACTGCTCAAGCTATAGGAGGTTGTTTGAGACTCATTTCTCCTTGAGTCTGAAAATTTATTCTTCTTTACCTTTTCTGAATGACCCTCAAGTTTTGAGCGATTCAGCTTTTCAAACTTTGCCATTCGGTCCAATAACTCTTGAAATGTTGAGATATAGGCCATGCATAAATATGGTGTCATATTATCATCAATGTTATCCATCAATAATTAGATTGCATGTTCCTCTTCTAGCTGCTATTCATATTTCATGCTCATGTTTCACCAACGTAAAATATATTTAGTCACTAACTCGTCTTTCCTTCTTCATTTTAAGGCGAGGTTAGCAATTGTAATCCTTTCAGTTGCATTGGAAAATCTCTTGATGAACATCATCTCTAATTCAGCAGAAATCTTGATCGAGTCATTAGGAAATTCAACGTACCATTCAAAAGTAGTTGAGGTTAAACTACTAACAAACTGGCGGAATAGTAATGCATCATTGCCTCCTGTATTGCCACATGTTGCTTTGAATTGCTCCAGGTGTTGTTTAGGATTTCCAGTGCCATTGAATGTATTGAATTTAGGCACTAAATAGCCCTTAGGGTATGGCACTTGATTGTACTTTACTGAGTATGGACGACCTTTGCTTACCAATTTTTCTGTCTGGTCAGCGGTAATGACAGCTTTGATCTTTTCATTTATAATTATTTCCAATTGAGCTGTTGTCACGGGCTCAGATATGTTAGGCACATCTAGAGGGATGGGTTGAGAGCTAGTTGATTGACTTCATTTCTCCCATCTAGTGTATTCTGTGCTTAGAAAGCATAAAGCACTACGTCAACTGGTGGATCAGTGGGTGTAGCATTGGTTGTCGTATTGTTGGAATAGGTGTTGGCGACGCTGCCACATTTCTCTGCATCATATGCAAAATTATATTCATTTGTGTCATCATTTGATTCATCTTTACATTTAACTGGAGGATCTCCTTATCCTTTGCGTTCATCTGTCGTTACATTCGTTGTTGCATTTAGGCTAATGTGGTAGTGTCGACAAAGAAAGAGTTATCATCTTCTCTTTCTAGTTCTTCTTTCTCTTCATCATCTGAGGATGTGCTTGAAGCTCCCCCTTCTATTTGCTCAAGAGTTGGTTCTTCAATATGAACAGGAGGTGCAGCTCCATGCCATCTATGTTAGTGTTGTCTTGCACCAGATGGTTCTACGACGTGCTGTACCACATACACTACTTCCACTTCCATAGTATTCTCATCATATTTTTCATCTTCTTGTAATCTAGCTTCAAAACATCTCCTCCAATGAATTTATGGCTCGATTTAAGACAAACCTCTCTTCAATCGGAGGGGTACAATCAAAGGCAACATTCTTTCATGGAGATTCAGTTGGCCGATGATGGGATTCTCTAGAATGTTCACCTGGGTGTCAACCATCATGTAATTCATCATCAGAAAATTTCTTCTTTTGAACCAATTTTCGTTGGTTCTTATCATTGGTGGATTTTTGGGAGTGCAAACCAAATATCATTCCTTCTCCTTTATTTTCAACAGTTTCTCTTCGGGGCCTTGGCCTCCAAGCTTGCTTGCTTTTCCATCGGGATCTTTCGAAAGTAGATTCTAGATATATGGTCAAGGTATCAAGCTTCGATGCTCACCATACATGATTTTCTTGAATTGATCACAAGCTCTCACAAGAGGTGGTAGTCTACCATATGAAATATTATCATCGATTATCACAGGCCTTTGGACTCTTCTTTTCATTAGGCATATTTTCTTGGAAACCTTCAGCACTTGATGCACTCTAGTACATAAGATTTCAGACATTTTCTTTTGGGGAACCAAAGCTTGGCACAGTGGTCGGTCCCAAAAAGATTACTTCATCTCACCAGTAGAGCTATTCTTCTTTACCCATTTCAGGTTCTCGAATTTATTCTGGGTGAGAATACTCGCTTCTAGTTCTGAGGCTAACGACATAGTATGTTGTTCAGACAGCAATTATTGAGCTCATAGTTTACTATTCATCCTTCTTCTCTACCTTCTTATTAATTTTTCTTCATACAAGGAAGCTTCATGATCATGCTTTCCTGGTACAGAAGGTTCAATTATTAGAGTGGGGTTTATAGGCATGACTGAGACTTTTTGCCCAACAATAGTTCTCTTCATAGTCAAAGTATCAAAATATCTCAATCTTTGAAACACAGAAGCTCTCTTTTGGGGAGCTTCAGCAGTAACTACTTCAATAAATTTTCTTCGTTGCACGAGCTGATGTGCACGATGTGTAGATATATTCTAGATTGATGTGACATTAGCTTTGGTTGTAATTGCTAGAAAGTCCACACTATCAAATTCAATGTTAGCTCCAGTGTCTCCAGTGTTGATGATAGCATTAGCTAGATGGATGTTAAACCCGCAGCTCAGCTTTACAATGAACGGAGTGTTTTGAAGATCTATCTGCACAAATGAAAGATGGAGATCAATAATCAGAAATAAATATTCAACCCTATACTTTCAAAATGCAGAGATACAACAGAGCAAAAATAAAATAACATATTCAAAAGAAAATTTCAAGAAATAAAATCATACTTAACAAACTATTACATTCACTAGAGATTTTATTTTATGACTAAATTTTAATTTTAATTTGTTTTACTTATACTCTGCTATTACTATACTCCAAATTTGACTAGCCAAAGATGGAAAGAGAAACCAGTCCCCAATGGAGTTAGCAAAAATCTGTGAGCTTCAAAAATTTTCTACCGACCTCTCAATTAAGAGAGTGTTAGTGAAATTTTCAAAAGGCAAATGGAATAGTAGATAAGACACTACCCATATATTTCACCATCATTTTGTGAGGACTTTAGATTTGGTTATAGGTTTCTTATAGGCGCAAGTACCTATAATTAATTACCCCTCCCAATGTTGAGAAAAAACTTTCGATTAAGGCTAGTCATTAGATAGTTAAATGTATAGTGTATAGTAGCAACATGTAAAGTTTAAAAATTGGGATTTAGAATGTATGAAATTCACCATTATTTAACTTAAAGCATATGGTTGGTGGAATGATGACATGCTCGATCAAGATCCCATGGTTCCACATCCCGCTTTCGGTTCCTAATCTACTTAGTCGAGGAGGTAGTCAACCAACGACCAAGGATCTGCCGAACCATGGGTTACGTTCAAGTAATTTATAGACTGGGTGGTGTTTGTCCAAGAAGACAATCTTAAATCTATCTTAGCTGACAAAATGACTTTGTGCCAATCAAATATATGCTATAATTCATAACTCAAAAGTCTGAGCCATTAGGGAATATACGGGCTACAGTCGTGACCGTAATATAATGGTGTCATTTGGCGGCAACCACCTAATCAAAGGACTCTAGTCATAACCGCATCATATGTGGAGTCTACTGGCTAAACCATGCAGACAGATAACACGGACCACATCCTTATTAGCATGAGATTATTTGAGTTTGAATATAGTGATTTATTTGACTTGACATTAGCTCCTTTGTGGGCTAAAGTTTTCTTTAATTTATCACCTTTAATAAATAATTGCAGAAGGTGAGTTGGATTTTAGCTTTAAGTTTTTAGATATTAAATTTTATTTAAACATTTAACACTTAATGATATATTAGGTTTGCATTTAGATTGATACTTAATTTAAGTTAATTTAATTTGAATTTGTAATCACATTTTGATGAAGATATCCCCTCTGGTTGAAGTCTTCATTCAACACAACCATCATCGGGGTAAATGTATTATTTTACTATTTTAGATCCTGTCGACTCTATTAATTTAATAATAGAGGATCAGATCTACTGCCATATGATAGAATTAGCTTTTCAAATTTTATTAAATTAAAATTATTATAATATTATTATTGGAATTTTAGATTTTGTTAACCCGAACCTGGTCTTAAAGCCCAACAGGGAATCAACCTGCGCAGCATCCTCAGGCATTAAGTTTAAGCATTCAGCATAGTTTCGGGGACTATGGGTTATTCAAATTAATATTGATTTAACTTTAGAGGATTTGAATAATGTTGCTTATTTCTATTGAGTTTCATTGCAAGTTCAGAATTTTGAATAAATTTTGATAGCATTTCGGTAGCCTCCCGGTGACGTCCCCACATAGGGGGTTACAACGGGGGTTGGGCCTGCCCACCATGCCAAGAAAGGCATATATGGGAAGTGTAAATACCACAACTAATGTATCATCCTGCCATGTTAAGAAAAGTATGTATGGATTTTTTAAGCACCTGCATGTAACACAGATTTTTCTGTCATACCAAGAAAGGCGTATACAGGTACTTATATACTTACAATGTCAAGTTAAAAATTAATTTTATAATTATGGTTACATTTATATTAAGTTGTTTAGGCTACCTGTTGATGCAAAAGTTTGTATTTGACATCCGGCATCGTTCTATAGGAGCTACCTCGGATATACTGGGCCTTCCCACCATACCAAAAAAAGCATGTATGGGTGGTATAAATACCACGGCCGAATGGGCCTTCCCGTCATGCCAAGAAATGCATGTATTGGGCTCTGAAGTATCTGAATGAAACAGATTTTCCCACACGCCAAGAAAGGCCTATATAGGTGGTATGTCAAGCTATTTAGGTCTCCTGGCGGTATGAAAATTTGGCAAGATGACAAAGATCTGTCATCTTCGGGTGTAGCATGCCAAGAAAGATCGCATGGGTGGTATAAACCACGACCTAAATGCACCATGAACCATGCCAAGAAAGGCATGTATGAGA
The DNA here is from genome assembly GCA_021442155.1 of Cymbidium sinense. NCBI lineage: Eukaryota > Viridiplantae > Streptophyta > Magnoliopsida > Asparagales > Orchidaceae > Cymbidium > Cymbidium sinense. Next base: position 30,261,830 of record CM038220.1, on the reverse strand, counting down.
CTCTAAGGTACCTACATGAAACACAGATTTCTTCTCCATGTCAAGAAAGATGCGTACGAGTACTTATATTTCAACACAGATTTCGAGTGGGCACGAGCGTGCGCAGGGGCACGCGTGAGTGTTGCATGGGTGCTACGCGCAATGTGGGATGGAGGAGGATGCCGCCATGCTCACCTACAGGAGCGGAACGAACGCACTATAGCATGGACGAGGACTTTGCTTCCGTGCATGAAGGAGCTCGGGAGCAGGATGGCTGTGAGAGTTTTGGGGCTGTGGGGAGTAGTGATTAGGGTTAAGTAATAAGAGGGGTATTTATAGAATTTTATTTTAGTGTTTAATTAACCCTAATTTAGATTTTTGCATTGACATTATTACATGGGTAATATATATGTCAATTTTATATAATTTTGATGTTCTGAACGCAACATCAAAATTCGTTTCACGTCGAAGGCTATTTGGTTCAAGTCGGCATCGAATCAGGTCAATTTCAATTCAAAAATACATGTCATCGCTTCCAATCGCTCGACATTCTTGCAGACTCATCTGAATTGAGAGCGGGAAATCTCATTTGATAGTTTTCAACGTTTGAATGCTAACTGCACAATAAATTTCACAAACGAATGTTGTTTGGGCATCGTCGTGGCTTCCCAACCTCAATATGTGCGTCGGCACATTAACGATCCTTCTTCTTAATTGGTCAACTGTCGAATTGTGCAATATGTGTATTCTAATTAATTTTAACATTCCAAATATAATGACAATATTCGTTCGTCGATCGGAGGTCATTTTGACTTCTTTTCAGTAACATCGAGTGTATTTCAGCTCTGATTTGCGTTCTAAAGCTCATCGAATTCACCATGTGAGCTTGACTTGACTTATAGTGCATACATGAAGGTAAACAAGACACACACACACACAATTTGAGCTTAACAAGAATACTAAAATTTTGAGTCATTTTGAACATGAGATGAACATGGACAGAGAAATTTATGAACAAGTTAAACATGAACAAAGATTTAGCTCGCTCAAACTTGGGCTCGTTTACACCCTACTTTTGAAGCATCTCGCAACATCTTTTTTAATATAATTTTTTTAATCTTTGTTTTATTTGAATTATAATGCATTTATAACTCTTGTAATGCCCGTAGCTCTTCTTGGTTACATCAAGAAGAAAAGGAAGGAGATTTGAATAAAAAACTATGGCCACACAAGAGATTTGAATGTTGCATTAGAACCCTAAGTTTGAAAATGAATTTTGAAGGATGGCATGATGTTTGAAATTAAGCTCAAACTTCATATTATATGTTTCAATCTTGTTTGAACTTAGTTTGAACAATTTTTGCACATAAAAAGTTTGAATAAAATTTGAACTATGTCCAAATCTAGAGTTTAATTAAGCTTCAAACTTGAGGTTCCAAAAAGGGGTTCAAAGAGGGTTTGAATATGGTTTAAATCTTATTCAAATTATATTTGAATGAAATTCTATCCTTTGTTACCTACTATCAAGCATAAAATAAATAAATGAGTTTCTTTGTTATTTGTACAAAAATCCTAGTTAATCATGCCTAGAGGGATATTGATCGGGTCATATATAGAGTTGAATGTTTGATGGATAACTTTATGGCTCATTTTAAAATTTGATATTCTCATAAGGGTTGAGAAATCCTTCTTTAAGTAGTTTTTTAATGTTCATGAGCTGTGATTTTTTTAAGCCCTAATTATTAACTTCTTCTAAAAATGATTAATGATATTATATTTAATATTGGAGATGATAACACTAGATTTGGAATTAGAGAATTTGCTTTTATTACTATGTTGGAGTTTAAAGAATTTTCATCTAAAGAGTACTTTGAGGAGATAATTTTACGCAGTAGACTGATTAATTACTATCTAGATAGTGATAATAAGTTTGAGAATGTAGTACTCGATAATGCATTCAAGCAAGGTATTAAGTTGTTACAAGCTTATTTAAACTTTTTTAAACCTCAATCGAGCATGATTGAAATTAACTTGTGTTTGAACATCAATTGAATATGTTTAAAACTTCATCATACCTAATATTTTAGTTGTAATTTTTACTTTTAATTGCACCATGCTATGATTGCATTTTACAAAGAGCATGCCTATATTATTACCTTAAGAGCAACTTCGATCAAGGTTCTAATATATATTTAAACATATAATGTAATGCTCTCTTTTATAACATCAATTGACTTATCTATTTAAATGGTTTTAACTATGTCTAAGGGGCTGTTTGGTTGCCTGTATTTGAAATGCACTGCATTCCAAATGCACGCTTTTGAATATTTCAAGCGCAGTAAAGTAAAATAGTATTTCAAACCAAAAGTATTATATGTATCGAATTCACGTGATTTGGGCAATTCCAAATACACTGTAATAGTGATGCGGCTAGCCACCGGCCGCCACCCTTGCCGCCGCCACTCCATCGCCCGGCCGCATGGTGTCAAACCTTCATGACATTACATTTTGTCAACCAAATAAAAAAAACAAAGTCATGAATTTGTAAAGATCTAAACCAAACAACTATAAAGTAATCCTTTCCTTTTACATCGATTTTACACTGCATTCAAATAAAAGAACAGCTAAATATATTTTGATTATGATTCAAACATTATTTGAATATTCTTCAAAACTGGTTCAAATTTGTAATGTGAGATTCAATCTTAATCAAATCATACTTGAGTTATATTTGAATACGATTTGATTAAAAAGTAGTGCACCAGGCAAATTTTAATAGATTGAATTATGATAATGTGTGACCTCCCTCACAGGAAGCCACCATGGAAGATATAAATTTTCTTCATCTTATTAGAGATATTCATACTTGAAAATGGACACTTCAAATTCTTTAAAAAATTAATTAATTTTTTTTTCATTTTAACTTAAAAAATAAAAGAGAAAACTCTTTATCTTCTAAAACAAAACAAAAAAATCTTAATATTCCTTATAAAAAAGGAAACTCTTCATTTTCTTTTCTTTAAAAAAAATAAGAGAAAACTTTTCATCTTCTTAAAAAAAACTCTTTATATTCCTCTAAAAAAATTCTTTATCTTTAAAAAAAAAAAAGAAGAGAGAGATAGAGAGAGGGAAAAAAAGAAAATTCTTCACCTTCTTAAAAAAATATTAATCTTCTTAAAAAAAACACTCTTCACACTTCATATAAATTAAAAAAGAGAAAATAAAACTCTTCTAAATAAATAAATAAATAACTCTTCTTCATTTTTTTTCTAATTTTTTTTATAATTCTAATTAAAAATTATTTAAAAAATAATAATGATAATTAAAATTAATTGTACCATTTATTTAAAAATAAATAATAATAATAATAATAATAGTAAACATATCATATTTTTTATTTATGTTTGTAACATACACATTGAAACATATAATAATTTAAATTTCACAATAACAATAAATTATAATTTTATAGAGCTTTGTATAATTTTGGATGATAAAAATTTAATCTTGATTTTTACATAAGTTTTAAGCTAATTTCTATACTTGTAAAAATTTAATATATTTTTGGACGAAATAATTTTTAGCGTACAAAAATAGGAGGCAAATAATATATCACAATAAAATTTATCAAATTATGTATGAATCTCAAGACAATACATATATATAATTGAATTAAACGTCTCAGTGTGACGAATTCATCAACATCAAAATTGAGTTAATCGAAGTCCGAATGAGCTCAAATCAAGCTCAAAAGAATATATGAAAAAATTTTGAGACATTAATTGAATGGTTAAATAACCTTCAAATTTGGCGTACTTACAGTTGAATCAAATGAATGAGATAATCCAATGAGCCTAAGATCACTTAAGTCGAAGGTCATTAAAATAGTCAAATCATTAAAAAACTATTTATGATTAAGGGAATTAATATGAATGATCTAATGAAATGTTTTAGATTTTAGCTATAATTATCAAAATATCTTTCTCATACTTCTATAAGTAGGACCCAATTTTATCATGAAAGGTGGGAGGAAGCTTGAAGACAACTTTAAAGGAGACTTAGAAGAGAGGTGAAGAGTTAAGCTCAAAAGCTTGAAATCATCTACCATTAACAGTCATCATCCACCTCCAACAGCTATCACCGATCACCACCAATAGTAGTTATAACCCAACCGCCAACTTCGATGTTGTAATCTCATTTTAAGGCTATTATTACGTGATTTTCTATACACAATATTGTATTATCATCTTCTCCATTCTTTTAGAAGATTGAAATTTTATAAATCAAAATATATAATAGACTATATTGACTAGGCAAAATTCTGTGATTTTTTTCCCTATTCCTAAGGTCTTCTCATATAAATTGCAAAACCTCTAGTGTTCTCCACACTCTCTCAATAATTATTTATATGTGTGATAGATCTTCATACAAAGCTAAGAATTAAATATTTTTCACTTTATTGATGTGAATTTTTTGGCATGCAACAACTAAAAAGCACCAATTCAATACACCTATATTAATGTGCATTTGATTGATCAAGAAATCATAAAAATCTCAAATTGGAACTTTTATAGACATAATCATTATATTCTTCTGTATTTATAATCAACCACTTCTAATCTTAATTTTTAAATAAACATTCAAATATTAAATTTCAAAACAAAAGTTTAATACATATTTTTATTTTTATAAAATTCTCAATAATTTCATATGGCACACTCAAATATATGAATTCAATAGTTTAAAAAAAAATTAAAAAATAGTTAAATTATAAATATATATGTATTAGATGATTGATTTGTGAAAATCTCAAATCTTGATTGAATTCAGCTAATCATTGATTTTGAATCAGCTCAAATCCTCCTAAGAGATTGAACCTACTCAATCGGTCGGTCCTTTGTACTTGGTAATTGAATTAATTAAAAAAATCGCTGTAAAATTTTAATATTTTTAAAGAGTAATATCAAATCCGACAAATTCATACATATTTATAGGTTAGACGGGATTCATTTTGTCATTTTTAATTAAGTTTTCGAGCATTTGCTAATATCAAAAATTCATTTTTTGTTTGTCATTCGATAGAAATTGTACTTTAATTGTCAGTGCAACTACATATTGTAATTCTCTAAACTGTAAATTAACCATAGTCACACATAGCCCTTTAGAGTCGTAAAGGTTCATAATAGGCCCTAGATTCAGGTAAGGCCTGTCTTACATTAAAATATAGGCCCATTTAAACAGTTTCTTAAACTTGCATGTTACGATTAGCTCTGGAGGTTAACTCGTAATTTGGCGAAAAAGGATAAAGAGAAGAGTGAGAACTCTAGTTATAAATTTATGTCAAAGTTACATATTAAAAGAAAAAACCAAAAGAGATTTGTTATATGCTAGAAAACTAATTACACTAGAATAAAGTTTACTCTTAAACATTTAAATCTAGACACGCAGTTATTTGAAGATTGAACAAAAAAAAATTCAAAATTTTTACGTAAAAAATCTAAAAGAGAAAAAAATCACCGGTAAAATCTTCAACTATATATATTTGAATACAAAATTTTCCGATAACGGATTACGAATATACGAGAATGGCTAACAAGGGAATCAGAACAACAAATATATATACCAGTTTGTAATAGTTGTTAGAACGAAGTGATGAGGTGCCGATGAGCGATGGTCGCGGTGATAATGGCAGCGAGATGCGGGCGATGATGGCTCGGCGCGATAATGGCGGGTGGTGACCGACGATGGTTAGCGATGACGATGGCGGCGGCGATAACAATGATGATTGTTGATAACGACGGCAGGTAAGTATCGATAGCGAACCGGTGACGATGGTCGACTAGCAGAACCAGTAGTCATAACTGGACGAATGGTCGGCAGATGATCGGCAATGCGGATCGGTTAGCGCTGGTCGGTGATAACCGGCGACGATAGCGATGATGATCGGCATGGATCGACGACGAGCAGCAGAATGAATTAATGCATGACGACAATGCAAAGAACGGTGGCGATGGTTGGCGGTGACGCAGCCGAGATGACGACAAGGACAGATATAATGACGCACGACGGTCGCCGGCCAACAGTGGTCAAACCGTCGATTAGAGGACATTTTCAAGCCTCGAACTCTCTTCTTTTAGTTTGGCCCCCTTCATGATGAATGATATTTATAGATTAGAGGGACATTTTCATAAATACATGCAAAATCCAAACCACTCCATCGGATGACTCAAGATAATTCCCTTGATCATCTCATGTATTATGTGTATTTGAATGCTCAAATGAGGTTAGAATCAAGAGATCTTGAGCTTGTCAAGATGCTCGATTTGATCATAAACACTCAATATTTAGGAACTATTTAGGAATTTAGCTGATATCCCAAAATTTTCAATGATATTTTAACTCGACTAGTTTCGATTTAGGATCAGCTTGCTTTTGATATCAAGATTCGTGCTTCGACTAGTAGGATTTTAGTGTCATATCAAGATTGATAAAATATTTATTCAATAATTATGTGATAATTATTTTATGTTAATAAACAAACTCATTTTTAATATAATAAAATCATGTTATCTTAATATATATTTGATCGAATATTCTCCAATTTTAATTATTTATCTTATTATATACCACAAACTCTTGTATCATTTAGATTGAAATTTTGTCCAAAATTTTAATATTTTAGAAGAATGCTAGTTTTACAAATAGTAAAAATTTGTAAATTATGTATGAAATAATTTGAAAAAAATATGGCTCTTCTATTATGATTGATATATATCACTAAGATTGTGACATAATGAGCTTTTATTTTAATTAGATATGATATGAGCCTCATCATGTCAATGAGAGAATGAAAATAATTATTTTTAGCTGAAGAATCTAACAAACAATCATTGCATCAACCACTCATAACGCATCTCATTGGACCAAAAACAAGTAATCTACTACTAACAATCTTATTTAATTATCTAACAGTTCATATTATCTTTAAAGTCATGATTATAAAAGAATTTATAAAAAAAGTTTAGTTATGAGAGAGTGCTACAAATTTCCTATTTATTTCATTTTCCCAGCTACATCATAGTTAAATTAAGATGTCACTTCTGTATTAAAAAACAAAAGTATGCATAAAAATCCTCATCATTAAATCTGAATTTCATCTGAGGTCTTTAAGCTACCTAATATTGTTCTAAAAAAATTCAATTTGTTTTAAAAATCTTCTAAGAATAATAGCTTATCATTTCGGCTCCATACTTTTCTAACAATTCAGCAACCTTACGTGCAATTAAGCAAAACGCTACCTATATTTGTAACCATTCTTGTCCTTGTACGCAAAGCATTTAACGCCATTTCTTCTATTAGTTCTACATCTTGAAGAAAGCAGCAGTGATAGATACTTTGCTCATCAGCGTTGGCTGTCCTTTAATCGTCGGCTCCGACGCCACTCCAGAACTAATGGAATGTAGCAATCAATGAGATTTCTGTAAGCCAACCGTGATTCCAAGCTAAATACATCCTGCAGTCTTCTTCACTGTCTCCATCTGCTTTGACCGACCAAATGAGATCGATTTATAAATAAAAATTTCAAGTGCAGGTGCCATCTAATGAGATCCCATCATAAGCTATAGCTTTTTTTTGCTGAAAATTGTGATTTCTGATTACATAGAATTAGTAATCCATAAACTAAATTTTGAAATATGCATTTTTTAGCTTATAAATAGAGATTAGAGATTAGTTTAAACTATAAATATACTTTAATTTTGATGAGATTTCTAGAATTCTTCTCCAATTAATTGAAGTCAAGTTTTTTTTAATGCAAAGCAAGCATTTTGATGTTTATATATATATCTTTATAATTTATAAATCAAGCATAAATCTCAAGTTAAAGCATTTATACAAACATATTAAACGACTCAGTGAGATGAGCCAAATAATGCTAAAATCGGATCAAATAGAGCTCAAATGAGCTCAAATCAAGCTCAAGAACTACATATAAAACTTCAAAACACTGACTGAATGATCAAATGACTTTCAAATTTGGAGCTTATTCAAATCGGCTTTCGATGACGAATCCAAGAGCCCAAGATCACTCAAATCAAAGGTCATTTGAATGGTCAAATCACCAAAAAAATTATATATAATTAAATGAATCAATACGAACCATCTGATGAAATGTTTTGAGATTTTGGCTACAATAACCAAAATACTCATCTCAGAATCCTATAACTAGGACTCCATTCTTATCATGAGAGGGAGGAAGAGCTAGAAGAACTTGGGAAAAGTTGAGAGAGTTAAGTTGAAATTGCCATCATCACCGTTATCATCGATCGTTACTTATTGTCGACCAACACCAACAATTACCCAACTATGCATAATTGTTGTAACTTGATTCTAAAATTCTCATTATCAAAATTTTTCATATACAATCTTGTAATCCCGTTATCGGGAAGATTTAAACTTTCTACTCCGAAGCAAATATATAGTGGAGCATTTCTTACTTGACCAGAGTTTTTCTCCTCTTTTTTTGGATTTTTCATAAAATTTGGGTGTTTCTTGTCCTCTTTTTAAATATATTTGTGTGTACTGAATTTCTCAACAAAGCTAAGGCGTAAAATTTTATTCTACCAATACAAGTTTTCTAGCACGCAACAATTTGGTGTCGTCTCTAGGAAAGTGATTCCCATTACTTCATCATGTCAGATGACCAAGTTTCTTAACAAGATCAAAACCACCAGCCAAGTGAAACACTTCATACATTTGAGGAGCTCATGCGAAGAATGAGGATCAACAAGCTCAAATCCTTTAGCATTTACTTAGAGGGACAGTCGAGAAGGGCACCACAACTTGGAGGAAATCAACGATATCAACAACAGGATATAGTTGATTTTGTTGGAGAAACTAATGAAGAATCCCCATATGATCAGGTGAAAATTCCCCATGTACGTTATTCTAATATGGATATTGATGATACTGCTAGTTCAACTCACCGTTCTTATGTCGTCTGACCAACTTTCAATCCCCCTGCCTCTTTGGTGGGGTTAAGTCAACCCTGCTTTATTAGAATATCATGTGAAGCTATTAGAAATGAGTTATGGTGTTTAGTCCGAGAAGAAATTCTCAAAGAGATAAATAATTTATTCCTCGTTGGAGCATTCAAGAATCTTCTCCTTTACATGATACAGCTCTTCAGCAACCCATCTCGGTGGAGTCTAAACTACCTAACATAGAGCCTTACGATAGGACTTCTGATCCTTATTAGCATATCGATCATTACAGGACTATTATACACATTCAACAAGCCTCTGATGCTTTACTCTGCAAGTTTTTTCGATTACTCTCAAATGACAAGCTCGAATGTGGTTTTATTTCCTCCCTCAAGAGAGCATTCCCAACTTCTCTCATTTGGCCAAACTCTTTGTCGAACAATTCATTTCAAATCGATAAACCATTAAGGATCCATCTCATCTTTCTGGAATATGTCTGAATGAAAGAGACACTAAAAGAGGTATTTTTTTGGGAGGCCTAAGGCCTAGACCATTCTACTCATCATTGATGAGAGAAATGGTTTCTTCTTATGGAGACTTCATACGAAGAGTAGAGGCATAGATCATGGCAGATGAAGCCATCAATGCCCATAAAAAATAATTTGAACATTCTTCTAAGAAGTGTAAGGAAGATGCAAATGACGTCTTCATGCATCTTGACCAAAAAAGTATGATTGTCAGAAGTTTCAGATTCTACCCTCTAAGTTTGCCCAATTATCATGTGAGCCTCGCCCGCAAAAGGAATATATACCCTTATATGTCTCTTGCACGAACAATTTAATGGCTATTTAGAATGAAAATAATATCAAAATCCCTAAGGCCAGAACACCAAAATTAGATCGATATTATTATTTTCATTAAGGATACAGACATACCACTCAGACCTGTAGACATCTAAAGAAAGAAATTAAAAGGTTGTTACAGTAGGGCTACCTTCGATAGTTTCTTCCAAATTAATAAAATAATAATAATAATCCTTTGAGGGCAAAACCAACCTCTACCAAGATAGCAACCAAGATAACCACAAGAAAATCAATAAATAGTCAAAGAAATTGAAATTATCGTTGGTGGACCACAATTTTCTTATAAAGTTCTACACATTATACCCGAAGAGCCTAGGATAAAGTGGTCACGAATTGATCAGTCTATCGTATTTGATGATTCTGACTTCAATGGGATATAAACTCTATATCAAGATCCTTTAGTTATCAATGTGGGGATTGGAGATCCTTATTATAATGTTAAAAGAATTTTAGTTGACAATGGTAGTTCTATCGACGTATTATTCTACTTGACATTCTTAAGTCTAGGTCTTGTAAGAGAAAAAACTCCAACCAGCTATTGGGTGTTATATGGCTTTGACAATCGATCGATAAAGGTAGAAGAAACAATAACACTCTCGGTTACTCTTGGGGAATTCCCTAAATAAGTCATGCATTTGATTCAATTTATGATAGTTAAATCAAAATTAGCCTATAATGCTATCTTTGGAAGACCCCTACAATCAATTTTTACCGCTATCATTTTATATCTCATCTGAAAATAAAATTTCTAACATCTAATGGAATAGGTGAGATTAGTAGCAACCAATAGGTAGCACAAACCTATTTACTTAAGGCAGGCACAACCATGACCCTTAATAACATTAAACATCAAAAATTTTGACTTGAGAGATGAAGAAACACTCTAAAGAGCATCACCAGTCGAAGAGTTGGTCAGTATCACATTATCAGAAGAATATCCCTCAAAAGCAGTGCAAGTAGGTTCGTTGCTCTCTAAGAATGAAACAAATGAGTACATCAACTTTTTATGCTAAAACCATGATATTTTACTTGGAATTTAACACATGTCGAGAATTGATCCAAAGATAATATCTCATTCCCTCAAAATTAACTCAGCATTCAAGCCTATCATTCAGAAGAAAAGAAACTTTCCAAATCATCTACAAGCAATTGAACAGGAAGTTGATAAACTTTTAAATGCAAAATTTATATGATAAGTGCATTATCCTATTTGGTTGGCAAACGTTGTCCTGGTGAAGAAGTCTAGTAGGGCATGGAGATGTGCATTGACTACGCCGATCTTAATAAAGCTTTTTCAAAGGACAGTTTTCCTCTTCCGCACATAGACCAGCAAGTTGATGCCACTTCAGGTCATCAAATGCTTAGTTTTATGGATGCTTACTCTATATATAATCAAATAAAGATGAATCCAAATGATGATGAAGCCACTACTTTTCAGACTGATAAAGGGTTGTATTATTATCGAGTAATGCTATTTGGATTGGAAAATGCAGAGCCACATATCAACGCCTGATGAATAAAGTTTTCAAAACTCTTATTGGTTATACTATGAAAGTATATGTTGATGATATGTTGGTTAAAAGTATTGAAAAGAGAAAACATCTCAAAATCTTGAGCAATGTTTCAAGCTTCTTCGGCAATATAGTATGCACTTAATTTCATTCAAATGTACCTTTGGAGTTACATCTAAAAAAATTTTAGGGTTTATGATCACTCATCAAGGGATCGAGTCTATCCCAAAAAAGATTAAGGCTATGCAAGATATGATGCCCCCAAAGAGTATAAAGGAGGTACAATGCTTGAACGGGAGGATGGTGGCCTTATCATGATTCCTGGCTCGAATAAGAGATAAATACCTACCGTTCTTTAGAATACTCAAGAGTTCTCAAAATAATGGTTTTCAATGGACTGGTGAATGTCAAACTACATTCAAGCTGAAAAAATATTTGTCCTCGCTGCCATTATTATTAAAGCCAATCTCGAGAAAAATGCTTTATTTGTATCTCGATATCTCACCTCATGCAATAAGCTCAGTTGGTTCGTGAGGAGGCTAGGGGGCAACGACCAATTTATTATATTAGTAAAATTCTATCTGACACAAAAGGATGTTATCCTTTGGCAAATAAAACTATTTTAGCATTGGTGTTCTCTGTGAAAGTTATGCCCATACTTTCAAGCTCATTCTATCGGCATTTATATACAACTTCCACTCAAAACTATCCTCCAAAAATCAAAAGCTTCTAGCAGATTAGTTAAAGAGACAGTTGAATTGGGGGAAATTGATATTCATTCTTTGCCCAGACCAGATATCAAATCTCAGGTATTAGCAAATTTTATTGTTGAATGCACCATCCTAGATTTTATTAAAAAAATTATTCTCATTTAATATCACAACATTAAATTTTATTTGTTGATGGAGCATTTGGAAGGTATTGGAGCAAAAATTCTACTCATTTCTCCTCAATGGGATGTCTTTGAGTATGGACTATGTTTAAAGTTTTAATCTATTAATAATGTTGTAGAATATGATGCCTTAATAGTATGGTTAAAATTGGTTATTGATTGTGAAATTCAAAGTCTTATAATTTACACTGATTCGCAACTTGTGGTTTCTCAAGTTGAAGGAAATTTTAACACTCACAATCATCATCTAACATACCTTTGTATAGTAAAATCTCTTCTCTCGAATAAGTAAATATCAAATCATTGCATTCCAAGAAATTAAAATGCTAGAGCTTATGCTCTTTCAAAACTCGCCACTTCAACATCCTCTGACATTTACAAGAGAAAGTATATAAAAGACATTCATTTTTTCAGCATACAAAGACCTTGGGAAATACAGTCCATTGATGAATCAAAGACAAGTTTCTTGGATAGATCCAATATTCTCCTTTTTACGTGATGGAGCTCTACCAGAAGATCTAGTCGTTATTGTTCGTATTCGACTAGTGAGGCACCAAGAACACCAACTAGTGATGCACCTTATAATTTGTGTTTTTGTGTGGAGGGGATTATTCCAGTTGACATTGGTATTCCTAATCTAAAGGTCCATATTTTTTTATGCAAAAAATAATGAAGAAAAACATCGGATATCAAATTGATTTATTTTAAATAAGGAAAATAGCTTCAATTAAAAATGTTACTTATCATCAATGGATCGCACGTCATTTCAATCGGAGAGTGAAGCCTAAACCTATTAATATTGGAGATATAGTTTTACGAAGTTTGGTATTTGAGAGAAAAGAACCATAGCATAATAAACTTTCACCTCTTTTAGAAGGACCTTATGTGGTGGTTGGTATGGTTAAACCAAGAACTTTCAAGCTCAAAGATTCAAAAGGAAAAATCCTTCCGGCACTTGGATGTCGAGAACCTAACATCTAAATTGAACTCCATATTTTAATGTTTCATATTTTTGTTTGAAAAATAATAAATCAAAATAATAATAATAATAATAATAAGAGAGAAAAATCGATCCCAAGTGGTTTCGATTGGACCTACTCAACATAGGTTAATGTCATCGAGCGAAACTCTGACAAACAACTCGGATAGGTCAAAACTTCGCACCTACTCTACACAAGTTAACGTCATCGAGTAAAACTCTGACAAACAACCTCAGATAGATCAAAACTTTATACCTACTTTACATAGGTTAATGTCATCGAGATCCTTGTTGGATTTTCTCTTAAAATATATAGGCTAACATTACTAAATAACTTTTTAACATACAACATAAATTAGTACCAAATCACTTTAAACATCAACTTTTTTATTTTAAAATGAAAATCCAAAGCATTATGATACATACATAAACATGATCATATGAGAAAATCTCAAATTGAAATACAAATAAAATAAAAATATAATCAAATGACATCCACATTTTCACTATTATCACTAGAAAAAGAGAAAGAAGTGCTCTCTATGTCATCCCATGGAGATGAATCTTCAAAACGACTCGGTGAAAGGCCTTCAATATTTGCACCTATCTTGTAATAAACCATACGGGTCCCTTTTAGAAAACCATGAATAAAATATTCTTTAAGAAGAGATTTACATCCTTCTCAATATCGTAGATGATCACGAAGCTTTTCGATCCTAAATATACTCTTGAAGACTAGGGAATTTTTGAAGTTCTCTAAAATCTTCAAGTTGGTGTCAAATTCTATATTATCATTTTCTAAGATCTGTGCTAGTAATGCCTTATTCTCTACCTCTAAAGTCTATATCATAGCATTGGCAAATATGACCCGTGATGGATTTATTTAGTGCATCCACTAGATCATCCTGAGTCCTATCAACCTCCTGACACTAAAATGAAAGGGAATTCACCATAGTCAACAATTCAATCCTACACACAGTCAACTGATCCTCTAAGGCTATAACTTTTTTAACCTTAGACTCGTTTCGTTGCTTATATTCACCATGGAGATATTTGATCTTCACAAACTCAGTATTATATGCCTTCAAGGTAACATCTAATTCAAGCTCGATACTCGCCTTCTTCAATATCTGAAAAAGAAAAACACATATATAATAATAATAAATAAATAAATGGAGATGGAGAGGAAAGAAAAATAGAAGAAAAATTAAAAGAATGAAGATTTCTTATCAACTCTTTAGAACATTGACGCCCACTGCATGTATGATTTAACACTTCTTCTTGAATAGAATTTTTGGACGGGCTCATTTCATAGTTATTATTAAAAGATCTGATATGTGGGTTGCACAACTTTTTTCTCTTGGAAATAATTGATACAAGTTCTTCTGCTAGTCGTTTGGAGGATACTATGAGAACGGGATTAGATCTTTCCTTACGCTTATCATACTTCTTCAGCATAAGAGCATGAGATCTCCCTTTTTGAATTGAAAGACCAACTTTGAATAAAAATTCTTCATTCACATATTGATTAATATAGTGTGTCTCATATCAAAGATCTTCGACTTTCACAAAGTTAAGAGTATTCAATATATCATCTTTAGTCACTAGAGAGGAAGATATTTCTTTCAATTTTTTCACTTTTCAAGAAACTCCAATTCATTTTTTATAAAGAAAAATCTATTGACCCAATTTCTTGGATGATCTTTTGTGCAAAAAACCAACCATTTACTTATACAAGATATTCGGCCATGCACATCACAAGTGAATTTACACATCTTCATCAAAACCGGAGTAAGTGCACCACATAAAGAAAACAATTAACCCAATAATGATTATTATAGCTCGAAGAAAATCAAGATAAACAAATGCAAATTCGATAAAATGACGATGAACTTATGAGCCAAAGGAAATCGAAGACCCATAAGCTTATCTCATAACTAGGTACCTCAACGAAGGAGAATAAGCTCACTGCGATCTTTTAGGAATAAAAGCTACAAAATCATTTGAAAAATAAAACTTCTTCCTGAAGATTATCAAAGTATCACTATTGATAGTTGGCGTTACAACATCGGATCTCGTCGTCCCCTGATGCTTCAGTAACCCATCATCTTCTGCAAGATTTACTCAAGAATCTTTAGACATTGGGATATCTGTGGAATGATGCTCGCCCATGAAGATACTCTATATTTTTCAAACTTTGAATCACCAAGACTGAATTTGAATGCGCTCAGTCAATTGGAAAAGATCAAGGAGAAGCTGGAGCTTTGGGGTGCACCATTATACAGATCGGTGTGAGAAATCAAGACTTGAAGAAAAAAAAAACTTAGAAGTACACTGGAGACTGAATTCAGGATACACGGTGCCTAACCAAGTCAATTGGAAACCCCAAGATCGGGGAGAGCTAGAGGTTGTTGGATATGGATCGGTGAAACCAAGACTTGAAGAAAAAAGAAACTTGGAAGCACACTAGAGCCTTAATTCAGGATGCACGTCGCCTAACCATGTCAGTTGGAAACCCCGAGATCGGGAAGAATTGGAGGCGTCGAGGATTAGATTATCTGGGTTAGTGGAGATATCAAAGAAAAAAAAAAAAAAGGTCGCAGTTTTTCCTTATCCTTTGGAGGGTATTTATACTATAAAAAATGACTTTCAAATCCTTAAAAATATAAAAAAAATAATAATTAGGGGGAAAGGCACCGCCCCCAATTTCTTGGATGATCTTTTATGCAAAAAAACCAACCATTTACTTTTACAAGATATTCGGCCATGCACATCATAAGTGAATTTACACATCTTCGTCAAAACCTTCGGAGTAAGCATCACACCACACATTCTAAAGAAAACAATTAACCCAATAATGATTATTATAGCTCGAGAAGAAAATTAAGATAAACAAATCTCAAATTCTAATAAAATGACGATGAACTTATGAGCCAAAAGAAATCGAAGACCCGCAAGTAAGCTTATCTCATAAACAGTAAGGTACCTCAACGAAGAAGAATAAGATCGCTGCGATCTTTTAGGAATAAAACTACAAAATTATTTGAAAAATGAAACTTCTTCCTGAAGATTATCAAAGTATCACTATTGATAGTTGGCGTTACATTATCGGATCTCATCATCCCCTCATGCTTCCGTAACCCATCATCTTATGCAAGATTTACTCGAGAATCTTTAGACATTGGGATATATGTGGAATGATGCTCGCCCATGAAGATACGCTATATTTTTCAAACTTTGAATCACACTGAAGACTGAATTTCGAATGTGCGCCACCTAACCAGGTCAGTTGGAAACCCCGAGATCGAGGAGAACTGGAGCCTGCGATGGGGGTCGACACCATTATACGGATCGGTGTGAGAAACTAAGACTTGAAGAAAAAAGAAACTTGGAAGTACACTAGAGACCGAATTCGGGATACACGGTGCCTAACCAAGTCAATTGGAAACACCAAGATCAGGGAGCCTATATGGGGGGTTGGCACCCGTTATATGGATCAGTGTGAGAAACCAAGACTTGAAGAAAAAAAAAACTTGGAAGCACACTGGAGTCTTAATTCAGGATGCGCGTCGCCTAACCATGTCAGTTGAAAACTCCGAGATTGGGAAGAATTGGAGCCTGCGAGGGAGATTGCTACCATTATACAGGTGAGTGGAGGCTATCAAAGAAAAAAAATAAGGTGCAAGTTTTTCCTTATCCTTTGGAGGGTATTTATACTATAAAAAATAACTTTCAAATCCTTAAAAATATAAAAAAATAATAATTAGGGGGAAAGGCACTGCCCCCAATTTCTTGGATGATCTTTTGTGCAAAAACCAACCATTTACTTATGCAAGATATTCGGCCATGCACATCACAAGTGAATTTACACTTCGTCAAAACCTTCGGAGTAAGCGTCGCACCACACATTCTAAAGAAAATAATTAACCCAATAATGATTATTATAGCTGGAGAAGAAAATTAAGATAAACAAATCTCAAATTCTGATAAAATGATGATGAACTTATGAGCCAAAAGAAATCGAAGACCCACAAGTAAGCTTATCTCATAAACAGTAAGGTACCTCGACGAAGGAGAATAAGCTCGTTGCGATCTTTTAGGAATAAAAGCTACAAAATCATTTGAAAAATAAAACTTTTTCCTGAAGATTATCAAAGTATCACTATTGATAGTTGGCGTTACATCATCGGATCTCGCCGTCCCCTGATGCTTCTGTAACCCATCATCTTCTGCAAGATTTACTCGAGAATCTTCAAACATTGGGATATCTGTGGAATGATACTCGCCCATGAAGATACTCTATATTTTTCAAACTTTGAATCACACTGAAGACTGAATTTTGAATGCGCGCCGCCTAACCAGGTCAGTTGAAAACCCCGAGATCGAGGAGAACTGGAGCCTATGATGAGGGTCGGCACCATTATACGGATCGGTGTGAGAAACCAAGACTTGAAGAAAAAAGAAACTTGGAAGTACACTGGAGACCAAATTCGGGATACACTGTGCCTAACCAAGTCAATTGGAAACCACAAGATCAGGGAGAGCTGGAGCCTGCATGGGGGGTTAGCACCCGTTATATGAATCAGTGTGAGAAACCAAGACTTGAAGAAAAAAGAAACTTGGCACACCGAGCCTTAATTCGTGGATGTGGGCTATGTCGTTGAAAACCAGATTGGGAAGAATTGGAGGATTACACCGTTATACAGGTGAGTGGAGGCTATCAAAGAAAAAAAAAGTAAGATGCTAGTTTTTTCTTATCATTTGGAGGGTATTTATACTATAAAAAATTACTTTCAAATCCTTAAAAATATAAAAAAATAATAATTAGGGGGAAAGGCACCACCATGTCAGTTGGAAACCCCGATATGCAACAGTTTTTACGAATACGTGCAAGAATTGTTATGCATCGGGTGACAATCGTAAATTTCAACCAACATGAAAGTTGTAGAAAATTTTGTTACAATTTCAACGATACTAATTTCGCTAGATTCCGACACCTTATGTCTCCGATACGCACAAAATACAAAATTTCGCTTTTGCTTTTTGCATTGCAAAAGCTCAGACGCCACAATCTTAAATTTCAACCAACATAAAAGTTGTAGAAAATTTCATTATAATTCTAACGGTGCCAAGTTCACTAGATTTTGATGTCATATGACTCCAATAAGCATAAAATACGAAAGCTGCCCAATTTATTAAAAAAAAAAAACAAGTCGTTCGTTGAATGGACGACTTGCCGACGTATGACATCGCGTGTCCATTCAACGGACGACTATGCCTATTTTTCTAAAAAAAAAAAAATTTGTGACTAAAATACTAATTAAGTTTAGGATTAAGCCTATTTTAAAAATTTTGTCGGCTCGCAACCCCTCTTTTTCAAAGTAAATACCGATATGAATATATATAATAATAAAATAAATAAATGTTAATAATTAATTAGTTAATAAATAAATAAATTTGATACACATAATTACAAATCTTAATAATTTTTAGCTAAAGTTATTTTATTTTTAAAAGTTTTTTTATATTTTTAAATGAAATGAATTTTTTCATCCAAAAATAGGGAGCAAATGATATATCTCCTTAAAATTTATAAATCAAGCATGAATCTCCAGTTAAAGCATATATACAATCAAATTAAACAACTCATTCTTCCAAAAATATGAGGCAAATGATATATCTCTTTAAAATTTATAAATTAAGCATGAATCTCAAGTTAAAGCATGTATATAATCAAATTAAACGACTCAGTGAGATGAGTCTAATAACGCTAGAATCAGGTCAAATAGAGCCCAAATGAGCTCAAATCAAGCTCAAAAAGTACATATAAAAATTTTAAAATACTGACTAGATGATCAAATGACTTCTAAATTTGATGTGTTTATAGTCGAATCGAGTGGCTCGACGAGACGAATCCAACGAGCCCAATATCACTCAAATCAAAGGCAGTTTGAATGGCCAAATCACCAAAAACTATCTATAATCAAATGAATCAATACGAACCATCCGATAAAGTGTTTTGAGATTTTAGCTACAATGATCAAAATACCTCTTTCATAATTCTATAAATAAGACCCCATTCTTGTCATGAGGGGGAGGACTAGAAGCGAACTTGGGAGAAAGCTGGGAGAGAGCTAAAAGTTCGAAGTTCATTATCATCACCGTTGTCGTTGATCGCTGCCTATTGTCATCGTTGACTGCCACCAACAATCTTTACAGTCCAACTACCGCTGCATAACTTTTGTAACCTGATTCTGGAATTCTCATTATCAGGATTTCTCACATACAATCTTGTAATCCCATTTTCGGGAAGATTTAAACTATACAGTTGAGCATTTTTACTGTGCTAGGCCTAGTAGTTTTTTCCCCTCTTTCTGGGATTTTTTCATGTAAAAATTCTAGAGTTTCTTGTTCTCTTTTCAAATATCTATGTGTGTACTAAATTTTTCAACAAAACTAAGACGTAAAATTCTATTATATCAACACGAGTTTTCTAGCACGCAACAGATGTAGTTTAGAAAGACTTAATTAGTGCTTGAGTTGATTTAGTTTGCTTGAACTGGTGACTAAACATGCTTTGATTGCCTGACAACTCTGAACAAGGATAATATGGCTCAGTTAGATGACACATCCCTCTTTCTTTGAATGGATAAGGGATGCAATATAGACACCAATGCCGCCATGTCCGAAAGTTAAGGGGACATTGGATTAGCTTCTTCCATTGTGTGTGTCATAATAGCCTCTCAGAGTGCTACCATGTGCCTCTTCCAAATGATTCAAGCTTCATCAAGCCATTGTGCTTCTTACATGCACTATTAGTTATAGAGTGTGAACTAAAATTTGATTAAGTCAAGTTTAATGCATCAATAGTGAAACTTGTAATCAATAGCTTTAACCTTTGGTTGTGGGGCAACCATTTGATATCCTAACACTTAGTCTTTTTTTTCAGCTATTTGACATATGACTACATCCAAAGCATCATATAGATTAATTATCTCTGCCTCAGAGTTCTTCACATTAGCCATTAGTGACCTAGGGAAGGAACTAGGTACAGCTAAGGGGGGCAACTGATATAGGACTAAGCAGAGCACCAGAGATGTAGGCAAAGGCAGAGGCGGATGTAAAGCCAGGCTGCATTTTAGGTTTTCTCGGGTGAAAGCATTGCGTCTGGAGCTGGTTGTGGGAGTATTGAATCAGTAAAGATAACATGTATTTGGGAGGACTAGGGTACCTATAATAAGTCCTTTTTTAAGTAGATCGATGAGTACTTGAAGCTGAGTTAGGTGAAACTTAAGCTAAAGCTTGATTATCTAGCGAGCTATAATTTGTGTTTTTGCTCAAGTTTGTGGCTAGACAAACCGAGCTCAAGAGCTCATAAACACATTGAGCTTGAGCAGGCTAAGCTCACTCACACCCCCTACATAACTTGATGAAAAAAAACATCTTATTTAATTATTTAGTGGAAAAGGAGCGCAAAGTGTTTTGAACAAATTTTTAAATTAAGTATTAATTAATACTTAATTAATAGATTAAGTATCGTTAAAAAAATTTAAATATAGGTACAGTCGCCCAATAAGTGGGCGACTGGCCGGCCACCTCACCGCCGAGGGGTCGGCGGCCGGCCATCGACGGCGATCGACTAATCGAATCGCCCGATAATCGGTCGACAAGATTAAGTAAATTAGACCGATTATTGTGAGCTTAGTTTAGCCGTACCGATGGGTCGACTTGCACGATTTTTTAAAAAAAAATAAGTTGTCTTTTTTTTACAATCTACAAGAAATGCAAATAGATGCAAAGTGAACAAATAATACCAGTGATACCAGTGAACAAATGATACCAGAAAATACAAATAGATGCAAACAGCTATAAATATACTAGTAATCAAATGATACCAAAAAATTTCATCCATAAGCCAAAAAATAAACTCAGGTACAAATGCAGATAAAAGTGAACAATAAAAATATCCAGCAAAAGTTATACAAAATAAATACACCTCTATACACTATCATCGATGCCGTCTATAGGCTATCGTAGCACTACCTGGAGTATAGTGCTCAAGTGGCTACAACGGACAATCGCGCAGCTGATGAGCCTGGCTCGCAACATCTGACCCCATGTTTGGCTGCGTGTCTCGTAGAGATACCAAATCCTGTGACGGCACGGTGTCCATATAAGGAGACGGATACTCGGAAAAGAAATGGTCGGATCATAAGTGGATATCCCCGCCATGTCTGTGCGTGCGTCAGCGTAATCGTAGACATGTGTCATATCTTGTGACATGTATCATTGACCAGCCAGTTACTGTGAACTGAAGCTCCTTCTTATTTGAGAAACACATATCTTCATATAACTCTACTAGAACTTTAATGTCATCTGAAAAACCTGAACAATCAGATGGACCATCAAACACAATATCTGCATCTCAATCTTTTGTGGTTTGACATATTCGAACATAGTCATTATTGAAAATCATAACATCGTGATCTGATGAATTTTGGATTGAATGACTCCGAAGAAGCTCATGACAAACACTGATATCACATAAATTGGCATTACCTAGCAAAGAATCATCGCCGCGATCGCTATCATCGATGCGGTTTGATGCTTATTCATTATTGCATCATTCGGGTACTAGTCTAGATGAATTAGGTTGCCCATGCAGTTGTGTTTGAACAGACAGCTCAGTTCTGCATTTAAAAGGATATAATCTTTGAAAAACAGAAGATACCCTACACAAAAAAATAAAAAACACTAACAATGATGTTGAGGTAAATGCTTACATTACTTCTTGGTGATAGTCATGATTCGCCATGGCCAATTGAACTCAGAGAATGGTGTACATTTTGTGCATGATATCGACGTTTCGAAAAGCATTGTGGCTTTATTTCCACGTAAATAATTAATGTTTGACGGGAAGCTTCATTCAATACAATACTGCAGACTTCATCATCATCAATAGTACAAGCTATGTATCCTGCGTCTACAGGAAAATGACATGTAATCTCCACTGCGAAGTTATCAACGTAATAACGCAGAGACCTGAGCACTTTTTGTTTTAAATCTCATAAGCTTGCATGACGCAAAACTCGCATGGGCCGATTTTTGCCACCGACATAACTTGGAATGAACTGATCATCAATGATCAGTTGACCGTCATAGAAGAGAATTAAGAAAACGAGCTCCTGACTCATTCTACTATATGCTCAGCAACCAAAGATCTAACAAAATCTAACAATTCACTCATACTTTGTAAAAATATATATCAATTGAAGTGTACATATTGCTCACCTATTTGTATACCCTAATCATGCAAATTTTAGAAAAAAATTATGACAATC
Source organism: Cymbidium sinense (assembly GCA_021442155.1). NCBI lineage: Eukaryota > Viridiplantae > Streptophyta > Magnoliopsida > Asparagales > Orchidaceae > Cymbidium > Cymbidium sinense. The sequence goes on along the minus strand of CM038220.1, from coordinate 30,239,284 downwards.
ATGAAAAACCTCCCTCTACATTATTGCCAATTGAAATAAGAAATGAAAAACATACATAAAAATCCTTTACCTTAGCTTCTAACGAGCTTACGCGGTGGAGCCGACACAGACGGTGGAGCCGGGCGATAGTGACTCGTGAGAGTGTGTGTGTGTGTGTGTGTGTGTGTGTGTGTGGGGTGAATTTCACTATGGTCGAGGGATCGTCGAATAGGGTCTGACGGCGTGATATAGAGAAAGAAGACAGTCGCCCGATAATCGATTTTCACTGGTCGATCGATTATCGAGGAGTGAAGTAATGCTCGCCAGTGGTGAGGGTCGTCCACTTATTGGGCATAGGACGCGAGTGTGTGTGTGTGTGAATTTCGGCGTCGAGTCGATAATCGGGATAATGCTTGCGATATAGAGAAAGATCGCCCGATAATGGTCGATTGGCGAGCGCCGATCATCGCGACTTAGTTACATGCAGTGGCAGCACCACCCTGGTGGTATTCGGCCCACTTATACTCTATAATTAAAGTTTTTTTAATAGTACTTAATTTAGTATTAATTAATACTTAATTTAAAATTTTGTTCAGGTGTTTTTGAGGCCCTAACTATCTAATTCAAGCATGATATTCCAGTAATAGTCATAAATGGATCCTAGTTTGCGTCGAATATGGAGACAAGCAAAACTTGAAATCATTAACGCATTTGTAAATTATTGACAAAATTTACTGATAGACACCATATAATTCTGGAAACCAAAAAAAAGGAAATTTCCAGTCATAAATTAGTTCACTATCATGCGCCAGTAATAAAGAGAGAATTAAATCTATCTGCATGGTCGACTTCTAAACCCGTTAATACTTAAAGAATTGTACATAATAGAAATAAAAACAGCTGAATTAACAACTCAGTGAGATAAGTGAAACATTTCAAGTCAAAATACTTCTGTCTTCTTTCTTGCAGTAGTCCTTCGAATCACTGTAATCACATGAATATTAGCTATCCTTGGTTTGAATCATTCTTTCCACAATCTGCATCAGCCATTAACTGTTTCGAGTAAGAACACGAAGCTGGTTCACTAAATTGTGAAGCAAGAAAACAATCCAAGACCTTCCAATCAATCAACTGTTCTGCACTCTCAGTTCTTTGACAAATATTCTCTTCATCATAGGCAAAAATATTGCTAGTTTCAAGAGAATCCTCAGTCACCAATCTTGACGATGACAAGCCAGCTGAACTCTCAAGCTTTGGGATCTGGAAGACATTTTGGTTCTCCTTATAAGATTCATGGCTTCTAACTGATTCATAACTGTGCAATGATTCATAGTTATAGTTGTTTGCTCTTATATCTGTTTCCATTTGATTTATTTGATAACATTCATGACTTTCTCTATGGTAGTAGCTAGTGTTGTAAGGGCAGAAACATGGCCTCAGATTCGAAGTTGGCTTTCTGAATGCCCGGCATACCACCCAGCCTTCCTCCTGCAAGTCATGGCAGAAGCATAACATTCTGTGCTTGAATAGGCTTTAAGTTGTGAAGTGTTTCATAATGAAAATTTTGAGTTATACTAATAATTTTATTAAGTTATATGACTATATATATATTTATATATATATATATATATATATATATATATATATATAAATTATAAATTTCTTTTACAAAAATATCATTAAAATTATTATTTTATTTTGTTTAATAATATGGAAATTGTATCTAACTCTTGTGTGGCCAAAACCAATTTACAAAAGTAGTAATTATAAACATTATTATTAGAAGTTTTAAGTGATAGTCCCATGTTATTCAAAATTTTAACCAAAAAAAAAAAAAAAATTCATGACATTTTCTTATTGCGATTATGAATAAAAGTTTTAGTCATATTTTTAACCTTAATGCATAGTCATGTTATTTTTAAGAAATGCAATTAGAATTTCAAGTCTTATTTATTTATGATTAATGTAGCCAAAAAGATATCTTTTGCTAATAGAGGTTTCATCTCGTCTTGCATAAGAAAAAAAATCTCTTGCAAACAAAATATGGGATGACATATGTGAAGATAGATATGTAGCAAAATAAATTAATTGGTTGAAAAAAAGAGTATATTAAAGGAATTTGAGAGTACCATTTAATAAGATAAGATAGTGAAAAGAAAATTGGGTGGAACTTCCTTTCTCAAAGTAATTTACAAAACTAGGTTATTGGGGTCAACTTGTTTTACAATGCCCTATCACAATTTTTAAGAAAAAAAATATATTGCTCTCTCTCTCTCTCTCTCTCTCTCTCTCTCTCTATTATAATTTAAATTAATTTTTTGTGTAGAATTTTTTTTTTGGAGTATGAAAAATTTTTACGTATGGAGTCTAGATGTAACTTTTACGTCCAAACTCTAATAACAAAATATCATGTGACACTGAGTAAAGTGTTGTGTATTAGTATGTATATAAATAGTGAGTATTATCACATAATTAATATTAAATTAATATAGCAACATCATACTTTGTCATTTGTGTTGTATTGGAAGATGATCTAGAGAGATACATCTAAACTAAGCATATAACAATCACTCGACAAATATAGCACTATTCAAATAGATTTAGATTGAGGCATAATTTAATATATACATTAACAGTCAAAGCAAGACTAAAAATAAGTTGAAATAATTAAACTCTAAAAGTAGATAATAAAATGTGTAATTAACAAAAGATTTGCATAAAAATGTATAGAATAAACTTAAAAGTCCTCATTCAATCTTTCTAGGAACAAATAGTCAAGTAGGGTTAATGATGATGATGCCAAAAATTTGTATTTTTTTTTTTAACATTTGAGGAAATTTAATCACAAATTCACACATAGAAGTCAAAGTTCTCAATCACTAGGCTAAGATGACTTTCGAAAATTAGTATTTTAACTTTTTTAAAAAAAGAATAAATATGATTAAATGAGTTGACTAACTTGCCTGTGGAGAGAATTGTTCACTAGAGTGGAGTCGGTACTCATGCATTATCCAATCAGTCTTTCTTCCGTTTGGTGCTCGGCCTTCATAGAACACAAGAGTCTTCCTCATTCCAATAACCGTTGACTTTGAAACCACAGCTTTATCTCTACCCGTTGCTTTCCAGAATCCAGCACCTGTAGCCCTATTAGTGCGACTTCCACTGGGATGCTTCCTCTCCTTATGACTGAAGAAGTACCACTCTTCTTGCTTCTCATATCCAAGTTTGCATCTTTCTGTTTCAAAGAAATTAAACCTAAGAGCAATTATCTCTTGTATAGGGTTTCTTAATCAACATGAATAAACGTATCAAGTTAAATTAATGCCTTGATTATTTTTTGGATAGAGAAATTAAGCAGTGGTAAGTTTTTTAATAAAATGAACTAAGAAATGCTGTTTTTCTCATTATTATAATTTAAAATAGCGTAATTAAGTGCGAATTACCGATCATTCTGTTAAAAATTCAAAAAAAATTACTGATTTTTTTGGTAATTAAAATAATTATTAAAGTTCATGATGAAATTTGTTAATCACTGTTCTTGAAATTGACAAAAGATATACTTTTTAGTCATAACTGCAAATAAAATACAACTAAAATTTATGTTTTTTTATCATCCTTTTGAATAAAGATTACTACAACTTAAAATTAAACCAGTGCGATAATTCTCTTAATAATTATTTATTCAACTCATGCTTGTGAAAAAAGTTAAATTTATTAAGAATTATTTACCTTGGAGCTCCCAGGGCTCAATTTTATATAGATCTATGTCTGTGATAACCTCTATATCAATTCTCTGAGAAGCAGTTTTCCTCCTTAAATAATATCCCACCAGTTCTTCTTCTGTGGGGTGGAATCTAAACCCTGGCGGGACACAAGACTCCATTTCCATTTGCTGGTTTCACCTAAAAATTAAGAGAGATTATTACGTGCGGAATTCAGATAATTCAGTTTATTATATATTAATTTGTATACGAAAGAAAATATATGTTATGTACAAAAGATAATAAATCGAATCTGAATTAAGCACGTAATAATTTCTCAATAGCTAATACAAAATTAAAAAAAAAGTAAAAAAAAAAAGCTGTAACTGTCTAAAGTAGGACCCTTAGAAGACTTCCAAGCACAACAATAGATCTTTAGAGATCTTGAATAATATTCATAAATTCATATAAAATAGAAAAAATAGTGCAGAATTTAATCAAATTAAAAATTCATAAAATTAACTTTGTTTTAAGATTAGAGTAATTTAAATTTTAATTGATAATTTATTACACTAATTTTATGATAAATCTGACTTTGAAAATTATTTTAGTAATACTTGATAAAAAAAATATCCTCATCTAAATTTTTACATATAAATTGACTTTGGTAAATATCCTCATCCATTAGCCAACTCTATTCATTAAAAACGGGAGAAATTTTTGACTTTGGTGGTGCAAGCATGCCTATGTAATCATGTTCCTTGGACTGCACTGCAAGACCGGATTGAAATAAATAAATTAAATGACTAAGGAAGAGTCTTTTTTTGTGTAGGTTAAAATGTTTGTAGAAGGCTCCTTCGTTAGCAGAAATTTCATTTATATATGCAATCTCATATATATATAACGAGAGAGAGAGAGAGAGAGAGAGGAGTATGTTCTCACGGTTCAAAACGTCTGCTAATTAGTCTGTACTTTTAAGAAGTTAAGCTTTTAACAGCTAGGGAGATATAAAAATAAACCAAAATTCCTTGATGATATCTGGAAGAGAAAAAATATCTGAGGATCCATTTCATGCATTGAAATTCTGATTCATTGCAGTGTCTGTTTGATAAATGCGAATGAACGTGTACTTATAATTCTCCCTATCACCCATGCATATAATTCAAAAACAAATAAACCAAACTTCTACCACATCAACTCACCGAAGTTGCGAAACTTTATGCTCTTCAGCCAAGGCACCGAGAGAGAGAGAGAGAGAGAGAGAGAGAGAGAGAGAGAGAGTTCTTTATCGTTCAATATCCTTGGAGGGACATTAATATAGTGCAGGAATGTCAGCACTCTCTCTCTCTCTCTCTCTCTCTCTCTCTCTCTCTCTCTCTCTCTCTCTCTATATATATATAATAGACATATTTTTGCCATTCATTTGGAATAAATTATTTTATTCTTCATCACAATAGTACTATCATATATAACTTTGGTGTAGAGAACAAGTCATCTAACTGGAATTCCCTTTATGAAACCGGCTAGGATTTCTAAATATGAGGATACTATTAAATGTACCTTAGAACTCAAGATATCCATCTCTGCACACCGAAGCATTATATATGCCCAAAAGATAAAAAAAAAAAAGCTTTCCAGCTTTTGCAAATTTTTTTAAGCTCATTAATTCATCTTAGGCGTGATGAGCCCTCGGCTCTCGCTGGAGAAATTATTACGTACAATTTTTGGATGTATTAGTGCCGTATATTAAGATTTTTTTCCTTAAATTAGGGGGTAGTTTAGCCTATGTACTGATGTATATAGTGGTATACAAGATATCTTGAGTATAATTTTAAAAACAAAAAACATGAGCGTATTGGTATTTAAAAAAAATAAAATTGTGCTCAAAATATCTTGTACATCCGCTAGGTACTGATTTATTCAGTGCTAAAATTATCTTCTAAATCTTTTAAGAAAAATTTAATACGTTCGTTATGTATAATACATAGCAAATTTAGATATATTCGGACAACGTATATAATAATTTTTCTTCTTGTTGTGCTTTTTTAAGTTCAAGACAAAAGTATCCAGTACTATGCAATCGTCATACTTTTTTCCAAATATATTCATATATATAAAACAATAATGAGTATATGATGTGGGTGTGTGTGCGAGCACATATGTATATATAATGAGAAAAAAAAAAATCTTCTAAAATATGTTTTCTTGTTCAATCTCATACAACTAAATGAGCTAAGCTTAGTTCTCCCAATCATTTCTATTTGCCATGGCAGTGAATTAAAGAGCTCATAGTGTAAAGCTTGTAGCTGGAAAGCCTGAACATTCCCTTCTATTGTAACAAAAGAAGATGTATATTTAGGAAAAGCAAGTCACATGCGTAGTATTAGATGAAATTAAAAGAGTTCAAGTAACCTTTATATTGAAGACCAGGCGGATAAGAGCAGTGAGCTACTTGCCTGGAAGAGCTGTTACTTACATGAAATAATAGATAGAGATAAAGCCTGATGTTCTTACAGGTGAGACCTTTCTTTTATAGATGAGCGGAGGTCCTGTGAGGCGAGTGGAGTGAGCTGATCCAACGGTGCTAGAGAAGTTAGTTAAGAGCCAATGGCTGAGATGAAGTGCGCGTGATATGTAACCGCATTGTCTGAGCACAGCAGAGGGAAGTAGAGGGAAGTTACAAGTTTGTTATGAGCGCCCCACAACCGAATGGTCCAGTTGTTGGACTGTGAGGTTGGAACGTAGTAGGAGAAAGCAACGGGTAGGTAGAGCTTTGGTTAGGATATCGACGATTTGATCTTGTGGAGATGTGGGGAACTTGAAGTTCATGCAATGTGATCGCAAACTAAATGGTAATCGATTGACGTGCTTTGTCCTTGCATGGAAGATGGGATTGGTAGTAATGGCCATATGGATGCATCGTGAAGAAGAGGCATTGCTTGTGTTGTTGGGACCCCAAATTTTGTGCTAACCGACGAACCGTGATGATGTTCCATATACGCTACCAAAGGTTTCATATTCGCTTCTTGATGAGCGAGCTACCATTTTTTTGTTTCTGAACTTTCCAGGAGATGAGAGTAGAACCGAGAAAGGTGCAGAAGCCAGTGGTAGAGCGACGATTAGCGGGATTTCCAACCCAGTCGGAGTCAGAGTAGGAGTGGAGTTGGAGGTCTCCGGGTACTATGGGGAGACCATAGTTGGGTGTTCCCTGAAGGCAGCACAGTACGCATTTGAGGAGTAGGAAATGGAGGTTAAGCGGGTGATGCATGTGTTGGCACAGCTGATTAACTGCGAAGGCAATGTCCAGCCTTGTGATTGTGAGGAACTGAAAGGAGCCGACTAAATGCCTATATTCTGAGGGGTCAGAGAAGGTTTCTGTTTGGGATGGAGAGGTTGAGTTCCGGTTGGAGATAGGAGTTGGCGCAAGCTTGCATGTTGTCATACCTAAACGATTTAGAAGTTGGTGGATGTATGCTATCTGTGTTAGGACAAGCTTGTGATCAGCTTTGTGAGTTTGGATTCCGAGGAATGTAGAGATGTGTTCGAGGTCCTTCATGTTAAATGTTGTGCTTAGTTGTTTAAGAATAGAAGAGAACACCTGAGGTTTTGTGCCCGTGATGAGGATGTCATCCACGTAGAGAAGAAGGTAGATGTGGGCTCCCTGGAGTGTATAGATAAAGAGGGTGGGGTCTGCTGTGCTGGTGGTGAACCCTTGTTGTTTGAGGTTCTCGATAAATGTGGAGTACCATTACCTGGGGGATTGTTTGAGACCGTAGATGGCTTTTCAAAGGAGGCAGACGTGATGTGAGAATTGGGCGTCGGTGAAGCCCGGTGGTTGAGACATATAGATTATATCCTGGAGAGAGCCGTGAAGAAACGCATTTGAGACATCTAGTTGTTGAATGGTCCATTGATGTTGAAGGGTAATTGGGAGTAATAGTCGGATGGTTGGCATTTTGGCAACTGGGCTAAAGGTTTTAAGGTAGTGAATTCCATATTATTGTTTGGATCCTTGTGCAACTAACCGAGCTTTGTAACGAGCTATGGACCCGTCGGAGTGAAGTTTGGTCTTGAAGGTCAATTTACATATGATGATGGTTTGATTGGTGGGTAGATGGATGAGTGTCCATGTTTCTTGTTGTTGAAGAGCAAGAAACTCCTTAGACATGGCTTTATGCACTGCGATTGAGGGCTTGGTAGAGGTCTGTGGAGGGTGATGGTGGTGGAAGGTCGAGGACGCCTTCCAACGTTTGGAGTCTAGTTTTCATGCGTGGAGTGGAGGTGGGTGAGTAAAGGTGTAGAGATGGGTGCAATCTAATGGAGTTGGTGCTTGTTGGGGTTAGCGCAGTAGGTATGGATGTTGTGGTTTGTATGGATTGTTTGAGTTGAGAGCATGAGGTATGTGTTAGTAGTAGTGGTGGCACAATGGAGGGAGGTGTGTGTGATGTTTGGGGTGGCGGGTATGGGAAGTGTGTTTCTTGAAAAAGAATATGTCTTGAGATCAATATTTTTTCATTGATGGGGTTGTAACATCTATAGCCTTTGTGAGTAGCCAAGAAGAAGGGATGAGAGAGAGTTTGTTGATCTGATCGTGATTGATGCTGTCAAGACTTTGAGTTGATTATAATCTAGTAATTATTTGTAGAGAATTTGGTGAGGTGATTTGAGAGAGAGATTTTTAGTGAGGAGCCGGTTGATAAGGTGAGTAACCGCTATGCACTTCTAATTGTGCAAGTTTTCGCTGAAGGAGGGTTCGTGTTATTTCAATAATGTGTCAATGCTTCCTTTCAACGATGCCGCTTTTGTGAGTGGGTTGGTGAGTGATGTCGGGAGATAAGGTAATTTTGGAAGGCGTTGGATATGAATTCTCCTCCGCCATCGGATCGAAGGGTTTTGATGGACTTAGAGAAGTGTGTCCTTATCATTTTATGTAATTGTTGAAATTTTGAAACAACTTTGTATTTATGTTGTAAAGGAAACAACCAAGTAAATCGCGAGTGATCATCAATGAAAATAACATAATATCTGTATCCATTTAGTGAATGTGTGGGGGATGGTCCCCCTACATCCGAATGAATTAGATCAAACAGATGTTTGGTTCTAATTACAGATTTGGAAAAGGGTAGTCGATGACTTTTTAACTGAGCGCATGCAGTGCAGAAGGAGTGGGGGAGCTTGTTGATGTGAAGGTGCTTGTTCTGAAGCGAAATGGTTCTAAGGATGTCGTTGTGCGGGTGACCAAGCCTCTGATGCCAAAGATGCGAGAAGGTAGGTACTGAGTGTAGTGCTTGTACTGCAGCAGTTTTTGGAATGGAGTACAAGCCCTCATTGCAGCGGCCTGTTAGAAGGGGTTGGTGGGATGTCCAATCCTTTAAGATGAAGCCATCAGCATCTAACGTAATCAAGCAGTTATTATCAGTAGCAAGGTTAGAAACGGAGAGAAGATTATGAGATAAGTGGGGTGCATGAAGAAGATTGTTGAGAAGGAGCTTACGGTTGGGGGTTGGGAGGATGCATTGGCCCTGATGAAGGATAGGGATTGTGTGACCATTGTCGAATGTGACCATTTGCTATCCTTGGTATTCGGTGGGGTTAGTATCCAGTTCGTTGGTGAGATGAGAGGAAGCCCCAGAGTCAAGAATCCATTATGCGGGATGTTACATGAGGTCTGCTTTGAGAGCAGATGGGTATTTAGTGGGATAAGAGGTGGTGTCCATGCGGTACTAGCAGGATCAAGTTGAGTGGCCGGGTTTATTGCATATTTGGCAGCGGAGGGGATCCTGATGAGGGTGGCTCGTTCTTCCTTTAGCTTGTGTAGTATCATGTTGTATGTAGGGGTGGTAGAAATCCTCATCTTGTGCTCTCCTGTGACTTGGAGGGCGATGGAGGGAGTGAGTTCTTTCTCATGGTCAATGGAGATGTTGATTTCTCGCTGCATAGGAGGGAATAGAGCTTGTCGATATTTATAGGATCAGACCTTGTGCGGATAGCGGTCTTGATGATGTTGGCTAAGATGCATGATGCACGATGTCTTCCGAAATGGGGAGCCTACAAACAGAGATTTGATCTACTAGTGTTTTAACCTCCGCGAGGTACTAAGTCATGGTCTTATCGTGAAGGGAGATGTGATGTAGTTCGTTTTTGAGTTGGATTACTCTAGAGCGATTCGGTGATTGTAATCTTTTTATTAATGTTGTCCAGATGTTGGAGCAGCAGTCTAGATTAAGTACATAGGGAATGATTGATTGTGAGATGGTTGAGGAGAGGGTTGCGGAGAGGTTTTGGTCGATCAATTGCCATGTAGTGTAGTTGTGGTTTGGTTGAGGTTGCCCATTGGTGTCGATGGAGTATTTAATATGACATGGGCCGGTGCCTTCTAAGAAGCTGTCGAACCCATTTGCTTTGAAGAGCTTGTGAACTTGTGAGCTCCAAATAGAGTAGTTGTCAGCGGTGAGGGTAGTGTTGGCTACCGATTTCATGTTTCTCATGAGGAACTTTAGGGAAGGAGGGATGGTTAACGTGGTGAGATTTGCTTGTTGAGTGTCCATAGTTTTGTTGGAGTGAGAAGAGTATTCTGACATGTTTCAGCAGGATTATGGCTTTGATACCATGAAGACCAGGCGGATAGGAGCAGTGAGCTACTTGCCTGGAAGAGCTGTTACTTACATGAAATAATAGATAGAGATAAAGCCTGTTGTTCTTATAGGTGAGACCTTCCTTTTATAGATGAGCTGAGGTCCTGTGAGGCGAGTGGAGTGAGCTGATCCAACGGTGCTAGAGAGGTTAGTTAAGAGCCAGTGGCTAAGATGAAGTGCGCGTGATATGTAACCGTATTGTCTGAGCACAACAGAGGGAAGTAGAGGGAAGTTAAAGGTTTGTTATGATATATGTATATACACTGAAGTTCGAAAGCATTTGTGCAGGTATCTTGCTTTGTTGTGCGGGGATGGATGCCTTCGGTTCAAAGCTACAATTCACACTATCCTCATATGTAGAAACTCAAGCGGGTAATATAGAGAGAATTTTGGTTTGATGACTTGCTTTCTACACCAACAGAGGCAAAACATGAGACTAAAATACTGCTAAAATAAGAGTAAATTTTTAAATTAAGTATCTTTTAATTAATAATTAACAGATTAAGTATTCGTAAAAAAAATTTAAATATAGGTACACTCGCCCAATAAGGTGTAAGCTTCACTTATCGAGATCTGGCTACTTAAGTCACCGTCCATTAGTTAACGACACTTGAGGAAGCCGCTAACTTATGGACCGCTTGGTAGAATGCCCGATAAGTAGGCGACTGGTGCATTCTAAATACGGGACCCGAGCCCGATAACTTTCTGTTTCTTTTTCTCTCGGTCTCCTCGCTCTCCTCAGACGACGAGGCCCCATCACGGCCTACCCCATTTTCATTGGTTAGTTTCCGCCCACCATTGGCATTCTAACTTTACTCCACCAAACGAGATTCGGTTCGGTCGTAAGTCCGGTCGCTGTCGAGATCACACATTTTGCCCGTAAGGTTGTTTTTTTTTTATTCCTTGCTTATTTAAATTAGCAATAATGCAGAGGGAAGTTTTTCATATTTTTCATATTTTTCATAGTAATTATCCTAAAATTTATCGTGGTTAGGGTATACGATATACTGGGATTAGGTAATTTGGTAGGTCATTTTTTGCGTTGCTTAATTATTAAGTGAATAATATGTATTTTTGTAATAGATTATGAGTGTATTGTTAGGTTTTGTTACAACATTGGCCTAATAGCAGAATGAGTCGATCTCGCTTCCTTAATTGCTCTATGACGAAATAACCAAACGTTGATGGTCGGCTTCATTCCAAGTTATGATGGTGGAAAAAATCGCCTACGCGAGTGTCGGCCATATAAGCTAGGAGATTTAAAACTAAAAGTGCGACTCTGGCGTTATGATGTTGATAACTTCGGAGATCACATGTCATTTTCCCCGAAGGGATACATATTGTATTGTTGATGATGATGTCTCAGATCAGGATGAAGCTTCCCGCTAAATATTGATTATGTACGTGAAAATAAAACCACAATGTACTGTTGCACCCGAAATTGACACTGATATTATGCCGCTGAATGTACACCCTATGCTCACGAAGTTCGCTTGGCGAATCACAACAAGATTATCATGAACAGAAGATAGTGTAAGCTTTCATCTCGACATCACTGTTGGTGTTTTTTATTTTTTTTAGTATATGGTATCTTCTATTTTTTTAGGAAGATGATATATGTTTAAATGCAGAACTAAGACGCCTCTTCAAACGCAACTGTATGATCAACCTAGTTCATCTAGATAACTACCTGATGATGAGTATGAAATGATGAATAGTGAATCAAGCACTGTATCTGATGATAGCGATGCTGCTGATGAATCATTGCTTGGTACTGACATTTTATGCGACAGCAGTATCGATCATGATCTTATTCGGAGCCATTCTATTCAGAATTCGGTGGATCACGATGTAATGAATTTCACTAATGAGTACGTTCGGCTATGTCAGACCACGAAAGACTGGGATGCGGATATTGTGTTTGATTGTTCATCTGATATCTCAAGTTTTTCAAATGATGTCGAAGTCTCAGTAGAGTTATATGAAGGTATGTGTTTCTCAAATAAGAAGGAGCTTCAATTTACAGTAACTGGCAGGTCCATTCTTAATAATGTCCAGTTCGTTATCGTGACATCCAATCAGAAGAATTTCATGCGCGCAAGATCGTAGTTCTGCACCTTGTCACATGCACTGTAGTAGAAGTAAGAGGTTGGGAGGCGCCTGGAGGTTATCAACTTTAGGTTCACCGCACACATGTGTTTCTACCATCAGTGATTCAGGACATCGCCAATGCACTTCTAAGTTTATTAGTTACTTCATAATGCCGCGATTCAAATTCAAAACCCAGAGAGATCATAGGAAGAATGGAATCGAAATTTAACATCAAGGTCTCTTACAATGAAGGCATAGGGATGCAAGACGTAAGAGTATCAGAGCAATATTTGACAGTTAGGAGGAGTCATATCGCTCCCTAGCATTGTTTATGGATTCATTATGCTCTGTCTGCATCGCTTACGTAATTATGTCATCGATACATGTGTTTCAAATACGCGCTTTGACCATCTATTACCGGGGATATTGTCGACTGTTTCTCAGGACGGACGCCTTTTGGGCAAGTATCGAGGTATGTTGCTCACAGCCATTGGTATTGATGCAAATAACGGTCTATTTTCCCTTGCTTTTGCAGTGGTCGAATCTGAGAATAACAAATCCTAGCTCTGGTTCATTATATGCCTACAGCAACTGCTGCCAATTATTTCATCGAGTGGCAATTTATGTATAATCTCCGATAAACATTCAGGGTTGGTTCATGGGTGCCGCGATGTATTTCCATGTGCCGCACATCGTCATTGCTTGTGACATCTAAGGAAAAACTTTAGAAGGCAGTGAGGAGAATGAGTATTGCGGATGTTGAGTTTATGTGCAAAAAAATGTACTTGACAGGCAACACCGATGACTTCAACATATTTAACCGCAACATGGTTGACATAAAAAAAATTAAACCGGAAGCATATCAGTGGTTGGTAGAACGTGATGTGGAGAAGTGAACATTGATTCATGATGGTGGGAAGCGTTATGGTACCATGATCACGATTGCATCAGAATGCTTTAATGGTGTACTTAAACGTGTACGGGGACTGCCAATCCAAGCATTGATAATAGCAGTTTACTATAACATCGTGAGTCTATTCTATAAGCGGGTAACTTCAATTGATTCAGACGAATTCACCTTCTCACCGCGAACCCAAACTGTCCTAAGCAAATTTGAGTGGGAGGTTAGACATTTCCCTCAATATTAACACACAAGTGTGGACAGAATTATCGCCCGCCGAGTTGATTTCATGGAAGATCAATTCTCGCTCATGCAACGTAACACCGATTTATCATATGCCGTAGTCATATCATCATAGCTTAGTACATAGGAGAATCAATCATCATGTGTCAAGATACTACACCATGTCGATGTACGCGCATATACTCTAACTTTCATGTGCTACATGATCAAACACTGACAGAGTACGCAGACGGTCCGCAGCCTTTGATACCGCCAGTGGTCAGAGTCAAGTTGGGTAGGCCACGATCACGTAGGTACAAGAACACAATGGATGAGAGCGCATCACAAAGCAATAGCATGTGTAGTAGTTGTAAATCAATCAGCCATTATCGAACAACATGCCCACATAACCCTTCTAGCATGCGGTGAGTTTAGTTTGTGTTTAGATATATCCTAACTGAATATATAGTTTTTCTTTGTCTCTTCAATTATATCAGTACTCTAATAAATTTTTATTTCTTCTTACAAGTACGATGGCCGAGGAGCCTTCTAGACCATTTAAACATCGCCAGAGGAGGCGTGCTGAGCCAGTTGATGACACACCTGGACCCGTACCTGCAGAGGTTCATCCCAGCATAGCCTTACCGTGCGCATGAGGCGGCACATCCGTACACGGTATGAATATCACATGCCGACAAGTTGGCGTTGATCACCCTGCACCAACACATTTCATTTCGTGGGAGAGATGATTGACATTGCACGCTGCAAATGATCCCTGGTGACAGGACCACCGCTGTCGGCCCTATTGTCAGGGGAGGTGCGGGCGAGTTGGCGGATCGCCGCGACGAGCTTATAGTGGGCATCCGATTGCATAATCGTATCATGACCCAGCTTGACCCCGCAGGACATTCACATTCAAGATGGGTCACACACTGCACACGTTACGCGTTGGATATTTTTCCCATGTACCTCCTAGAGTTGGACTTCATCGCATATGCGAGCCTATGTTCTCGCTCCTTCGAGAGTTTTTACTACCGACACGTCGTCGAGGTGCATTTGCGGATCTCCCATTCTAGATCTTGACACATTCAACACTCTATCTCATGGCGTCTAGCCCATTTATAGGGAGTTGCTTGAGTCTACCAGTGAGGAGGGCCAACATGGTCGGGGTGTCTACTGCTGATCCGGTCTTGGGAGCGCCGCGATGTTCGTCGCGACGACGTTACATGTCCCCTACCCTAGATCTCGACGGCTCAAAGATCGATTTCGTGTAAGGAAATTAATATCTTTATAGCTGGCTTTAACATAATGACATGCAACTACCTGACTTGTATATGATTTTTTTTATCAAGTGGAACGAGAGATATGTGATGTCCGCTCGACAATATCGATTTTTTTAGGGATGAGTTAGATGGGCTTCTACCGAGCCGTACTTCTTTTAATTGTTACATCATTCAACAAATGTCAAACCATTGTCTAACATTGACACATGACTGGGAGCCATACGACCTTCGATAAGAGGTCGCCGATATTTGCCCTGGTTGAGGACATCCGGCAAGACGGGTTCCACCGATTAGTTGGAAGAGGGTGGAGTGGCACCTTCCCGACAGGTCCTTCGCTTTGGTCACCAAAGACGATGTAGCCCGATAGACTCAGCCATTAGAGTCGATGGTGAGGAAAGCGAGATACAACCGGGTGCGACCATCGAAGATATCGCCTGTGGGAGGCCCGCAGAGATCATGCGTTTACTATACACTTACACGCCCCCTACATATGATCTCCGGTTTAGTGTCGGCATCGCTGGTTTCTCGGCGCCTGACCACCACATGACATACTACCCCGAGCACCCGAGCATATGTTAAGATAACTCTATAATTTGCATATTTTCTTAGTTATTATTTTCACATATTTAATAGTAACATTTTAAATTGGGGAGCATATTTTGGCAATTTTGAGGATTTTTTTTGCCTTTCTTTCGACGATTATCGCCGACATCGCCCATCAATAAGTACAGCATATGATGCGGATCCGAGCTGACACATATCGAGACTACGGGGTCCAGGCCGCCGCAGAGCATATGTCAGATATAGACCGCAGACCGACAAACATGCCATCCACACGCCGATCCAAGACCATCTTCTTTTCCGAGAGCACCCGCCTCCGCATCTTCGCGACGTCATGGGATTATCTCTACGACCGCAATGGACATTGGATCGATGATGTGAGCTTCTTAGATCGCCCATCGTATGCCCGAGCACTATACTCCGAAGATCGCGATAGCTATATGGCGTCGTCGACGATAGTGTTTAGAGGTGTATTTGTTTTGTACTTGTTTTGTACTTGTTTTGTATAGCTGTTGCTGCGATAGTTTATTTTTGACTTTTGTATAAAATTTTTTTGTATCGTTTGATTACTAGTACATTTGTAGCTATTTGATCTATTTGTATTTTATGGTATCATTTGTTCACTGCTATTACATAGATATATTACATCTGTTTGCATTTCCTGTACATCGTAAAAAAAAGACATCTTATTTTTTTAAAAAAATTCAGAGCAGAAAAGTCTTTTACTATGGTGGTATACTTAAGTCGCCGAATCGATCGACGAGCATGCAGTGTCGACATTATCGATGACCGCTTTAATAAATACCGATAAGAAGGATGTCGCCACCACCTAAGAGGTGTTTACCACTACCAATTATATGACAGAACTATATTTAAATTTTTTTAATGAATATTTAATCTATTAATTAAGTTTTAAAACATACTTAAATTAAAATTTTCATCCTAAAATAACGCATGGGAAATTAATGTTAATGAACCATTGAAGCTGGACTTCACGAACAAATTATTGGGCAGAACATCATGCTTACACGTGGCATGCGCATGTTTTGACAAGTGGAGAATGGTCAGCTGAGATAGCAGTATTGCATAAATTAAGTTATTGTTGCGTTATTGTAAAGGATATAATAATTTATTCTTATATTTTTATTATTTTTCTATAAATTTTTAATGCTTGAATATAATGTATTTAAAATTTTTTAAAATTATTACTTGGAATCTCAACTATATAAAATTTTATGGCGTATATTGCTTAATAATTCTCATAGTGGATCTCAACCGACATTACAACGTTGCCGACCACCGCTACGGCGGCGTCTTTCCGTCCACGCATAGGCAACATTGGTGGTGCAGCTTCGTAAAATTATATGCGGACCAGATGATTGGATTGAGATGGCGCAACACACCACTTTACACGTGGCACTTGAGGCTTTGACGAGGGGACATTGCAGGCTGAGATATGCATAAATTAAATTTTTAATGATGAAAATTTTAGTTGTTTAGAATCAGTTTTATTTTGTTTATTTTTTGTTATTTTTAAAAATATATTTATTTGATGTATTTTATATTTTTAAAAATAATTTATTTTATTTTTTAAAAAATTTTGAATGATTTAAAAAATAATTATCATCATTAAATATATATTATTTCAAATTAAAATATAAATGAAAAGAAATAAATAAATCAAAGTGACAGTAAAAGGGTAAGATAAATATGATAGCACTATTGTCTAGAAAAATAGAATAATTTATTTTCATAATTATATATATATATTGGCAATTTAAACCGTTATCACAACTAAGATAATTTAAACAATTGGACCGTAGAAGCGTTTATGACCTCTTGTAACGTCTATATTATATGTATGCTAATTTTTTTTAACTTAAGCTCTAAATTTGGCAAACTGTAGAATCTATTTAATCTGTCAAAATAATACTTACCTTCTTGAATTTTTATTTTTTATTTTTGGAAAATTTACATACATATCACATAATTCTTATGTATTTATTTATCTAACAGCTAAAATTAGATATTTACTTATCTAATACCTTTTTATACTTAAAAAATATATATTTTACTTTTAAAAAGTGAATGATATATGTATAAAAAATTGAAGTTTGCATGTTAGAGAAATATAAATACATAGAAATTATCTGGTATGTATGCAAATCTCTTTCTTTTTTATTATAACACTATTAAAATGGTGCCAATTTTTCACTAAAATGAAATTCGTGAAAAATATGATCATCATTGTATCATTTGTATTTTGATATTATTTGAAAATATACGAATAAATCTACCTAAGAACAATGTCTATGATATATTACGCCTCAATGTGGTCGAAACCCATCTTTGTATTTACTATTTTGCAAAGTATTTAAAATATTACTCGTTTTATTTATGTTGATGACCTCTTAAGACGATCAAAAGCATAATATGCTATTTATCTTCTACGGTATTTTGTAAAGGTTCTATGTGGCAACTAATTTCGTGATAATGTGCATGAACAAGTCTACTATATGATTTTCTAAAGCTGTGGATGAACAACTAAAATTATAAATTTATAAATTTGGGCTTTCAGGTCGAAGCTCTCCCTTGTGAACATCTCGACATTTTTATTAATTCCTCTAAGCTTAAAGCTGCTAATTGTCTTAAAATCATTGGCTAAATGCAACATTGGTTAAGTGGTTAGAAATAAAAGATTCTCTCTTTTGTTGGTATATTTCAATTAATTAAATCTACTATTTGGAGCTACCTCCACTACTTGTTCATATCTTCTATCATTTTTAAAGGGCTAAGGAAAAATTGACATCCCTTATTAATAACTTTCTCCATCATAATGACATAAAAAAAGCACACTATTGTATAGAATACAACTTCAAGACCTAAAGAACAAAGGGGCTCTGGCCTACCTAATCTTGATACCATTAACCTTTTATGCAAATCCAAAATCATATGGAGACACTATAGCACTAACTCTACTCTTTCTACCTAGTGTCACTCAATTCATGGTTAAACTTTCTTCTTTTGGAGAGCATTGACCTAAATTATGATTAGAATTAGAATATACTTGTCATTCCAAGTAGACAAAGATAATAAGTTGTCATTCTTATTTTTTGATTCATGGTTAAATGAGTCATCCCTTTATAAAATGTTTATGACTGATGTATTTAATTGGTTTAACTGTTCTATTTATTCTAAAGTTTCATATGATCTCCCACAATACTTGAGTCCTTCCTTACACCAACGTCATGTTAGCCAACTGTCGAAATTTTATTCTGAATATTTTCATTATAGATTCCACTATGAATTATTTAATGCAAGAAAAAAAAACTTTCACGCACATAAAAATGTGTGATCATTTGTTTATGCTGATCACCCAAGAGTAGATTGGAGCAACTTACTTTAGTTTAAAGGTTATTCTTTTAAATATGCTGCAACCGATTTGAAAAGTTCTTATTAATGAACTTAAAACTAAAGATACCATTTTACTTAGAGGCATTGATATTAATCCTATTTGTGTTCTTTATGATGGGAAACATGAAATTTATTCTCACTTATTCTTTGAATGCCCTTTCTCTCTTAACATCCTTAAAGAATGAATTCCATTGGGAAGTCATTTTCATATGACCAGCATTTTAACTCAAGTATTGAATCATGGAGATACCTTTGAATGCAAATATTACTAAGAAATTTTATCTTCTAGTAGTCCATATTACATTTCACTACTTATGGTTGGAAAGTAACTGCAAGATTTTCTCTATAAGTGCATCTTCTTCAAAAATTATAAACAATAAAATTATTTTTACTATAAAAATATAAATAAAATTGGCATTTGAGGGGAATTTACCTCATGTTATTGCTATTCTTTACTCTCTTTAGCTTACAACACTAACCATTTTTTCTTAATGTTGTCTCATGTTGTGACATCTCCTAATATTATTCTATTTTTGGAAGGAATTACAAAGTCTAATACCACACATTATTTTCAACTATTTCCTTTTTTGGCATTCAAATTCAACAATTGATTCCCTCGCAATTATGGATGATATTTTTGTCTATGAGGGCATTTCATATTTTCGTATTTTAGTTATTGGAGCAATGATGAAATCCAACCTTTTAAAGGAGGACAATAAACTAAAATGAAACTTAAACCTAAACCTAAACCTAAACCTAAACCTAAACCTCAACCTATTCTCCAACTTTCAGCAATTTTGCAAATTGAATCTAGGCTTTTGACAACATGTGTTACATTTGTGTGCTTATCTACCTATTACTTTACAACTATGCTCTCACTTTATCTCAAAAGTCCTGCTTACAATCATTATTTTGGATGCTACTTATATATAGAGGCATTCTTCGCATGATGGAACCTTATTTTCAGTCTCAATTTAACATTTTTTTTGCTTCGGATGATCTTGGATGGAGATCTCTTTCTGTTGTTAGAGTTTTCTGAGCACAATAATATTTTTTAGTCACTTTTACTTGGTTGTTTACTTCTATTTTTATTTTGGTATTTAGATAAATCTTCCTCCACTACTTCCTATGTTCGTGCTATCTCTTTAGGAGTCTCTTGGGACTATTACTCCACTTAGTGATTGTTGGACGTGGCCCTCGTTATTTTCATCTCAAATTAAGCAAGTATCAATTCAAGTTGAACAATCTATTGCATGTGATATGGAAGGATTATTGCACAACTCATTTGATTCAATCAATGTTCTTATGAATATTCAATGGATTATGCAATCCCTTGGTTTAGCAATGGTTCTAAATTTACTTCTAGAATCTTTTTTTAGTGGTTAAAACAGCCACTAAAAGCCTCAAAAAGATCTCTGGTAAAGTCTTTTTTTTTGGTAGTGAGACTACAGCTCAAAATAAACGAACCCAAGCTGATTCAAACTCAAATTGCAGTCAAAATGTATTTTAAATCAATTCAGCTAAAATTAAAAGAGTTGATCAATCCTTTACGATTGAAATAAGAAGTTAACCAGCGAGTCTCCCCTTAAAAGTACAAATATGGTAAAAATCAACTTCATCAAGAAATTGACCCATTCTATAACTTTGTTTTGCAGAAAACTCTACTGCAGGTTTCTGTAATGGTTATACAGCAAAATTTAAGCATAGAGTTGGAACTGATAGCTAGCAGTGGAACACCACATGTTCAACAAAACAAGGACTACAGGAAGGAAATAATACTTGAAAGATAGAGAAATCTCAGTTGTTCATGAGATCGAGTTGGTTACTCCATAACGAGAGCTATGTAGAAGAATGAGCTTCAATCCCTTGACAGTTCCTTCTGCTTTGGGAATTCTCACAGACGCAAATTGTTGATGGCAACTTTCAGGGACACCAACTTCTTCTAAGCAGGACCAAGTTGATCCTCTTGGACTGCTATCTGCCCATAGAAATCTCTTCGATAATGGATTCACAAGACTCTCTCTAAAGTCCTTGGGCGTCTCACATAGCAATCCCTGTAAAAAAATAAAAATGAATAATCAATTCCTCATATTGTAATCAAATCAGTACAGTAAAGCTAAACTCACAAAAAGCTAATATTTCACCTCAGCCATGGCTTTGATCCTCAATGTGGTGCTGCTAGTTAGCAGCATTAATTGGCCATCATCTTTCATTCTCTTAAACAGAAGAGCACAGTCAAGGATGTGGTCTTCAGCTGTTGGGGAAACAATCTCCATCAAGCTTCCGCAGGTCGAGAAACCATTGAAGTTTGATGAAGTGGTGAGGCCAAAGCCTGAGCCTCCATCACATAGCTGTGATCTTGGCGTAGCAGGAGGTGTTGCTGCTACGGGGAAGATCTCTGATGAGCTCTGAACATGAATCCACCAACTAGTTTTCATCATGCACTCTTCTATCCATTGCAGAACTGAAGAAGCCTTTGTTCCTCTACTTAGTATCCCCTGACACCTTTTGAGGTAATCGAGCTCCCTAATGACTTAAGTAGAGAGAAAGGAGTAAAACTTTAGTTCTGTGTTGAAATGAGTTTAGTTATGCGGGATGGGAGATTGTTATTGCATGAAACATGTGTAAGAACATGTGTTTCTGTAAGTATTAGTGTCTATTGTTGTGTACTACTATGTATTTTTTATGTTAAGTATTTTGTGCATAGCAATAAGTAGAAAAAAATTTCCATGTGTTGATCTTGCATACATTCTTTCATGTCAACAACAAAATCAAAAAAAATATTTTGTTTCATTTGTGTTTTTCTTTTTATCTATTTGTCTTTTCTCATCTTAATAAATTATGAAATAATTGTATAAAATTAAAATAATAAATAGGTTTATATGTAGTCTTAAACATAAATATTTGATTTCTATATCAAAAATCAAAGTTCACAACAAAAGTAAAACAGTTTTAAAATATTATAGTAATGAATTTTTCAAATCCAAATACAAATCTCTTAAAAAATGATTAAAAAAAAACTGGAATGACCACTATTCTTTGAATCTAATTTAAAATTATGTTCTCTCATATTTTTTAAATTTATAAGTTTAGGAAGAGAGTGAAAACAATTATTACAAAAGTTGCTAATTTTAAAACTCTTAAATGAGATCTTTTCCTCTTTAAATTTTTTTTTAAAATCTTTAAAATACGAGACAACATTAAAAAAAATGGAGTCTTTTATATAGCACATCTATTCTCTTTATTGTCTTCTTTTCTTTATTATATTAATGCAAATTTTCTAAAAGTGATAGAATATTGTCTTTTTAGTAAATTCGACTTATAAAAAAAATGACATTGTCATTGATCAAAAACAAGGGCAAATTTGCCTAGTCAGCAATTTACATATCAAGCACCCTCCTACCGAACTGATGTTTCTGTTATGAATTTTAATATTTGGGTAATAATTAGAAAATTTGAGGTAGGAGGGTGTTTGATTTGTAAATATATAAGAATTAAGTGTCATGTATGAATTTTACGAAGCCAAATGTAGTAAAAAAAAATAGGCCAAATTCACGCAGCTTTCACAAGCATGGGATCATATTATATATTTGAGAGATATGGGTGTTATGGTTACCTATCCTTGGAATAATAAGTTGAGTCCCTCTGATGCCTTCTAGCAGCTGAAGTGATTTCCTGGATTCTTCAGCAAGGAAGGAACCCACATCCACAACAATATACCATTTCGTTTTCTCTCTTCCTGGCATGTGAGGCAGCTCTTCCTTATGCTCGATCTGATATCGAAACTGACTAAGTTAAAGTAGAAATCTTGAAATTAAAAAAAAAAACATACATTAGAAGAGGAAACTGAAAACGTACATCAGGAGCTTTCTCATCTAAATTATGGGGACTGCTAACACAATTGGTACTGAATGCCCCATCTAGATCTTCTACATAGCTGGCAGGACTGTTGTTTCGCAAAGGAGAGCTTACAAATAGAGGCTGAAACGGGATTCTTTCTTTTCTTCTCCTCAAAGTTTCTCCTTCCTTGTTCCCATGATTTTGTGAGATTGCATTCTTTGATCTAATGGCCATTGAGCTTTGTGGCGTCAAATTCTCTTTATCTGAGGCAAACCTTTCATCCTCTTCGCTTTCAGCTGCAAAGGCTTTCTCCAACTTCATAGATTTGGAAACTTTCGGAGTCCAGTTCTCTTTATCTGAAAGAAACCTATCTTCTTCCACATTCAAAGGCTTCTTTTCACCTAGGGGTGATCGTTCTGATTTAAATAGGCTTCTTTGCAACTTTCTTCCTGGAGAGAATAGGCGCTCCAAGTTTTTGGCATCAGACAATTTTGAGTCTCCATTTTTATTCACCAAGCGACTCCTTGACCTGACTTTATTTGATTTGAATTGTTCTGTTGCTTCAGATGTTCGTTTGTCTGAATTAGAAAGTTCTTCTTCCAAATTGAATGAATTCAAGGAACTCAGTGGTGATGTCTCAATCTCTTTGTTACCACTCAGTAGATTGGAGCCAATGGAGTTTACTAGAGTCAAATTATCCTTCCCTGAAAAAACCATCCCTTCTTCCTCTTTCACATGACCTTCACCTAGGAAAACTGAGGAGATCTTCTGCGCTCCTTTTGCAGAAGTTCCAACTTTATGTTCCTCTCTTTCTAGATCATCTTTGTTGGATGTGTTGAAGGAACACAACAATGATCTAATCATTTCTCTGTTGCTCTTCATTTCCTTCGAGCCAATAGACTTTACTAGAGTAACTTTCTCTTCATCTAATGCACACACATCTTCTTCTCCCACTTTCACATCACCTTGGGGTGAGAAAACTGAGGAAATCTCCTCTCCATTTCCTTCTATTGAAGCTCCAATCTTCTGCTCCTCAATCTCCAAATCTTCTTTATTGAGTGGTGATCTCTCAATCTTTTTGTTGTTCTTCAGTACCTTGGAGCCAATCGAGTTTACTGGAGTCAAATTCTCCTTGTCTGAAACAAAGGAATCATCTTCCTCCTCTCTCAGATTACAATCAGTTAATATAACAGAAGGATTCATCTCCTCTCCATTGCCACCTGCAAAAGCTCCAACCGTACGCTCCTTGATCTCCAAATCTTCTTTACCCTTCTTAGTTTGGCTCCCATTCTCTTTGCTCGTATTCTCAATTTGAAGAAAACTAATCGACTTATTCCTCCTTAACAAAAGACTGGATGATTTAGGTATCTTCTCAGATCTCAATTGGCTCGGCTCTTCTCTTCCTGATTGTATCTCATTAGCAAGAAGATTCTTAGAGGTTCCAATCTCCTCCTTCAAGGCCCACGAAGAGCTCACAGATTCTAACAAAGGAACAATAGAAGAAAAGCATGAGTTCTGCTCTAACTTCTCTTTTCTTATTAAGCTCTGGTATCCCTTTTCCAAATCCTGGGAAAAGAGCTTCCCAGGGGATGAAGCCATCATAGGAGGAGCAGAAGGTATTATATTGTTAACAAATTAAATAAATAAATAAATAAATTTCCAATCAAAAGTTCCTGAAGCCTCTTCCATCAATGGAGACATCGGCTTTTCCATCTCAAAGGCATGGTTCAATGGCATCCAATGGAGGCGGTAAATCCTCGTCGAAGCCCCAAGCCTAATAGTATCTCCTTCGATCAATTCAATAGGGATGTTAGGTTGGATCTTCTTACCTGATACCCAAGTCCCGTGAACTACAGAAGAAAATGTAAGCATCAGGTAGAGAAGAAACAGCATCCTTTGTTTGTGGCAAAAGATCGAACAAGAACAGTGCATCTTGCGAAGAAACAAACCTGACGAGCGATCTGTCACGAAAAGTTTCTGCAGTGAAGATTTTGGGCGAACCTCGAGATGGAATCGGCTAATGCTCGGGTGATCGACGACGATGTGGCAATCCGGGTGCCGGCCCATGAGTATGAGATCGTTTTCTCGTGAAGGGGATAAGGGTTTTCCAGTTTCAGGAGGGGGGCTGTTGAGGAAGATATTCTTTAGCGTGGTGCCTTTCTTTAAAACAGAGAACACCGGAATCTTGGACTCCTCCATTGATTTGTACTACTCTTCAGTGCTTATTCCAAAGAAAGTGGAGCGAGCGAGAGAGAGAGAGAGAGAGAGAGTTCTTCCTTTGTTCTTGATTTGGTTTGAGGAGATGAAATGGGCATGAGACAGTGTTCTAATTGCGAAGAGAGACGATTTTATTTAGGAAGTTTGAATTGAGAAAAATTTAAATGAAGGCGTTTCGGAAAAAAAATTTGAAATCCAAGAGCTCCAAATTGAAAAGTTGACCGTTGGGCCGTATCCATCTCAGTCGCTATGCAACGGCTAATTTTATTTATGGGGAGCCTAAGGGAGCCTTTTAGGAACGGGAACGTATTACATGGTGATTTGTTCAACTTCTCATATAGTTTTAACACATTTGCATTGCAACCAAGGTTGCGGAGGATGATGTCTTAGGAAATGAACGCATTAAAATATTTTTTAAAAAAACTTTATTTCCTATCTATATTCATATATTATAATAATATCACGAATATAACTAATGTTGAATTCAACATCATTCTTAACAAAAAAAATAAAAAAATAGAGCTTTATTAAAAAGATCAAACCCAAAGTTCAAGAGAAAATAAGTCAAGTCCTATGTCAATTCTCTTGGGAAAAAAAAAGTGAGTTGAGCAAAATTATTGAGAGATTTCATTGCTTAAGTGCAAATATGAAGAAGTTAAAGAGATATGTTTTATTGTCATCAAGGGCTTCAAAAGAAGTTCCAAATATAAATCATTCTATTTGTACTAGTAAAGTTGTCAACAAATGATTCACCATTGAAGAAGATAATGATTGAGAAGACGAAGGCAGTCTAGGAGAGTTTAGATGCATAAGAATGCATGGGGACTTTAGAGGTGGGCATTTTACTTAGGAGTATGGTTGAGAGAGTAGATGTTTCGATGAAGGTTCTAAAGATGCTTTAGTGATAAAGAAAAAAAAAATGTAAACTCCATTAGATATTCAAGTTCGCATACTCTATACTAAAAGAACATATTTAACACATTACCTTCGACTAAAAAGTGCGAATTGATTCCCCAAAATTGCTCAACCAAGAAAGGCATAATATAGAAGTATTAATAAGCTAACTCTTAAGATAGTAATGAAAGGATTTTGAGTTGTTAATGATGTAAATACTACAAGGGATGTGATACTTATTGTCGATGTTAGAAAAAAATTCTTGAAGAGCTAAGACTTGGAAAACTTATTCGTGAGAAGACTCATCTCACAAAAATTAATGAACCTCTTATGGTGAGGAGTAGTTCACTCAAAGAGAGGTGAAGCTTGAAAAGATGCTAGTGATGAAGCAGTTAATGCTAATGCTAGAAAGAAATGTGATTTTAAATAGACCTCAAAACTCTTGAAGATGATGAGGATTATGACAAAAGAAGAATATGAAACTCTTTCTCTTAAAAAAATATAAATTTTGAGGTGATTATCTCAATAGTCTATTAAAGATGAAATCAATGTGATGATCCTAAAAAAATATATATTATGAGCTACTATCGAGATTAGATATTTGAATAAGATAGACTGCTTTAAAGTTATCTGTTATGAATCCAATTCATCCAAGTGCCAAAGTACATAATACAACATTAACAATTACCATAAACAATAGACTCTCAGTATAGAAAAAGAAAGCAAACACAGCCACCAAGTTCAGAGAATATGTATACAGAGGCATGCCAGGTTTACAACAGAGAAGAAAAACCAAGAACAGTAAGGAAGATTAATTACAAAGAATGAATGGTAGCCTTTCAAGAGAGCCCCATAAAGCATTAAGAAAGTTCCCTGGAAGACTATTCAAAGATAAGTCAACAAAAGTCGGGCTTGATAAACAAATACAACAACAGAGCAAAATCAAGAATCAAGACCTCAAGAAAGGCGTGGTCACATAAAGATAACAACAACCATAAAAACAGGTTAAAGAACCGTGGATCCACTTAGTAAAAAAGTAACAGATCTAGGCATAGGAACTTCAAGAAGATGTATAAATAGGGTTTAGTGAGCAAACAGAGAGGAGATCAAAATATTCTGAAAAGAAACCCTTCTCTCAGTGTCTATCCTTCTGCTCCATCATCCCTGCCATCTTCACCTGTTTTCCCTCACGGAAAACCATTCCTCCAAATGAAACCCCTGGGTGTTCTCCCTCAAAACCATCCTTTCTCTCGAGCGACGGCTCGAATAAAATAAAGAGTAAAAGAAAATAGGTTAAAGACGAAGCTTATCCTAGAAGACTAATCAGACGGCCAAAACAGAGCCCGCGAAAAGGTAAACTACGGTGAGATTTCATTCCAGGATACAAAGATCAAGGCAGACAGATCCAGCCCACAAGAAACAGATGCGTGGATTCCACTCAAGAAAGATTAAGATCCTATTATTGGTGCTCTCGTTGAGATACATCTACAACAATGGCAGATAGCACAAAATACAATGCCAAAACACTTGAAGAATGTGTTACCAGATTAAACAAAACAAAAGAGCAAATGACCTCAGTCACTATGGTATTGACGAAATATCAAGCGATTGAGCCATAGAAATTAAAAAACAACCTCAAATCCGGGTATGTGATGCATCCCCGTAATCCTATTTTCCAAACGTAACACATACACATCCATGTCAATACCAAAATAGATATGCCTGATTTAATGGAGAAAACTCTAGAGGTTGGCTCTTTAAAGCAGCAATTCTTTCGCTTTATAACACATCGAGAGCAAAACTTTTTAATATCCTCAATATACATGGATGGACCTGCTTTGAGTTGGTATCAATGGATGCAATTAAATAAACAATTGTATTCATGGCCATAATTTAAAGAATAAGTTATGCAAAGATTTGGCTCTTCCCTCTACAGATTTAAGAGGAGAATTAGCTAAGCTTCAACAAAGAAATCACGGCAACACTTTTATAATGAGTTTGAAGACCTAGCTAACCAAATTTCTATTCCACATGAATTTCTACAAAGCTTTGAATCGGGCTTAAATCGATATTAAAAGGGAAGTAAGATCCTACCTTCTTCCTCAGAGCATTTCAATTAAGCTAATGGAAAAAGATTGTCGATGAAAAGAAATGCATAGAGATAAGAATCACACTTCAAGAAAGTAAGAATATCGAGTGCTTCAACTACCTTATTGCGCCTCCCATAAATGCCACTCAACACGTCAACATAAACAAAGAAATATCAATTTAATTTAACAAAGAACTCAAATAAGAGAAAAAGAAGAGGCTTATGCTTCAATTGTGATGAGAAGTACCATAGAGGGCATATCTGTAAGTCCAAGTTATTTGCATTAATGGCAGTCAATGATGACCAGCAACATCAACTGCAACATGATAATCAGCCCGACAACCAATGGGTACAAGAAGAAATATTAGCAACAAGCTTTATGTATCAACCATTTAACCTAGGCTAAGAAAGCATATCTATCAAGTATACATAATTATTAGTCACCTATATCCTATATAGCTTAGTGTTTTCAGATAACACATCCTTACATAGCCTACTCTAGCACAGAATTACCAATAAGCTATTCCCTAATATAGAGTATAACTGCAACAAGCTTCATTACATACCTCTATCCAATAGATGAGTCCAGTGAATTCATGCAACTAGAATATCCACCCAAGTGGTAATCCAAATCTGGATCATGAGCATACAGAGGCAGAAACAAGTCTACAACAAGGGATAGAATTTCCGTTCTTATTAATAGAAATCAGGAATCATTTGACAAAAGAATACTACTTCCAATAGACAATCAAATTGCTACTTTCATAGTGGAGGAGGAAAGTATCAACAGAGCTTCGAGAAATGAATGAAGAAACAGAGAAGGTGATGTTCATTTTGACCTTGAGGACAAGGTCGGGCTTGAGGAGGGGAGTAATGTTATGAATCCAATTCATCCAAGTGCCAAAGTACATAATACAACATTAACAATTACCCTAAACAATGTGACTCAGAGAAAAAAAAGCAAACATAGCCACCAAGTTCAGAGAATATGTATACAGAGGCATGCCAGTTTACAACAGAAGAAAAACCCGTAGCAGAAGGAAGATTAATTACGCAGAATGGTAGCCTTTCAGAGCCTTCACGCAGTGCATTACGTGAAAGTTCTCTGAAGACTATTCAAAGATAAGTCAACAAAAGTCGGGCTTGATAAACAAATACAACATGAGCCATAAATCAAGAATCAAGACCTCAAGAAAGTGCCACATCAACATATGAATAACAATCATAATAGAAACAGAAGAACTGGATCCACTTAGTAAAAAAGTAAAGATAGGAACTTCAAGATGTATAAATAGGGTTTAGTGAGCAAAGCAGAGGAGATCAAAATATTGAAAAGAAACCCTTCTCTCGTCATCCTTTTGCTCCATCATCCTCGCCATCTTCACCCTCACCGGAAAACCATTCCTTCATGAGAAACCCCTGGTGTTCTCCTTCTCCCAAACCATCCTTTCTCTCGGAGCGATGACGGCTCAAACCGAAGAGTAAAAGAAAATAGGTTAAAGATGAAGCTTATCGTAAGACTAATCGACAAACAAAACAGCGAAAGGTAAACTACGGTGAGATTTCATTCCAGGATACAAAGATCAAGGCAGACAGATCCAACCCACAAGAAACAGACGCGTGGATTCCACTCAAGAAAGATTAAGATCCTATTATTATCATTGAGACCAAGAAATCAAAAGTGCTTGAATAGATTATAAATATACTAACTGAAAAGCAAAGAGTGGTCATGCTTGAAATATTCAATTAGATTGATGAAATTCATCATAGAAAGATAGAAAAAATAAATTGACATGTCACAAGTCTTCTTGATAAGTTACTCAATAATTTTATCTGAAACTTTCATAAAGAACTCGAAGAACTTAGGATAGAGGCCTTTGTGTTGAGAAAGTTTTTTGTGACTTTCAAAATTAGTTCGAAATAAGGGAAAACTTAGGCCTTGTTTGGAACAACTTTTTATTTTTTGTTTTTAATTTTTATTTTTAAAAATTTGAAAAATAAAATAAAATATATGTTTGTTTATCTATTTTGTGTTTTTAAACAAATTTATTTTTTGTTTTCAAAAACATCAAAAATAGATAAAATCTATTTTTTTTTAAAACATTTCGA
This sequence comes from Cymbidium sinense, assembly GCA_021442155.1. NCBI lineage: Eukaryota > Viridiplantae > Streptophyta > Magnoliopsida > Asparagales > Orchidaceae > Cymbidium > Cymbidium sinense. The sequence continues at coordinate 30,209,348 of CM038220.1, read as the reverse complement.
AAAATACTCAACCCTCTCATGACCTATCGCGGTTGTCTCAGGAGCGATCATATCACGCTCTCTTGCCCAAGTTTTCTTCTTGGCCGCATTTTTCTCATTTCTTTGTCTTCCATTTCTCCTCGGTTCTCGCCTCTCACGACATCAATGCCGGACAACAACCTAATGCCGCATGTTGACTCCTACCCCGCTCGACTTGGAATCGAACTTCTTAATGTTAGTGGCTTCCTAATCTGTAAGGTATTCTCAAATCCATCAGAGCTGTTCTTCTTCTGTTAAGTGAAAGTTGACACAAATATTAGAGCATGATGTTGATACAAAGATTAGTGAATGTTTCATAAAAAAGAGAAGGAATACTTCTATACAAAGATTAGAACTCAATTAAACAAGCCAAAATTTAAAAGATAATCTTTTCAAGCTACTACTTTTTTTGATGTAGAAGTTATATTTTAATTTGAACACGAATTTCATTGGAATAAAAGCTTTTAATTGCCACAAATTTAATCTGTAGATGATACTTTGGTTTTTAAGTAGTTAGGATCAAGCCACATAAATCTACAATGCAACTGGGCACAAGTGGTTAGTAACAAGCCCTATGGAAGGTAATATATGAGATTTAAATCTGTTAAAAAAAAAAAACTAAAAAAATATTATCCTACAACTTAATCACTTATATTTTACTCTTTTTTTTAATACTGATTACAATTTTGGTGCTTTATAGTGGCTTGTGGAAATGGATGGTTTTACATGGCGTGTCAATGTTAGACCATTTTCTCCATTTAAGTTTGTATTCTTTTAAGTTTCATCATTCAACATTAGATTATATTACTTACCTGAAAAGATTTGAAGACATATTATCATGCGTCAGATTGAATCGATAAAAAATTAGAAAAAAATTACTTTATAGTTATTTGATTGAAACTTTAAATTCATAACTTTATTTTTTTTGTTTAGTTGAAAAAATATAATGAAAAGAATCGCGAATTTGGCTACGATCTACGACCAGAGAAGTCACCGGTATTGACGGCCGGTGGAAGGCCTGGCGAATGGGCGGCGGCGGTATGTGGGAGGTGGGTGATGGCGGTACGGTGCCAATGACGCAGCGGTAGCCGCCACCGCGATCACTTTACATCGAGATTTGAAATTTTCAACGAATTAAATAATCACAAAATTAACCTTTCTAGTGTATTGAAATACATTACACTAAAATTTTAATTTATCAGAACTCAACGAAATGTTTAAAGCGTCATTCGTTTAATCTGTAGACCAACTACAAAAGATTTGTGTGCTTTCTTATAGCTTTTCACATTATTTGGAAATTTCTTCTCACCAATGAATGGTAAATATAATTTGATTGCTGATTAAACTTAGTTGTGGGTATTAGTGCTATATTTTTCTATTCTCTAGGCACTGGGAAATTGCTAAGCAACAAAATTGTAGCAAGATATACAGTAAAGCCAACATGTTTTTTGTTTTTTATTTTAAAAAATAAAAAATTTATAAGAATGGCAAACATGTTTTTTTTTGTTTTAGGTTAAAACAAAAATAAAATAGAAACAAAAAAATAAAAAACAAAACAAAAAATAGAAAATAGAAAGTGATCCCAGCTGGCCCACTAGTTTTTTTTGGTAATTAATTAATATATGATATATCAATAATTATTTAAATAATTATTAATGTTTAATTATTTTAAAAATTAATAAATAAAAAAAATTAATTTAATAAATAAATAATTTATTATTATAAAAATTTAAAATAGTAAAAAATTAAATTAAATTAACTTTAATAATTAAATCATTAATATATAATATTAAAATTATATTTGAAATAACAGATTTAAATTCTGAAATAAATTATTAAATAATATTACGTAATTTAGGAGTCATTTGGGATAACTTTTATTTTTTATTATTTATTATTTAGTTTTATTTTATATTATTTATATTTTTCTTTAAAATAAATTTATTTGATCTTTTTTTTTAAAAATATTTAGATATTTTGAATATTTTTTAAAATAATATTTTTTTTTTTTGAAAATAAAAATTAAAATCATATAAAAAACACTCTAAATAAATATATTATCAAAATAACATAAAAATAAAAAATAAATAAAACGCACTAAAAAAGCTCTCCCTAACGGAGCCTTAATCTTATGTTAAATCCCACTTGGAACCAAACGGGACCTCGGACTTGAGGTTTATCGCGCGTCGTCTCCTCGCCTCAACCTGTCCGCGTCGCCTACGCCGACATGGTTCGATTATTGTTTCTCCTTCGCCTATGCCTGCCAAATCTGATACGATTAGGGTTTATGTAGAATCCTACTTTGCTGATTTTCTGTTACTTTTTAGTCGTAGTTAAGTGTGCATTTATGGGCTTTTACATGATAGAAATCTACATTATGTTTACCTTGTAGATTTTAAGAGCGAATCTCATGCCTTACTTGTTATTCTGCAAACAATTGTGATCAACAGACTGAAAATTTTTATTTTTATTTTTGTTTTGCATTCTTAAAATGTATACATTTTTAATGCATGCAATGATGAAACAAAATAGCCCAACGTCAGGATTTTTAAGAACATTGGATAAATGGTTCTTAAACCTTTGCATTAGGGAGATTTTGTAAATGCTTAAATTGGAGCCGATTGGAGTTAAAATGATTAACTAATAAATGTTACTCTAGTTCAAATTTACTAAATTCCAGCCATGTGCAAGTTTACTAACTTAGGTTTCGTTTGGGAGAGCTTTTTTAGTGCGTTTTGCTTTTGAGAGCGTGAATTTTAATTTTGATAACCGTTTGAATATAGTGTCTTTTTTGAAGCTGTGTTTTATTTCCCGTCTTTGAAAACTCCTTTTAAAGATAAATAAACTTTTGAAAATACTTTAAACCAGAACTTTTCGAGAATCTGAAAAGCTTAGCCAAACGAAGCCTTAATTGAGGTTTAGGTGCTCTCTCTGAAATGATAATGGATAGTTGTTGTTCAAAATATTTGTTCATAATATATTAGAATTGGGTACTTTTTATTAGTAATGAATATACTTACAAAGAATATTTAAAGTGTGCTGCCTTAGTGCTTGCCTTTTATAGATGACATAGAGATATGCTTCAATATTATACAATAAGCTAATATCATGAAAACTCAAAGGTTAATTTTATGAAACTGCAATTAGGCATTGATGTTGGATTTGAGCATTGGGCAACAAAAAAGGTTATTAATAGTTATATTTAGTAGGATGAATATGAGAATATAAGATGAGTGTGTGGCAAAAACTATAAATGATAGATTAAAGAATGATTATATCGAAAGAACAATCAAAGCAACATTTATCTGTGAAGACATGAAGCCTTATATAAAGCAGGGAACATATTAGCTTCCAATGATAGTGGTCACTATACTTTTTAGCCCACACTTAGAGTTGAACGACCAAAAAAAAAATCATAGATATTTATTAAGTTGGGCCCCAAAGAAAGCCATCAGGCTTGGCAAGATCTCACCACTTATGGACTAGCACTTCTTTTGTTAAGCCAATATCAAACTTTAATACAATGATAAATCTACCCATCAAACTTAACTTGCGAGGCAAGATGCGTAAAGCTCCAACTAAACATCTAAACATCATGGGTCTTTCTCCACACCATCAAATGATTTAGAGTATTGTTGTGAAGAAGAACAAAGATATTGGTTAGATTTTCTACCTAGTGTAGAAGAGAGGTTAGTTGAGGGATAGGTTGGATGCAAAGTCATCGAACTGCAAAGAGAAATAATATATCATATTTTAGATTGTGGAATGGATGTGATCATGTTCCTAGGAGCAGGGCGGTGCTAAGAAATTTTTTTAAATGGGGGCACAATTTAAATATTTTATAAATATTCTAACATTTTTCATATGAGTTTGGATGCAGTGCTAATGGTTTAAATTTTTATTTATCTTCATATTACAAGATCAAATCTATGCTAATAAAAAGAACTTACTCTCTATATATAATTAGAATAACAATTTAAATAATGATTTTCTTATAAAAATCATGTTAGATATCAATTATCAAAATATATTTATAAATAGTATTGACTTTACCTTAATTTTTTACAATTTTTTGCTAAAATTATTTAAGTTTAATTAATGTATGAGTTAGTCTTTAATAAGGCTATAATTTAGGAAATCATGAATAGTAGTCTCTCCTCTAAGCTTGGTACAATAGATATAAAATTTTGCCAAAGAAATAATATATTATAATATCTCAAAAGTATAATATGCAAATTGCTTTGGGATTACATTTTGCAAATGACTTGTTGTTGTTGGTTTTACTGCATGTGCAAGAACTATGGATTAGAAATTAGAATTTAGATCTTTCGGTTTACATTCAAAAAGATTAAAAAAATATAATCTTAAGCTTTTTGTGTCACACTGTAGCTCTGCCCATACCTAGAAGAAAACTTAACCATAGCACAATGGATCTCTTTGAATCCCCCTTAATAGAGAGAATGTTTGTTTTATTCTGCTTTATCAAGCTTGCCAAACAAAAAGATCACTGTATAAAATGCACCTCTTATACTAAAGCAAATTTCCATAACAATATAAGGTCCAAGTATCAGGCACAATGATGGTGTTTGTAAGATAAAATCTAAGCTCTAAGATGATAGTGCTCTAATAGATCTGACAATTAAACTTACCATCAACTAAAGGGCAAAGCAAAATGAGAAGGAGCACTCAGTTCATCCTCTCACTTGTGAGCCATGGTAGAGGGACTTTGACTCTTGTCCAGGTCTATTTGAATTCTGTTAACTATGTTCTGGAAGTTAGGTGGTTTAATATGGTAAAATTTTAGTAGTAATCACTTATAAATAGATTGTCATATAAATAATATACTGTGTATTTTGGTTATTCTGAAGAGAAAGTTGTATGCTTTATTCATCTACTTTAGATCTGTTAAGCCTCGTTTCTTTCTTTTTCTTGTGTAAATAATTTTATTTCCGTCTACTGGATGAGTTCTGATGTTTCCTTATGTTATCAAACAGGCTGCAAAACTCCTTGCTAATTTGATTGTTGTTGGTTCTGGTATTCTTGGAAGAGCCGTGTTTCAGGCATACCGTAAGGCTATTGAAAGTAAGTCTGGTCATTAGTTTCCAATTTTTGTACATTCATAGCTCAACTGTTTCAAACGGTGATGAGTATGATATCTGATATGGTTCTTTCTATATGCTAAATGGAACTAACATTTCATGGACATGCTGAAAACTGGTTATTTGGAGAATCATAACTTTTATTTCTATTGCATGCCATAATTTCTCAATATCATGTCATGAAACATGTTGCATATTGTTGCTTCTGCCCGTGTTTATACGCCCTTCATATTCACCACATGTGTATATATGGTCTTAGAGATAGGTTGCTGCTTATGAGTGGAAATGAGAATTTGATTGATTCATCTAAGCGTTTATTGATTTTGTGCAATTTCAAGAGTCATGTACTTCCAACTAAATGAAGTTTGGAATGCACTTAAGCACTATATTGGCCACCATTCGTGAAATATCTTCATTGTGAGAATTTTGTTTGTGAGTGAATGCACTATTTTTTCTGCATCTGTATGCATTGTTGGCCAAGTAGAGTGGCTAATTGACATCAAAAAAGGATTGTTGTCCCGTGATTTATATGACTAGATTTCAAGCGGAACTGAATTCTAGTGTCCTTTCATGACAAGATCTATTAAACATCTGTCAACCTCACAGAGGTGACTAAGGTCCCTTTGGGGCAGCATTAATGTAGCAGTGCATTCCTAAACACATACTGTGGGGCTGTTTGGGAGCATGTTATGGTGTATTCGCGTTAATTGCTGCGGCGAGAACCCATGGCCTTTGACCTCATAAGCCTAGCCGCGACAGCTAATGTTCCGCCTTTTCCTTATGTTTTTCTTATTGCTCCTCCACATAACTATAGTTCCTCGATAACTCGTACGACTCTTGAGACTATAACTTCTCCTAGGGCATCAGCGGTTTAGTGACCGTGGCGGGGTAGTGGGGCAAAGGCACCTTCTTCCTTACCGGTCAAAATCTAGGTAAGACCCATTAGCAAGTCTTTGAGGTCCTGTATTCCAAACTCTGTTTTCTTTGAGATCGAGGAGTTTACTTGCTATCTATGTTTTTTGGGGGTGGGTCGGGTTCCTTCGATCTTCTGTTGTGGGAGGACACCTCTATTTATTGTGATACAACACTTGCTACCTCTATCTTGTTCTTTGGGTACTCGGTGTCTTTGCTTATTGAGGTACACCACCTGCTAACTCTGTCTTATTATTTCATGTGCGTTTTTTGCCCGATAGTGTGGCATTTTTGGTGTTAACTGAAATTTTGATAATGCGATCTTAATGAGTTGATGTTTCTTGTTGCCCGACAGTGTGGCATTCTTATTGTGTAGTTTGCTTTGTGCACTTATTGTTTTTGAATTCTTTCAAATTTTTTTGGTACTTTTTGTGGGCGGACGCCTTTATTACGTATTGTGAAACACCATCGTGGTTTCATTTGTTACCTTGATCGATAGTGTGGCATTTTCTGTAAAGTGTTACATTAAATTATTGCGTATTGGATGGAACACATTCTTTAGGTTGCTCAACAATGTGGCATAGAATGTTGTGTAATTCATTCTTCGTAGTTTTGGTTTTTTGGTTCTTCGAGTATTTGCTGATTTGCTTGTGCAGTGGCACCATCATTGCTCATTGTGATATATTTTTGTAGCTTTGTATTATTGTTTCGTTTGTTTAGAGTTGTTCAAAAGTGTGATATTCTTGATTTGAAGTGATATATAGATGATTGCGGCCTTGATTGCCCTCAAATTTTAAGTTGCCCTACAGTGTAATCTTCTTATTCAGTGTAGTTTGATCGGCAATGAGTTTTATTGGCTTATTCTCGGCTGTGAGCACAGTAACATCACAAAAGCTTATTATCATTGTTGTAAGCAATTGACGCAAGAAAAGAAAATGTAGAATACATAGTAGTTGTTTTGTGTTGTTTATGTGTAGTTTGTTTCTCCTTAGCTGACAATGTCGTATGTTGTAGAAAATATTGTTGGCCTTGTTTATTGCAATTATAATTATAATGTTCATGTTATTCAGTGTAGTATGATGTACACTCTTGTTGCAGGACAAGGACTTTTGGCCACACATGATCATTTGAGAGTGTCTTTTTATCATTTCATTTGATGCTATTCTTTGAAAAATAGGAAAATCAAGCTTAAGATAACCTTATTTCATATTTCAAAGTAAATTATTTCATTCTATAAATACAAAAAAAGAATAGTTATTTAAAAACTACAATATTATCAGTAACTAATAATACAAACAAAAAAAATACATTTTTGTCATTTATTCAACTGACAGCTATAACATGGTAGGTTCATAACTATTCTCCAAACAACATCACAATTTTGAAACAGTTGTTTTCATACAGAAGCTTCCTCTACAGGTATTGTCAAAATTGCATTTTCATGCATCTACAGCTATCTCAAACAAGCCCTAAGAAACAGTTCAACTGGGAATTGCTTTAGAATCTTTTTCTTGATAAGTGAATATGAAATTGGTTGTTTCCGGTGAAATTTGTTTTGACATTCGCAAGAATTCAGTTTTTGGGGTGGGTTTCGTATATGTTGATTGCTCAGCCTGGAGCATTGCATTTAATGGAAACAAAATTTGCTAGGGCATGGACAAATTGAGTTATTTATCAAGTATTTTCTTTCTATGGCTATCTCATGAATTTAAAAATCCCATTTAGATAAGTTTTGAATAAGAAGTGGGTATTGGATGTTTAAATCATGCCCCAAGCAGGTTGTGATAGGGCTAATGATAATGATGATGATAAACAATTGTTATTCAGTGCAAAAAATAAATCACAACTAACATAATTTGGCTGACAGAATTAAGAATAGCAAGCTGAAGAAAGGTTGCACCTTGGCAGGAAACCTAGCGATAAATCTGGTTGTAAGCTAAATGCTTACAAAATTTGAGATTTCAATTGTACAATGCTGCATGCAGTGGATGTGGGACATTGAGCTTCATAGACATTTGAGTAGCTTCGCTGAGAGCTAATATAGTAATAGTGTTACTTGCTGGCTGTTTTGTCACGATAAGATTCCATTTTTCCTGTTCATATTGTCTGTCAAACTATAATGCAAAAACAACTGTGAACTAAAGAACTTATCCGAGGAGAACTCTTTAATGTGCCATTGATCATAACAACCATGTATAATGATATTATCACAAAGTCTGTTGCTAATAGTAATTCAAATGGTTTCTATATGTGCTGGCAGTGTTGCTAATCATAAACCACCATATTTGTCTGTCTGCGTTATGAAACTTCTTTGAAATTGTTGGTAGGAACTATGCTCTTCATTCTGACACCCATAGGTGCTCAAAGATCATACGCTAGTGTTTCAGATGACATGGAGATGGCTTGCTACTGGTATGTCCATGTGCATTCTAACCATCTTGAAGTTGCTAGGTTTTCAAAACCTTGAAGAATGCTTTTGAAGGTTATGAAAGATTCTGGAGTTGTATAGATAAATTCCATTTTTAATTTTCTAAAATCTTTTTGATAACTGTAGAAATTTCTGGAGTGTTGTAGTAAGCTCAAGTTGTATAGACTTTCAGAATGTTTTAGACACTTTTGTAATTAGTAAGAGACTTTTAGGGTCTAGGGTTACCAATGCAATAGTATTACATTCACAATGAAAACATAAAAAAAATATAACAAACATGTTTCTTTAAGTCCAAAAGATGATTTAATAGCATCAAATTTTCTATAGGAAAAATTGTGAATGAATATAAAATTTCAGTAACGATCAAGTTTACACTTCAAAAATGAAAACTAGGAAGTAGTTGTCCACATCAGTGAAGCAATTGAAGAATACACATTCAATGAGGACACACGCATAAGAATAGATGGTAACTGTAATTTTAATTGAATTTTCAATGCCTAAAATTTTTTTTACATGCCATAACAATTCTATTTATAGTCCATAAATGACCCAAAATAAGAAAATTCTCAGGACCTATTAATATCTAGTAAAATACAACTAGTTTCCAGTCATACTTTCTGATTTCTAGAAACACATGATAAGTTCAGCCCTTGGATTGAAGAATCCATTCACAGTTTTAGTACATGAATAAGGAAGTATACAAAAGTAGGTAGAGGGGAAATAAATGCAAGAGTCGAGAAACAAAGGGAGAAGTCAGTAGCAGGAAATAGAGGCAGGAGTCAATAGCGTGAAGTAGAGGCGGGAGTCAATAGCGGGATTTGAGAATCAGTAATGGGAATTTAGTGTGAAAGCAATGGGCCACAATGATAAAAACAAGGGACAACAACAGGACACAATGACATAAATATGAGATAGTGACAGAAATATGGGCAATATCGAGTAGTGGAAAATAGAGGAGTAACAAATTTTAAATCCATCTGCCCAACTCAGAAAAAAAACTTTGCTTCCTCAAATTGAGCATTTGATATTTGTGTTAAGTTAGATCAGGCAAAATTATTGTATTTTTTGAAAGTTAATCCATGAGTTATCTATCATCAAAAAACTATGACCATCAAGACTGGATACAAATATTGTAAATTAGTTAGCTTCTAGAACAAGATGAGTATATTCATTTGGTAAGGTGCTCAATGTAAGATGGAGATGGAAAGGAAAATATTTATAGTACTAAAAATATTTTCATGAAATAAAGTCGAATTAGATATATTGAAATTCGTTATACTATCAAAACATCCAATAATTTTTAATTTGTAAGTATTTATCTCAATCTATTTTATAGTTTTATGTGGCCTCATTTTTTTAAGAGTTAATTTCTTAAAGGTTCACATAGAAGTGTTTCAGACGTGCTGGTACTTTTACGCTTGATTTGAATTTTTCTCATTAGTAGCATTTATAATTGGCTTATACTTGCTAGATTTGGATTTCTTCATGCAAATCAATCAATTTATGCAACTCATGCACATTATATGAAACTACTAGAATGCTAGTAGCATCAGAAGGGATACTAACAATGATTTGTGATCTCCTATATGATGAGATGATAAAAAAACAAACATAAAAATATGTAAGCTACATAAATATGAAATGCTTATATTGATGAACAATCTCCTTAAGAAAAATCCACCCAAATTGTTTAAATATTATGGAGATGATTTATGCATTTTTATATTCATCCAAATAAATGAAGTTTTAAAACTCAAGTTTTCATTAAGCCATTAATTATGACCAAAATTTTCAAACTACTTAAAATTTGATTTTCTCAATAAAATTTATTTATGAATTTGGATGTATAGAAACTAGAAACCAAAAGTAAAATCTATTTTAATTTAATTGACATAAATAATTTCAGTTGGATTACATTAAGGATCGACGTTATCCTTACTAGGCATTTATAGGAGGATATACCTTAGTGTATCTTTTTGCTAATGATATTCTTCTTGTTGATGAGACTAGAGAGAGTTCAAGAGAAATTTGAGTTATGGAGATCAACTTTAGAATCTAAAGGCTTTCGTTTAAGTAGATCTAAAACCAAATATATGGAGTGTAATTTTAGTTATAAAAGATCTAGTGTTGGTGTTTTGACATTGGGTGATCAAGTGATTGTTTAGAATGATGGTGAAATAGATAGAGATGTTATTAGCAGAATTCAAGTTTGATGGTTGAAGTGGAGGAACACATCTGGTCTATTGTGTGATAGAAAAGCACCATTTAAAAAATTTTATAAGATGGTGATAAGACTTAAATGATTTATGGAGTAGAATGTTGGGCAATAAAAGATAACCATAAAATTAAGTGTTCTAGAGATGAGGATGCTCTAGTGGATGAGTGGCTTTTCACTTAGAGATAAAATGCAAAACGAAAATATAAGTGAAAAGGTTGGAGTGACTCTAGTGGTAGATGAGATTCGAGAGAGTCACCTTAGATGGTTTGGTCACATAGAGCATTAGTCATCTATTAACTTAGGTAGAAGAGTAGTGTATTAGATTTGATCTATGTTAAGAAAGGTAGAGGTAGACCTAAGAAGGCTTGGTTAGGTAGTATAAAAAGTGATCTTATTTTATTTGAATTAAATGAGAATTTGACACTTAATATGACACAATGAAGAAGAAAGATTTATGTAGCTGACTCCACATAGTGGGATAAAGGCTTATTGTTGTTGGTAGAAATAACTTTGTTGAAAACTTTATCAAGAGTTATATCAACATGCTTGATTGATTTACTAGCTTAAGTAGTAACTAGTTGTTTAAATAAACATTCATAATCACTTTATCAATTTGTTTAATTGACTAATCAACTTTAACATATAGATTTTGCCCACTTGTTCAAAGCTTGAGATAATTTCAATCATAGTTAAGAATTGATTCAATTTTAATTTTAGTTTATATATGATTGTAGGCTCTATGTCAGTTTTAAATTTAATTGAAGTTTAGATTCATAATTAATCTCATACTCAAATTAGATTCCAAACTTGAATTACAACTGTTGTTCACATATATGTTCAAATTATTTGTAATAGTAGACTCAATTTCTCTTAAAGGTTTTCATTTAAAATTAATGTCAGGCATAATGTTATACTTAAATTTAAATTTAGATTTGGCCTCTGATTATTCTTATTTCTATATTTAAATTTTGTTTCTTTTCCAAGACTAAGTTTAGATTTATACTGATGATCTAACTTTGGTACATATTCAAATTCAACTATGGGGTTGCTTGGTTGAGTGTATTAAGAGTGTGTTGCATTTAAAATACAAGGATTTTACATTTTTTATTATTTGTTTGAGTGCTTGGTACATATTCAAATTCAAATTCAACTATGGGTTTACTTGATACATATTCAAATTCAACTATGGAATTGCTTGGTTGAATATTATACAAAGGGCTTTTTTTTAGAATTTTAGAATACATCCATTGGTTCATTTCGAGTATGTTACAATTCACTCAAATTTAGTGAATTTGGTTTCAGAAAAGAATCTGATATAGTAGTTTACGCTTTTCTCTTTTGTTGTTTATATAAAGTAAATCTGTAATTTTTTTGAGGCGTTTGAAATCTTGATAGAACAATTTGAGTGTATTTAAGCAATGATTAAAACATGTGATTTTAAAGCTTCATGGGTCCATGCCGCCGCCATATTGCCATGCATCATGGCCTGTTGAGGAGAATATGTAGATGACCAGGAGACAGTATAATTGAAGGAGAGACATATTATGGTAGGGGTAGGTACTTTGCTATGGGGGTGAGGGGTGGCATACTATCATTAGAGACATGGAGATGATGGGACAGTATGATGGGGAGTGACATGGTGGGTGGTGAATGCCGGCCAGCATTGGCCGTGGAGTTGCACCGTGGAAGACCTATTCTTTAGTTATATTTTATTAAGAAAAAGAAAAAATCAGTCGTGATTTGTAAAATATTTCTATAAAGTAATCCTTTTTCAATTAGTTTCGTTCGTTCTTTTCTGTTGGTGTTCTGTTGTATATTCGTTCAATTGAGACAATAAAATGACATATTGAATTTGGAATACATTGAAGTTTCAAGCTGTGAACTTAGCATCCTTAACTTACATCTTCTTATATCAAAAAGCTGTGCACAGTACTTCATCACAAAGATTTATACAAGGGGTTGGTTTGTCTTGATAAAAGGCCCTTTCAAGTTCACAAGCTAGTCGGCAAGGCTGCCTACAAACATGTGATTTTGCCAAAGCTTCATGGGTGTTCCATGCTAGTATGCTCTTGCCCTTTCTCGAGACCAAGTATGACTAGGTTGAGGAGAATCTCAATGTACTCCACTTGGGGCAAAGACTTCATATCGTTGTGACATCAAATTTATCATGCCTAATTGACAATGTTGAGAACATAGTATACCTAAAGAATGAGTACTTGATTTGATAGAAGGGATTGTCTGAGAATGAGGTGAGTTTGGAGCTTATGAGAGACCTTTGGCAATTCTAAAAGCAAATTAAGGCATTTCATATAAAGGATGCAATGAGGACATTGTTGAGATGGGTGTGGGAGAATGTTGCTAGTGACACATGGATGGAGAACTCATGGCAATTCCAGGTGCATTCTAGCCACCATGGGGCTACTTGGAGTTTATAACCTTGAAGAATGCTATTGTAGATTGTAGAAGATTCTGGAGTTACATAGATAAATTGTAGGTTGAATTTTTATAGATAACTTTCAATGTAGAGTTCCGGAGTGCTATAGTAAGCTCAATTTGTTGAGACTAATTGAGTGTTTTAGATATTTCTTGTAATTGTTAGGGAGACCTAGGGCCTATATAAAGTGGGAGACTCCATATTTTACCATTCCACAAATTGACAAATTGGGAGAGCTAATAATAGTCCTCGAGTTACCTTCTCTCTTGTGTATTTGTGAGAGTTTGCGTGAAGGTTGACCTATTCAAGGTTGCACAAGTTTGGTAGCGCTAGATGAATGAGTCCATGGCCTCTTGGCAAGTTCATCAAAAAACGGCGCTTCTTTTACCAATGTTCTAAAAAAATTAGCTTTGAACCATTCTAATTAATTATAACATTATCTTGTGCCTCAACTCGTTCCCAATTTGCACTAATACCGGTTGTTATTTTATCTTAAAGTTAAAGGATCGAAAGGATCAAAGTGCTCGAAAATGTGCAAAACCTACCCTTGAGCACTGTTTTGATTTTATGATGGTAATATAGGAGTTAGACCATGCACACCTACTCTATAGTCTCTTGTTGATCTACACATTGTACCCACCTTCTCCGCAGATTTCATTGATTTTCTTTGATGTGATCGCATGAATTGAAACACACTTTGCAGAATCTTGATGCATTTGTTGGAGAGAACTTGTTGATTAGGGATCCAACATATTATGAGCCTTGGATCATTTGCTTAATAACACGAAGTTTACCATCAAAGAATCCCAATTTTATAAGGGAACACTTTATTGCAGGTGGTTGAACAGGAGAATATGTGTTGCTTTCTGTTGTGCTGAATATCATGCCTCTTAGTTTTCTGAACGCAGTATGAATTTTATGATTCTCTCTAAAGAATTAGCGATTCAATCATTCTTCATCTTCCTTGTGAATAAGTGATTCATAAAATTGTCTTTTATATCAATGGTATGTGCATATAAAATTAATGTCAAAGGATTAAAAAGAAAGAGATAGAATAATAATAATATGAATAGAAGTAGTGTAATAATATTATGCAGAATAGATTTAATGTCTCACACAGTATTTAGCTGTAAAAAATGGAGCATGGGATTCATGTGGCCAAGGATCATGACTTTTTTTAGCAAATTTGCACTGTTTGTGTTAATTGATGGTTTATAATCAATTACCAGAAGCTCCTATAGTACCACAGGCCATCTGGAGCAACAATGAATTGCATTGAAGGGAAAGCTTCTTATCTTCCGCTCAGCTAGTTTTGGAGCAAACATTTAACAAAGAAAACAATGGGCGTTGAGCAGTGGTTTCAATTTAATATCTGGGTTATGGATTTGGGTCCTTAGAAGGCCAGGGAGGGTTTTGGGTGTTCATATTGGACATAATTTTGAAAAGCTTAGCCCAGCAGTTAAGAGTTTTCACTTTCAACCAAGATGCCTTAGATTTGAGCTTCTGCACATACATTGTGTGTATGAATTTGCTATTAAATTTGCTCGCCCCAAATAAATTTGTTAAATCAAACTGTCTGCATGAAAAGTGGAGCAATTGTACTTTGCCTTTTTTAAATAAATAAAAAAAAAAACTTTAGTTTTCCAGTTGCTATTAGACTAATTCAGACTCCATTTTGTTTCTCCATTATTTTAGCCATATTATTTCCCTTTGTCCATGTATGCATAATGTTAGAGCCACACCCTTAATATGGTTGTCTCTCTTTGCCCCCTATTGTTGTAGATGCAAACAGAACGGGAGTTGCTCATGAAACCATACAAAATTTACGCAGGTCTAACAAGGTCATGGCCGAACAGGAAGCCAGGCAAATACTGGGGATCAGTGAGCAATCAACTTGGGAAGATATTGTTCAGGTTCTAAACCTTACCTATTAATATAGAGTAGTTTGCATGGCCATCTTAATTCTAAAAATGTTTTCAGCTTCTCGCTCAGATTTCTAGCATTACGTGCAAAATCAGCCATTTTCCTAGAAAACATTTCTTTGAAGCCATCAATCAAACTCCAATGTGAAATTTTGTTGCCAATTTGTTGTTTAATTCCTGAGAAATTTGAAAATAAACTTGCTAGATGAAATAAAGTTGTGTTAAATTTCTGCCTAATGCTTACATGTTTGAAATTGCTTGTTATTTTTCTTAGCTGCTTTTATGTTGTAAGTGTCGTTTTATTTCATTGTCCTTCTCCGGAGCCTGTTTTGATCTGTATAGCTTGGTTTGGTTTAGAGATATGACAACTTGTTTGAGAGAAACGCCAAGAATGGAAGCTTTTATCTTCAGTCAAAGGTGCATAGGGCCAAAGAATGCTTAGAAGCTGTCTATCAGCCAAAAGATAACGGAGGGCCTATCATGTGAAAGAAACCCAAGTAACATACTAAATGTTCACCAGGCTTGGACAAAATAGATGAGAATTTCCCCTTTGTCACTTTTTACATAAGATAGATTATTATGTTCTTTGTTCATTTTTGTAGCTGGTATAGCTATTGAGAGGGATTGACAACATTTATTCTTTTACAGCTTTGGCTTAAATTTGAAGTGGATTTTATTTCTTGGAATTTTAAACTCTTTCAATATGAGTAGATGCTAAGCTAAACTAATTAGGATTTTAAGTAATGATTAATTTTCTATTAATAGGGCTAATTTTTAGTAGTTGATAAGACTTTGATTAGAAAGATTATTTAGTTAATATTTGATTTTCCTGAAGTTTTAGCTTGTGAGGTCAAGTGAGATTTAATAATAATTATTGATATTAAAATTAAAACATGTTAATTATTATATTAATTTATTAAGTTTAATAGTTTTAATATAATCAAAATTTAATCTGAAATATCATTAATAAAATATTTATTAAAATTATTAGACATCTTTAACCATAATTAGTATAACATTTAAATTAATTATTTATTATGGGCATTTATATATATAATACATAATTATTATACATAGCTAGAGAAAGAATTGATGGGATCAATGATGTGCAGAGGAGAATAAGATTTCAACAATAAGGAAGATAACCTCTTCCTTCATGCTTTGATCTATCTAAATCCCATAAATCTGCCTACCAATTTGATACGCCAAATCAAAATAGAGGAGGAACTGGATCTAAGATTCTATAGGATTTAAAATTATCATTTTTGCTGTTTGATAAGATTTAGGTTAAATTGAGTGAACGCTCAAATCTAGCATCTTAGAATCCAACAATTAAAGTACTGTGAGCTATGATGTAATGATACTTTTAAAAAATAAGGTATGCAGTGTTCAACGGGTCTGACACGTGTTAGATATGGTAGAAAAGTGTCTTATTAAAATAATATTAAAAATTAAAGGGATATGCGTGTCGGGCACTCGTGTCTTAAATAATTGAATTAATATTATAAAAAAATATTTTAAAATGTAGTTTGTTATATTTTAAGTTATTATAGAGAGTTTTGGAAATTAGAGAATGTGATTTGAGTGAAAATGAGTGAATAATAAGATATATTTATTAAAAATAATTAAATTTAGAAATTTAGAATTGATAATAAATTTTATTTATTAAAATTATTAAAGTATAATAAAATAAATTATATATAACAATAAGCTTTTATCCCACTATGTGGGGTCTATTACATGAATTCTTCTTCTCCATTGTGTCTTATTATGTGTCAAATTCTCATTTAATTTAAGTATACTAAGGTCAACTTTTATACATCTTAACCAAATCTTTTTAAGTCTAGTTATACCTTTTGTAACATAAAGAAAATCTAATTCATCTACTCTCCTAACCAGATCATCGGACGACCGATGCTTTATGTGGCCAAATCATCTAAGGCGATTCTCTCTAATCTTATCTTCCATTGGAACTACTCCAACTTTTTCTTGAACATACTCATTTCACATTTTATCTCTAAGAGTAAAGCCACTCATCCACCTGAGCATCCTTATCTCTGCAACACTTAACTTAATTCTATGCTTCTCTTTTATTGGCCAACACTCTGCACCATAAATCATTGCAAGTCTTACCACCATTTTATAAAATTTTTCTTTAAGTTTAAGCAGTATTTTTCTATCACATAACAGGCCTGGTGCATTCTTCTACTTCAACCACCCAACTTGAATTTTACTAATAACATTTCTTTCTATTTTGCCATCATTTTGAACAGTAGAGCTTAAATATCTGAATCGCTCACTTTTTTTAATGACTTGTTCACTCAATGTCACAACACTACCACTAAAACTCCTTAAACTAAAATTACACTCCATATATTCAATTTTAGATCTACTTAAATGAAAACCTTTAGACTTTAAGTTTGACCTCCATAATTCAAGCTTCTCTTGGACTCTCTAGTCTTATCAACAAGAAGAATGTCATCAGCAAAAAGCATACACCAAGGTACATCTTCCAGTAAATGCTTAGTAAGAACATCCATGACTAAAGAAAAAAGATAAGAGCTTAAAGCTGATCCTTGATGTAATCCAACTGAAATAGGAAAATATTTTATCAATCCTCCTTATGTATGGGCACAAGTAACAGCTCTAGTATACATATCCTTAATGACTTTAATATAGCCAATATTAACTCCTTTCTTTTTTTGAACTCTCCAAAAAATATCTCTTGAAACTTGATCATAAATTTTCTCTAAATTAACAAATATCATATGTAGATCCTCCTTACTTTCTCTATACTTCTCCATCAAACCTCTTAACAAATGTATAACATCCATAGTAGATCTACTTGATATGAAACTAAATTGATTGTGAGAAAGTTTTGTATCACATCGTAACCTATGCTCAATTACTCCTATAATTTTAATGTATGACTCATTAATTTAATTCATCTATAATTTGTATACTCTTGTGCATCATCTTTATTCTTAAATATAGGAACCAACAAACTCTTTCTCTACTCATTTGACATCTTTTTAGTCTTGTAATTAATTTAAATTTTATATTTAAATGACTTATTTTTTATTTTAAATATTTTATCTCTTTAATTTATACATATTATTTTTAATTATTATTATAATATTATATCTACTTTGTGTAGTATTTATATTTTTAAAATAGAAATTTCTTTATGTCAGGTATTGTCCCGTGTCCAGTAAATCATAATTAGGTGAGTTCAAGTGTCACTATGCCTATTAGGGATAATATGTGGATGATTTACATATGATGGTGGTGGAATGAAAGAATATGGGTGGAATGGTGTGATTTATGTTGCCAATAGAAATAAATAGATTATGGGACTAGAATCTATGGGTATAAAGCAGATGTTATGTCACTTGTAGGCGGAGATCATGGTAGTAGTAGTAGTTACGGTGGCGAAATATGACTTTCACTCGAGGAATATAGATTTCATGGATTTTCTTAGTGTTATTCTCCTTTATAAGGAAAAAAATTACAAAATCTTTTTAAAAAAATATTATTAAATCAATAAATTAAAGTAAGATTTACATGCATATCATATAATTCCTATACATTTATATATCTAAAACATAAAATTAGATATTTACTTATCTAATACTTTTCTATACTTAATTTTGGCGAGGCATATGATTTTTTTTTTTTTTTTTTTTTTTTGAGATTTTTGACATGAAAATCAAAATGAATATTCTTTGACTATGTGTAATTTTTAAGGTTAGAATAATATTAATCTGTCGTGCTATTCTTATGTGTTGTAAAGATATATTAACTCACAGCAAGAATGTTTTCTTTATTATTATTTTGTCATTTTGTCATCTCTACTTTATTAAGAATTAGGGCTCATTTTAGGTATCTTTTGCATAGTTTTTAATTTTAGAAGTATTGTTAAAATTTTATTTTGTTGTGAATTTTAACAATATTTTAGATTTTTTTAATGAGATAAGCTAAGGATTTTTCATGAAGTCTTTTAAAAATGTGATAATTAAAATTAATATTCAAAATTTTAAAAAATTATACTTTTTATAGTATCAGCTAACAATTATTTTTATAACTTTTTAACGGTTATTTGTGTAGAGAATTGCCCTAAATGAACCATTATTTTACAATATTGCGTGGGTTGATACTAGGGGTGTAAGCAGACTTCGAGCGGCTGTTGTTCTTTCTCTATTATTTTTTTGTTGATAAAGTGTTGAAATAGCTCGTTTTATATGTTATGTTATTTCGAAAAAATATTAGGTTTTTTAAGCTGTGTTATGAAATTAGCTCGATTTTATATTTTATAATTTTTATTTTTTATTTTAAATTAAAAATAATTATTAAAATCTTATGCAATGAAAAACTGAAATACTAGTGACAAAATTAAAGCTAAAAATATACAATTATATACATAATTATTATTTTTTTTCGAAAAAAAAGCTTTGTTATACAAAAAAATCATGTTTTTACACAAAATTGACAACTTAAAAAAAGAAAATATGAGTTAGTATTTGGGACCAATGGAATGGCACATACAATATACTCATTTTAATAAGCTCAAAAAAATTGTAACTCCTACATAATTAAGCTAAAATAAATTCATAAAATTTTATATGATCATATATTTCAATTTCAAAAATAAAAGCTAATAAAATACAAAATTTACAATTTCCAAATATCAATTCTAATCAAATCATTTTGAACTTTAATGTCAAAGTTTATAGTCTTATTTCTTTCCTATCTTTAATCCAAATAATCTTGAATCTTCAATCAGTCTGCTTTATGTTAACAAAGCAAAAAATTATAAAATAAATATTATCGTCTCAAACTAAAATAAATAATCTTGATCACGTAGCAATGGATGAATATTAGACATTAAAAAAATAAAATGAAAGATTAATATTAATAAGGCAGGATCGTAAAAAAAAAGTGAAAATAATAGCATTTGTTCCAAATTGACAAAATAAAATCACAAAAAAATGACAATAAAATCACAAAAGATGATAAAATGAAAGATTAATATTAATAAGATTAGGATCCAAAAATGAAAATAAATGTAGC
Organism: Cymbidium sinense; assembly: GCA_021442155.1. Lineage (NCBI taxonomy): Eukaryota > Viridiplantae > Streptophyta > Magnoliopsida > Asparagales > Orchidaceae > Cymbidium > Cymbidium sinense. The sequence continues at coordinate 30,189,247 of CM038220.1, read as the reverse complement.
GTCTCAAATGATAGACATCCGGAAAATTGACAAAATGTAATCTCAAAACATTAAAATAAATATTTAAAATACATACGTAAATATCATTTAAGTTGCATCTCACATCTATTTATAGTTTTTTAAATTATTAATGTGTAATATCACGTGATATTACATTAATAAGTAACATCTGTTCCAAATTGACCGTGTAGATCAAAAGATCTTACATAGCTTATAATGTGTAATATCACAAGTGATATTACATTAACATCTGTTCCAAATTGACCAGTGTAGCGTCAAAAGATCTTACTATAATTAATGTAATATCACAAGTGATATTACATTAATAATTCTGTATCTGTTGATCCAAGTGTAGCGTCAAAAGATCTTACCATAGCCAATAAGGATGCAAAAACAAAATCGACATATGTGAGGAACAAACATCTTAAAATGATTCAAAATGTAAGAGAAAGTATTTTCTTTGATATTCATTAAAAGTATATCGGAAATGAAACACACACTTTTAATAGCACATCATGTCGAGATTTGAAACCAAACTTCGGTTAAAAATCAGGAACACAAATATCGGCGATAAAGAAGCTAAAATTAACAAAGCTTCGATAATTTTGAGTAAAAAAATTACTTGCATATATGAGAGTTAACCGAAAAGAAGTTTTTGTCATAATCAAGAAGAACTTCAAAAGATCACAATTTTATTTCACTTTAGTACGTTAAATCATGTTTAAAAAACAAGAAACCAAGTCACGCCGTGACAGTTCTACAACAATCTTCCACTTAATCACGTTCTCATGAATCCATCCATCACCTATCAACCATAAATTCTTAAACCATCAACATGCAAACCGAAGTTCAACTAAGAAACAATGCGAGACTCTTAGTTCTCCGCAGAAGAACAAGAAACAAATTAAGTAAGTTGGAATGTGTAGCATCCAATATTACGCCTCGAAAATTTAAAGCATGCGATTAATCAACCAACACTAAATTAAATCCCATCAAAAATTCGACCAATAACCAAAACTAAGGTGGCCACCCAAACCGCTAAAAGAAAAAAAAAAAAACGAAGCCGATAGGAAACAATATAGTGGCGAGAATCGCCAACCTTAACAAACCACTAATCGATTGACAAACAACAAAATACGGTACAAAGATAAGTATTACAACGGTTAATCATCAAAATAAGTATTACAACCAAGATAATGAAACAACATAAGTAATATCTTTCGAAGCTGATATGGTTGTATCTTTCTCCAAAGCTAAATATTTTCCGGTAGTTTAACATAAAGGTTCTCCTCCTCCATTAACTCTTGCTGAAAAAAATTGGATAATAACATTATAGAATGAAATTTATCAAATAAACTAAATTAAGTTGGAAAAGTACAAAGGATCTTTAATGTTGGGGAACCTCTAATCCAACTAGTATACAAGTGCATTGTTGTTTTTTGGTGATAAAGAGCTCCTAATCGTCAGAACTCTACCACCACAACATCTGATGCAACGGTGGTGATGGGTGTTAAAACATCCCATCATTATTACTAGCATTATCATAGTAGATACCTTGTCGCAAATTCCAATCTAACAAACAATCACATATAGCATCACAAATAAAAGTACGTGTGTGGAGGATCAAGCTCATAAAGCGATGATTCTCTTATACCCCAAGAATCATCAATAAAGTGAATTGTTAAGCTAGCCTGTTTGATTTGATGTCCAACAATCAGTCAAAGAAACTTTATGAATGCTCTTAAGAAAAGTTTTCAATCTCTCTTTTCCTTTTCATAAACTTTCATGCAATCACTTCTAATTGTGTTTCTAGATACCTTCTCATAATTGGGATTCAATACCTTCAAAAGAATATTAAACCACATATGCTCAACCATCCTACGGATACTCATGCATGATAATCATCTTTGCAATTATCTCCTGTCAAGATGATCATAATTTTTGGGGTCATGGAATAATGGAATATCAATTTGAGTTCACATCAAAAGGCATAAAATTTAATTTTTTTGCCTTTTGTCTGATCAACAACCTTATTCTTGGCCTTGATTTTTCACATTCCTTCACATGGCGCCGTTGTGAAGTTGTGCTTTTGATTTATGAAATTTTCTGCGTATATGCATTGTAAAGAGGGTATACTCTCTATCTGAAGTGGTTTCTACAAAATACTCCCACAGATACTCTCTTTCCTCTCTTAGGGTTGACATCCGGTAGTCTCATGCATTCTCCTCCGATTCAACTTGTTGTGAAGTACTTGTATATCATTACCTACAACTAAATCATTACCATGATCGCAGAGAATGATCCACATTAGACATGATTGTACACTAAATAAAAAAAGAAAATATGAGTTAGTACTTAGGACCACATGCACATACACTCTCCAATCTCCATAGTAAACTTCATATTCAATATCTTTGTTACTCTTCTCATTTAATAAGCTCAAAAAAATTGCAACTCCAAGCTATGCATAATTAAGCTATCTATCACCATTCACCACCAAATCATCAATAAATAGTATCCATGACATTAATGCCAAGACTAAACAAAATAATGGTCGAGCAGAAATAAATAGTATCCATGCCAGAGATAACAATGCAATGGCGAACCAAAATAAATAGTATCAAACTATCCATGCCAATGCCAAAGAAAATAAATAGTATCAAACTTATCATTGAATGGTATATGCATTCGATTAGAACAAGAGCATGTAATATTTCAAATCTCAGCTTAAATTTACCAATTTCCAACAGAAAAAACAAAACAGATCTCCCCAAAACAAAATAAAGCGGCACAAACATACTTAGTTTCGGAGATAAGAGAATAAATAGTATCAAACTATCCATGCCAACGGCCAGCGGATCTTAACGGAAAGCAGAGCACGCAACATGTTACATATATTTCCAAAATAACGAGGCAATGAGTCATGGCGACAGACAAACCCAGACAGAGTAATGGTAGGACACAATTTAGAATGAGAAGTGCAAATGTGTAATATATAGCTCAATAACAGAGACAGAGAAGAGTAAAAGAAAATGAGAAATCAAACAGAGACATCAATATATAGCTCCCAAATAGAGGCAATGAGAATAATGGCGGACTTGTCAAACCGGACTTGCAACACAAAGATAACCTACAAAGAATAACCGAATCATCCACAACAAGCATAGCTGCATAAGATTTAGAATATCGTACATGGCATAACCCAAGTAGAAGCCTCATAAACAAAAAAAAATAATGGTACCAAACCCTAGAAATCGAGATCGCATCAGAGGTTCTATTAACTGATATTACCATTGCAATTTCTGCATAAAACTCACAACTAGTAAGTAGTAAGACTCTTGAAGAGTAGAAATTCGTGACACAGACGAGAGGGAGTCGAGGGACTTACAGATTAGGCGTAAAAGTCGAGTGAGGCGAGAGCGAGAGAGTCGAGAGGGCTGCGATCAAATGGAGCAGTCGAGACTTAGATTAGAGGCGGAAAAGTCGAGAGGCGAGACGAGAGGCGAGAGTCGAGAGCTGCGGTCGAAATGCGAGAGTCGAGAAAGGGATTAGGGCAATATCGAGATCTCGTCGCCATTCGCTCTCCTCCGTCTCGTCCTTTTAAATCCCGTAGTTAATATAAATTCCTACGGGATTAACTAATACCACCTAAAATCTAAATAATAAACAGTAAGCATAAATGCATAATTATAAAAACCTATAATAATAATTACTAATATATTTTAGCTTATTTTATTTAAAAAAATTTTTAACTAATTTTATAATTAAATTAAATATCAATTTTAAAAATATTTAATGACATAAATATAAAATTTAATATAAATTTTTTATTTATTTCGAAGCTAAATCGAGAACACGATCGAACAAAGGATTGTTAGGTGTTCGCTCATTTATAAATCGGCGCGAAATATTTGTTAGGTGTTCATTTCGTTTACTTATGAGCAGCCAAATCTTAAATATCGAACACGTTCTGACAAGCGCTTTTGACAGTACTGTTGATACAATGCTTCTCAAATCAAAATGTCAAATCTAACAGAAAATTATAGTTACGTTGGTGTAGATTTGAGATTTATTTAACTTTGATTTATAATAGTATATGAATTAATTTATTTAATTTAAATGTAGGATCTGAAATAAATTAAATTGAGTTTGTGTCATCTTGAGCTCGAGTTAGCTCATTACTTATGAAAAATATAAAATAATTATGAATTAAATAATTGTTATAATAAAATAATAATTAATTAATTAAATTTAGAAAAATATTAATAATTACTTGATGTAATTTTTAACAATTTTTATCTAAGTTTTTAATATACTTGATATGACGTTGAAAATTTTACTAGTTGAAGTGCGAATCTTGATGTTAAAAGCAAACTGATCTGAAGTTGAAATTGGTCGAGATCGAGCATTAAAATATCATTGGAAACTTTAGGATATCAGTTAAATCCCTAAATAAGCCTCAAATATGGAGTCTTTATAGTCAAATCGAGCGTCTCGACGAGCCGGATTTAACAAGCTCAAGATCTTAAAATTTCGACTTCATTTGAGCATTCAAATATTTAAAATACATCAAATGATCAAAGGGATCATTTTGAGCTGTCCGATGAAGTGGAGTGGTACGGGTTTTGCATGTATTTACAGAGACGCCACTTCTTCAATCTATAAATAGCCCCTCATTCCTTATATAAGGGGAGCAAAAAGCAAGAGGGAGGAGAGAGCTCTAAAGCTCGAAGATCCTCCAAGCACAATCGTGCCACCACTCGGCCGTTGACCGCCAGCGCCTTCATCGGTCATGCTAATCGCCATCGTCAATCTGTCGATCTCCATCATGACCTTCATGGTCTCGTTGTTCCACGTTCATCATCATTCTCACTCGAACAACCGACCGTATTCACATTGTTCCTTTCTCATATACAATTTTGTAATCCCATTTTTGGGAAGATTTTGTACTCTGAAACAGATACATAGTGGATGATTTTTAGTGGGCTAGGCCCCGTGGTTTTTCCCTCTTTTCGAGATTTTTCACATTAAAATTCTTGAGTTTTCTTGTTCACACTTTAAATATCTGTGTGTGTGTTGGATTTCATAACAAGGCTAAGGCGTAAACTTTCACTCTACCATAACTGATTTTCTAGCATGCAACAGTTTGACGCCGTCTATGGGAAAAGAACTCTTCAATCACAATTTACACCTAAATTATGGCCAATAGCGCACTCGTAATGAAGCCTTCCGCTCCAACTCCGTCACTCTCGAAACCAAGGGCCTTACGCCTCACTCCCCCGATAGGCATGACTATCGGTGAAGCAATAGAATCTCTTTAGAAGATCGATCGCCGAATGGAAGAGTCTCAAAATGAGATGATTCGACTTTTACGAACACAACAACCCTACCCTGCAAACACATCTCCCCAAGATCGACGTTGGCGTGGGAGGTCAAAATGTTAATCTCCTTGACACTGAAGTTCCTCCGCATATAGACCGTGATGCTGATCTCATTGACACTACTAGTTCTACTCATCTATCACATGCAGTTCAATCGACTGCTAATTCACCAATCATTGTTGGTAGCTTGACACATTCTCGTCATGTTGACCTCACTCGTCATGTTATATGTGCAGAATTACGACGCTTAATGCAAGATGAATTTCACATTCAAGACAGAAATCATCTTCCCCCTCACCACGGTTATGATGAATCTTCAGCTTTAGATAAAGCTATTCTTCAACATCCTATTCCTGTGGGTTTCAAGCTTTCGAGCATTTATTCTTATGATGGGGCGACTGACCCACATGAACACATCGACCATTACGGGTATCATGCATATCCAGAGCTCGACACCTTTGCTTTGTCGGGTTTTTTCCGTTACCCTCAAGGGACAAGCTCGCACTTGGTTATACTCCATTCAAGGGGATCCATCCGTACCTTTGTGAACTTCCCAAGATTTTTTGTGGAACAGTTTCTTGCAAACAGGAGGATCATTAAAGATTCCTCCCATCTCTTCGGCATTCGTCAGAATGAGGGTGAATCACTTAAGGAATACTTCCAGAGATTCTCCTTAGAAGCTCGCTAAATACCTGGAGTAGACCCTGAACTATTAAGAGGAGTTTTCCTTAGAGAACTCCGTCCAGGGCCTTTTTACTAATCACTAATGCGAGACACGGTCCACTCATATGCCGACTTAGTTCATCGTGTGGAAGCACAAATCTCTGTCGATGAGGCTATTAATGCTCATCGCAAACAATTTGAACAATCTACAAGAAAACGTAAGAGCGCCCTGGGGAATGCGGACCGACTGTCCCATCAAAAGAAGCAACAAGGTAACCGCGATCTCCCTCCACGACCTCCATATCAACGACGTGAACCATGACCAGAAAAGGAATACACATCGTGAACCGTCTGGTCAACCTCGATGGCTATTCGAGATGAAGAAAACATCAGTGGCGCATCCAAATCAAATTCGTGAACAATATTATCATTTCCGAGTGTGGACATACTTTGAGGCATGCAAACAACTCAAAGAAGAAATCGAGAGGCTCATTCAACAAGGATATCTATGTCGATTTATGAAGAATCAATCGAATCAAACAAACATAACTCCAACTGGGGGACAACCAGGACAATCATCACAGAAATAACAAAACAATCATCAAACATTTGAAGAAATTGAAACAATCATAGGAGGACCAATACTATCTAATCAAGTTCTCATTACCATCTCTGAAGAGCCGGAGTTAAAAAAGTCTCATACTGATCATTCCATCACTTTTAATGACTTGGACTTAAAAGGAGTACATGTTCCTCATCAAGATCTACTTGTTATCAGCACAGGGATCGGTGACCCATGCTATAATGTTAAGAGAATTTTAATTGACAATGAGAGTTCTGTTGATGTCTTATTTTACTCTATATTTCTTAACATGAGTCTGGTTAGGGAAAAGCTTCAACCCGCTACAGGACCATTATACGGGTTTGATAATCGTCCTGTGCGAGTAGAGGGGACAATCACCCTTCCTGTTATCCTTGGTAAATTTTCTCGACAAGTGGCTCATTTAATCCAATTTATGGTGGTCAAGTCAGATTCAACATATAACACTATCTTTAGAAGGGCCCTCCAATCAATTTTTGGTGCAGTCACTTCAGTATCTCATCTTAAGATGAAATTTCTAACCCCCGTTGGAGTTGGAGTGTCGTGGAAATCAACATATGTTATCTCGTTATCTCAACCAGCCTTCTGTGACCTTCGAAGATTTTAATTTTCGAGATGAAGAAGTACCCCAGAAAGCTTTGCCTGTAGAAGACTTGCTCTCTGTTGCATTATCAGATGACCAACCACTACGAACAGTGCAAGTGGGATCTTTGCTCTCAGACGAACAAAGAAAAAAATACACAGACTTCTTACGCAAAAATCAAGACATCTTTGCTTGGAGTCGAGATATCGGGGTCACGATGTAATCATGCACTTTCAAGATTGATCCAACATTCAAACCAATCATCCAAAAGAAAGCGAGTTTTGCACGTCTTGTATTGAACAAGAAGTTAACAAGCTTATAGAAGCAGGATTCATACGAGAGGTACATTACCCTACATGGCTAGCAAATGTTGTCATAGTTAAGAAAACAAATGGAACATGGAGAATGTGTATTGATTACATTGACTTTAATAAGGCTTGCCTGAAAGATAGTTTTCTTCTTTCTCAAATTGATCAATTGGTTGATGCTACGTCTGGACATTAAATGCTCAGTTTTTTAGATGCTTACTCTGATTACAACCAAATAAAAATGAACCCAAAGGATGAAGAAGCTACAACATTTCAAACATATAAAGGTTTATCTGCAAGTTATGTCATTTGGATTAAAAATGCGTGTACCTATCAACGCCTTATAAATAAGGTTTTTAAAAACCTATTAGGCCGCACAATGGAGGTATATGTGGATGACATGTTAGTAAAAAGATTGGAAGAATCACATCATATTTCTGACTTAGAAATATGCTTTAATCTTCTTCGACGTTACAACATGCGACTTAACCCAACCAAGTGTGTTTTTGGGGTTACGTCAGGAAAATTTCTTGGATTCATGGTAACCCACCGTGGGATAGAGGCTAACCTTGAGAAAATCAAAGCTCTCAAAGATATGACTCCTCCGAAGAATATCAAAGAAGTTCAATGTTTGAATGGATGAATTCTTTGCTATCCCGGGTAGGGGCAAGCGAACGACCGAACCAGGTAAGTGCTTCAAGTTCAAGCTCGTTTGCCGATCGCTCGAGCTCGGTCGAGCTTTACGATGGTGTTCGAGCTTGAGCTCATTAAAAAAAATAGTGTTCGCGAGCTTCTTAACGAGCCTTAATCGAGCTTTAATCGAGCCATTATCGAGCCTTAATCGAGCCATTATCGAGCCTTATTGTTATGAATCCAATTCATCCAAGTGCCAAAGTACATAATACAACATTAACAATTACCATAAATAAAAGACTCTGTATAGAAAAAGAAAGCAAACCACACCAAGTTCGGAGAATATGTATCTGAGGAGGCATGCTACAACAGAGAATAAAACCCGATGGAAGGCTATTCAAAGATAAGTCAACAAAAAGGCTTGATAAACAACTACAACAACAGGAAATCAAGAATCAAGACCTCAAGAAAGCGTGGCCACATCAAGATAATGTATAACAATCATAAAAGCGGTTAAGAACCGTGGATCCACTTAGTAAAAAATGCGATCTGCAGGAACTTCAAGAAGATGTATAAATAGGGTTTAGTGAGCCAACAGAAAAAAGGAGGAAATATTTGAAACAAATCCCTTATCTTTTAGTCTTCTCTTCTTCCTCTTCACCTTCTATCTTTTTCTCTTGACACCCTCGAATCACCTCTCCATGACGATCTCCCGGAACCAGCCTCTCGCCCCACTTTCTCTGAGAAGCTTCGGTGCTCGAAGAGTCGAGAAAACAAAGTTTAGATTAAAAGCGAAAACCAAGAAACTTCCCCATCAAGCGGTTCAAAAGAATTAGATCCAAGACGAGCAGAGATAATCGAGCGGTTCAAAGAATTGATCGAACCTATTCTCCTTGCTATTGGTAGGGTTCAAATACACTTGAGCCGGGTTAACCAAGAAATTTAACAGAAATTAACACGTATCACTTATACAGTATTGTTTATGAAGAAGCCTTAATCGAGCCATTATCGAGCCATAATCGAGCCTTATACAGTATTATTTATGAACAAGCCTTAATCGAGCCTTAATCGAGCCTTATCGAGCCTTAATCGAGCCATTATCGAAGCTTCAGCTTGTTCGAGCTTTAAATGATCTTTTAATATAACTGAACAACAATAACTTGTTCAAGCTTGTTCATTTAACAATCAGTATTTACAAAGTGTTCAAGCTCGTTCGATTAATTAAATGAGCGAACATAAATGAGCTCTAATCGAGCCGAGTCACGAGTAGCTTGTTGAGCTTCGGTTCGTTTACACCTACTAGCGTTCGGGATAAATACACATCATTCTTTAAAATATTAAAGGGAGCCAAAATAATAATTTTCAATGGGTGATGAATGTCGTCACTTTTTAAGAGTATTTAGCATCTCCACCCCTACTATCCAAGCCTATTCAAGGAGAGATGTTATACTTATATCTCGCAGTCTCTTCCCATGCGATAAGCTCAATTTTAGTGTAAGAAGAAAATGTGATACAACGACCAATTTATTATGTCAGCAAAATTCTCTCTGATATAGAAAGTTGTTATCCACTTGCCGATAAATTGGCTCTGGCTTTAGTTTTCTCAGCGCAAAAATTGCGTCCATACTTCCAAGCTCACACTATCGGTGTTTACACTCATTTACCATTAAGGGTCATCCTACAGAAACCAGAAGCATTTAGAAGGTTAATCAAGTGGTTTGTAGAATTATGAGAGTTTGATATAAATTTTCTATCTCGCCCTGCTATAAAGTCTCAAGTACTCGCAGACTTTATAGTGGAATGCACTGCCCCAACTCCAGAGGAGCTATCTACTACATGTCTTTCGTCTCCTCAATGGACCCTCTATGTTGATGGAGTTTCAGGAAGTACTGGTGCTGGTGCGAGAATCTTACTTATTTTCTCCCAACAAAATACCTTAGAGTATGGACTTCGCCTAAAATTTTCTGCAACTAATAATATGGTTGAATATAAGGCTCTCATAGTAGGGTTAAGACTCGTCATTGACTGCGAAGCTCAAGACTTAGTGATCCACACTGACTCTTAACTTGTCGCCTTCCAAGTTGAGGGAAACTTTAGTACTCATAATTCTCAGCTGGCACAATACCTCTACTTGGTGAAGTCTCTTCTTGTCCATTTCAAGATACATCAAATCATTCACATATTGCGAGAGAAGAATACTCGAGCTAACGCTCTCGCCAAGCTTGCTACATCTGCTACTAGGGATCTATTTAAGAGAAGGCATGTTGAAGAAATACATTTTCCTAGTATCGAAGGTTCATGGGTAATTCAAGCAATTAATGAGATAAAGGAACATTCGTGGAAGGACCCTATCCTGTCTTTTCTACAAGAAGGAACCCTTCCCGAAGACCCAATTTTTGCAACTCGTCTCCGATGACAAGTTTCAAACTTTACTATTATTGGAGGTGAACTATACAAACGAGCTTTCTCTGGACCATACCTCAGATGCCTCTCATCTTCAGAGGCCAATTACGTATTAAGAGAGGTTTACTCAGGGATATGTGAAGAACACCTAGGAGCAACGGAGCTAGCCCTTAAAATTATAAGGCAAGAGTTCTATTGGCTTACGATGAAACAAGGTGCCTTGGAGTTCACAAAAAAATGTGCAAGTTGTCAGTTGCACTCTAACCTCCCTCACATGCCGCATACAGAGCTCTCATCCATTCAAAGCCCGTGACCTTTTGTTCAGTGGGGAATTGATATCATGGGACCTTTTTCAATAGCATCAGGGCAACGAAAGTTTATCATTTTAGCCATCGACTACTTCACTAAATGGGTAGAAGCTGAACCACTCGCTAAAATCACGGAGACAAATGCTAAATAATTTGTTTGGAAAAATATATTATGTCGATTCGGTCTTCCTACAAAGATTATCATTGACAATGGAACCCAATTTACTGGAAAAATCTTTATGTCCTTTTGCAAAGATCTTCACATTCAGTTGCTACATATGGCTGTAGCACATCCTCAAACAAACGGATAGAATGAAGCTACTAACATGACTATACTCAAAGGACTAAAAATACATCTTGAGAAGGCTGGGGGGCAATAGGTTGATGAGCTCTCTAATGTTCTTTGGGTTTACCGCACTACATCGCGCACCCCGACTGGTGAGACACCATATAACTTGTATTTCAGCACAGAAGCTATTATACTAGTAGATATCGGGGGTTCCAAGTTCAATAGTTCAATTATTCGATCATGATGGTAATGAAGAAAAACTCAAGCGGACTGCTCCCAAAAAGACATGGCCCTTGGTTGCTTCCCCATCACTAAAGGGTAGCTCGTCACTTCAATAGAAGAGTAAAACCTCATCCTATATCTGTCGGTGACTTGGTCCTGTGAAGTCTCGAAGCTGCAGGCAAAGACATTCAACGCAATAAACTCTCACCTCTTTGGGATGACCCATATGTGGTTCTAGCTATGGTAAAGCCAAGAACATTCAAGCTTAAGGATTCAGAAGGAAAAACTTTACCTCGAACTTGGAACACTGAGAATCTCCGAAAATATTATCAATAATTCCTATTGCATAATTATTGCAATTTCTATTTTGTCTCGTTTGTCATTTCCTCTTCATGTAGCCGACCCCACTTAGTGGGATAAAGACTTATTGTTGTTGTCATCATTTCCTCTTGAAACTCATATCCGTGTTAAAATTGTCTTATGATTGTATCACTGAACTTATCAGAGTAATGAATTTATAGATTTTTCCTTACAAGCTTGTTTCTTCTTCATTTAATCCTCCCACTTAAGAAATATGCAACTCACGTTGTATCTCAATCAGGGTATAATCAATCCCAAGGGGACTTGATCAGACCTCTTTCATACAAGTAAGAAGTCAAGTAACACTTTGGCTAATACCTAGGATAGGTCAAAAGCTCCTTGGTGGACATTCTGCGACCTCTTCCATACAGGTTAACGTCATCTGACACTTTGGCTGATACTTAGGATAGGTCAAAAGGTCCTTGGTGGACATCCCGTGACCTCTTCCATACAGGTTAACGTCATCAAGTAACGCTTTGACAAACAACCTTGGATATGTCAATAATCCTCAGTGGATTTAATTCAACCTCATCCGTATAGGTTAGCGTCGTCGAATAATATTCCGACCAATTACCCCGGATATATAAAAATAAAATAAGAGCATATCATCTAAAAAAAATTGACAGTATTTACATGATGATATAAGAAAGAATCAAGATTCTGATACACACTAATAACAATACATAGAAAAAAATGCATCCTCAAGTGATGCTACATCATATCAGTTGGTGATATCAACGTCCTCCTTACCACTAGGAGACGCTCCCTTGGACTCACTCTCAACTCCTTCATCTCGTGAATCTGACGATGAGTCTTCAGACACTTAGCTGGGAGATAGATCCTCAACACTAGCTCTGGTCTTACGATGCACTAAGCGGATTCCTTTTAGGAACCCTCGGATGAAACCCTCCTCTAAACATTGATGCTCCAAGTCCTTCACTTCAACATCATGAATATGATTACGAGCTTCCTGAACAGGGTCTTCGATTATACCGTGATAAGCCAGAGAGCTCTTAAAGTCTTCCACTGCCTTTAAGGAGATTTCATTTGCTTCCACTTATGACATTATATGCTCCTTCTCAAAAAGACGATCATGTAATACTTTCTTCTCCAATTCGAGAGCTCTCTTCTCCGCTGCAAGTTCCTTGAGTCTTTTCTCTTTTTGACGAGTCTCTGTCCTCACCTCAATCAGTTCATCACGAGTGCGCTCCACCTCCTAACACTGGAGAGAAAGAGAAGTCGACATGTTCAGCTTCGTTCACGTTGATCCTCCAAAGTCGCCACTTCTTTGGCCTTAATACTCATCTTTTGCTCATACTCGCCTTGTAAATATTTTACCTTCACAAATTCAGTATTCCACTCATCTAAAATGACACCCAAATGAGCCATCTGTCCTAATATTTGAGTTACCTATAAAAAATAAAATCATCACAAATATTACATAAAGGAAAAGAAGAAAAGAATGAGGAGAAGACTACGTACCAATTCATCTGCTCATTGACGTCTAGTGCATATGTGATTTAACACCTCTTCAAGAATGTGTGGCTTCGAGAAATGAACTCCCCCATCATGAGTTGGAAGCTAAATTCTCGAGGAGGCCAAGTGGGCGAACATCTTCTTTGCAGGTATCTGACATAGTCACTCCGGCACATGTCTTCTTTTTCTGCAAAGATGAAGCATTGCTACCACCGTGATTCCGTAACAGGCTTCTTGAGAGAACCCTATTAGTATGAGGAGACCTTTCATCACCTTTACTTGACCTCTTCAGTGGAAGAGCATGAGATCTTCCTTCCTGGATGGAAAGGCCAACCTTGAACATCATATCTTCAACTATATATTTGCCAATGTGACGTAACTCATGTTGCAAGCTTCCTACATCAGGAATATTAAGAGTTGCTAAGATGTCATTCTCCGCCATCAACAATGGATCTGAAAGGTCATTCAATCTTTCTCATCTCTCAAGGAGGCCCCACTCATTTTTCACAAAAAGGAATTCATTAGACCAATTTTTAGACGAATCCCGTGCTAAAAATTCTATCCAATTTTTTATAGCCTGATAAGAAACACGTCCTTGAGCATCACATGTGAATCTACACATTCGGCACAAGTATTTGATGTTCAAAGTAACACCACGCTCTCTGAAGAAGACAGCTAAACCGACGATGACCACTAAAACCCGAAATAAAAATTGTGATAAAGCTACACTACATGTTTTGAAGATCTCAATCATTTCGTCAAGGGAATGTGATCCAACGAAGAATCATCTCAGAAACAATGAAGTATCCCAACGGAGGTGAATGAGCTCGATCAGATCTCTTGGCAACAATAGCCACCAACTTATTAGGGAAATGAAATTTTCTACGGAACACCATTAAACTATATGATGTGACAAGAGATGGTATATCGTCTGTAGCTGCCATGCTATGAGTTTTCCTCCGGCCATCATCCTGTGAAAATACATAATGAATAAGAAAAGATGGGGAGAAATGACAAAAATCTAAAAATTTTGTGAAGCTACTCACTCACCCCAATACTTGGGCATACCATTTTATGACTCTGCAGCTCATGGATAGCTTGGACTAGAATTTTTCGCCTACGATATGACGAAAAGGACATGCATACATGTGATATCAAAAAGAAAAGGGGGGGAGAGACAGAGAAACTATTCCTCCCCAATGATGCTATGAAATTACATCAAACTTTAAGTCGTTCAAATGGCTCCCCAATTACCGCTTCCCCGTCATCTTGGCAATTATCAGCCATTGAACCATCCATCGAAGTTTGAAGAAATCCAATTTCTCACTACGGGTTTTGATTGCCTCCAAACCCGGTCGGTCCGACGAGATCAGTCGAGACCTCTTTCGAGGAAAAACTGGAGCCTTGCCGTATGAACTACGGGTCTTGATTGCCTCCAAACCCGGTCGGTCCGACGAGATCAGTTGACACCTCTTTCGAGAGAAAACTGGAGCCTTGCCATATGAACTATGGGTCTTGATCGCCTCCAAACCCGGTCGGTCTGACGAGGTCAGTTGACACCTCTTCGAGGGCCGGGCCTGGTATGGTATGGGTCTTGATCGCCTCCGAGCGACATTCACTCAAGAAAGAGAAATCTTAGGCGTTGAAGAAGTGTGCCTTCTCCGCAGCCTAGCGGTTTTATAGACCAGCAGGCAAAAGGGTAAAATTATCAAAAGCTCAGCTGTCAAAATCGCCCATCAAAAGCGTCATTTAGCTCGCGGTATGATCGCAGCGCCAGCATATCGTCGCCATGCCACGCCGCCACGAACATGGCTAAAGTGCTTTCGGCGTGTTGGCCGTCCATCCGACGCAGCGATACCGGCATGACGATGTCGACCCGTGACCACGCGCGCATCTGACTCGTCGGCGGCTGGATCCTGGCGCCGTGGCTGCCCTTGACGGCGCTCGTAACCATCCATGTCGCGTCGGCCGCGGGCGTCAGGCGCCCAGCCGTGTGCGAATGTCGTAACAAATCTTTGTCCGCATACGCACATGCTGACCTACGCTTCCATGATCATAATCTTGTGCTCCATCAGATTTCTCAAAATGTATGGTTAATGGGGAATTTCGTTGAAGAATTTATTATTTTCAAGTATATGTCATATATTTTTGGATGATTGAGATAATGTCATCCAAAAATAGGGGGGCAACTGATATGACACTGAAAATTTTACTAGTTGAAGCACGAATCTTGATGTTAAAAGTAAACTGATCCGAAGTTGAAATTGGTCGAGATCGAGCACTTAAAATATCATTAAAAACTTTGGGATATAGTTAAATCCCTAAATAATCCTCAAACATGGAGTGTTTATAATAAATCGATCGTCACCGATGGTAGGATCTAACAAGCTCAAGATCTTAAAATTCGACTTCATTTGAGCATTCAAATATTTAAAATACATCAAATGATCAAATGGATCATTTTGAGCCGTCCAGATGAAGTGGTACGGGTTTTGCATGTATTCTGAGGCCTTCTCTCCATTTATAAGTAGCTTATTCCTCACATGAGCAAAAAATAAGAGGGAGGAGAGGTTTAAAGCTTGAAGATCCTCCAGCGTAATCGCGACACGATTGTCGTCACGACCGTGATCCTCGTCGTCGTCAATCTTTGTGGTCTCATCATGACGATCTTCGTCGTCGGTCGTTGTTCATTGTTAATCATTCTACCACTGCAACGACGGCCGAATTCATTATTTGTTGTTCTCATATCTGATTCTGTAATCTCGTTATCGGAAGATTTTTACTTCGAACATATACGTAGTGGATGATTTTTTTCTTGGATTAGTGTGATTTTTCCTTCTTTTCGAGATTTTTCACGTTAAAATTCGGAGTTTTCTTATTTCTTTAAATATCATTATTTGTGTCTGGATTTCATAAGTTAAAGTAAATTTTCACTCTACTACAACTGATTTTTTAGCACGCAATAATACTTTAAAATTATTTTATATTAATATTTATTTAAATCAGCCAGCTCACCTGTTAATAAGTGAAATGCTAGCTCAAATTTACCTATCAGCACAGGTGGAAATGCAGCCATATATATATATATATATATATATATATATATATATATATATATATATATATGTTTATAATTAAATTTATTAAAAAAAAAAAGATGACAGAAGATCTGACTAGCTCTGGAAGGAGCATCCCCTGCTCACTAATAATAATAATAATAATAATAATAAAATAAATAAATAAAGAGGTGATGGAAAGGACTTGATCGCGATTGAAAGAAAGCAAATCGCGATGAGGACTTTCCAAACGAACTGATGGAAGAAGCTATGGAGATGGTGTCTATATATGTAGGATATATGCGCAAAATTAAGGCGTAAGACTACTGTCGAATTTAAAAAATATATATAAAAATTGATTTAATGTAAAATTTAATTAGGGGGATTTATATACATATTATATAATTTTTATATATTTATATATCTAATATTTAAAATTAGATATTTACTTATCTAACATTTTTCTATGCTTAAAAATATATATTTTATTTTTAAAAAGTGAATAAAGTGATATTTTTGATGTGATATTGAAGATTAAGATGTTATATATGTAAAAATTAAAATTTAGATGTTATATATATAAATACATAAGAATTGTGTGATATGTATGTAAATCTCTATTTAATTAATCAATTTGTAAAATTAGAAGCCAATTAATGCCATCATCATAGAAAATATAAAAAGATAGTAATTAATTAATTAGATGATGCCTTTATAAATTTTTATTATTCAAAAAGTATTGTTAGCACCCTTCACTCAACTCTTTTGATTGACATCAATGCATCACTCAAAATTTTTTTTTTAGTAGGTCCACCCTAATCCCACCAACTACGTATGTGTGACTGAATGACTAATCCCTGCGAATCAACCCGAGCCCACAGTGCACGGCCTCCTTTTTTTTTTTCACCAAGATAGTTCGGCTAATCGAACGCACGAAGAATATCCATTCATTCGCCTCACCAACGAAATAATTAGATTTCTCATCAACTTTGTTTAATTTACCTGTTTGATTTATTCTAAGCCCATCATAACCTTGGTTCAATAAAAAAAAATGACTTATTTAGGTAAATTGGAACCAAGCAAAAATTAGAAGTAGGAAGAAGAGTTTGGATACCCACCGCCTCTGCTCGTGAAGGCCGAACCCCCAGACGGCTCAATCCTCCAGGCAGAGTGCCATACCAAGGCGTAAGGACATACACGTGCGATACAGGTTTCATGGGATTATATATAACGACATCCCCACTCACAATATGGGTGAAGTATTGGATGGATACCTATTGAAAAAAAAAAAAAAAAAAAAACAGAAGAGTTTGGATCGATAGATCCCTCCTCTTTGCAGCAGTATTTTTCCTCCGCCTCCCCTATTAATAATATACACATGCTTATTAATACTTAAAAAAAGGAAAGTATCAAAATTTTATTCGAATAATTTCCGGACGAAATTGCTACACTTCACATTATGGCGATCCAGCCGCTAAGTCGTCTCAAAAGCACGCGCGAGGCCGAGCCATATAGCAAAATCTTTTTTTCTTACCGATTAAAAATGGCCGTGAATCGGAGTCGCCGCATCTTGGATTCTCAGACTTGAATCGGCGGCGAGGGAGCGAGCTCCGATCGCTCTCCGTAATATGGCTTCCACCTCCGGTATGCAGCGCCGCTGCGTCTTCGGTGAGGGGGCTGTTCACTCTCTTTCTTTTAGTTATCTTTTCTTACTGTGTTTGATATTTCGTTTGATGCTTCTGTTTTTTTTTTTTTTTTAATTGTTTTTGTACAGTTGGAAACATACCTTACGATGCCACCGAAGAACAGCTGATACAAATTTGCGAGGAGGTTGGTCCTGTAGTCTCCTTCAGGTCAGCCTATAAATCCCTAGTGCAATTCTTATTTGATGTCAATTGGAAATATCTTATTTAGTGTTCGTAATAAATTATTTTTGAGCGAGAAGTTCAGGGTAGGGCTTTCGATATTATCAATTCCCTAACTTGCTTTCAGTGCCGAACTAGCCTTTTTTTTTTTAATGTGGAAGCTTAAGTTGTCAAGTTCTAGAGCTTGTAGGGATATGCTTTCTTATTTTTCATCCGTAAACTTTCTTTTGTTTGAAATGGTTTTTCTTCAAAAGCTTTGCTCTATTTTGACATCCTTATAGTCTGGATTGAGAAGCTAATATTAAATGTTTTGTATCTTACTTGCTGATGACACGTGGTATTGATAGATAAGCAGGGTTATTTGATTGTAGTACCTTGTATGCTATACATTATTATGCAGTTTTTACTGCCAATTCTTCACCTCATTTCAGGTTGGTACTTGATAAGGAAACAGGAAGGCCTAAAGGCTATGGCTTTTGTGAATACAAAGATGAAGAAACAGCTCTGAGCGCTCGTCGCAATCTCCAAGGCTATGAGATAAATGGACGCCAGCTGAGAGTTGACTTTGCAGAGAATGACAAAGGAGTTGATCGAAATAGGGAACAGGTGAAGTTAAATCTCTTATTTATTGTCATTTTAAACTACCAATGAGCATGGATTTTAGTAGGATGTATACAATACACTAACTTTAACATTTAATGTTCTTCTTGATTGCTAGAAGGATCAAACTGTTATTTTATGAGAAGGGTAGTTTTTTTACATTGGACTTATATTTTTTAAAAGCTATGTTTTGTGGTGGAACTGCAAAAATATTGCCATTTGCAGCTTTAAAAAAATATTTATGCAAACTCAATTTGACACAACACAACTCATAGGCATGCTATTGTTTATCTAAATAAGGAAGGAGAGTGATTAGGGAGAAGGTGGTAGGGAGCAAGGGAGAATCTAGTATAATTTCCATAGTTACTCATATATAAGCATGTTTTGTACATCATATTTGCATCTTTTGTAACTACGAGGAGCAGGTGTTTGGTGTGTGTGTGTGTGTGTGAGGTGGGGGGTTGGATATTTTTTATGATCTAATCACACTATCATGATTCTTATCATGATTACTTTTTAGATCAACATTTTACTGTGTTCTTTGCCATCTCTCACAGAAGAAGCTGCCTTTGATGCTAATTCTTGTTTGGTTACATCCTTTAGAATGTGATTTATCAGTCCATACTTATGGTTTAAAAAGTATCATATGATTTCAATTATGGGTAATCTTTATTTGTTCAAGAAAATTGAAAGATCAAACTTGGCCTCTTACACATGTAAATCGATAATGACTCTTTTTTCCCTCTATAACTGTTTTTGTGTGAAACTACATGTCTATGCATGCATGTGTTTCTGTATACTACTCACATTTTAATTAAAGTCCCTTAGGCTGCTGTGGTTAAATCTCAACTGTCAATCATTCAATTCAAAAGGACACTAAGTTAATGGGCTTTAGTCTTATTAAGCATTTAGGATTCTTGGAATTCAAAATTGTAGTTTATATTCTGCCATCATGACTAAATTTACATTTCAATTTCTTACAATAAGAACTACAAAATAACCAGACGACCTACACTAATTAGGTATTCGTCGAACTTACAGCTAGACAAAACCTCTCTATCTAATCAAGCTAGTAAAAAGGGCCTTGATGTTGGGACCATTAGGGATTTTTGCAAGACGACTTACCTTGCCCCAGATATGGCAACTATCTTAGGATTTTTTGTGAGTGGATCCATTGTTTTGGTTATTGGCTCACAGCTCTTATTTCGCCCACAAACCAAGCTCAGGTCATCTTGTATGCTCAAGTCATAAATGACCTCAAGCTTGCTGAAGTTGACGTGGCTAGTAGATTGATAAGCAACTTGTTTATTGAAAACTTGAATGCTGAATTTACAAATACTATAATTGATTGGTTTAAATGCAGCATTAAAAGAACACACTTAAAATTCATCTCTCTCCCTCTCTCTCTCTCTCATTTCTTTATCTTCCCCACCTCCCACCCTCCAATCCCCATTCCTCCCCAACACCCTCCCATCATGTGCTAGATTGAGCTTTCTTTGTTCTTTTCCTCTTTTTCCCCTGCCAATTTTACCACTGTTTATCTTTCTCTTCAGAAGTCAAACTCTGTTCTGCTCCATGATTTGTGCTCGAGTCAAGCTTGAGCCCCAATAGTTGACAACTTTATTTGACTTCACTGGGGAAATGCAGGGAATAAGTGTCAGTGAGCAAGTTTGAACCTTGAGTTTGAGCCTCTTGGTGTGCTCAACCTGATTCAAACGCTCTTTTAAACTTTCAAGATTAAGATTGATGAACTCCATGAAGTTTGCACTATATGTTAGTGGTCCTACCTGATTGACTGAAATTATGAGTGATTTTTTACCAAATTCCAAATTTCCAATTCCAACCACATTATTAGTAAGTGGAGTGAGGTTGTATAGCTTAATGTGTAACTGTATATAATTATTTGCTCCTTCAATTACCGTGAAGCTGTTTGTTGTTCTCAACATGTAATAGGCAGATGTTGCTTATATTATATGAA
This sequence comes from Cymbidium sinense, assembly GCA_021442155.1. Lineage (NCBI taxonomy): Eukaryota > Viridiplantae > Streptophyta > Magnoliopsida > Asparagales > Orchidaceae > Cymbidium > Cymbidium sinense. Next base: position 30,168,521 of record CM038220.1, on the reverse strand, counting down.
AGCCGAAATTTATTCATTCCACATTATTATCTATTCAGTTCTTTACAATAGTAGATAGAATAACAAAATTTTGTTGCAGGGTCGCGGCGGGCCAGGACTGACATCGAGCACTGGTTGGTCCTCTTGTTTGAATTTAAATTTGTTTTGTGAAACTTATTCTTCATAAGAATGTTTTTGTCCCTTTGCCAATATAGTTTTCACTAGTAATTTACAGACAGCCAGAAATCATTAGCTGTTCAACCATTTGTTGAACATGCAACCCTTCATCAACTATTAGCACTTCCAGAGCCAGCTACAGCTGCCTCTATCATGGCTGAAGCATTAGGTGGACCACAGACTAGTAGCCTACCACAATTTAGAAATGATCAGCCCAGTGTTCCTGGTTCTGGAAATGATCCTTTGACCAATTACCTATCAAACTTCTCCAGATACCAGTTGTATGAAATTATGTTGGAGATGAAGGTGACTTGATTTGTTTTGTTTTCCCTGACTTTTCTTTCCCAAATGTATTGTAATACATAAGCAATGAAATTTGACCTTAAGTTTTTTTTAAAATTTTTTTAGGCCTTGACTATAAAAAACAGGGCTCAGGCTCAGCAACTACTGCAGGCGAATCCACCATTGACAAAGGCACTTTTTCAGGTTACTTTCCCTTCAAATTACCAAGTTTGTGTATGATGTTATGCAGCCAAAAACATTTTCTACCATTCACTGGCAGTGTTCAAGATGGTCCAAGTAATCATGCCTATTACAATCATCAATTGATCTCTTACGCTTTGACGCCTAGAAAAGATTCTTGTGAATAGAGATACTGACGCATGGTTTCTTGTACGTTGGTATCAATGATAAAAAGCTCACGTTTTTATGAGGGCAGTTCTGGCGCATTACTGACATGTTACTGTTTCCATTTGTATGTTGTTTCCTTTGATGTTTCTATTGCCAGATACGAAGCATAATACTCATGTCACGGCGACCAAAGATCACTAGCACAAATACAATAAAACATCTTTTTAAAGGAATAATACACGGTCAATCTAGTGTTAAAGTTAAAAAAGAAAATATTTATTTTGTGATAAAACGCTCAGTTTGTGTATGAAATACTTCCTTTCAAGGTGTAAATTTATCTATTTCTTTTGCTATGCAGGCACAAATTATGCTTGGTATGGTAACGCCACAAATGGTGGGCCTCATTTCCTTGAAATTAGGATTTTAGGCAGTTTAAATAGAATAGTTGTAGGTGTCAAAAGCTTTTTTTTTTCTTTCAAAACCATTTTTATGTTGATGACATGCAGATGCAAGTCGCAGGTAACCAGAAAACATTATATGCAGCAGCAACGTCTTCAGACCAGGATAATAAACAGGACCTCAAGCCTGCGATACCTTATCACAGTCAAATTGCTTTACAGAAAGAAGCAGCGATTGAAACATTTTTAAGACCTTCTGAAGGGCAGGGAAAAAATATTTTACCAAATTCTGCAATCTTCCAGGATTCTTCACTCCCCACTAAACATATGCCTCTTCATGCTTATCGGCCACCTCTGCCCCAAAGTCAAAATCACGCGCAAGGAACAATACCAGGAATAGCTGGTGTGGCTATGCCCCCAAATGTTCAAGATCGGCCTTTACCAGCACAAGTGCAGCCTTCTCTTTTGCACTATTCCAGACCAGTTGGATCTATAAGTATTGGCCATCAACATCAAGGGACCCTGTCAAATACAAGCCTACCACAGTCATTTTTGCCTCATCCTTTAACATCCCAGGTAAGAGTTGCTAAAATGCTTATATGCTTGCTTTGCACAATTTGACCCAAAAAAAGTTGAATGCTGTTTGTTTAGAGCAAGTATGCTATGATTGAGTGAGTGAATATGTTAAAACCATTTCATCTCATCATCTTGTTGAAGCTAGTAAATTTTCGATGCTCTTGTTATCCGAGCAACTTATTCCTCAATTTCAGGGCACCATTTAGGGGAAATTCCAGTCTCATTGACTGTAAATTTAAACTAGCCTAGCTACCTAAGGGTCTGTTTGGTGATATGACCTGACAAAGGTTCCGTTGCAATTTCCACAAACAAAGCCTTAGCGATCTCCATTGTTGTTGTTTGCTGTTATTTTGTGGAACCTGATTTTATCAATCACCTTAGATGTACTGCTGACTTAGCCCTAGCTTTTGCATCAGTCGAGCTTGATGGTAAGTTCGCTGGGGGATCGTAGGGGGCAGTGCACCCCTTGTTTGAGGGTTCCAGGACAGTGCCCTCGAGAAAATTTTCTGGTGCGTAGTGAATTGGCATTGCAGATGCAGCGTCACGGCGCTAGGATTTGTAGTTTTGCACTATAGAGACAGAGAAGCTAGCGCCGAGAAGCAATGCTGTGGTGCTAGGACTCGAGTATCAAGTGAGGAAAAGATAGAGAAACTAGCACCACAACATTGCATGAGCAATGTCACGATGTTTGAATTTGTGTAGAAAAGCTTAGAAGATAGCGGCGTCAGCTCCTAAGCACCAGGATCGTGGTGCTGTAGTGCTACAAGATCGGAGACTTCGTATTTAGGCAGTTTTTTTGCAGTTTTTTCTATATTTTTTTTCTATTCTCTTGTGAGTGAGAGTGAAGTGAAGTGTCATAGAGTGATTGAAGTGATAAGATGCTTGAGATAAGTGTAATCAGTACTATTCTCCTTAGTTTTTTTTTTCATAGCGGATTTTTTGTTGGTGTGGCTCCTGGGCTTTTCCCCATTCTCAGGTTTTTCCACATTAAATATGTTGTCTTTTTTATTTGTTTTGTGATTTTGTGCTTTGATTACTTTTGTTCAACATTTTACTCCGAATCCTCGAATTGGTTTTCGTGATTTATCTCCCAACACTTGCTTTGCCCCTACTTCCGGCAATTTGGACTGTTTCGTTTTTGGTTTAATGTACCACTGCTTGGGACAAAAGGCTAAGTTAAATTTATCATATCATTGTAGGATTTGTCCTTTATAAGATGGTGGTAAGACCTGCAATGATTTATGGTGTAGAATGTTAGCCAATAAAAGAGAAGCATGAGACTAAGTTAAGTGTTGCAGAGATGAGGATGCTCAGGTGGATGAGTGGCTTTACTCTTAGAGATAAAATGCGAAATGAGTGTGTTAGGGAAAAAGTTGGAGTAGCTCCAGTCGTAGATAAGATTAGAGAGAGTCGTCTTAGATGGTTTGGCCATATAAAGTGTCGGCCGTCCAATAACCCTGTTAGGAGAGTAGATGCATTAGATTTACCTTATGTTAAAAAAAGTAGAGGTAGACCTAAAAAGACATGATTAAGATGTATAAAAAATGACCTTAGTATACTTGAATTAAATGAGAATTTGATACAATGGAGACGAATGATTCATGTACTTGACCCCACTTAGTGTAATAAAGGCTTGTTGTTGTTGTTGTTGTTGAGGATTTGTCCTAAACTGATACCCATCTATTGAATTGCTATACATATTTGAGGAAAAGGAATTGGATGTATATTAGCAATACATAAAAGTATATCATTTTAACACCAGACAGTGGAAATCAAATCTATCTTGGATGTTGAATGTAGAATCATAACTCAATATCTATACTAACAACCAGAATAAAATTATGATTTGAACATCTCATTCTGAGCATTAATGCAACTAAATATCTTGTGATGATATTAGTCATCATTCTGTGCATGCTGAGATGGATGGACAAAAATTAGTAAGGTCACAAGAATGCCAAAAAATCATGATATAGTGCTTGGATAGAATTCATATTTTAAGATACTGTGGTTTTAAATAAAATAACAACACAAAGGTACCTGAGTATGAAGGAATTATAATTAATAATACAAAATGCGGGATTAATACTGATATTTGGTGTTGGCATTGTGGTGATGGAAAATTCTTGCGCTTATTATTACTTTTGCCAAGAAAATTATGATTTTTGTTTCACAAAATCCTTTAATGGGAGTTTATTTTCTCATATGAACTAAGTTGATTTTTATTTCATTAAAAACCATTGAAGTGATTTAATTAAACTGCAACTGATTTTATTTTAGTTTTATTACACTCTACTAAATTGAGTTTATGACTAATTAACAATGATAATGATGACGATGATGATATTAAATTTATTTATCTTTTGATATTATATTCAGGAGAACTTAAATCTTATATAGAAATTTATCTTATTTCTTGAAAATGCATGATAATTATTGTTAACTACAAGATAGATACTTTGACTATTTTATTGAGTTATGTACTACGTTAGATGCTCGCTTCATATATTTAAATGTAGTTGTATAAACCATTGTTTATCCAAAGTTTCAATGAACTCACACGTTCCTATTAAAAATGCTTGTTATATTTTAAAGATGTCTTCTGTGCCTTAAGTTGATTTCTTGCCAGCCTTAAGTCCCTTACCCTGATTTTTTTGTTGCCATTGATACTGAGTTTTGGTGTAGTCAGTTGAGTTTTAATTGTCTTGGATGCTTGAGGCTGATGATCATTAATCGCCTTAAAGTACAATGACTATTTACTTTTGTTTGTGGACTAAACCTCCTTTTCGCACTCCATTGATGTTTCCTTTTATTATTAGCTCGTGGAATTAGCAGAATTGTATACTGTCCCAGTTTTTTTAATTGGCCCTTAAATTTTCACCTCTGTTGTGCAATAAAAACAACCATTTATGGCTGCAAACCTCAATAATAAAGGTTGCTTATGATCAGTATTAGCATTTGTTCATGGGGGCAAGACTCTATGCACTTCAGTTGATTCTTGGAATCAGCAGAGTTGTTCATCATCAACTCTCGTTAATTAGCCCCAAAATTTTCTCAAGCTTTTAGGCAATGAGAATAGCCATATGTGGTCTTTAGCCTTGCTGTTAAAGGTCAAGGTAATTTAGGTTGTGCACCAGTTGCATGACTAGATCAAAACCGTTTTGAGAGTCCTTATTCAAGGCATGGGAGTTCCAGGAAACTGAAGTACCTGGGGTAGTCAAAGGAGCTAAAACACATTCAGTCAAAATGTTGTGATGAAAAACTTTCGACTCTAGAAGAGGATGTCTGTGTCCTTAACTATCAATAAATGTCAATGCGTTGCTAAATTCAATTGAAAATTTTTCTTTCGCTGATGTTATTTAAATTTATTTTACTTATTGAATGCATTCTCATCTATGCCTACCTATAATGTTATAGATTGCCTCATTTAATCACCCACTGCTATCAAGCGGGCTAGAGAAGCTTTCGAGGGAAGCTAGGCCATCTTGGTCTAGCCTAGATTTACCTTCTGCATCAAGAATCAGCACAGAACTAAGTTCTGTAGGGTTGGCAAAGCAAAATGAAATATCAAGTGAAGCAATGGTACTACCAAGTCATCCTTTAAAACGACCTAGATTGGAAGAGGGAGGTATTGCTACTAATTTTCTTAGGGGAAACTCTTCTGTGGCTGGCATCTCTTTAGCACAGTCATCTGATTCTGGCCTTTCAGCTGGAGGACAAATATCCAATGCACATGGGTTGCAGCACACACAAAAAGTAATTCCCCAGGTACTTGGTTTTCCTTTATATTCAACATGTGGTAATTATATTTTAGCTCTGATGTTTGAGAACACTTTCAATTACTGATATTAATGCGCACTAGAGTAGTTGTTGAAAATTTAGTTTATAGTGAGAGAAATGGATAAGGTCATACAGATTTTATCTGGCCAGTTGATGAGGTTAATTGAAGGTTTATTTTGAATTATAAGAGATTGAAGTTTCTGAATGGTCAAAGCTCTCATGAATAATTTCATTTCGGGCTTGACTCTCAAGTACACTCTTGATGAAAGTTATCAATAGCCTATAAATTAATGGTGGGAAATTTAGTTTATTGATTGCGGAGGGGGACTGGATAGGGATATATAGTCAACTTGGTTAAGATCCCATAATTCATCATCACAGGTCAACATGGTGAACCTAATCTGCTAATAATGGAGGGATAGAAGACCACATCGTCCAGAAAGGTGTATCTCTTCAAAGTGAAGTCCAAAGATTGTCCTGAACAAAATAGGTCTAGGGGGGATTATTATTATTATTATTATTGATATGGTGCTCAAAATACCGCTAATCAAAGTCCGAATCTTAATATCAAAAGCGACCTGATTTTGAGTCAAGACCGATCGAGATTAAGCACTTGAAATATCCTTGGAATCTTTGGGATATCAATTACATCCCAAAATAGCTCTTAAATATAAATATGAAATAATTTTATCCCTAACGAGCCCAAGATCTCATAATTCGACTTCATTTGGGCATCCAAATGCTCAAAATACATCAAATGATCAAGGAACCATTCTAAGCCGTCCGATCAAGAGGAGTGGCACGACTTTGCATAAATGAAACGCCTCCTCCTCCCATCTATAAATAGAACTCTATCCCTCACATGAAAGGGGAGAAGAAAAAGTGAAGAAGAAGAGGAGAAACAAGTAAAGAAGAAGAAAAACCAAGTAAAGGAAGAAAAGAGGCCATCACCACCGCACTGTAAATTACCCCGCATCAAGTTACTCGATCTCCATCATCGAATCGTTACAACCTAATCATTTACATAGTTATTGTTCCTACCTCATACACCATTTTGTAATCCCACATTGGAAGAATTTGTACTTTGCAACATATCCATAGTGGAACATTTTCTGCCAGCCCGTGGTTTTTTTCCTCTTTCGAGGTTTTCCACGTAAAATTCAAGCTCCCTCGCTCTTTAAATATCTGTGTGTGCTCGATTACAAGGCTAAGACATAAACTTACTCTACGATCACGATTTCTAAAGACGCAATGTTGGCCCTGCGTGGGATGAAAACCCTTCAATCATACTCGTGAATATCCACGTCATGGCCAATAAAGCAACACTACAACGAGAGCCTCCCGCTCCAACTCCGTACTCTCAAAACCCGCCCCCAACCAAGAACGCAAGTTTTGCCTCAATCCCTCCCGATAGGCATGACAAGGGAACGGGAATCTCTTTGGAGGATCGTGTGTCCCAAATAAGATGATCCAGCCTTTTGCAAGGACTACAACAACGAACTGACAAATGAACCCCAAGATCGGTCGCGGGAGGTCAAAATGCTAATCTTCCGACGTTAAGTTCCTCCACAAGGAAACCATAACGCCGATCTCCTAAACATCGCTACTTCTACTCATCTATCGCGGCCAACCGCATTAATCCACCGATTGTTGTCGATAGCTTCACACATGCGCATCCGTTAATCCTCGTCATGACATTCGATGCTTAATGCGAGATGAATTTCATCTTCAAGCAAATTATCTTCACCCACACCGGTTATGTGGAGTCCTCACCTTTACCGGAGCCATTCTTCAACATCCCATTCCGTAGGTTTCAAGCTTCCGAGCATTGATTCCTATGATGGGGCAACCACCATGATCATATCGAATTCAGGGACTATCATGCATATCCAACGAGCTCGACACCGCTTTGTCAAGTTTTTCCTATTACCTCGCGGGCAAGCTCGCACTTGGTTCTACTCTTCCCAGGGGATCCATCCGTACCTTTAACTAACTCGCTAAGATCTTTGTGGAGCTTTATTGAATGGAGAATCATTAAAGATTCCTCCCATCTTTCCCAGATCCGGCTGAGGGTGAATCACTCAAAGAATACTTCCTGAGGTTCTCCAGGCTCGCCAAATACCCTAGTAAAATTATTAAGAGGAGTTTTCCTGAGGACTCGCCCGTGGCCTTTCTATTCATCCTTAATGCGGACACACCTCATTATCTTTGATTTAGTTCATCGCGTAGAGCACAATCTCGTGATGAAGCTATTAATGCCGCATCATGATTTGAACAATCGCGGGAAGCGCCAAAAGCACCCGAGGAAGTGCGGGCCAAACGACCCCATCAAAGAAGCGAAGTGTCGTGATCTCCCTCCGTCCCTCATATCAGACATGAACCTCGACGGAAAAAAAAACATACCTGCGGCGAACACATCTCGTGTTAACATCCGATGACTATTCGAATGAAGAAAGCATCAGTGGCGCATCCATTGAAACCAAATTCGGAAATCGGAGCAATATTGCCACTTTCGCCGAAGTCGTGGGCATCTCTGAAGCATGCATACAACTCAAAGAAGAAATCGAGACTCATTCAACAAGGATATCTGGCGATTTGTGAAGAGTGACTACCTCAAACAACACACCTCCGTTTGAAGGCAACGGGCCAATCATCACAAAAACAACCAAATAGTCATCAAATAATTGGAGAAATTGAAGCGATCGCGGAGGACCGATCTACTAACAAATTCGTTCGCCCTCAAAGAGCAGGAGTTAAAGAAGTCTCGTATTGATCATTCCATCACTTTCAATGATTTCGGACTTAGAAGGGTCCATGTTCCTCATCAAGATCCTCGTCAATCGAGGATCGGTGATCCTTGTTATAATGTTAAAAGAATTTTGATCGACAATGGGAGTTACGTGATGTCTTATTTTACTCAACATTTCTTAATATAGTGCATTTGAAAAGCTCCAACCATTTCTTGGACCATTATATGGGTTTGATAATCACCGATGCAGGCGGAAGGGACAATTACCCTTCTGTTACCCTCGGAGAATTTCCTCGACAAGTGACTCAATTCAATTCATGGTGGTCAAGTCGGTTGCATATAATGCAATCTTGGAGAGCCTCCGATCAATTTTGGTCTTGTCACTTGATTGCCTCATCGAAGATAAAATTTACCCGGGAGTTGGGGTGGTTTGTGGAAAGCTGACGGCCGTCATGTTACCTCCAGCTCAATACCTTCCATCTTGACATTGAAGACTTTAATTTTCGAGATGAAGAAGTACCTCAAAAGCTTCTCACGTAGAAGATTTACTCTCGATAGCATTATCGGATGACCAACCATTACGAGCGATCAAGTGGGATCCTTACTCTCGGAAGAACAAAAGGAAGAATATCTGATTTCTTGCGAAATCAAGGCGTATTTGCTTGGGGTGGCGGACATCTGGTTATTGATGTAATCACGCCTCCCTCAAGATTAATCCAACGTTCAAACCAATCATCCAAAGAAGCGAAGTTTACTGCCGTCGTCTTGAGCTATTGAACAGAAGTCAACAAGCTCATGGCGGGATTCATTCGGAAGTACATTATCCACATGCGGCAAATGTTGTCATGGTTAAGAAAACAAGTGGAGCATGGAGAATGTGTATTGATTACACGATCTTAATAAGGCACACTTGAAAGGATAGTTTTCCTCTTCCTCGAATCGATCAAGCGGTGGATCTACGTCAGGACATCAAATGCTCGATTTTTTGGATGCTTATTACGGTTCAATCAAATAAAGATGAACGAGATGAAGAGGCTACATTTCAAACATATAAAGGTTTATCTTTACCAAGTCATGCCATTCTTGAAAAATCTTTGGGTGCTACTATCAGCCTTATGAATAAGGGTTTTAAAGACCTAGGCCACATGGAGGTGTACGTGGATGACATGTTAGTAAAAGCTTAGAAAAGTCACAACATATTTGATTTGGAAACATGTTTTGATCTTGACCTTATATAACATCGACTTAATCCGACTAAATGTGCTTTTGGGGTTACGTCGGAAAATTTCTTGGATTTATGGTAACTCACGGTGGGATAGAGGCCAACCGAGAAAATCAAAGCTCTCCGGGATATGATCCCTCAAAGAATATCAAAGAAGTCCAAGCGTCAATGGTCAATTCTTTGCATTATCAGCTTCCTAGCCAGCTCACGGAGATAAATACTTACCGTTCTTTAAAATATTGAAGGGAGCTAAAATAATAATTTTCAATGGGTGATGAATGCAGGTGTGCTTTTGAACAACTAAAAGTATCTAGCATCTCCACCCTACTATCAAACCTATCAAGGAGAAAGCGTTATACTTGTATCTTGCGGTTTCTTCGCATAATCTTCGGTTTTAGTCGAGAGGAAGATGGGACACAACAACCAATTTATTATGTCGGTAAAATTCTCTATAGAAAGTCGTTATCCACTTGCGAGACGGGATGGCTCGGCATTAGTTTTTTTTCGAAAATTGCGTCCATACTTTCAAGCTCACACCATCGGCGTTTGCAGCGATTTACCATTAAGAGCCATCCTACGAAACCGAGAAGCATGGAAGATTAATCAAATGTGCGTAGAGGGAGAATTTGATATAAATTTTCTACCTCGACATGATAAAGTCTCAAGTACTTGCGACTTTATAGTGGAATCACCAACCAACTCTAGGAGCTATCTGTACTTGCTTTCCGTCTCCCCGGTGGACCCTCATGTCGATGGAGCTTGATCTTGGTCTTTGGTGGGAATCTTACTTATTTCCCCAAATAATACGTATGGACTTAAAATTCCACGTAATAATATGGTGAATATGAAGCTCATCGAGGATTGAGACTTCATGATTGGCTGAAGCTCAAAACTTAGTAATTCATCTTGACTCCCGACTTGTAGCCTCCCAAGTTGGAGGAGATTTTAATACTCACAATCCTCGCAATATCTTCACTTGGTAAAATCCCTTCTTACTCATTTCAAAACATATCAAATCATCCACATACTACTGAGAGAAGAATACTGGTGGCCTCTTGCTAAGCTTCTTCTGGAGATCTATTTAAGAGAAAGCATGTTGAAGAAATACATTATCTTAGCATCCAAGGGTCATGGGAAATTCAAACTATTGATGAGGAAAAGAATATTCATGGATAAACCCGATCTATCTTTTCTACAAGGAGGAACCCTTCACGAAGATCCAACTTCCATCTCGTCTTGAAGAAACTTTCTTTGTTATTGGAGGAGAATTATACAAGCGAGCTTTCTATCAGTATCTCAAATGCCTTTAAGCCTTGAGGAGGCTAATTACGCAGCGTTAAAGAGGTCCACTTAGGAATATGTGGAGAACACCTTGGAGGAAGAGCATTGGCCTTTAAAATCATGAGACAAGGGTTTTATTGGCCTCTGATGAAACAAGGAGTTCACAAAAAATGTGCAAGTTGTCAATTGCATTGAACCTCCCTCACATCGCATCTGAACTCTCATCCATTCAAAGCCCGTGGCCCTTTGCTCAGTGGGGGATTGATATCATGGGACCTTTCCCAATCGCATCGGGGCAACGAAAGTTCATCATTCTAGCCGTCGACTACTTCACCAAATGGGTAGAGAACCACTCAAAATCACGAGGCAAATGCTAAACAATTTGTGCGGAAAAATATAATATGTCGATTGGCCTTCTGCAAAGATCATCAGCGACAATGAACTCAATTCTTGGAAAAGTCTTTTCGTCCTTTTGCAAAGATCTTCACATTCAACTGCGTCTGGTGTAGCATATCCTCAAACCAATGGGCAAGCGAAGTTACCAATAGGACTATACTCAAAGGACTAAAAGCAGCGTCTTGAGAAGGCGGGGGCAATGGGTCGATGAACTTCGAATGTTCTTTGGGCTCTGCTACATCACGCACCCAACCGTGAAAGCATATAATTTGTGTTTTAGTACGTATCATCATACCGAGTGGATATCGGGTTCCAAGTCAAGAGTCCAATTTTTGATCATGATAGTAATGAAGAAAAACTCCGGCACTAGATCTACTCCACGAAACTTCGTGATATGGCCCTGCCGGTTGCTTCATATAGCGCCACTTCAACTTCAGAAAAGTAAAACCTCGCATATCTGTGGTGACTTGGTCTGTCTTGAGGCGGCGAAAAGGCCCTCAACGCAATAAACTCTCACCTCTCAGGATGGCGGTATGTGGTTATAGTATGGTTGGAGAACGTTCAAGCTTCAAGGACCAAGAAGGAAAAACTTCTCGAACTTGGAATACTAAGAATCTTGAATATTATCGGTAACTCTCACTACATGATTATTGTGACTTTTATCTGGTTTGTCATTTCACCCTTGTATAAGCACCTCAGGGGTCAAGACTTCTGTTGTTGTTCTTGTCACCGCTATTGTGTGGCCAGTTACTGTCATTTTCTTGAAGTTTATACCCGCATCATATGATTATATCATTGAACTAGTGAATTTGCAAGCTCGCTCTAACAAGATTGGTCGCACCCCCACTGAGAAATACACAACTCATGTTATATCTCAATCGCATATGATCAATCCTGGGATTGATCGACTCTTCCGCATGTGCTTAATGTCATTAAGCAAAAAAAATTCGACAAACAACCCAGAAAGGTCAAAAGTCCTGGACTTTCCATCTCTTCCATACATGTTAACGCCATTAAGCAAAAAAAATTCGACAAACAACCTAGAAAGGTCAAAAGTCGTGGACTTCTCACCATCTCTTCCATAACGCCATCGAAGAACACTGACGAACAACCTTGATAGTCGAAAATCCTCGCGGATCCAATTCATCCATATTAAGAATAAATAATACTCAACCAATTACCCGAATGGGCAAGAACAAGATAAGGTGCAAAAAAAAAAAAAAAAAAAAAAAAAAGAAGACAGAAAGAAGAGGATATATCAGGATATTATATCGACAAAGATATGATGATATAAGAAATTAAGTTCGATACACGCACGATATTGCATAACAAATGACAACCGATACTACATAATATCAACATCCTCATTCTCACTAGAGAAGCTCCTGAGCCCACTTACCACTCCTTCATCTTCAATGCGAAGGATCTTCGATGCTTGGGATATACCCTCTATCTACCCGCGATGTACCACACGGATTCCTTTCAGAACCCTCGAATGAAGCCCTCCTCCTCTAAACACCTGCTCCAAGTCCTTCACTTCAATATCAAAGATATGATTACGAGCTTCCCGAACTAAGTCTTGATAAGGCCACGATAAGCCGAGAATTCTTGAAGTCTTCTACGCTTCAAGGAGATCTCACTTGCCTCCGCTTCGACATTCTATGCTCCTTTTCGTAAAGACGATCTTGTAATACTTTCTTATCGATACAAGTGTCTGATTTTCTTCTCGGCGAAGTCTCGCTCGCCTTCAATCGTTTCATCGCTGCTCGACCTTGAGAGAAAAGAAGTCGACATATTCGCCACCGCTTCTACACTCACCAATCGATCCTCCAAGGTCGCCACCTCTTTAACTTTAAGATTCACCTTCGCTTCATACTCGCCAGAGATATTTTATCTTTACAAATTCTATTCCATTCATCTAAGGCAACACCCAAATGAGCCATCATTCCTAATGACCGGGTTACCTAAAAAAAAAAAAAAAATTCGCATCAATATTACATAAAGAAGGAAGAAGAAGAATAGAAGGAAAAATAACGCGACTACCATTCTCGCCTGACGCCCAAGACATATGTGATTTAATATCTCTTCGTGAATTTGTGGCTTAAGAACTAACTCCCATCATGAGTCAAAGCCTAAACTCTCGGATGCCAAGGGAACATTATCTCAGAATATCCGACGTAGCCATTCCAAAGACGAGTCTCTCAGAAGATGGAACATTGCTACCACGCGTGATCCTGAGACCCTCGAAAGAACCTTATGAACATGAGGAGACTTCTCAACACCTTTGCTCGACCTCTTCAATGGAAGAGCATGAGATCTTCCCACGGATGGAAAATCCAACCTTGAACATCCTATCTTCTATATTTTCCAATAAATGCAACTCATGCCGCAAGCTCTACATCGTGAATACAAGGGTTGCTAGAATCTCGCTATTGAAAACGGATCCGGGAGGTCATTCAACCTTCCCCATCTCTCGGAGGCCCCACTCATTCTTCACAAAAGAATCCACTACCTTGGAGGGATCCTGCCAAGAACTCTATCCAATTTTTATGGCTCGATAAGAAACGCTCGAGCATCACATGTAAATCTACACATTCTAAGTATTGAATATTCAAAATAACGCCACGCCTCAAAAAAGACCAAACCGACGATGACCACTAAAGCTAAATGAAAGCGTGATAGCCACACCACATGTCTTGAAGATCTCAATCGTCAGAGCTAGAGGAAATCGCAATGCACGTAAAATCATCTAAAGAAAGTATATTAACGCTCGATCGGACCTCTTGGCCTATAGCCACTAAATCATTGGGAAAATGAAATTTTTTGCGAAACACTATTAAGCTGTCTGATGTAATAAGGGACGGTCTATCATCTGCAGATGTCGTAATATTAGGCCTCTTCCTACCATCGCCTGGCAAATATATATTATGAATAAGTAGAGGAAGGGAGAAACATCAAAATCCAAGAGTTTTGTAAAGTCGCTCACTCACCCCTTGCTTGGACATCCCTCTTGACTCGCCAGACTCTAGAATTTTTCGCCTCTAACAAAAAAGACGGCATCTATGCATGAGAAAAAAAAAAAAAAAAAAAGAAAAGGAGAGGGAAAGGCAGAGACACTATTCCTCCCATAGAGTATGAGAACTACCTCCTAAACTTTCTGACTCATGCAAGTGACGGCTCCTGATTATTGTTTCTCCGCCATCTCGACAATCGTGCCATGGAATCATACATCAAGCACCTACGGTCTTGATCGCCTCCAACCGGTCCGACTAGGTTATTTACACCTCTGGGAGAAATCGAGCTGTCAGATGACTCTTGTCCAATCCCTCGGTCCGACTAGGTTAGTTTACACCTTCGGGAGAACTGAGCGCCAGATGACTACGGGTCTTGATCGCCCAATCCCGGCCCGACTAGATTTACACCCTTCGGGAGAACGGATCAGATGACCACGGGTCTTGATCGCCCAATCCCGGTGGTCCGACTAGGTTATTTTACACCTTCGGGAGAGCCTCCAGTATGAACGCTGGTCTTGATCGCTTCAACCCGGTCAAGTACACCTTTCGAGAAACTGAGCCTTGTCAGATGACCAGGTCTGATCGCCTCCTCGATCGCCACCAAAGGACTTTCACTCAAGAAGAAAGGAGAGGGAAATGTGTGCCTTTCTCCTCACCTATTTATAGCCCTCACAAGGGTAAAAGGTAAAAACCCTCAAAAACGCATTAAATTCCTTAAAACTCCTGCCATCGCGCATGCCATGGCGTATGCAGACAAGGGCTGCATGGTGGCAGACGCTATGCGTTGAAGCAGTAGACAAGGCTGCTGGCTGCAGACGCTGCCCTATCCGCCCGGAGATCCGCATCGACCGAACCGAAGAACTGAACCGTCAGACCGAACCACCGCCATGGATTGACCGCCGCTACATTCGAACCGTCGACTGAACCGTCTTGAAAATGCATATTGAAATTTATTTATCTTTTGATATTATATTCAGGAGAACTTAAATCTTATATAGAAATTTATCTTATTTCTTGAAAATGCATGATAATTATTGTTAACTACAAGATAGATACTTTGACTATTTTATTGAGTTATGTACTACGTTAGATGCTCGCTTCATATATTTAAATGTAGTTGTATAAACCATTGTTTATCCAAAGTTTCAATGAACTCACACGTTCCTACTAAAAATGCTTGTTATATTTTAAAGATGTCTTCTGTGCCTTAAGTTGATTTCTTGCCAGCCTTAAGTCCCTTACCCTGATTTTTTGTTGCCATTGATACTGAGTTTTTGGTGTAGTCAGTTGAGTTTTAATTGTCTTGGATGCTTGAGGCTGATGATCATTAATCGCCTTAAAGTACAATGACTATTTACTTTTGTTTGTGGACTAAACCTCCTTTTCGCACTCCATTGATGTTTCCTTTTTATTATTAGCTCGTGGAATTAGCAGAATTGTATACTGTCCCAGTTTTTTTAATTGGCCCTTAAATTTTCACCTCTGTTGTGCAATAAAAACAACCATTTATGGCTGCAAACCTCAATAATAAAGGTTGCTTATGATCAGTATTAGCATTTGTTCATGGGGGCAAGACTCTATGCACTTCAGTTGATTCTTGGAATCAGCAGAGTTGTTCATCATCAACTCTCGTTAATTAGCCCCAAAATTTTCTCAAGCTTTTAGGCAATGAGAATAGCCATATGTGGTCTTTAGCCTTGCTGTTAAAGGTCAAGGTAATTTAGGTTGTGCACCAGTTGCATGACTAGATCAAAACCGTTTTGAGAGTCCTTATTCAAGGCATGGGAATTCCAGGAAACTGAAGTACCTGGGGTAGTCAAAGGAGCTAAAACACATTCAGTCAAAATGTTGTGATGAACAACTTTCGACTCTAGAAGAGGATGTCTGTGTCCCTAACTATCAATAAATGTCAATGCGTTGCTAAATTCAATTGAAAATTTTTCTTTCGCTGATGTTATTTAAATTTATTTTACTTATTGAATGCATTCTCATCTATGCTTACCTATAATGTTATAGATTGCCTCATTTAATCACCCACTGCTATCAAGCGGGCTAGAGAAGCTTTCGAGGGAAGCTAGGCCATCTTGGTCTAGCCTAGATTTACCTTCTGCATCAAGAATCAGCACAGAACTAAGTTCTGTAGGGTTGGCAAAGCAAAATGAAATATCAAGTGAAGCAATGGTACTACCAAGTCATCCTTTAAAACGACCTAGATTGGAAGAGGGAGGTATTGCTACTAATTTGCTTAGGGAAACTCTTCTGTGGCTGGCATCTCTTTAGCACAGTCATCTGATTCTGGCCTTTCAGCTGGAGGACAAATATCCAATGCACATGGGTTGCAGCACACACAAAAAGTAATTCCCCAGGTACTTGGTTTTCCTTTATATTCAACATGTGGTAATTATATTTTAGCTCTGATGTTTGAGAACACTTTCAATTAATGATATTAATGCGCAGTAGAGTAGTTGTTGAAAATTTAGTTTATAGTGAGAGAAATGGATAAGGTCATACAGATTTTATCTGGCTAGTTGATGAGGTTAATTGAAGGTTTATTTCGAATTATAAGAGATTGAAGTTTCTGAATGGTCAAAAAGCTCTCATGAATAATTTCATTTCGGGCTTGATTCTCAAGTACTCTCTTGATGAAAGTTATCAATAGCCTATAAATTAATGGTGGGAAATTTAGTTTATTGATTGCGGAGGGGGACTGGATAGGGTTATATAGTCAACTTGGTTAAGATCCCATAATTCATCATCACAGGTCAACATGGTGAAGCTAATCTGCTAATAATGGAGGGTTAGAAGGCCACATCGTCCAGAAAGGTGTATCTCTTCAAAGTGAAGTCCAAAGATTGTCCTGAACAAAATAGGTCTAGGGGGGATTATTAATTTTATTTTATTTGTTATTATTTTTTTTGAAATGGGTATCCACCCAACACCCCACCCATCTATGGTTGGGAATCCCATGGCGACATTCATCACCCACACGCCGTGTCCACTGATTCAGATTAAAAAGCGCACAGATTCAACTTCCGGGGTTCCAGCCACCAACAGAGCTAACGGTGGGTAGGGATTATTAATTTGGCTAACTGTAGTTTACAGATTCAATGATATGACCACCGAAAGTTCAATGTATTTAGTTTTTTGTCTCTGAGTTGAAATTCAGAAGAAATTTACCCAAAATAAAAAAAAAGATGATATTTTTAGGATAATCACATGATAATGGCCAAACAATCAGCCTTAAATAATGCAGAAAACATTTTAAATTTGATTATAGATTTTTTTATATTGTATTAATTTCTTAGATCATATAAGATGGATCTTATTTTATGTGATTCAGCTTTCAGCAGAAGAGGAATCGGCTCTTCTGCAGCAGCTGATGAGTTTGACGCCTGAGCAGCTCAGCACGTTGCCTTCAGAGCAACAGCAGCAAGTGCTTGAGATCCAACGGACTCTTCGTTCGAAGCCACTCGTCTAGCTCTTGTAGATTGATTGCTGCATCCGCGCTTTTGGTTGAGGAGGGAAGGTGACTGGCGGACCTCAGCTTGTTGATTTAGGAGATTTTGTAGGGTTCTTGAGGGATTTTTCTCAGAGCAATTCTTTATATTGGGGCTGTTTAAAAAGAATAATCCAAATTTAAATTATTCAAATTTTGCAATTTTATTTTGACTCTAATTCAAGGCGATTTGAAGTTTCGCTTACTATTTCGAAATACATCCGAGGGAATTTTGAGTTTGGCCGAGTTGACTCAATATGTTCAATCTGTTACTGAGTTGAACGGTTCATTTGGTTCAAATTTAGTTTGATTCAATAAGTTTCATCACTTCAATCCAAATATAAAGAGATTTTTATAAATTATAATTTAATCATCTTCTTTATTTTTTTGAACAAATTATTGAGAATTTTATAAAAATAGATAATATAGGTTGGGTTTTGTTATGAATTTTAATATTGGATTGTCAATTTGAAAATTTAAGATTGGAGATGGTTAATTTATTAATATAAAAGAATAAGATGATTGTATGTAAAAGCTCTAATTAAGAAATGAATTCAAAATTTTTTGATTCTTTTTATTTCAGAAATGTGGAGCTCCCATAATAATTAATTTTAAAAAGTAATGATTAGTATGATTTATGTGTGTTCTGAATTTGAGTTTTTTTTTATTATTAAAGAAAATACTCTATTAGCTCTTTCACAAGTTAGGGGTCTATTTAGGATTAATTTAATTTTATATATTTTTTATTTTAAAAAATACGTTAAATTATTTTTTAAAAATATTAAGATATTTTGAGTATTTTAAAAATAATAATAATTATTATTAAATATATTTCATTTTGAATTAAAATATACATAAAATATAAAATAAAACATAAAAGTGATCTCAAAGAGCTTTAAGTATTTTATTTTTAATCATCGTTGAAAGTTTTCTATTTAAATGTGGATCAAAAAGTGCATTGTTTGATACCGCTTAGGGATGTTGAAATTAAAGTTATTAGTTTAGCTTGAAAAATGAGGATCGCTCAAAAATCGAATTAAAAGTTGGATCGGATCGAGATTGAATCGATTACATTGAGCTGAGTTATGAATCAAAGATTTAGATTGAACTTTTTTTCAAGCTGATCTCGAGCCGAGCACAGAATGGATTGAATCAACTCGAGATCGGATCAAATTTATTTATTATTAAAAATATTTAAATTTATATATAATACTTCTAAATTTGTAATAATAAAATTATTTTTAAAATAAAGTGTAGAATCATAACTTATAATATTTTAAAATAATATAATATATTTATAAGTATAAATATTATTTCTTTGAAAATTATATATATATTTATTTCATATACTTAATTAGTTTTTTTTTAATAATCATTTTTATTAAGTTCAATCTAATTGATCTAAATGAATCAACTTCATTTTAATTTAAGTAAAAAAGGTTGAAAATATTCAATTTAAGCCTCCTCGAAATTAAAATAAGCTAGTTCAAAATTGATTAAAAAATGAGCCGAGATGACTCGAAATTGAATGAGTCGAGCCACGAGCCAATCTCAAATCGCTTAAAAATATTTTGAGCCGATTTCAAGCCAGTCTAGAATCGATTCTAAAATCAGCTCATTAAAATGTATTGAATGAATCCAGCGCGCATCCTTTTTTTTTTTTCTTTCTAACAATTCTTAATTTGCAAGTTGATCGCTTGGCATTTGCGAATTATCATATTTCAATTTCTTGAATGTTATGCGAATGAATATTCTTGCAAAAGTCGATGCATAGGGAAAGAAAATATTTTCTAATCATTGATATAACGCTGAAAAATAATATATGCAAAAACCAAGAGTGAAAGTTTACGCTTTAGTCGACAATTCGACAATAAGTAAATAAAGAGACACTCGAAATTTTAAGGAAAACCCAAAAGAGGAAAATCATCACCTCAAGAAAAGCTTCCACTATGTATCTCTTTTGGAATACAAAGTCTTCCTGATGACAGGATTACAGAATTGTGTATGAGAAAGAAAACAAAGAATGATAATAATAGTTCTATGACGATGATGATGATGATAGAAACTTAGAAAATGCCGATATATAATTAGCGATGGCCAGTGGTTGATGACCGGCAGTCTGATCTTCTGGGGATCTTCAAGCTGAGCTCTCTTCTTCCTTGTTGCCTCCTTTTCTTCCTTGATTTTCTTTTCTTCCTCGCTTGACTCTTCCTCTTCCTTGCTTGAACTCTTCCTCTTCCTCCTTGTTCTCTCTTCTTCCTCCTTGTTCTCTTCTTCTTGAACTTCTCTTCTTCTTCTTTCACTTCACAGCTTGTTTCTTGGCCTCTCTCTTTGGTGTGTGAGGAATGAAGGCCTATTTATAGATGGGAGGAGAGACTCTCAGATTCAAAAGCTCGTACACTCCTCGATCGACGGTCGATGATTCCTTCGATCATTTGATGTATTTTGAGCATTTGGATGCCCAAATGAAGTGAATTATGAGATCTTAGGCTCGTTAGATCCGCTCCGAGACGCCGATTTGACTATAAACACCATATTTGGGAGTTATTTTGGGATTTAATTGATAAAGATTCCAACGATATTTTAAGTCTCGATCGGTTTTCAAAATCATATCGCTTTACATCAAAATTATTTTGACTATATATTTTGAGATATCAAATATCTTATCATTAACTTCAAATGTTCGACCATAAATATCAAGATTCGTGCTCTAATAATGTGCAGTGTCCCAACGTAAAATTATATTCTGATTTTTGCTATATATTGATGTACATTAATTTTTACTTTTTTTAAGATTTAAGTATACAGTATATATATAGAGATATTTTGAGAGCAATTAAAAAAATAAAAAAATAATTTAAAAATTTGCGTATTTTAGTTTTTTTTCTGTCGTTTTTCCTCATAAATTTATTAAAAATCTAAATATAATTTGACATTCAGACTCTATAGATAATAATTTATCATGCTCTATTATATATGACAGCTAAGGGCGGGGGTGGTGGTCCTAGCTCTCTGATGTTCAATTGCATCAAAATTCGTGTTTAAGATAATTTCTAAAAGTACAAGCAAAATAAAAATAATTACTTTTAAATTAACTATTTAGCTAATTCAAGAGAACTTCCTTAACAATTTTATTTTAATATTTTTTAAAATTTAAGAGAGTTAAAGTGTTCGAATTCTTTAAATAAAAGTCAAAATCTTTTATTTATTTTTGACGAGCTAAACATGAAATGTTTATGAATATAAATTCTACTTGATAATATTTATATATATCATCCTAAAATATGATTAATCATGCATGAATCTTAAGATGATGTGTTAGAATCATTCAGAAAAAAAATTCAATATTAATTGAACTTTGATCTTAACAAATTATTAGGGCTGCAAACGAATCGAGCCAAGTCGAGCATGTATGTGTTCAAGCTTGAGCTTGTTTAATATTATCGAGTTCGAGCTCGATTCGAACTTTTAAGAATAGTGTTCAAACTTGAGCTTGTTTACCATTATCGAGCTCGAGCTCGATTTGAGTTTGTTCACGAGCTCAGTTTAAATTGGATTATCGAGTTTGTTAACGACCAGCTCATTTAATAAAATAAATGAGCTTTAATCAATCCTTAATTGAGCTTGTTCACGAGCAACTTGTTGAGAAATATGCATGAGCTGTATCAATTAAGGCTTATTAAGCCTAAAATAATAATAATTTGAACAATATTGTTCACAAACAAGCCTTAATCGAAGCTATAAAGCAACAACTTATTCACTAACTTTAAATGATAATGTCACGAACATAAATGAATCGAATAATGCTCGTTCGTCATTTATAAATCGTGTATTTAAAAAAGGTTTAATTAGTTAATCAAATGAACATAAACGAGCTCTAATCGAGCCGAGCCACAAGTAACTCGTCGAACGCTCAGTTCATTTGTAGCCCTACAAATTATTATTTAAATTGAATATATCAATGAGATGAACTCATAGCGGAACTAAGGGGTGACTGGGATAACTGAAGAGGAGAGTCACCATCCCTAGATTTCACCACCTCTCTTTAAATTCTAATTCCACCACTAATGAACCCATTGATACTAAAAGAAGTGTAAAACTTTATAATTTCATATATATTATGATTGTGCTAACCTCATAATTTTTTTCCTTCCGAGATTTTTGAGAAATTAAAAATCTAGTTCTCTCATAATACCTTTAATTATATCTACACTGAATATTTTTAGAAAGGTAACCGTTGATTTGCAGTAGAGGCTGACCCAAGGAGATAAATCCATATACCAATATATTATTACAATTCAATGAGTACTTAATATACCATAAAGTAGAGAAAGATAGTATCATTATATTATCACAATTTAGATTTGCTAGAAAACCAATCGAATAAAATATAAACCAGAAATCCAAAGACACACACACATGTATTTAAAGAGAACAATAAAACTCCATAATTTTACGAAAAATCTAAAAGAGGGAAAACCACTGCTAAAGAAAAGTTTTCATTATATATCTGTTCGTACATCTTCTCGATCGGATGAATCAGATATGAGAAAGGAACAATGTACGCTGATTAACGATCGGAGAATAGCGTAAGACAATGGAAATGCGAACAATCACCGGTGGAAATGCGAAACTCTAAATACTGAACAATCTAAAACGCGAACAATCACCTAGAATGCAGGAAACAATCAGGTAGTCATCACGATCAGAGAGATGATGGCAAAGATCAGCGGCGCGTGACGGTGGTTGACGACCAGTGGCGATATTATGCTTGGAGGATCTTTCTCCTCTCCTCTCGCTCCCTCGTATAACGAGGATGATAGATTGGAGAGCGTCTGTAAATACATACAAAACCCGCACTCACCTCTTCATCGGATGGCTCACAATGATCCCTTTGATTATTTGATATATTTTAAATATTTGAATGCTCAAATGAAGTCAAAATTTTGAGATCTTGGGCTTGTTAGATCCGGCTCATCGAGACGCTCAATTTGACTATAAACACTTCAAAGTTTCCAATGTTATTTTAAGTGCTCGATCTCAACCAATTTCAACTTCGGATTAATTTGCTTTTAGCATCAAAATTCATGCTTCGCCTAATAGTATTTTAAATGTCATATCAAGATTAGATTTATCTGAAGATATTTAAGAGAGTTATTCTTACAAGAAGTTGATAATTTAGAACCTGCTTATAGAATCAAGAGAAATCATGAATATTTTCAAAAACCATCAAACACTCCACACACACGTAATTAATATATATATGAACATAATGAACCTATTATTAAGTCAAATGAAATCGAACAATATCTTATTAATATTTAACTTGTCAAATATATGAACTTTTATATATAAGTTTCAGCTAATTGTCCAAATGAAATATGATTAAATACAAACAACTAATTTTTTTTAACAGTCTTACAACAGATAAGATAACCATCACCGCGGGTAACTGATGATAAGATTAAGGCTGTTAAAAAAATTCATTCACAAACAACTTAAATTCGACTCGTTAAGCGTTAAGTGGCTCGTGTTTGACTCGTTCATTAACTAAACAAGCCGAACATGAACAGACATTTAAAACTAGATATATAAATGAGCCGAACATGAACAATCATTTGTTCGATCATATTTAGCTCGAAATAAAAAAATTATATTATATTATTTTATTTTATTATTATTATTATATGTACATACAAACACATACATATCACAAATGAAAATGACTGGATTAAAATTTTATGCAAAAGATAAATTTCAATCCTCTCATATAGATTTTTCTGATTATCAGATTTCAGTTTAATTTCAACAACAAAGTTCAAACAAATAAACACAACAGAAAATTTCAAAGCCATTTCAACACCTAATAAAGCAATTTTCAAACGAGTCAAACATGAATTGAAGTGCTCGCCACATTGGACTGGCCGGTCTAAGTAATCCACTAGAATATAATTCATTTCATTCAGATTTATTAAAAAATAGAAGGCAGTTTAGTTATCTCATTCATAAAAATATAAATACTTCAATATGAATCAAAAGAAATGAAAAACATCACACTAACCTCATCAAATACATTGACGTAGAATGGCTAACTATTTGATCAGTCTATAAAGCAAATCTATAATTAAACATATATATATATATATATATATATAATAGCTTACTGTAAATCTTTCAGGTTAACATGAAAGCTACAGTTTGTTCTCCCCTGAAACATAAACCAAATTCTCTTCCACGAAATACATGAGATTTATGAATCTGTTATAGTAACATCAGAATTTTGTTGAATATAAAATATTTTTAGAAAAAAAAACTAACCGTAAATAAACCTCACCTGATCGTGTGAATCAACGATTCTATTAAAAAGCAGAACCTCCACTGCTACTTCACCGGAACAAACAAAAAAAAAGGATCTCAGCTCACTCTTCCTTATCTCCAGGCTGGTAATCCTGCCGGTTCAGGTCTTCAGACTCTGTTCCAGTTTGTCTCCTCCGAAGAACATCGTCCCCTCGTTTGGCCAACTTATGCATAACAATCACAAAAGCTACCAAAAAGACAATCAGGCATGCAGTTTTTATACCAAAAAGAGAATTTATGAAGCCCATAAAAGAAGGGCCAATGACTTCCTTTCTGATAGTTCTTCCCTCTCTGTAACCTTTAAGAAACAGACTAATCTGAGACTCTTGATCCTCCGAATTGTTGAGGCTCTCTAAACCTTCCACCTAAAAGAAGGGTATATCAAGTTGAAACAAACTATGCTTGTGATTAAATGCAAATATGAAAGAATAATTATAAGTGCTGATGCTTTCAATCAATTTGTAAAACTCAATAACAAAGAATACACTTCTTAAGCTTATAACAAAGATTCCATTACTCTTATTTTTATAATACTCCTCTTATTAAAGCAAAATACATACTTTCAAAAACAAATAATAATAATACTCCTCTTATTTCAATACTACTAATCTATTAATCCGCGCAATAAGACTACTACGATCTTCACATTCTTACCGCACTTACTATTTAGAATTCTTTTAGTTTTCGGAATGATTAAAATTACTTGGACACAACTTTCTGAATCCTTTATTTCTATTATTGCATTGGTTGTCGACTTCATTTCACATTAATATTTTCTCCTTTTCTTATTGGTGCATTCTTTATCCATTCTTTGTTTGTTTGTCTCTTTTTTTTTTTTTCTGATGGTGAAATAGATGGAGATGTTATTAGTAGAATTCAAGTTGGATGGTTGAAGTGGAGGAATGCATATGACCTATTGTGCGATAAAAAAGTTCCACTTAAACTTAAGGGAAAATTTTATAAGATGGTGGTAAGACCTGCAATGAATTATGGTATAGAATGTTGGCCAATAAAAGATAAACATAAGACTAAGTAGAAGCATAAGACTAAATTAAGTGTTACAGAGATGAGGATGCTTAGGTGGATGAGTGGCTTTACTCTTAGAGATAAAAAGCAAAATGAGTATGTTCGGGAAAAAGTTGGAGTAGCTCAAGTGAGATAAGATTAGAGAACCTTAGATGGTTTGGCTACATAAAGCGTCGTCCGTCAATCAGAGAGATGGATTTTTCCTTATATGTTAAAAAAAAGGTGGTAGACCTAAAAGACTTGATTAAGATGTATTAAAAATGACCTTAGTATACTTGAATTAAATGAGAATTTGGCATAATAGGACACAATGGAGATTAAATATGGCGACCCACTTAGTGGAATTAAGGCTTGTTGTTGTTGTTGTTGTTGTTGTGTCCCTTCTGTATTTTGTTGCGCATACCCGAAATAATTTGTAACTAACTTCTTTTTGCTAAGTGTTTATTCACATTTAATCTAATAAAGTGGGATTCAACTACATAAAACTAACATGGCACTTTTATACATATGTCAACACCTAAATTATACTACTTACCATTATACCACTAAAATGTTTGTTAGGCTGCAAGTGAACTGAGTTTAGGTATTATATTTTACTCAACATAGGGTGATATTTTGCTAACATCTTTGATTTTATAATAAATTATATGATAGAATGGAAATATGAAAATAAGTAAGATTTTAGTGACACAAAGGTAACTCACTCCTATAAACAACTCATATTGTTCTTCTTAGTCAAACCAAAAATCCATCGGTCTTAGCATATCATTTGGCGTACTTAACATGGACTTAATATTTCTTAATTGCATAAAAAGTCAATTCATACATTCAACCAATTTTAACTCTCCGTTCAATTCGCAATCAAAAATACGTTTTTGACAATTTTTTCTACAGCACTCCATCACCAAGTTCTATGATTTAAAATAGACTCACAAGACCTATTTAGCAATCTTCTTAAAGCAATTAATTGAAGAAATTGGAAAAGCGTAGCCTTCACAAGAGCTTTCTATGCACACAAAAATTTAAATATTCTTATTCCATTTTGGTTTATACTGTTTTTGCAGTACTTCAGTAGTTAGCCTTTGCTTTGTTGAGCCTCTAGTTCAGTTTGAACTTGGAATCTTTTTTTGTCAACTGGATGTGAATAAAAAAAAATGCCTTTGCATATCCAATTTCAGAAGTTACGCAAGCTGGGGGGGTGATACTAAATAGGTAGTCCAACTAATGTAATTTCAATCATAGATGAATTCATATTCTTATCTGCCATTTTTCCCCACACTAAATTAGCCTTAACTTGTAAGTTGAAATTTTCCACTTTTAGCTATCTATCTTTGACTATTAAAACTAATCTCCTTTTTAAATTCGACCATATTATCTTAGGACATTTATTTAATTATTTTGATTATTTTTTCATTAATCCTAAGGTATATATAAAATTACTACTTAATGTTGTCTATGTTAGAATAATCCTGTAATCTTTAAAAGCATACTTTCCTTTCTTAGTAGGAAATAATTGTGACTTAATATTTCTAACTATTACAAATGTTAATCATCTTACCGTTTCGAGTAGGTGTTGACTTTCATTAAATTACATTTTCTTGCAAAAATCATATATAACTTCAACAAAATTCAATCTTCCCCACACCTACCAGTGGCAATTGTAATGAATATGTAGATGGTAGTAGGATTGCTTGTAAGAATTCTTTTAAAAGGTGTGAAGGAGATCATTACCCATCAACAATTACCCTTCTTCCTAGGGTGTACGAGTAGAGTGATAGATTTATTTTTATGGTCTATTTCTAAACAAAATCATTTTTTTTGTAATTTGTTGAATTTTCTTGGCAGCAAAGTTTTGGTGTCATTTTCTCAGTCTCAATAACTGGTCATCCGAGAAAAAAATAAATTCTTGGAGCCCCTCGTGAATGAGAGCCGATAATATGTTCTTTCTGAAAAATGTTGGTCAGCCTTTAAAATCTATAGTTTATAATTTATACTTAGTTAAACTATCATATATAGTCTCAAGTTCAGATAAGAGATGTTGAAGGTTGAAGTAAGGTTGGCAGCCATCGTAAGACTATTAACAAAATTTATGAAGTGAGCCTAATTTAAATTTTGTTTATTGCCTGGAAGCGATTCTCCACAACCTAACCTAATTGTAGTGAAAAGTAGGGTAGGATTTGCTTGAAGATCATTTAATAGGGGATAGGCACAACTTGGCCTGATTGAAATAAAAAATATGCAATGATAGATTAAGACATTAAATAGAAGTGATGCACCACAATTTAAATATATATGGTGAAGAGTTGGCAATTGTTGACTTCATCTCAAATTAAGGTTGAATGAAATTTATAGGTTTTGAATAAGAAAATAATATATACCAATTGGAAGAACAATCAAAATCACTTGTTTGTAAGAAAATAAATGAAAAGGGAAGCAACAAATGAAACTAAAATAAGATTATAAGGTACTTATTTTATAAGGTGTTGTGTGTGTTGAGAGGGTTAACAAAAGAGAGTTGGGAAATACTAGAGTTAAAAGATAAATGTGTTGAGATAAAGTAAATTATTAATAACGATGATTACAAATTAATTTCGACAAAAACAATATAAATATGATTAAAGTTTATGCTCATAAAATTGGATTATAAGTTATTTTCAAAAATTAATTTTAGAAAAAAAAATGAATGAACTATTAAACCAAATCTTGAAACGAGAGGATAGGATAATTATTAAAGGGATTTAAATAGGCATAAAATTCTAATAAGATGGGAAATAAGAAAACACAATATGTACAAAGAATACGAGATGAAAATGCAATGTGAGAGAATATACTTGATTTTATAATAGTATATGACCTTCTATTAATGAACATATATATTAAAGAATGAGAAAAGGGCTAAGTTACTTTTAAATTTGGATCAACCAAATCATGCACAAATTTCTTTTCATTCGGAAGGAAAGAAAATCCCTTTGGAAAGATTGTAAGGTTGCTTTAGAAGAACTTTTAATCATACAATATAGGGCAATGGTTAGAAATACTCGAATTTAAAGAAAATGAAAAGGAAAAACAATCATTCCATGATATGAGAGTAGAACTTAAAATGCAAGAAATTATTATGCTTTCAAAATAGTTTGTTAAGAAGGCAAATTAATAGCTATAGTAGAGACAAGTATGATATGGGATAAAACAACTTCCATCTAAAAGATTGTTTTAAAAGTAGAAATAAATCATATAGAAGAAATAAAATATGGTGGTGGATTAAAAGTGCAAAAATAATAAGGAAAAATAAATGTGCTTTTTGATAAGCAGTAATATATATATATATATATATATATATAGTACTAAGACTTATGAAGATTAAAAAAAGATTAAATTAAAGTGCTGTAAATAGGGTATTGAGTGTCAAAAAAGCTATAATTTTTTATGATTTATATACTAGACTAAAAATTAAATTAGGACAAAGTGGTACTTACAAAAAAACAAAGACAAGAGAAGAGAGATCTAGAGACTTCGATCAAGTTTGATGAATTAAAAATTATGATAATAAAATCTTCATTAAAGATGAAAACATCAAGC
This sequence comes from Cymbidium sinense, assembly GCA_021442155.1. Classification (NCBI taxonomy): domain Eukaryota; kingdom Viridiplantae; phylum Streptophyta; class Magnoliopsida; order Asparagales; family Orchidaceae; genus Cymbidium; species Cymbidium sinense. Next base: position 30,139,864 of record CM038220.1, on the reverse strand, counting down.
AAAGAAACAAATGCTATTTTAAGAAAATACCAAAGAAAACTATAGATGTCTATATTTAAACTCAAGTTATATTAGCTTTTGATTAAGTGGACCAATAAAACCAGTCTCCAAATAAAAGTGTATGCAATCTCTCTATTTTGATATTTTTTGAACTTTTTTTCTTTGGCACAACGTAGCATTACCCAAAATTAAATACGAGTAATAAAGAAAAATATTTTTGGGAAAAGTATAATAAACTAACTGTTGAGACATACCATCGATTGATTCAAGAAGTGAAGTGGAGATAGCTTTAATGAAAATGCAATAATCAAAATTTTAAGTCTATATGAGATACTCGATGAAATTGGGAGAGTTATAGATGATATTTAAAATGGCTTAGTTATCAATTCATTCTAATAGAATCTTGAAGACTAAAAAAATTTCACATGATTGAAGAAGAAATATTTTAATATCAATATTCAAGATGAATTTTTTAAGATTATGATAGAGGGGAATTAAAGGTATCATTGTATGATGAAGGTGGTAAGTATAGGGAATCAAACAAATGATTATATAGTGAGGGTGAGAGAGAAAATGAAAAATAAACTTAGAAAAATTAAGTCAATACCAAAAAATTAATTTGATACTATGCAAAAACAAATGAATGAATTTTGTATTGTCCTAAATGAAAATTTTTAAAGAGCAGGAAAAGAAATTTTTTATGATGTGTATTAACTTTGAGAAGATATATGATCAAACCACAATAATTAATTTGGCATTAATTAAGAAGAATATGTGTGTGCTAAAGGATTGTTGAAGTTATTAATATGTATGATTGAGTATTAACAAGTATTAGAAATAATTATGATGTGATCAAGAAATCTCAAATCACTATAAGTTTATATATCAATGATTAGCATTTAGATATAAGTGATAATACTAATTATCAACTAATATTATTAAAAATAAAGAAACTTCAAGTTTGATGGTTTAAAGTATCTTGGACCTATTACACAATAAATAAGAATACAAGAGAGGATATAACATCTAGAGTTAAGGTTGGGTGGACAAAATTGAGAAGTACTCAAGAGTGGTAATAAGATAAAAGAATGCCATGAAGACTTAAAACTATATTTTACAAACTACAATTAGGCCTATGTTATATAAATCTGAGTGTGGTTAGTCAAAGAAATCACTGATAAACATATTCTATGTAACATAAAAGAGAATGTTAAGATACATTATAAAACTAAGAATGATAAATTGAGAAATAATTATATTAAAGAATCATGGGAGTAATGCCTTTTGTAGATAAGATATTGAAAATAAAGTGATATGCGTCGTATGAAACAAAGGTTGGAAGATGCATCATTAAGACCAGTAAACAAAAATGAAGTTAAAAGGGTTAGGAAGACAAAGAAATAAAGTAATTTAGCTATAAAGGGTATAAAATACATTTATACAAAATAAGTTTAACAATTCATACAACACTTAGCAACAAATAAATAGTGTATGAGGTTTCATAAAGACAAACCTAAAAAAATTCAGGATAAGAATATGGATATTGTTAATTTATAAATTTACTTCATTAGTCCAATATTGTCATATAATTCATCATATTTGTTGGACTTATCAAATATAAAAAGGATGTTTCATATTTTTATTTTTATCTTTCAAATAAAATGTGAAGAAAGATACTCTACTATAAAAGTATTATTGCAAGTGTTAATTCTATTAGTACTAACAAGTTTAATTAAATCTTTTTTTATATTACATAAGTTATAGATCTCTCTGTTTTGATTTGAAAATGTTGACATTATCAAAAATGAAAATTATCAAATGCTCAATATTTTTTTATTTATGAAGGGTTCTTAACATTGGCATGTTAAATTTAAAATCTTAATGTTTCCCCTTGCCTTAATAAAAAAACAAAGATAAATTAACCAGAGTCCTTCAACTCATAGATGGATGACAAATTATCAATATGGAAGGTTAGCAGATCAATCTAGTCAAGGGTAGGCTTTTTTGGAGAGGGGAGGGCATCTCACTGTAGTGCCATTTCAACATATTGCATTATTAGTCTAAAATGAAAAATAGAGAAAAAAATAATTTACACCACTAAACATCCATCAATGTAAAGCTATGTTGCTAAGTTAGTGATTAAGAAATTAATAAGATTCCACTGGAATAAAAACATCACTTACCAATTGATAATCATCGTTGCCACCCCAAACAACTATCTTTGGCAGTTTAGTGTTTCGATTAACATCAAATGTGTCAGCAAAGTCTTCCCACTGTTTGACACCAACATAACTAAAAACCAAATCACGATTGGCAGTTGCAGCAGATCTCAAAATCTTAAATAGCTCCAGTGATTTACTATCCATCTCATCATTCACAATTGTAAGAACAACTTTCCTATCATCGTTATTCAGCAACTTAAGTGTTTCATAATTGACAGGAACAACAAGTGGCAATTGATTTTGACGAACGAAATTGTCTACAAAATCACCTGAAGATTCAAAACATGTTCCTTCTATTAATGTTTTTCATTGACATAAGCATTTCAAACAATTACAATAAAGACTAAAAACAACTTAACATGAATACATAGGACGTAAATAATACAAAGGTTAAAGAACACTGAGCTTATGTGCAGATAAAGTGCTAAAAAAAGATTCTCTACAGATCGGTAATTATAAAACATGAGCAATTCCTGAGAAAGCACAGCGTTCATGTAGATGGTGTTAGCCCACTTAAATCAAAAGATAATATCTATGTTGCATGTACAATTATCATAATATTATATAATGCTGCTTCAACTAAAAATGTCGACCTGTTAATAAGATGTCATTATCTAGGGCTATCTGATCCAGGTTATCACATTAAATAGACATAGACATGGTGTGACTATCAAAATAGATATTCGGTGCACATCCCAAGTCACTCTTTCATTCTTACTAACATCCAATATTAAAATATCTTACTGCAAAGTAAAACTAATCTGAATATGATTGCCACAATAAACGATAAAATAATCATATAGTTGATTCAGGACTTGTCTTACCGTCAAAAGGGCCATAGAAAACATTTTTTTCATTGTAACTGGGATGAATAGCTACCAATGCAGGACTTCTGTCGAAATCATAAGCTACCATTAAATCTTCTGAAACACCTTTAGCTACAGCAAACCAGGACTTTTTCTTGTATCTTTTACCAAACTCGGAAAGCAAGGATTCATCCAAGCCAAAGCCAATAAAAATAGGGAAATGTTTTCCAGCTTCTTCGACAAAGCTATGTACAGCAGAAGCTGACTCGAGAACAGAAACATCAGGTGCTACATACTTTTTCAGGAATTGAATGAGCAGCTCAGCTTTCCTTGGACCTTTATATTCAATGGGAATGCCGTGCACAAAGAGCTTTAGTGTGGGAAAGCCACTGCACCAGAGAAGAAAATAAGAAAAATTCGGTACTGAATGGTAGATAAAGCTGAAAAGGTAAGAAATTTCAGAATTCCATCCTGACATTTAAAAAAATGAGTTTCCAATCAACTATATACAAGAGCTTAATTGAAAGTAAAATGTATTGTGTAAAGAATATGAAGCATAGAAAGATACAACAACAACAACAACAAGCCTTAATCCCACTAGGTGGGGTCGGCTACATGAATCCTTCGTCTCCATTGTGTCCTATTATGTGCCAAATTCTCATTTAATTCAAGTATACTAAGATCATTTTTTATACATCTTAACCAAGTCTTTTTAAGTCTACCTCTAGCTTTCTTAACATAAGGCAAATCTAATGCATCTACTCTCCTAATGTCATCGGTTGGACGACGCTTTATGTGGCCAAACCATCTAAGGTGACTCTCCCTAATCTTATCTACCACGAGCTACTCCAACTTTTTCCCGATACTCATTTTGCATTCTATCTCTAAGGGTAAAGCCACTCATCCACAGCATCCTCATCTCTCGTAGCAACTTAACTCTTATGTTTCTCTTTTATGGCCAACATTCATATAAGTCATTCAGTCTTACCACCATCTTATAAAATTTTTCCTTAAGTTTAAGTGGAACTTTTCTATCACATAATAGGCCGATGCATTCCTCCACTTCAACCATCCAAATTCTACTAATAACATCTCCATCTATTTCACCATCATTTTGAACAATGAGCCTAAATATCAGATAAATCGCTCTTATTAATGACTTGATCACCTAAAGTCACAACAACCACTAAAACTTACAATAAAAAATTATATTCAATTTTAGATCTACTTAAACGAAAACCTTTAGACTCTAAAGTTGACCTCCATAATTCAAGTTTCTGTTGGACTCCCTCTTTAGTCTTATCAACAAGAAGAATGTCAGAAAAAGCATACACCAAGGTACATCTTCTTGTAAATGCCTCGTAAGAACATCCATAACTAAAGTAAAAGATAAGGGCTTAATGTTGATCCTTGATGTAATCCAACGAAATAGGAAAATATTTTGTCAATCCTCCTTGTGTTTGGACACAAGTATGCTCTAGTATACATATCCTTAATGACTTGAATATAACCAATATTAACTTCTTTTCTCTAACTCTCCAAAGAACATCTCTTGAAACTTTATCATAAGCTTTCTAATCAATAAATATCATATGTAGATCCTTCTTATTTTCTCTATGCTGCTTCCATCAAACCTCTTAACAATCAGATAAGCATCCATAGTAGATCTACCGCATGAAACCAAACTCGGAGAAACTTCAGTATCACATCGTAACCTATGCTCACTACTTTCCTCCCATAATTTTAATGTATGGTACATTAACTTAATTCCTCTATAATTTGCACACTCTTGTGCATCACCTTTATTCTTAAATATAGAACCAACAAACTCTTTCTCCACTCATCTGACATCTTTTTAGTCTTTAAAATAACATTAAAAAGATTTGTAAGCCAAGAAATTCCTTGATCTCCTAAACATTTCCACACTTCTATTGGAATATTATCCGGTCCTACTGTTTTTCCACATTTCATTTTAAAATAACATTAAAAATATTTGTAAGCCAAGAAAGATACTATATTACATATGAATAAGATTTTTAGAAACAATAGTTTGTCTGCTCTGAATTCAGAATTGGAAGGAACAAATAAGAGAGTCTAGAACGGACTCAATTTCATGTTTTGAAGCAAGTTTACGATACTTGTCGGCATCCAGTTTAGCAATCACAACAGGTTGATTCAGTCTGGCAAGAATTGGAGCAGCCTCATCTAGCTACAAATTAAAGTAAAAGAATGCCATCAGTGAACCAATATGACAGAAAGGAAGCAGAAACAACTAGCAAGAAATGGTAAGAAAAGGTTGGCATCACATGAATTCATGGATGGATCAATTTCAGATGGAGAAGATACTGATCACGCCTAGCACACAGACAATTATCTAAAGCAATGCAGCATAGAACAACAAATAGTGGAAATGAGAAATGAGACAGGAAAATAATTGAGTTAAGATCCTCCTGATCCGTTTCCCATTCAAAAAGCTTTAAAATCATAACATGTTGCATTTATAAGTTTAAATCACATATTTGATTGATCCATCCCTAATTTGTAATTTGTTAAAAAAATTAAATTTATTATAGTTATTTTTTAAATATGAAATTAAATTTTGAATGCATTTGCACTCATAAAATTCTGATTTTAGTATAAAACACGAAAAAAAAAAAAAAATTGAAGCCATTTACAAATACCTTTTTCAAGATATATATATATGAAACAAAAGTCGACAATATAAATTTTTTTTTTCACAAATACGTAACTAATATCACAAACTTGAAGTGGTCCTGAATTTACTAATACATATATATGTATGAATGTCCATTTAATAGGCATCCCTAAATCTACTCAGCAACGACTACCTCCAAAGTTGTCATCTTCAAAATTTATGTAGGCGATTTTGGTCTCAATGTTCGAAAAATAGAAGAAGCCGAAATAAGATTAATTAAAAACCCTTTCCTTTTTTTCCGATAAAATTTGATCTTTCACACGTACAAATCAATTAGAAGAAGAAGACAAATTCGTTACCAGGACCCCAAATTAGAACAACGAACCAGCATCACAAATCAGAAAAAAAAAAAAATCTTGTAGATGAAATGAAGAGCTAAACAATTTTAGATGTTCAGATTAACAAAACAGAAACAAATACAAAAGCGAAGAAGCGCTGACCACGGGAGAAAGCCTCTTGCAGTGACCGCACCAGGGGGCGTAGAAATCTACGAGGATGTGATCGAAAGTTGAGATAGCAGAATCAAAATTTGCATCGTCGAGGTCGATCACGGTGCCGTCAGCTACGAACGGCTGGGCCGTCACTGGCCGGACGTCGAAGTACCAAACCCTAGCCAACAACAAGATCAGAAACGGAAAGGCGGATGCCATGCGCTGGTTTGTCATAGTTAAACAACAGCGCTGATCGCCATAGTAAAACATAATTATAAATTCACCAAGAACTTGAAATGGCCGAGTGAAGAGGAGGAGTCAGAAATCGACTGAAGTTAAAAAAAGTAAAAAACTTCAGAAACGGTTTCGACTTTACCATGAGTTTCAGAAGACAGAAAACCCCTTTTACGTTTTTAACAGTTTAATGCAAGGGACTGTTGATTCAAAATTTAGATTTTTATTCGAGAGATTTTAGATTTAAATTCATGCATATAAAATATATATGAATTTGAGATTAAATGTATTCAAATATCTCTAAAAAAATATTTTTAACGGTTTCTAAAAAAATAAATTATAGAGGGATTTATATACATACCACGCAATTCTTATGTATTTATATATCTAACACCTAATTTTTATATATTTAATATCCAATCATTAATATCATATCAAAATATCACCATCATTCATTTTTTTAAGGTAAAATATAATTTTTAAAATATAAAAAAGTATTAGCTAAATAAATATCTAACTTTAAATATTAGATATATAAATATAAAAAAATTGTGTGATATATATGTAAATCTTCTTAAATTATATTATTTTTAATTTAAAAAATATTTTTTATCTTAAAATTAATGGAATAGAAATTATATATAATATTAATTTTAAAATAAATCTCATAATTTCTAATTTCATTCTCATATAATCTGTATTAGATATTATAACAATGTTTTTCATAGTTATAATTTGAAATAATAATAAATGTAGATTTATATTTATAATATTTTAAAAATAAAATATTTTTTAAAAAATTTATGTTTAAAATTAATGGGCTAATTAAATTATGCATTTTTGGAGAATTTTTAAGGACTAAGCATCGTTTGAGATCAATTATATTTTTAAAATTGTTAATTTTATATTATTTTTAAAAATATATTTATTTAGTTTGTTTTTTCATTATTTTATTTATTATTTTTAAAATAAATAACATTATTTCTAAAAACATTCAAAATATCTAAAAAAAATTGGGCTTTTTTAAAAATAACTATTACAACTAATATGTTTTATTTTGAAATAAAATATCAACAAAATAAAATAAAAATGATCCTAAATAGCTCCTATGAAAATAAAAATCTTTTATGCTTTAAGATATATCAACTAATATGTTTTATTTCTAAAAACATTATATCTTTAATGAGTCTTTCCGAGTGGTGACAAATATTAATAAATATGCTCACTTCTTATTTGAACTCTATGGCTAGCTGTTGGCGGGTCCCTCATCTTGGCATTTCATTTTATGGTGATTGCCCACTTGATCCATGGGTATACATTTATCTTTGAATGAAAAAGTTTTGATGAAGAAGGCCTTGATCATGATCAAATTAAAAATGATCTTGATCCAAGGTAGAGCTCTAAAATCATTCTAGGAAACAAAAAGACCTTAATCTTATCCATTTCTTATAACTTATGATGTCCTTCTTGAATTGTATATCTTGAGGGATTTTCCTCCTCTTCATAAGAGTCCTTTCAATTATGCAACTAAAGTGCTTTCAAAAGCTATTATTGATGATGATGCACATGACGGAGATGAAAATAACAATTAAGAAGTTTTTTCTTGTTATTCTTTTTTCATGAGTATTTATTATAAAGCACTTAAATGTCCACACTCTTACTCATTAATAAAGAAGCATAATAGTCTTTTAGAAAAGCAAATTATAGAAATAACCCTAGTCCTATTACAAAACCTATTAAGCCTACTATTTTTAATAAATTGAAGGAGATTGTGTGTTTTGATTCATCTACAAAAAGTAAGATTGAATATATGATGACATCTACCACATCTTGTCCAATTACTTTTATCATAATGGTGGATGGGTTGGACAAACAAGTGGACCTTCAAAGTGATGAATGTGATCTTTTAATAAAAATTGAATACATATACGTTTAATTTTAAAGAACCTAAAAATAAATTTTATATAGTCAACACCAAGCTAAATAAATACAAGTATTATTCTGATATTGTCTAATAAAAGTATTATTTTAATGTTGACTACAATTATAAATTGAATGAGACGACATCGTCGCATATGCATATATTTGTTTATAGTCTCAACCCAAAGTATACATAATTCTATCATCTTTAATGCAATGTGATATATAAAAATATTATATAATTAAGAGTGATTAACATGGATAATTTGATGATATATTTGTTTTTTGTTCATAATGATCAGAATTTTTTTTTCTAAAAATCTATAAATGGGCCCAACTTTCACATATTGAAAAAGGTTAGGATGACATTATAAGAAGGATTTCAAAGAATAGAATTCAGAGCTGCACCTATCAACATCGATTCTTAATGTAGTCAATACGATTGATATTTGATGTCACTTATCATTGACAAAGGCATCAATAAGCTAGGTGATTGCCATTGTTGATAAGATTGATGACCACTATTGACATCAATACTAATATCCACAATAGTCAATAAGATTAATACCCATCATTAATGCTATCATTGATGACTATCATTATCAACAAGGCCAACACTCACCATTGATGATAAGGCCACACCCTTCATCACAAATGTTGATGCACATTGTGAATAATAAGTATAATATCTAATATTGATACTAATGGTGATGCCCACCACCACTAATAAGTTGATGTCTATAGTATTTATTTTTGAGATGTGGATGGGGGACACCATGCAGATCTGAGGGGGTACTCATTGAAGTGACTGGGTACGACATTGAGGAATGATGCGTTATCTCAAAAGTTAGAAATCACCATCCTACAATGGACCTAATCACCTAATGAAGACTTCTAAGGCATAATGGGTCTTCGAATATACCAGAGATTTTTCGCCTACTTTACATGAATGAATAAAACAGGGCTTATTTAAATCGGGTGTTAAAGTTTCCTACGAGGGCAAGCCCCCATAGTTAATTATATCCAAAGGAAAGTGAATTTCTTAGGAATACTCTCGATTAAAGTAAAAAATTGTTGTCTCCAAAGATTTCAAAGGTAAGACTATTAATAAATTAATTTTATTTGGAAAATCAATTGGGAAAGATCAAAAGGAGAAAGACTTATTATCAAAGCCAGAAGAGATGAGTAAGGAGTGCTCACTATACTAGGAAACCTAGTGAGCAATCCAATATATCATATGGTTGGGCTTTATATGTTTGAAATTGAAGAGAGTTGTTTATTTGAATTGAGTTTTATTAGATTGCTAGGGCTTATAATCCAATAATACAAGATTATGAAAATGCCTAAGAGGTGAGGATTTATACTTGTAACTTGAATGAAACAACCACCTTGGATCCTAAATCTATGGCGCTTTGACATAAGCCAAAGCACGACCTATATCTAAAAAAAGATGTGCATGAGGTTTACCTGGACATAATCGCTGGGAGTGGCCTAACTCCTCCTATGCTTTAAAACTATGTAGGCAAATCATATGATTTTGCAAGATAGCTAAGTTGTTCTTATTCAGAAAGAAAACTAAAGTCCTTAAACCCACTCCCTAAGAGACTAGAGCATGAGTGGTATGAGTAATGACTTAGTCTAATGCAAATCTTATCAATTTTTATTTAATTTTGACTCTTCATTTTGACAAAGGCCATAGAATTTTCATATGTCTAAATGCATGTTGAAATAAGGTTATTGGCTAAATCAGAGAGAAAGAGGTGTTTTCCACCACAGAGAAGACCCTCAAAGGTCAAGTATTCTCCTATCGTGCAAGAATGTAAATCCTCTTTTAGCAAGGGCGAAGTAATATGAATGCATGATATTAAGCATACAACATTCAGCTAAGGGGTTGCTAAATCTTTTTATTATATTGATTTAATGCCTAAGCTTTATGTGAGGTTATGAATTATTTTAAAAATTTTAGTTATCATTTATAGTTGGGGTAGAAAGTTTATTTTTCTCTAAGAGTCTAATCGGATTCAAGCCACACATTAAATCACCATCCATAAAAAAACTAAAAAAAGGGGCGTGTCATTTTTATTGCGTAATTGTAACAAAATGTCAAATAATTTTATAAATCTAACGCAAAAGAATAAAATGTCGGTACGATCAGGTACCACCGTACAACCTGAAAAGAGAAATGGGTTGTCGGGCTCTATCCTTATACAACCCGGTAAATGAAATAATAATTATAATTTATAAATGAGTGATATGGGGGGTCTTCAAATCTTCATTCCTCATATCTCCTTCATTTCTTCATTTGGTTGTGCTCATTTTAAAGGCATCACAAGGCCTCCCAGGACAAAGCCTTCTAGCCACTGCTCATCATAATCCCTCATAGCACTAATCATAATTCCTAATGCAAAATTACATTAAAAATAGGAAAAGTAAGTCTAACTATACCTGCAAAATAAGTGTTAGCTAAACACACCATACAACCCAAGCAGATATATGGATAATTTAGACTTAACACATTGTACATGGGTAACCAAGCTCACCTGGCTTAATTTGGATTATGCTTAGGGTTTAAGCAACCTGCAAAAGAGAGCATTTATATTTATTTTAAGTACCCTTAAGCATAATCTCCTGTAGAAAATATGATTAGGCTAATCATTACCTAACATCCAGTTTACGAAGCATACACCCTAACATCCAGTTTAAAATAATACATCATAAAACCAAACTCACATCACTCCATACGCTGCCCTAACATAAAGCTAGAAGTGATGACTTAATCTTAAAGTGTGTGTATTAAGGCTTGTGTGGTATGCCTTTACTAGGATTTATTAAAATTTTCTAAGTATGAAAGGGTGTTTAATCATAAGAGGTTAATTTCAGTTTAAATAATTTAATTAATTTGAGAGATTTTTACTTAATATTTTCTTTTATTTTACTTGACGTACACTTAACAACTAAGTGTTATAAAGAGAAAGAAAGAGAGGATTACTCTCTTTTATCGCTACCTTAAGTCACTTCTAAAACATATTAATTAAGTGAATTCTCTTTAGTGAATAGCTTATTATATGTTTTAATTAATCCTAGGTTTAGGTTCACTTTAAACAATCTCATTTAATAAGAAAGACATATTAATATTAATTGAAATTAATTACTATCACATGACACATGCTTATTCATTCTTTTCCACCATATATAATGATTAAATCCTAAGTATATCTACATATGCAATATGTGTTAGCTCTCTTAAATGATGGACATGAATAAGTATATTTAGAATTTATATATTTCTTTTGATTGAATTATTTTATCATATTAATTTAAAGCTCTATCTAGATTATTATACAAAAATACATATAAATGAAATTAAATAGGTACATATCATTATTAATTAGGGAAGTGAAAAAATCAAATGCCTCCTTGGGGCTAGCTAAAGCCTCGTATTCCCAGGATGTCCAGAATAAATACCATTTGCATTCAAACATATATAAATTTGCATACATGAATGTAAGAAAGAGAGCTCTAAATTCATATGATCCATTAATTCTATCACTTCAACAATTGCAAATGCATGTACTTTTATAAAAGAAAGAGAGATTTTAACTCTATAATTAAATACACACACATGTATGAGAGACATAAGCTAGTACATGTCATTGTTAACTAGGAAAGTGAGGTAATCAAATGACCTTCTTAGGGCTACTTAAAGCCTCATATTCCTGGGATGTCCAAACTAAATATTTTTTTTCTCAAATACATATGAATGTATACATAAATAAAGGAGAGAAAATCATGCAAAAGTTGTAATTTTATTTTATTAAAATATTTATTCATATGGAGTAAAGCTTTATTTAAATTCTAATATTGAAATATGTAAGAATGAAATCAAATGGAGTACGTGTCATTGTTAAACCAATGAAGTGAGGTAATCAAATGATCTCCATGGGGCTACTTAAAGCCTCGTATTCTCGGGATGTCCAGACTAAATACCAATTAATATTCCTACTTACACAAATCAATACATGAATGAAAGAAAAGAACTTTACTTCATACACTTAAGCTATAATCACATGTATTCCCTATGTATTTATAACTAGCATTTATAGCATATGTAATCACTTGTTTGTAATATTTGAAATTAGATTTAGATTTAATAGTGATAATATCCACACACATATTAATTTAGATCAACACATGCAAGCTTGATATAAAGGAAATCATTTATTTTAATTAATTTTGGAAGAAATGAATGCATGAATCAAGTGGCACGCAATATTTTTATGTGATTGGAAAGAAATGAAGAAACATAAGCACATAATTTCATTCAATCCAACTAATTCCTAAGGACAATCATGTTAAATAAGCTTTTTTAAAATAAACCAAAGTTTCTTAATGTCACTTTTGATATCACATTTGATTTGATTTAAGAGATGTGATAAAGATTTGCTAATCCTAATCTCATTCCCCATATGTGAGTTAATTTGATTTAAGGGAAAGCAATTAGATTGATTTTATGAATTGATTAAGTTAAGCATGGATTAAATCAATAAATTAAACCCTTACCTATGTTACCTTAAGGTAATTAATTAAATGATTATGAGCTAATATGATATGCAAATAAATGAGAAAGTAAATAGCAATGCTCCTATGAAATGAAAGGGGTCTAATACAATTAGCACACTATCATTTATTAATTAGACTTAAAGAACTAACTTAATTACTTTCATGACTTTCTCACACATGTGAGCTAATCATGATTTCATTCAACCTCTTTAGGTTCTTAAGCACCTAAAGCTCTACCTAAGATTAATTAAGAGAAATAAGATTTTTAATTAGATTTTTTTATTTAATTCAACAAGTGATTAATCCATTAACTCATTCTCTTTTCTTAATTATTAAACTTAGTTGGTTATCTTTTGAAATGACATGGTTTTAAGGAAAAAGATGGAAAAGAGGTCCCAACCTAATTCCATAAGCCCCTTACTTAATCAAGCTTTATTTAATGTGATTTGGGTTTCAATTTAGCCAATTAAGTCATTAATTAAATAATTAATCATTAATTAGCATTTTGATTGAAAGAGAGGGAAACTTAGAAAAAATATTAGGAGGGAGACCCCAATCCAATTCCCTGAGTCTTCTTATTGTTCAACAGTAATTAGAGAGTTCAAATAGTTAATTAATTACTGTTCATATGATTAATTATCCAATAATTAAGTTAAGGAGGTAGTTAGGGCTTAATTAATCAATTCTCCTAATTTAACAAGTAATAAATCCCAAAAAAATTAGAGGAGGTAGAGGTCATCCTCTAAAATAATCTTAGAAATTTTGGGATCAATTATTTGAATGATTAAAGAGTAATAAAGTTAATTAAGTTTTTAATTAAATCATAATTAAGCTCTATTTACTATTTAAAACAAATTGAAAATATTTTTATTAAATTTTTCTCTGAAATACCTTCAAAATGAGTATTTATTTATATTTTTTTTTTGGATTTTTCTATGATTTGTTATGATTTCTAGAAAATTTCAGCCATTAAAATGATTTTCATAAAGTCCATTAATTTATTTTTTTAAATAAACTATTTGAGCTTCAAAATTTAATATATTCCACTCCAAAAGTCATTTTAACTTGAAATATTTATGGTAGGTGCATTTTAAGTTTAATTTCAATTCCTGAAACTTTTAACTCAATCCAATTTATATTTTTAGAGTAATTGATAAAATTTAATTTTCACTAAAACTCAAATTAAGCTCAAAGTATTTAATGAAATTTGAGGGTTTTAAATTTGTTGGATTCTTCTCAGAAAGACAAATCCAACGAGCCATATTTACAATTTTTTGCTAAGTATTTTATTTTCTATACATTTTTGAAGCTTCACACAATTTAAATAATTTATAGAAAATTGGCAATTTTCCCACTTAAACCAGTCAGCGCCATGCGGCGCTGCGCGATTGGGTCGCGTGATTCAGCGTGGCATGTGATGCCACGCATCACGCGTTGATTAGCTGGTGCGCTTTCGTGAGCGAGAAAAGTTCCCATTATGCTGGATCACGATCGATGGTCCAGATCGCACTAGATAATCCAGTGGACGAAATTGGGCTATTTTGGCTTCTTATCTCAACCGTTCGTCTCCCTAAATGAGAGATCAGACGGTTGCTGCTTCAACTTCCTCCCAGCAGATGATACAGTCATGTGAATAGTAAAAATGGGGTCCAAACCACTTAATTTGGATCATTTGTGCTTGATTTTCTGGCGATCTTTGCCGAAAAATGTCCCAAAATGTGTGGGGATGAAGGTAAAAATTGAAAAATACAAGAGTAATTAATATAAGATAAATTCCTAAAATCGCACATACATTACCATAAACAAAGCTCATTAAGGCCGGCTAAAGTTTGATAAAATTACTTCATAAGGGATGATGTTTGGTGGCGGTGAAGATCCGAGCGAGCTCCTGGGTGTGATAGGAAGCCTTGGAATAAGTTTGAACCTTTGCTTTGCTTTGGAACATCGTGATCACCAACCTTCACCGCACCCTAGCCGAAATCCTCTTAGCTTTGATATCTTTCAGTCAAAATGGCTCAAAGGAAGTGGGGAAGGGTCTTTGCTTAGGGAAGCTCTTGGGAACTAAATGAATGTAGAATCCTAAGTTTTGAACCCTTTTTTTTCTCCTTTCAAGTGGATGGTCGAAATTTTCCATCAAATGATGGGATTTGAGTAGCCCTAGCCTCCTTAGAGTGGGCTAAGAAGCTTGGTAGATCCCTATTTGGGTGATGGGTGGCTGCCAAAGGTGATGGGAGAGTGGACTTTGCTCTCTTTTGGGTAAGATCATATGTGGGATGGCATTTCCAAGAGAGATTACCTTGGGTTGGCTCCAATTGAGTTTGGACTGATCCCAAGTGGGTTTGGGTCGAGTTTGATCAAGTCCCAATGGATCATGGCTTGGTTTCAAGGGATTTGGCTCAATTTGAGTCATATGGGTCACATTGGGTCATGTTGGGTTAGGTTGACCAATTGATCAAATTGGGTCAAGCCAAGGCTTATGTTAGGTTTAAATGATGATTTGAAGTGTTTTGGTATGGTCAATTTGATTTAATTTGGCTCATTTGAAATCAAACTGGTCAAGTTGACCAATTTGACCAAAATTGGCCAAATTAGTTTGGGTTATGGGTTGATTTATGTTCAATTGACTATTTGAAGATGAATGTAGCCTTTGATTTGAATCAATTTGGATTTAATTTAAATTTAGGCCAAATTTACCCTTTAGGTTAATTTGGGCTAATGGCTTAATTGGGTTTAATTACGGCTTTGGTCAAGTTTAATAATCAATTTGGAGTAAACTTGAGCCATTGGTTGTAATCAATTTGAGTTATATCATGATTTGATATAATTTAGTCTTTTAGGCTAATTTGGGCCATCTTAGGTCAAATAGCTAATTAGGCTTGGTTTAGCTCGATTGGTGGTCAAATCATCTTCAATCATTAGTGTGGTATTTATTTTCAATTTATATGTATATGGGAGACACCATACAGATCTGAGGGTGTACTTATTGAGGTGATCGGGTGCAACATTAAGAAATATTACACTATCTCGAAAGGTAGAAATCATTACCCTATAATGGACCTAATCACCTTAGTAAGGACTCCTGAGATTTGATGTGTCTTTGAATATACTAGAGATTTTTTCTCTACTTTATATGGATGAATAAATTAAGGTTTACTTAAACTGAGTTTTAAAATTCCTTATGGGGAAAAGCCCTCATAGTTAATTATATCTTAAGGAAGGTGAGTTCCTTAGGAATACTCTCGATTAAAGTAGACAGTTATTATCTTCAAAGATTTTAAAGATAAGATTATCAATAAATTGGCTATGTTTGAAAAATCAAGTGGGATAGATCAAAAGGAAAGACTTATTATCGAAGCCAAAGGAAGATGAGTAGGGAGTGATCATGATACTAGGGAAACCCAGTAAGCGCTCTAATCTATCCTATAGTTGAGCTTTATATGTTTAAAATTGAAGAGAGTTACGTATTTGTGTTAAAATTTTATTAGAAAATTAGGAGTTATGATCCCACAACAAAAGGTTGTGAGAATGCCTAAGAGGTGAGGATTTATGCTTATAGCTTGAGGGGAAACATCAACCTCATATCCTAAATTTGAAGACCTTTAGTGAGGGCCAAAGCATGTCCTAAATCTAAGAAAAAAATGGGTATATTGTTTATCTCCACAAGATAGGGTAAATCACTCGACTGCTGAACTTATAACTGCCTAGAGTGGCAGCTAGCTAACTCCTCTTGCGTTTTAAAACCATGTGATCAAGTTATATGTTCTGCAAGATGGTTATGTTATTATTATTTAGAAATAGACTAAAGGAGTGGTATGAATAATAACTTTGTCTAATGCAAATTTTCTCAAATCTTAATTCATTTTTGACACTCCAATTTGACCAAGGCCATAGTATTTTATATGAATATATGCATGATGAAATTAGATTATTGGCTAAATTAGCAAGAAGGGGTGTTTTCTACCACAAGGGATGCCCTCACAGGTCAAGCATTCCCCTATTGTGCAAGGATAAAAATCCCCTGTTTTCAAGAAAGAGAGAATATACATGCATGGTGTGAAACATACAACATTCAGCTAAGGGGTTTCTAAATCTTTTAATTATCTTAATTTAATACCTAGGCTTTATATGAGGTTATGAGTTGTTTAGAAAATTAGTTATGAGTTGTAGTTGGGGTAGAAAGTTTATTTTTTCCTAAGAGCCTAATCGGATCCAGGCCACACATTAAATCACCATACATGAAGAAACTAAGAAAATACATTCCATTTCTATTACATAATTATAAATAAAGCATCAAACAATTTATAAACCCAACATAAAAGAATAATAGGTCGGTGTAGTTGGGTACCACCGTACAACCCGAAAAGAGAAAATGGGTAACCGAGCTCTACCCTTATACAACCTGGTATATGAAAAAATAATTACAATTACAAATGAATAAATGTTATTGGGGGTCTTCATATCTTCTTTCTTCATGTCTCCTTCATTCCTCCTTTGGAATTGTTTGCTTCAAAGGGATCACGGGGCCTCCTAGGACAAAGCCTTCTAGCCTCCGCTCATCCTAATTTCCCCATAATACTAATCCTAATTCTTAATATAAAATTACATCAAAAATAGGAAAAGTAAATCTAATTAGACTTGCAAGATAAGTGTTAGCTAAACACACCATACAATCCAAGTAGTTATATGTATAATTTGGGCTTAACACCCTGCACATGGATAAGCAAGTCCACCTGCATTAATTTAGATTATGCTTAGGGGTTAAGCAACCTATAAAAGAGAGAATTTATATTTATTTTTAAGCACCTCTTAAGTACAATCTCCTACATAAGACATAATTAGGCTAATCACGGCCTAACATCCAGTCTACGAAGCATGCACCCTAACATTCAGTCTACAATAATACATCATAAAACCAAACATACATCAAACCATGCACCATCCTAACATAAAACTAGAAGTGGTGACTTAATCTAATATGTGTGTATTAAAGCTTGTGTGGTATGTTCTAACTAGGCTTTAGATTTATCATTCTCTAAGTATGAGGGATATTTAATTATAAATGGTTGGCTTCATTTTAAGTGATTTAATTGATTTGTAAATTTTACGTAATGTTCCATTCGTTTCACTTGATTTACACTAAACAACTAAATGTTATAAAGAGAAGGCTTATTACATATTTTAATTAAATGAATTCTCTTTAATGAATGGCTTATTACATATTTTAATTAGTCCTAAGTTTAGGTTCACTTTAAATAGTCTCATTCAATAAGAATGACATCTTAAGGTTAATTTAAATTAATTACTATCACATAATATATGTTTGTTCATTTCTTTACATCATATATATCATGCATATGATTAAGTCCTAAACATAACTATACATGCAATGTATACTTTATCACACTTAAATGATGATTGTAAGCAAATGTACTTGAAATTGATGTTTCCTTTGGTTGAATTATTTTATCATGTTAATTTAAAGCTCTATCTAAATTCTTATACAAAAACATAAGAAAAGAACTCTAAATCATATGAGTAATCAATCCAACCACTTAAACAAAATATGAATGCGTCTTTTTAATAGAAAGAGGGAGGTTTTCATTCATTAGCTAAATACACATTCAAATGTATGAAAGTTTTAAGCAAGAACGTCGCCATTATTCTGCACTAGGGGAGTGAGGTAGGAACCTCATTGGGGCTACTTAAAGTCATGCATCCCCGAAATGTCTAAACTAATATACCCATTAACATTCAAATTTATGCAAATCAACATATGAATGTAAGAGAGAGACTTCACCTCATACGCTAAGCTTATATTCACATGCACCTTCTATGTATATGTAACTAAAGTCACAATATATATTATTATTCATTTATAAGCTTTTGAAAATATATTTGAGATTTAATAGTGATAATATCCATACATATTTTTAATTAAGTCAACACATGCAAATTTGACTTAAAGGAAATCATTCTATTTAATTAAATTTTGAAAGAAATGAATGCATGACTACAAGTGATATATAATATTTTAACATCATTGGAAAGAAATAAAATAACACAAGCATGTAATTTCATTCAATCCAACTAATTTCTAAGGGCAATCACATTAAATAAGCTTATTTAAAATAAACCAAAGTTTCATAAAGCCATTTTTGATTTCATGTTTAGTTTGATTTAAGGGATGTGAAAGAGGTTTGCTAATCCTAATCCCCTTCCCCATATGTGTGAGTTAATATGATTTAATGAAAAGCAATTAAATTGATTTTTATGGCTTGATTAGGTTGAGGTATGAATTAAATCAATTAATTAAACACTTATCTACATCACCTTAAGTTAATTAACTAAATAATGATAAGCCAACATGAGATGCAACCATATAGAAAAGTAAATTAGCAATGTTCTGAAGAAATGAAAGGGGCCTAATGCAATTAGCTCATAATTAATAGTTAATTAAGCTTAAGAGATTTGTTTAATTATTTATATAATTTTCTCACACATATAAGCTAATCATAATTTCATTAAATTTCTTTAAACTATTAAACATCTAAAGAATTACCCAAGGTTGATTAATAAAAGGTAGGAATGAATTGAGTTTTAAATTAATTTAATTAAGCCTTTAATTGGTTAATTAAATCCTTTGATTATATTTTAATTAGGATAATGAAGTTAACTTAGGGAAAGAGATTAAGGAAGAGGCCTCAATCTCAATCCCTAAGTCATGTCAAACAATCAATTAGGCTCTGAAATAATTAGGCTCCTTTTTCTTTTAATTGATCAATTAAGTGGCTAATTAATTACTTAAAAATTAATTAATTTAAAACAAATGAAGAGGCTTAATGAAATGGTCATAAGGAGTAAACCTAAACCATTTCCCTAAAACTTTTCACTATTAACAAATGGTAATAAGCTTAATTAGTGGATTAATTTACTGTTCATTTTCTTAATTAATCATGAATTGAATTAAGAGGGTAATTAAGGTTCAAGTAACCAAATCCTCTCATTAAGCATCCAATAAGTTCCAAGAAAAATAGGGGAGTCACAGGTCAACCCCCTAAACATGCTCTAAAATTTTAGAGTTAATTAAATGCTTAATCAAAGAGTAATTAAGCTAATTATATTTTTAATTAAACTCCATTTAAACTAAAATCAATTTTTAAAATCACTTGATGACATTTGTAATAAATTCCCTCTCAAATACCTTTAAAATGAGCCATCATTTTTTTTTTTTTTGGATTTTTCTATAATTAGTTATGAATTTTGGAAGTTTTAACATTAAAAAATAGATTAATTAACCTAATTAAAGCCCTAATCCTATCGGTGCCATGTGGCACCTCACGCGGTATGCTTTTCACGTGGCACTATGGGATTGGATATTTAAAACGTCGCATCCCGTGGCTGACTCAGATTACGGCGGACGTGATTTTGCATAGGCCATCTGATCTAAGATTGGATTGTCATGATTAAATACGTGGATTAATAGGATTAGATCGGCAAATCTAACATGATCAGATCAGGACCGTCCGTTTCAATCACGCAAAACAGACGACCCGTGAATTGTCTCCTTCATGAATGGTGAAAGATGGATACCGTCCATCTTTCTTCATTTGATCCGAGCTCACCAGAGCTCAGATTGGGATCAAATTGATCCCATACCATCTGGAGAAGAAGGCAAACACATCCAACAATCAAGATCAACCCACATGAAACTTTTCTTCACAAAAACCCACAAAAAATTCACCTAAACTATGATTTTGAGAAATTATCTCACCGGAGCTTATGTCCGGTTGTGAAATCGATTAAAGTAGCTTTGTCCAGTAGAGACGAAGCCCTGTTGAGAATCTTGGGCCTTGATTTGGTGTGGATCGCTCGGTGGACCAATTCACGTGCTTGGGAGCCTCGGCTTTGATCGAACTCCTATCTCCGGTGGCTTTGGAGCTCGGGGAATGACTCTAATGGCTTCAACAACACACAAGGATGGTGTGTGCAAAAGGAATTAGATCAAGGTGAAGGATTGAGAGAGTGTGATCAAAGGTGGAACTCCCCTATTTCAATTTCGCTTTGGAGAGGGAAATTCTGATCGTGGGTGCTTGGGGAGGCTTTGGGGAGGCTCAGAGGAGTTTCGAAAACACTCGGGGAACTCTCACAATGTGAATTGTGTTGTTTGTCACTCGAATTGAGGGGGTATACCTCTCAATTAAACTTGATGGACGGATGGGATTTGTCCCTGATTTTTGTTCGGTTCGCCGTCACTAGCCTGCCGGAGTGGTCGCCATTGACTCCATGTGGCATGCCAGGAGTGGAGGAAGCTATGGCAGGTAGCCCAAGGCAAGATATGGGGGGATTGAGTTTGGTTGGTCCTTTGGGTGCTCGGGTATGAAGGGAGGTGACTTGGTTCACCTCCCTTTGGTTCATGGTGAGTCTTAATTGTTCTAGGGTGGGATAGAAGGCTTAGGCGTGCTCCATATGGCAATTGGATGACTGACATGGTGATGGGAGAGTGGACTTTGCTTCTTATGAAGAGAATCTATTGCAAATGAGGTGTGTCCAATGGCTAATTCCCTTGGGTGGGGTCCACTTTACTTTTGGGATGATTTTTGGCTGACCTAGGGTCAATTTGGGCCAGGTTTGGTCAGCCCTTAGGGTCTTATAGGTTGGTTTTGAGTGTTTTGGCTTCATTTGGTCAAATGAATTCATATGGGTTCATGTTGGGTTAGGTTGACCAATTGGTCAAATTGGGTCAAATCAAGGCTTAGGTTAGGTTTAAATAATGATTTAAAGAGTTTTGGTTTAAGTGGTTTTGATTAATTTGGCTTAGGTTTGATTTTGGCTCATTTGAAATTAAATGGGTCAAATGGGTCAAGTTGACCAATTTGATTAATTTGACCAAATTGGATTGGGTTAGCTGTTGATTCATGTTCAATTGATTAATTAAAAATGATTGTAGGCTTTGGTTTAGTTTTATTTGGGTTTAATTTGAATTTTGGCTAATTTGACCTTTTAGGTCAATTTGGGCTAGGTTGGGTCAAGTTGACCAATTGGTCAAATTGAGCTTAATCATGGCTTTGGTCAAGTTTAATAAATTATTTGGAATGAACTTGAGCCATTGGTTGCAATCAATTTGGGTTAAATCATAATTTGACCCATTTTAGCTTAGAGGCCAATTTGGGCCAACTTAGGTCAAATGACCAATTGACTTAGTTTAGCTCAATTAAGGGTTTGGTCATGTTCAATCATTAATTATGAATGGGTTTGAATCAATGTTTTTAATCAATTTGGTATATGGTAGGTTTTGGCTTGTTTGGATTTCATTTGGGTTAAAGGTTGACTTGGTCAAATGACCAAGTTGACATAGTTTGACCCAATTCAAGTTAGTAATTACCCTAGGATGATTGTTGATTATGATATGAGGTTTGGATGGCCTTGATTCAAGGGTGGGATTAAAATTTGGCTCAATAAGGTCCTTTAGGTCACTTTGGGTCAAGTGGACATAAATTGGTCAATTGGTTTGGTTTTAGCTTGATTCAAGTTTAGTTGAACTCATATATGAGTCTAAGATTGAAATATAAATCCAACTACAATCAGTTTGGAGTGTAATAGATTTTGGCTCATTTGAAATTTTCAAATAAAAAAGGCTAACTTGGGCTTGACTTAAGTTTGATTTGATAATTATTGTTTATGTTTATATTTGGGTGAGTGATTGATTTATGAAGAAATCCATGGGTTTTGAATTGATTTGGGTAGGATTTGGCCAAGTTTAAGGAAATGGCTTAAAAGACTAAAATTGGAAATTTGACTTGATTTTGGATTTGGTTTTGGCTATTTGAGTTTAGATTTCATTTATGTTTGTGAATATAAATGAAAAAATAATTTATTTATAAAGAAATTAATCAAGTTTGGGATAATTTAGGTGGAGATTTGGCTAAGCTTATGAGAGTGAGTCATAAAGCTTAAGAAGGAATTTTGGACTTGGATTTGATTTAAGATTGAATTATTTGGTTTGAAATTTGGATTTGGATTTGGTAAATAATTGAAGGATTGAATATATCTTTGAGAAAATCAATTAAATTGGATTTGGATTGGATTGGATTAAGGCTAAGTCCATAAGATGAAATCAAAGAGCTTAAGAAGGGTTTTGAATTTAATCATGGGATTTTATGGAGAAATCTTGAGCTTGAATTTGATCATAGGATTGATTATGAATCTTGAAAATTTTGGTTTAGCATGAATTTGAGGTTTAGTTTGAGAAGGAAAGCATGGATCGAGTTTAGGCTATAGGGTAGACAAGTTTTTCTAAGTCCCCTAAGGCATAACTTATTCCTATGGCTAATTCTTCTAAGTCTCTAGGCTTAGGTTATAGTGTTCACCTAATCACTATAAGTTTCTTATGACTAAGGAGCTCTTAGGTCTACAAGAGTCCTAGATTTATAATGAGGTAGTTAAGAACTCACTCCAAAAGTAAGGTCAACAATTAGTTTTAGGTTGGTGTGGAGTAATGGTTTCAATTAATTTGGTGTAGGATAGGTTTTGGTTCTTTTAATTCATATGGGCTAAAGGGTTGACTTGGTTATATGAATAAGTTTATTTGGTTTGACCCAATTGATTGTGATTGATCATCCTAGGGTGATCAACAATCATGATTGAAGGTTTTGGTGAGCTCGGTTCAATCCAATTTGGGTAGAATTGAAAATTGGCTCAAATGAGTCCTTTATGTCACTTTGGGTCAAGTGAACCTAAGTGGGTCATTTAGTTTGGTTTTGGCTTGAATTGAGTTTAGTTTGGTTTATATATGAATTTAGGATGAGAATATAAATCCAATTGCAATTGATTTGGCTCCCAATATGTTTTGGTTCACATGACATTTTTAAGTCAAAAGGGCTAAGTTGGGTTGACTTGACTTTGATTTGATAGTTACAATTTTTATTTATATTTGGCTAGATGATTGAAGGAATGATTGATTCAAGAGAAAATCCATTGATTTTAACTTGGTGTAGGTGGATTTTAGTTAAGTCCAAGAAAATGACTTAAAGAGTATAAAATGGATTTTGGTTTAATTTTGAATTTGGTTTTGGATATTTGAATTTATATTTCATTTATATTTATCAATATAAATGAAGATCTAAATGATTCATGAGAAAATCACTTGAATTTGGAGTGAGTTGGAAGCAAATTTTACCAAACTTATGGATGTAGGTCAAAAGGGCTAAGAAGGAGAAACAAATTTAGTTTGATTTATTTTTGGTCATTGGAAGGTGGGTTTCATTAATATTTATGAATATAAATGAAAGAATAAATGATTTATAAAGAAACCAATTGATTTTGGGTTGATTTGGGTTAAGATTCGGTTAAGTTTATGGAGGTAGGTCCATATGGCTTAAGAATGGTATTGGTTTTGCTTGATTTGTTTGATTTGATTTTGATCATTTGAGTATGGATTTCATTTATTTTTGTGAATATAAATGAAGAAAAAAATTGATTTATAAGAAAATTAATTGATTTTGAGATAATTTAGGTGGAGATTTGGCTAAGGCTATGGAGGTGGATTATATGGCTTAAGAAGGAATTTTGGAATTTGGATTTGGTTTTGGGTTTCAATCATTTGGAATTGAGTTTGGATTTTGATTTGATAAATGATTGATGGATTGAATTGATCTTTGAGAAAATCAATTGAATTGGATTTGACTAAGGTTGAGGTTATGGAATTAAATAATGAAGTTTATGGGGAATTTTGAGCTTGGATTTGATTATGGGATTGATTGTGAACTTGGAGATTTGGTTTGGATTTGGTATGAATTTGAGGTTTGGTTTGAGAAGGAAAGCATATGTTGGGTTTAGGACATAAGATAGGCAAGTTTTCCTAAATTCCTAAGGCATAACCTATCCTTATGGTTAACCATTCTAAGTCTCTAGGCTTAGGTTAAGTATTCACCTAATCACTAGAAGTGTCTTAGGACTAAGGAGCTCTTAGTGTGTATAAGAGTCCTAGATCTATGATGAGGAAGTTGAGAACTCACTCCAAAAGTAAGGTCAACAATGTCTATCATTAACATCAATACTAAGATTTTATTTCATCATTATGGCGAATGGCCATCATACCCACTAGGACCAATGCACATTTTCTTTGTAATTATTCTCGTCTTATTAGGAGAACAACTAAGCAATCTACTAATAAACTATTAATACTAGCTTTAATACATGAAGACACCTCTTAAATCTATTATAAAAGCCATCTTTTATAATTCATCTCTAGTATATTATGTTAATATCTTATTCAATTATGGAGGACATTCATTACAATTTATATCTCACAATAGTGAAATTATTTCAGCTGCCTAAACTCTGATTTTTCACCTTTGTTGATTTTCACATACGACATATTTCTAAGAGCAATCGTTAACTTATTATTATTAATTTTGTATGAGTGCAAGGTTATTGTATTATGCAAAGGTAATAAATCTCTCTTTACTATCACGAGTACTTTAACATGAGGCAACTATAATTTTGATTTAGGAGGCAATTTTATTAGATATTGACTTAAAATTATATATGAATCAATAATGAAGTATGAATCAAGCTATTTGTGTAAAACTTTAAAAATAAATTAAGTATTTTTTTAGGTATTAACTCATCAATCATGTGTGAGTCACATCATGAGGTAGATATAAACTTTAACATATAAAAGCTTAAAATGGATCTTGTGATTTTACTATAATTACATTTATTCGTATAAAGTTGGTGGCTATATAAGTTTATGCATGGAAGCTTCATTAGCATGAAATAATTTTGAATTTGAAATGAGATGAAATTTATAGGAGAGAGAGAGAAGGGAAAATAAGGAAAAAAAATAAAGAGTGGGAAATCACCAAAAATAAGTTTTTTTTATTAATATTTGAAGTATCATGATAATGAATTAATGGTGCCTACTTAAGAAACTTCTAATATATAATTTTATGGTACTTATTTAATCATGTTTCTTTATTATCTCTCTCATGTTATTTATCTCTTATTTATCTTTACAGATTTGGAGCTCTCTCTCTCTCTCTCTCTCTCTCTCTCTCTCTCTCTCTCTCTTAAGCAAAGACATTCTCAAATTTTAGGAAGTTCTTTAAGTGTTCTTTGATTGCATACGATTATGACTTCTTTTTCGTGGATTAGATTTTTTTTTTCTTACTACTTTTATAGACATAGAATCACTTAAATTAAATATTTAAAATTTAATCTTTATTTTATTGTATTTAATTCTTTTAAGGGAGATTCACATATATGGTAGAGAATTCCTATGCCTATGCATATCTAACACCTAACTTATATAACTCCTTATTGACAAATGCATGAAAAGAAAGATGCATTTTAATTAAAAAAGTTGATAGTTATGATATTTTTTATGAGATGTCAAGATATCAAATAAATAAAGATAAAAGTTTAAATATTTAGCTATTATATATATATAATTAAATCAAGATTCATTTTATTTGACAATGATTTTACAATTCTATTGCATAAAATTAAGTATTTTTTTATAAGAATATAAAATAATGATTATATATAATCACCCAACAACTTAAATTCGCAACGAGAACATAAATGCTGATTTTTATTTTGGAGAACTATGGCATTAATGCCTCGTTTGAAGATCCCAATTAGATTGAGGAAGACAAATGGCAGTGGGGTTAGGGTTTTGCAATGAGATGATTATGATTTAGACTATCATTAAGGCTGATATTATATAATAATAATAATTTGAAATAACAGAATATATTTATATTTATCTTCTCAATTATCTTATTGAGAAGATGCAAAAGGCTATTTGACAATTTATGGAAACTTGCATTGTTAAATCATTTTCGTTTTGCCAAAAGATGATTTTTGTTTACTTTTTTAGAAGAGACTCGTTCGCAATGCAACAATCATTTGAATGGACTTATATATGGGCCCTCAGTACACGTGGAGATAATGCATTGGTGGAAGAGCGGGTCCCTGGTTTTAAACCAATTCTGCGCGAGGTTACCTGATAATTTGTCGTTTCATTATTGTTTTTTGTTTACTTTTTTCAGAAACATTTTAGTCGTTGTTTTCAAATATGAATAAAGAGAAATTATTATTATTTTTACTATTATTTTAAATTTCATTAAACTAAATTTCGATTAAAGGGTGCAGGTGGAGGAGTGACCCAGGTGCGAATCAACTCAATTTTTCAGGTGGGCAATATTTTAAATAATATAATAATTAAATAATAATTATAATATGCATAATTAAATAAATAAAATTATATCATTTTTTTTAGAATAATACAAATAATTAGTAAGATAAAATCATCAAATTTTTAAGAGAAAATTATAAGTAGATAAAAATGTGAAAATTATAGCCTATAATTTATAGTTTACTCACTTCCTAAGATTAAATATATAAATTAGTTTTGCTCAAGATTTATAGATTAAATTATTTGATTACTATAAAACTTAATAAAATATCAAAATCCTTTTTATCTATTTTTGAAATACTAAGCACAAAATAATTTTTTTTAAAAAAATTATATGAAGTAAGTAATTTATGAATTTAATTAACATTTCTATTAATTAATGTGTGCATATTAAATGTTTTTTAAAACAATTGTAATATTAATATATAAATATAAATATAATTTATAAGAGGAATATAACTAACAATATAAAAAAAATTTAAAAATTTTATGATTTAAAATTATTATGAAATTATAAAATATAGTTTATAACTAGATTATATGAGTTAAAATATTAATTATATGACATTACAATAAGTTAAAATTAAATTCATTTTAAGATGTATATATAATACTATTTGCTAATATTCATCTCAAAATTATTCTTAAGGTGAGAATTATTTTAAGAATGGGCAAAATTATAAACTTCTCCATCTAATTGAATAAAATTAATATTTTTAGGTGGGCAAATATATAAATTGTAAAATTCTTCATTCTATTAAATAAAATTAATATTTTTACGGTGGGCATTTGCCCACCTATGCATCACACGGGTCCGCCCTTGTGTGAGCTGATATTGAATTGAGGCCTTTTATGATTTATTATAAAATTATATTTTTCTATTTCGGTTTAATATTCATCAAACTTAGAAGTTAAAATTTAAAACGAGCATATATTTTAAAGTTTTTATTGCGACTATAAACTATATATCTCCCTCTCGTTTTTCGGACGACCAGAGGCCCAGGAATTTTCAGCTTTGCAATTTTTTTAAAGTCATATTTCACATAAAGATGGCGTCAATGAGTATGAGCTCAAACACTGCAGGACAATGAAGTCAAGGAGAATAGAATGTTAGGTTTTTCTCAAGTTATCGTTGATTTGAGTTTAAATTTGATTAATTAATTGAGTTTGAGCTTGAATTTATTTTATTTTATGAGTTCTAGTCCGCTCGTTTAATATTAAAGAGAGAAAATAATTATGATACAAATAATAAATAATAAAAAATAAAAGTAAAATAATGATAAATTACTTGAGATAATGAAATATAACTTTTAAATATTTTTAATAATTTTATTCTTAAATTATTAAATTTTAATATATTTTATATTAATATTTATAAATTAAGCCGAATCACGAGCTAATGAGTTGAGTTAGGATTAGCTTGACTAGGCTTGTTAGTTTATAGCTAAATTGTTAAATTTTAATATATTTTAAGTATATTTTATATTAATATTAATGAATTAAGCTGAATCACGAGCGAACGAGTTGAGTTGGAGTTGGCTTGACTAGACTTATTAGTTTATCGAGCTCAGATAACAAGTCATTAATTTTTTGGGCTCGGCCTATCATCTAAGGAGAGTAATCCATACTATAAGTAGAACTTGTACATTATTTTATCACAAGCTTAATATTTTATTTGTACTTTACATGTTTTCATAAGGCATAAAATTATCCCCTAAAGACTATCAAATAACCTCTAATTTTCATCTGATACATTGATCAATTGCTCTCTGAACGCCTATATCAAGTCAATGGTGGAAGGATCACATGGTTACCACTTCCAATTATTTTTAAAAATATTAAGACTACAAATAGCTTTATTTATCAATACACCCATAAGTTTCCTTATTTCATTCATATTCATCCTCTAGCCACTTTAATGTCAAAATAAAAAGAAATAAAAGATTTATCAGTCTAAATTGCACTCATTTTGCTCAATTATTAACTTGACGGATCAAGGCCTACCTAGGGACTATAACTCGAGTTTGATTAGTGGTAATCTATATGATGTGAGACACTATAGCACCCAAGAGGAGGGGTGAATTGGGTAATATTAAAATTTTCAAAACTTAAATTTTAATTTTTAAATAGAAAATTAGATTTTGATTTTATAATGATAAGATATAATTCTTAAGAAAAAATAAAATACAATAAAGTAAATAGACAAGAGGCACGATTTTACGTGGTTCGAAACCAAACCGCATTTAGTCCTAGAATCCACTAAATGAAAATGGTTTACAAAAGTATTTCTATAACTGCAAGTACAACCTCATATGTCTCTCTCTCTGAAAGGAGCGATACCCCAAAATAAATTTTACAACAAAAAAAATACAAAATAATAAATTTTGATAAAGTAAATCTCTCACAAATATACCAAGAAATCAAATTCAAAAGTGATCTCACAACTTATAAATGATCACTTTATCAAAAAAATTTAGCAAAATACTCACTTAATAAAAATAAATATCTTAAAGTGATCTTACTTGGGATGTTTAAGTTATTATAATTTGTAGAATAATACAAAATGATTTCAAAATAAATTCACAATATTCTTTTTCATGATAAGATAAATTTCAGCAAGGAGTAATTTTTTTTAACCAAAGATTCTTTCAATTAATGCTGATCACAAAATAAAAAAAATAAGTATATGATAGATCTAAGTTGGCTAGTAAGCTTTCAATTAAAAAAAAGAGAGATCTAGAAAATATGAAAATAATTTCACAATAATTTATTTTAAAATGCTTAAAATAGATCTAAGAATAAATGATCTTTCAAAATAAGACCAAGAAGAAATATTTCAAATAAAAGAAATTTGTAAAATTTAAATTTAGAGTTGAAATAGATCCTACAAATTATCACAAGAGTTTTTCACCAAAAAAATGATTGAGAAGCTTTGATGTGAAAACCAATGTTCAAAGACTAATCCACCAAAAGTATAAATTAGAAAGAAGAAATAGATGGTGAAAATAGAACAAAGAAGTATTAAGATCAAGAAAACAAACTCAAGTAATTTAAAAGGCTTGCTTCTGAAGATGTTGAAGCTTCCAAACCAAGGATTTGATCTTGCAATATTTGGAGAACACTTGGAAAGAACATTTAAGAGATTTTCTCTTAGATTTCTTTGGAGAGATTTTGAATTTTGAATGAGGGATGCTTTCATAAGAGAATGAGCTATTTATAGCAAGGTCATTTAAAAATTATTTCAAAGAAATATATTATACAACCTCATATCTATCATGTGATAATTTAATATTCAATAAAAATATAATTTATATTAAACAAATATTAAATTTAGCAGCAAAAAATTCGCTATTCACATGGGAAAGTCAAAAGTAATCACATTGTTCTTAATATATTCAAAGCATGTAGATGATCCATTATTAAAATCAAGTAATGTTTAAAAATCATAATAAATTCAATTTTAATGCAAAGTGGGTCATGTAACCACTTATTTTAAAGGAAAAATCCAAGGAATCGATGGAGATAAAATCAGATATGAATTCTTTGATTAAACAATGACTTTGGCTAAAATACAAAATTTTATATATTTTTGTTAATTTTGACATGTGATATTTAAAAATTATGATATAATTTATATATAATCATAAATATGTTAGTTATCATATAACCAGCAATTTAAATTAAAATACCTAATTATATTAAGTAAATAAAATAATTATACTTAATAGTTATGATCATTTATTACTTTGACAATTTTATTGCTATGTAGAAAAACATATAATTGAATGTTAATTAAATAAAGATTTATACAAATTAACCTCATTAAAATAGTATGTTAGGTTGTGAGCAAATTGATTCATGAAAACTCATATGAATAGTCATATAACCTAAAATCATGAGCTTCACATTATCCCTTTCATTCTTTTATTATTGCAATTTCTTCTAACAATTTGTGAGATGTATTGGATGTAATTAGCAATGATATATAAAATACATAAAATATTCATTAGAACATCCAATTGTTTGTTCATCAAAATTAATCAAATCAAATTAAGATATGATTACTTATATATATATATGTAGCATGGAAAGTAACTCAAATGATAAATATGTCCCATTTAATCAACACTTTTAATAATTATTACATAATAATAGTTAATTTATAAATAATATGATAACATTAAAAATTTAGATAATAATATTCTGATCAAAATTCAATTATTTTGATATGAGAATACTATAAAAGTTTATTAACAATTGATGTATTATATTTTTAAAAATAAAATCAATAGTTTCGAGATTTATTCTCTCTTAAAATATTTTTTTTATCATAATTTAGAGAGAGAAACCTCTAAAATGAGAAAAAAATATATACATATTATGCACAGATGAGACTAATTTTATCATTCATATGCTTGTTTTCATCCATCATGTTTATCTCTTAACATAAATAAAATATTCAATATGAATCATATGCATATTATAATTATATTATTTATCTAATAATTTAGTTATATTTATCTTTTAAAATTAATTAAATT
Source organism: Cymbidium sinense (assembly GCA_021442155.1). Taxonomy (NCBI): domain Eukaryota; kingdom Viridiplantae; phylum Streptophyta; class Magnoliopsida; order Asparagales; family Orchidaceae; genus Cymbidium; species Cymbidium sinense. The sequence goes on along the minus strand of CM038220.1, from coordinate 30,108,234 downwards.
ATACTTTTTAAATTGAATTAAAAGATAGTAAAATAAAAAATATAAATAATAAAATTAGTCAGTTCATAATACAAAATATAATACCATATCTTCTTGTTGTCTGAAAACCATTGAGTAGAAATTTATCGCCTTGATTAGTCAAACATGCGTAATTAAGAACACTGAGATACTCATTTTAACGTGGAAAACCTCGAAAAGAGGGGAAAAAACACTCAAGAAAAGATTCCACTATGTATCCTTTTAGTACAAAATCTTCCTCGGGATTCTGATTTGAGAAAGGGACAACGGTATGTAACAACGATCAGTTTATAATAGTTGCTGATGTTGGAGATGCTGGGTAGCTTCTGGTGGAAATGCCAGGTATAATTAACGATGGCGGCTGATGCGATCTTGCTGGGATCTTCAAGCTTTAGAGCTTTCTCTTCCTCCTCACTTTTCTCTTCCTCCCCGACTTTTCTTCCTCTTCTTCCTCGATCTGGATTCTTCCTTCTTCCTTTTCTTCCTGTTTTGACTTTTCCTTCTTCTTACTCATTTGATTCTTCTCCTTCGCTTTCTTCCTTGTTTTCCTTCTTCACTTGTTTTGACTCTTCTTCTTCTTCCTTCGTTCGCTTGCTTCTTCTTCCCTCGCTTCTGCCTTCCTTCTTCACTTGCTTCACTTCACTACTTAGCTTAGCCCCCATGTGAGGAGAGTGAGGCTCATTTATGATAGGAGGAGGTATTCTAGTAAACTCACGTCTGACCACCTCGACGGACGGCTCGTAATGACTCCTTCGATCATTTGATGTATTTTGAGCATTTGATGCCCAAATGAAGTCGGAATTATGAGATCTTAGGCTCATTAGATCCCGCCGAGACGCCGAGATTTGACTATAAACACTCACATTTGAGAGCTTTTTTGGGATTTAATTGATGTCCCAAGATTCTAATGATATTTTAAGTATTGATCTCGATTTGTTTCACTCAAAATCATATCGCTTTCAACATCAAGATTTGTGCTTTGACCGGTGGTATTTTGAGAGTATATGCTCTATTTTTGGATGACATTAGCTTAATCATCCAAAAATATATGTGTCAAATGTTCAAAATAACGAATTGAAGTTTTAGCGCTGGACTCAGGGCCTGGGCGCCTCACCACTGGCGTAGATGCTACATGCTGAAGGCGGGCTTGAAGGCGCTGCTGGAAGGTCTCATGGGCGGCTGTCTGGTCGTCGAGAGGCCGATAATACGACCGTGTCGGCATGGTTGTCGCGCTGCTGGTTACATGGTTTGCCACATGGCTATTTCCGCTGCGGATCTGTCGTCTGCCATTCACAGAATCTATTCGGCCATTCCAGAACGATCGTCACGGCCATTCACAGCGGATCAAGGCCGTGAATACCGGTCGAATGGCTAACGCTGGCTGTCATGCTACTCATACACAGGCATACATCACAGGTCATACATGCACACGCATGGCGTCGTCACGGCCCACTCGCGGGTCCGCCAAGAAATTACGGTTTTGAGCCGCTTTGAACCGCTTTTTGAGGGTTTTACCCTTGTTCTTATAAATACCCCTAGAGTAAGAGGGAGACACCTTTCCCCTCTCCCTTCTTCGAGTGAGGAGTCGGAGGCACTCAGATAAGTCAGGAGCCCATGCCCACTCACCGTCCGGTTAAGATTATCAAGGCCCACAGATAATGGGCCGGCTTACGCCACCGTGTAGAGGTTGGGAGCATCAAGGCTCCGCCTGAACCCGCCACCACCGCCGCCGGTTGAGATCAAGGCCCACTCGCCGCCGTATCGCGCCGCCGGGATCGGAGCCGGTTACCGGCCATCACACCTCCACTATCAATAGGCCCACGATACGCCGGGTCCGGGTTTACCGCCACGGCCGCTGGTTGGGCCCACGCACGCCAGATCGGCGCACGTCGCCTGCGCGCCCACCCGGCATCGCTGCGACATCATCGGCTGATACGTGGGTTTCCACGCCAGACCGTCCGTTAGAGGCGATCAGGCCCATCAGCGCCGCCGTGGTTCGCCACGCCGCCACCGTTGAGGCGAGACATCACCGGAGATGCTCGATGCAAGGGGCACGAGGATAACCAATGGTGGTGTGACCCGGCGCGGATGGTCGGGCGACCGGAATGGGCTGAGGCGCCGATCGCGACGGAAGACCTACCAGAGTATTACCGACGGTCGGCCGCGAATGGCCCCACTTGCACGTTAGATATAATGAATCCCCGAGATTTTGACCCATCCGGTTATTTGTCGAGCGTTATCCACGACATTAACCAGGGGTACAAAGTTTTGACCTTTCCGTTATCAATATTATTCGCCGACGCTAACTCATGGAAGAGCGGAAGTCCACCAAAGACTTTGACCTTTCCCGCTTCTAATATTACGACGCTAACCTAGAGGGAGAGCCGTGGGAAGTCCACCAAGACCTTTTGACCTTTCCCGGGTCGAAGCTTTTCATGACATTAACCAGAAGAGATCGGAAGTCCGCCAAGGACGCCCTTTCCGGTTGTTTGTTGAAGCTTTGCTCGACATTAACCTGGAAGAGATCAGTGGAAGTCCACCAAGGACGCTTTGACCTTTCCGGTTGTTCGAAGCTTTTCACCGCTGACGCAACCCATGGAAGAGGTTGAATTGAATCACCGAGGTAAGTCGGCGTCGATCCGGATGACCGCGACATGGCGACCGCGAAGATCGCTATACTGGCGCGACCGAACTAGTCGGCGCGATGACGACAATATTGATGACCGCTAAGATTGCCGCATAGTTAATGCGCGGACCGGTATGGTTATACCGCCAGGTACCCGAATAATGGTTCGACAATCGACGGTTGACCGCGCCGATGACAAGGATGACCGCGTGATTGCCGCACGGTGCAGCATACGATGTACCGCGGTGACCGGCGACGATGAGATTTTGACCCATCCGCGGTTTACGGCGGTTATCGCGATGACATTAACCGTATGGAGGTACAAAGTTTTCCACCTTTTGTCGAGCTTTTGCGACATTAACCCGCAAGAGATGAAGTCCACTTGACCTTTCCGGTCGTAGCTTTTGCTGGCATTAACCCGCATGGAAGAGATCGCAGAAGTCCACTAAGGACGCTTGACTTTCCTCGTGTTGTCGAAGCTTTTGCTCGACATTAACCCATGGAAGAGATCGCAGAAGTCCACGCTGACCGATAAGCCTGGTTGCTGGGATGACCGATGGTGGTGACCGGCGCGGAGATTGCATTCGGGCGACGTGACCGACGGGGTGCCGACGGGTCAGAATGACGACGAGATCTTTGACCTATCCAAGTTGTTTGCCGAGTGTGACTCATGACGTTAACTCAGATGGAAGAGGTCCCATCAAGTCCCCTGGGATTGATCATGTCCCAATTGAGATGTAACATGAGTTGTATTTTCAAGTGGGAGGAAAAGTAAAGAAAAGCAAATCTTGTTGAACAAAGTCGAATTCACTAGTTCAACGATGATATAATCATAAGACATGTGGGCTTTAAGAGAGAAAATGACAACAACAACGCAACAACAAGCTTTAATCCTAGGTGGGTCGCTTATACAAGGATGAAATGACAAAGATAAAAGTCATAATAATTATGCAAAAAGAGCATCATAATATTTTCAAGATTCTTAAGATTCTAAGTTCGAGAAGTTTTTCCTCCTTCGAAGCTTGAACGCTCTGCTCGACCATACTATGACCACATACGACCATCCCAGAGGTGAGAGTTTATCATCCTGCAGCCTCGAGACTTCGCAGACCAAGTCACCGACAGATGGACGAGGTTTCACTCTTGAAGTGGCGAAGCTACCCGCTGGATAGAAGCACCCAAGTAGGCCATATCCCGAAGTTTCGTGGAGTAGTCTAGTCCGGAGTTTTTCTTCATTACTTCCATGATCAAAAAACTGACTTGACTTGGAACCCCATCCATCCAGATGATAGCTACCAAAACACAAGTTATTGTCTCACCAGGTGCGGTGCGCAGGGTCTAAAGAACATTGGGGAGCTCATCAACCCATTGCCCCCTTCTCTCAAGACGTGGTTTTTAGTCCTGAGTATGGTCCTATTGGTAACTTCGCTTGCCCATTAGTTTGAGGATGTGCTACACAGAAAAAAGAACAATGTGAAGATCTTTGCAAAAGGACGAAAGACTTTTCCAAGAATTGAGTTCCATTGTCGGATGATCTTTGTGAAGAAGACCAATCGACATATTATATTTTTCCGCATAAATTGTTTGGTATTTGCCTCGTGGATTTTAGCGAGTGGTTCGCCTCTACCCATTTTGTGAAGTAGTCGGCTAAATGATAAATTTTCGCTGTCTCCGATGCTATTGGAAAAGGTCCCATGATATCAATCCCCACCGAGCAAAAAAGGCCATGGGCTTTGAATGGATGAGAGTTCTCAAGATGAGGGAGGTTAGAATGCAATTGACAACTTATGATTTCTTTGTGAATTCCAAGCATGCCTTGTTTCATCAGGCCAATAAAACCCTTGCCTCATGATTTTAAGGGCCAATGCTCTTCCTCCAAGGTGTTCTCCCACATTCCCTCGAGTGAACCTCTTTAACGCTAATCGCCTCAAGGTGGAAGGCATTTGAGATATGGACCAGAAAGCTCGCTTGTATAGTTCACCTCCAATAATAGCAAAGAAGCTTGTCTTCTGAGACGAAATGAAGTTGGATCTTCGTGAAGGGTCCCTTCTTGTAGAAAAGATAGATCGGGTTTATCCACCTAACGCCTTTCCTCATCAATAGTTGAATTATCCATGGCCCTTGGATACTAGGAAAATGTATTTCTTCAACATGCTTTCTTAAATAGATCTCCTGGTGAGGTAGCAAGTTTAAGCAAGAGCGCCACCAGTATTCTTCTCTGTAGTATGTGGATGATTTGATGTGTCTTGAAATGAGTAAGAAGAGATTTTACCAAGTGGAGATATTGCACTGAGAGGATTATGAGTATTAAAATCTCCTCCAACTTGGGAGGCTGTCGGGAGTCAAGAATTACTAAGTTTGGGCTTTCGAAATAATGGCTAGTCTCAACCCTCATGAGAGCCTCATATTCGCCATGTTATTAGTATGGAATTTTAAGTCCATACTCTGTGGTATTTTGTGGGGAAACAAGTAGATTCCGACCAAAGACTGCATTTCCCAAGCTCCATCAACGAGAGAGTCCATCGAGGAGATGAAAGACACGTAGATAGCTCTTCTAGAGTCACACCATATAAAGTCCGCAAGTATTTGAGACTTTATGTCGAGGTAGAAAATTTATATCAAATTCTCCCAGTTCTACTGCCATTTGATCAATCTTCCGATGCTTCTCGTAAGATGGCTCTAATGGTAAATGGCTGTAAACGCATGGTGTGAGCTTGAGTATGGACGCAATTTTCGCTACGAGAAAATTAACGCCGTGAGCCACTTTATCCGCAAAATGGATAACCACTTTCTATATCGAGAGAATTTTCCGACGTAATAAATTGGTTGTTGTGCCCCATCTTCTCTTCTCGCACTAAACTCGAAGCTTATTGCTGGAAGAAACCGCAAGATATAAGTATAACGCTTCTCCTTGAATAGGTTTGGATAGCGGGCGAGATGCTAGATATTTTTTTAGTTGCTCAAAAGCATACCGACATTCATCTCCATTGAAAATTATTATTTTAGCTCCCTTCAATATTTTAAAGAATGGCAAGTATTTGTCCCCGTAACGGCTAGAAACGATAATGCAATTGACCATTCAAACGTTGAACGCCTTTGATATTCTTCTGAGGAATCATATCTTGAGAGCTTTGATTTTTCGTGGTTAGCCTCTATCCCACCTGGAGTTACCATAAATCCAAGAAATTTTCCAGACGTAACCCCAAAAGCACACTTGGTTAAGTCGGATGTTAAGGCCAAGAGGTCAAAGCATGCTTCTAAGTCCAAATATGTTGTGACTTTTCTAAGCTTTTCACTAACATGTCATCCACATACACCTCCATTGTGGCCAGGTGTCTTTAAAACCTTATTCATGAGGCGCTGATAGACACCGCTTTTTAATCCAAATGGCATGACTTGGTAACAATATAAACCTTTATATGTTTGAAACAGTAGCCTCTTCATCTATTGGGTTCATCTTTATTTGATTGTACCTGCAATAAGCATCCAAAAAACTGAGCATTTGATGTCCCATGTAAAGGCCCACCAATTGATCGATTCGAGGAAGAAAACTATCCTCAAGTGGCCTTATTAAGATAATCAACACACATCCTCCATGTTCCATTTGTTTTTTTAACCATGACAACATTTGCTAGCCATGTGGGTAATGCACTTCGTGAATCCCGCTTCATGAGCTTGTTAACTTCTTGTTCAATAGCAAGACGACGGTGCAAAACTCCGCTTCTTTTGGATTGGTTTGAACGCTGGATTAATTTTGAGGGAGTGGATTACATTGGGTCGATCCATATCTGACTCCAAGCAAATATGTCTTGATTCCTCGTAAGAAATTTATATAATTTTCCCTTTGTTCTTCCTCGAGAGTAAAGATCCCACTTGTAATCGCTCAGAATGGTCATCATCGATAATACTATCGAGAGTAAATCTTCTACGTGGAAGCTTTTGAGGTACTCTTTCATCTCGAAAGTTAAGATCTTCGATCGGGTGATGGAAGGGCGCTGAGCTTGTCCGAGATAACATGATTGAGCCGCCTGCTGATTTCCACAAACCACCCCAACTCCACCGGGTAGGAAATTTTATCTTCGATGAGGCAATCAAGTGATAAAGACCAAAATTGATCGAGGGGCCTCCAAAGATTGCATTATATGCAGAATCACCACTATGAATTGTATTAAATGAGTCACTTGTCGAGAATCCAGGGTAAGAGAGTGATTGTCCCTTCCGGAAAACCGCAGAGAGTAGAAATTTATGCCTTACATTGATTACCCAGACACAGTGTAATTAAAGAACCAAACGAGATACCTGCACTTTAACGGAAAACCTCGAAAAGAGGGGAAAACCACTGGCCTAGCCCAAGAAAAGATTCCACTATGTATCCTTTCGAGTACAAAATCTTCGGATGGAATTCATTTGAGGGACACACATAAACGATCACTTTATAATAGTTGAGCCGATAGTTGGGAAATGCCGTATTGCGATAATTTGGCGAAAGGAATCTGGGATCTTCAAGCTTTAGAGCTTTCTCTCCTCCTCACTTCACTTTTCCTCTTCTTCCTCGATCTGACTCTTCCTCTCTTCTTCCTCTTCTTCCTTGTTTTCCTTCTTCTTCTTTGCTTTGACTCTTCTTCTTCTTCCTTGCCTTCTTCCTTGTTTTAGCTTCCTTCTTCTTCACTTGTTGACTCTCTTCTTCTTCTTCCTTGCTTCTTTTCTTCCTCGTCAGCCTTCCTTCTTCACTCTTTCACTTCACTTAGCTTAGGCCCCATGTGAGGAGTGAGGCCTATTTATAGATGGGAGGAGGTAGATTCTAAGAAACTCATGTAAGGCCTCAGACCACCCTCGACGTCAGAATGACTAATTCGATCATTTGATGTATTTTGAGCATTTGGATGCCCAAATGAAGTCGTATGAGATCTTAGGCTCATTAGATCCGAGACGCAGAGATTGACTATAAACACCACATTTGAGAGCTTTTGGGATTTAATTGATGTCCCAAGATTCTAATGATATTTTAAGTCTTGATCTCGATTTATTTCACTCAAAATCATATCGCCAACATCAAGATTTGCTTTCACTGGTATTTTGAGAGCCATATCACTTCTTTTTTTTTTTTTTTTTTTTTTTTCATAAAACCGAATTCATTTCATTTTTTAAACAAACTCACTATATTTTTATTTTATTTTATTTATAAATAAAAGAGCTTAATTTTACAACCTTACAGTCAAAGTCATTAATAGATCAATAACTTATGCTTACCAATCGTTAAACGACTTTTAACTTCTAATTTGTTCAACCTTGCCGGACAGAAGATTAGCATCTCCATAATTCATTTCCATTTACTTTTTTTTTTAATTAGACAATATGTTAAATTTTCAAGGGTCTCCATGCCAAAACGCCATAAAAATTTCAGCTCTGCGGGCAACTGAGGTTGTTAGTTTATCTCAAAAATGGAAGATAGTTCGAAAATCGAATCAAAATTTGGATTAGATCGAGATCAAATCGATTATATTGAGCCAAGTTATGAGCCAAAAATTTGGATTGAACTTTTTTTCGAGCCGATCTCGAGCCAGGCAAAGATCGGATCGAACCAGCTCGAGATCGGATCGAATTTATTTATTATTAAAAATATTTAAATTTATATATAATATTTTTAAATTTGTAATAACAAAATAATTTCTAAAATTAAGTGTATAGAGTTATAATTTATAATCTTTTAAAATAAATATAATATATTATAAGTATAAATATTATTTCTTTGAAAATCATTTTTGTTTCATTTTATTCATTTAATTCAATTTTTTTTAAATTTTTTAATAATAATTTTTATTAAATTTAAATTACTCAATCAAAATGAGCCAACTCTATTCGAATTCGAGAAAAAAAAATTTTTTATGTTAAATTTGAGCCGGCTCGAAATCAAAATGAGCCAGCTCGAAATCGATTAGAAAACTAACCGAATTGGCTCGAAATTAAATTATTCGAGTCACGAATCGATCTCGAGCTGCTCAAAAATATTTTAAGCCAATTTCAAGTCAGTATTCCAGCTGGTTAAAAGCCCTACCGCAACAGAACAACCACAATAAGAAGGATATCGTCTGGCATCGTACTACAGATGATACCCTTCGCCTCTCATTCCCTCTTCGATTTCTCAATTTTAGCCTTCTTGCCATTTAAGCCATGGACTCTAAGTCCAATCCAAAGCTCTCTTTCTTCACTGATCATCCAACCCAAACCTCACACTGCTTAGCCAATGGTTGGCCACCTTCCGGCAGCCTCTCGAACACCGTCCTTCTCCAGCTTTGGCTCCTCCCTAGCTAGTTCCCCTTCCTCCTTCTCCACATCCTCCTCCCCTTCCGCCTTCCACAGCCTCCTCCCCTCCTCGTCCATCCCCTTCTCCTGGGAACGCCAGCCCGGCATTCCCAAATCTCCCTCCACCGCCGCCTCCTCTGCCGCCGGCGAACGAAATCCCCTTCTCCCTCTCCCGCCGCCACTTAGATCCGTCTCCAGAATCGGTCAGAAGAAGCGATACAACCCCGCCGTTGATCCATTCGCCGCCGCTCTCGTCGAGTGCGCCAAGGATGTGCCGGGTGTTGATGCGATATGGTGGCGGCGATCTGATGAATCTGGAGTAGGCAAGATCCCAGGAATCTGTCGCCGGACGATAATGGCTGATCGAGTGGGTTTTCTTGAGCTTTTGGCCTCCTTTAGCTGCAAAGCCTCGTGTTCGGTATCTGATGCGACGATCGTCGTTCCACGATCGAGGGTTCGGGCCGCCGGATCTTATGGTGGGCTGGACCGGCGGTCCGAGTGAAATTGGCAGAAGTAAGTATGTATGTAATCGGGGATGGAAGGAATAAATTTTCTTTAGCAAATAATTACTCCGCCATGACTCATGCAGCTGTAATATCTGTTCCAATAAATTTTTTCGTTATTTTTTTTTAACAAATCTCTCTGCAAGTCCTTTGTGGTATAAAAGCTCTGAGAAAAAAAAATGATGATATCTTGATTGAAAATTAATTGAAATTTGGCTAATATTTATTAACGCATTATCATAACATTGTAAATTAATTTTGATAAATTTGTTTCATCTAAGCCTATATGTATTGTAGTGGCAAAAGTTTAGATTAATTTATCGTGATTAAATTTTAATAACGACAAGCCTTAAAATTATTATATTTTGAGATAAATGTGAGATGTGAAATCAATTTTAATTTATATTATATTTATCTCAAAATAAATTAAATAACTTTAAAACCCATGATGTTGATAAATTTGGTTAGAATATTCTACTTTGAGATGAGTGCGATGTTAATTGAATATATATGCACTCATCTAAGAATAAATTTCTATGATTTTGAATCCAATGCAAATGAAAATTTTGATCTAGATATCTTAAGATATATATATATATATATATATATATATATATATATATATATATATATATTTATTTATTTATTTATTTTTCAATAAAAATGGGTATTGATATTCTATCTAAAATTTGGTCAAGATATTTAAAGTCATTAAATTATTTTAAAATGAATGTAATATAAATTCTTTGGTCAAATTTTTACAAAAATAAAAATCAAACCCAAATCATCTAATATATATATATATATATATATATATATATATATATATATATATATATATATATATATACTTTCGGTTCATGCTAAGGATGACTAAAATAAATGGTTGAAAATTGCTAGCTATATGATGTGATTTATTTTGGCTCATACAATTAAAAAAAGGATATAAGACCCAGTCTCTGTTTTTTACCATGCCAAATAATCGGGGTTCTCTTATTTCAATTCATGTTAAATTGAGGAAATCTTACCTATCCCTCGAATCTGAATTAGGCTAAAGAAGTCTATAGTAAAGTCTCTCTCTCTCTCTCTCTCTCTCTCTCTCTCTCTCATATTGTACCACGTTTTTCTATTCCTAAAATTTGACACTTGGTCAAGATTTTTGATCATATCCCAAAAGCACTTTAAAAAGTCAAGTGAGAAAAAGTATAATATATATTGCATGTTAAGAAATTTACAATGATGAAAATTGATTTTATTTTATTTTATTTTTTTACTTGAATGAATGAACATCATGCAAACACATATAACAAAAATGAAATTTTCAGAGAGATCTAAATGTATGAAAATTTTTCTAAAAACTTGGAGGGAGAAGATTTGAATAAACTCACAATCTTGATTTAATATTACAATGATTCACATTTTCCGACAACTCAAGAAGATAAGAATATATTATAAAATTTAATTTGAGGTAGCCTCCTAAGATAGCAATAGGGGAAGAAGGGCAAAGTCGTACATCTATTACAAGACACTAATAAATGTTATTTAGCAGAGAAGTCAAACAATATTACTATCAACATATGATGAGTGTGCAATGAATGATATTGAGAATTTGATGCTAGTCAACGACTATTGACTTCTCGTAGATGTCAAATGACATTGACTGAGCTGATGTGCTTCCAATGTTAAGGGATGATAGCTTTAATTGAAAACAATGGGAAGGAGATTTCTTATGACATCAAGCTAAGGGTAAGAACTTAGTTGTTGGTCAATTATGAGCATTAGATGATTTGGGTCAATGAACATTTGATGTTTGTGAAAAATAATAATAGATATTGGGAGGTGGTTGACTATGTCAACTTCGTTACAAGAAGAAGGATCAAGCGACCTAGTAACTCCATCAAAGCTATGTGATTGGCAGATATTGAATTTTAATGAATGCCAAATGTCTAGAGATGAATAATATCGATAAACATAAGGAGATGGATGATAACAGGCAGTTGACTCGATTGTTTTTCTGATAAGAGGGAGTTGAGCGATCTGCCAAGCAGACATCTAACCGTGACAACAATGAATGTTGAATAATTTTTATTGGCATGCATCCAATGATAAATTTGTGATGATATTCGCATCAATCAAGATAATATGTGGCATTAGTCAATGAATATATGAAGTTTTATACTAATGAGCATTAGTGAGAGAAAATAATGAGTGATAAGTATTGAACATCATCAAACATTATGAGATGTGTGTTAGTGGACATCAAGAATTGGGCTTAGACAAAACATCAAGAGCTAGATTTCGATGGAGGTTAACACTGGTCAACAAATAACATGGCACTAAAAGTAATGTTCGGTATTGAAGCTGGTTAATGGCTAACTTCGAATGATAAGCAAATGCGAGTGTTAGCATTATTTGACAACTGTCGTTTGGTGAAAAGCGAAGATAGAAGCCGACATTAATCAATTTGTAATGATTGGTGATAGATAAATTATTTTTTTTATTGGCAAAAGCAATCATGTTGTGTGTTGGTTTGATAGTCAATGGAGACTACTTCTTTCAGTGAAGAAGCATGAAGATTTTAAGAGTTCAAATATAAGTAAAAAAACTCTACAAAGGAATTAAAATAAAAAATATTAACAATGCGAGCTCAAACCGTATCTGCACAATAAAAAAGAAAATAAAATAAATTTTTTTATGATATTTATAAAAAATCAGTGGCGCAATATTGGCATGCTCATATTTAATTTTTTTATAAAATAAAAGAAGAAGGTCTGCGCTTATTTCTCTCACAACGGTATGATTAGCTCTCTTTATAGAAGTTATATATTTAATATTCTTTAATTAAATAAGATTGTAAATGATTAGCTTAAACAGAGTATTATATTAATCAAGTTTATTTATTTTTATGAAAGTGGATCAAATTTTAACATGAATGAGTTTAATAATTATGTTAACATTTTTATGTTAATTTGAGGCTTAATTAAATCAAACATAATTAACTATTTATTTGATGCTAATAATTTTAATAAATGTCTTAGCAATTCATTTAGTTTTATTTCTAATATTTTATAGATGACAAAATTAACATTTTAAATCTATCAATATAAGTATTAATTCAATATTTTTATCATCAAATATTGATTTTCAAAATTCTATATATTTTTTTAAATTTATTAATTCCATATTTGTTTTTTTTTAATTATCAAATGTTGATAAAAAGAATAGATTTTTCAAATGAGCAACTTATTAAATAATCACAAGTGAACAAGCAAGCCAATGTTTAAACTTATTCACTTATATAAGAATATAATTTAAAATTGATTATATATTTAAACAAAGAATTTAAACACGTTTTATATTAATTCATTTACAGCGAAGATAGTTATACCCCATTCAAAGCAATTTAGATGGTTGGATTTTTCACAGCTACAAATCATTTAATTGGTCTTTTCAATCGCAATTTTATTAAAAAAAAAATCTAATAAGATTAATTTCTTATATAATATCCACCCAACATCCCACATCTGTGATATTACTAATCCTACGGAACGCCACATTCATCACCCACACCACACGTGTCAGGTCCTCACTTGCTTTACATCATAATTTCATTCACAGCAGAGATAAATAGGGGCTCGAAAATCGATGATAGCTCGAAAATCGCACGAAAATCGAATCAAAATTTGGATCGGATCGAGATTGAATCGATTATATTGAGCCGAGATATGAGACAAAAATTTGGATCGAACTTTTTTTCGAGACGATCTTGAGCCAGGCACAGATCGGATCGAACCGGCTCGAGATCAGATCGAATTTATTTATTATTAAAAATATATAAATTTATATATAATATTTTTAAGTTTGTAATAATAAAATAATTCCTAAAATTAAGTGTATGGAATTATAACTTTTAATCTTTCAAAATAAATATAATATATTTATAAGTATAAATATTATTTCTTTAAAAATCATATATATTTTAATTTTATTCACTTAATTTTAAACACGTTTTATATTAATTCATTTACAGCGAAGATAGTTATACCCCATTCAAAGCAATTTAGATGGTTGGATTTTTCACAGCTGTAAATCATTTAATTGGTCTTTTCAATCGCAATTTTATTAAAAAAAAAAATCTAATAAGATTAATTTCTTATATAATATCCACCAACACATCTGTTACACATATTTACTAACCTCAGAGGCCTAACGCCATTCATCACCCACACGCCCCCTCACTGCTTAATCATAATCATTCACAAATAGAGATAAATAGGGGCTTGAAAATCGATGATCGTTCGAAAGTCGCTCGAAAATCGAATCGAAATTCGGATCGAATCGAGATCGAATTGATTATATTTAGCCGAGCTATGAGCCAAAAATTTGGATCGAACTTTTTTTTAGAGCCGATCTCAACTGACGATCGGATCGAACCACTGAGATCATCGAATTTATTTATTATTAAAAATATTTAAATTTATAGATAATATTTTTAAGTTTGTAATAATAAAATAATTCCTAAAATTAAGTGTATAGAATTATAACTTATAATCTTTTAAAATAAATATAATATATTTATAAGTATAAATATTATTTCTTTAAAAATCATATTTTTTTTAATTTTATTCACTTAATTCAATACTTTTAAAATTTTTTAATAATCATTTTTATTAAATTCAAACTGCTCAATCAAAATGAGCCAACTCTATTCGAATTCAAGCAAAAAAAAAGTTTAAAATATTGATTTGAGCTCGAAATCAAACGTCCAAATCGAAAAGAAATGGGCAAAATCGAATTATTCAAGCCACGAGCCGATTTCGAGCTGCTCGAAAATATTTCGAGCTAATTTCGAGCAAGCAAAATTTGAGAATGAGTTAATTTAAATATGAACATATTTTAAGAGTCAAACAGTGCTTTTTTTTCTGAGAAACATTAATTGTTTATAATTGTCATAATTAATTATTAAGTAGGTAAGAAAAACGTAACGGAGTGGAAAGTGTCTCCGCATACAATGCCCAAAACGACGATCAGAAAGAGCTGGCTGGCGGTGTTATATTAATATTGCTCTCTTTAATGCATTATTATATATTTATTTTCTCAAAGATACAGCTGTACCTTCTCCCTAATTATATTTGTACTTCGAGTCTCTCCCACTTCTCACCTTTATTTTCTAATATTCTCATGCTTATAGTTTAATATCTAAGAATTATTAAAATTAACCTTGCTTGCACTTAAAAACTTTAAGCAAATGACATATTCATCCCCACGAATTATTTCTTTATAAAATGTAAGTATACTTGATTGTTAATCAAGCTGCGCTTAACAAATTATTAATATCATTGTATTTTTATTATGTTAATTATGTGAAATAAAATAACTTATTTAAAATAAGAATACCAATTTTGTCAGAAATCAATTAATATGACCATAAAATTAAAATGAATATATTGCTGTAAAATAATATTTATATGTAATTCAAAAAGTTAAATAGACCATTAATATTTTATCCCACGTAGATTCTTAGTGTTAGTATATTAAAAAAAATTATCTATAATTGAGTAATATTTTTTGGAAAATTTTTTTAAAAAGATTAGCCACCCAAAAATCTTGTGGGTGGGGATAATAACTAACCCGTACCATTCATCACGCGTGTCGGTCCACTTTCTCTGTCAGAAGGCCTGAGTAACTCCGCGAGAGGAATCGAACTGGTGCAGGGGTTCCGAGCCTCACCAACCGAGCTAAGAGACGGTGGGTAATTGAGTAATATTAGTATGTGCTCTTTTTTCCAACTTGATGAAGTGCGAAACAAGAAAAATATTTTACTGGTTCTTTTTCTTCTTCCTTTACGCAAGGCAAAGGCGTACGTGTCATGATGAGGAGTACTTTCACTTTAAAGTGCAGTTAATCTATTATTAAAATGACTTAAATATATAATTGTTTGCATATGCATTTTATTGCACGTCCTTGATGTCAACATCATATTTAAATTCATAAGCCATTGTATCTTGACGTAATTATTGAAGAATAATGAATATATGGAGTAATTAAAATTAGCATTTGTGCTAATGATAAACTAAATTAATAAGTATTAATCTTCTTGTGGTTTAACAAATGTTTCTTAATTAGCTAAATGTCAACGAATCTGTAACCACCGAAGTTTTTTTTTTAATATAAATTTCTGGGGGTATTTGCCTAAATTCTATTAATGAAAAAGTAGTTACAATTATTATTGTTTAGATGAATCAAATCATGTATATAAATATATTAAAATTGAACTCAATAGCAAAAAGATTTAAGGGAAGAGAAGAGAACACTCTCTAGCCAGCAGAAATAATAAAGGCAATATTGGATTTGCTCATAACTAAAAATAATCACCGGTGGTTATGATTTGAGCGACTAAGGGTCCGTTTGAGGCAGCGGCTCCTATACGGTGCCGCAATATCTTCTGATTACCTTTTCATAAGTAAAATTCAGAATTTTAGAGTGCAGCTGTGACTCGATCGAACCCTAAGAGAACAACCCACGTTAGCTTCTTCATTCAATGTGAGGGTGAGGTCAATGCTGGTTATAATTTCCAAGAATTCCAAGGGTTTTATTTTAAAATTTTTGATAATAGTAAGTGAGCTTATTTAATTTTTTTAAAAGATTAATATTCATCACAAAATGTATTATAAGTTCGAGATTAGTCTGTGCATAGATCAATTACAACCATAAGAATGACTTAACAACACTAATTATATGTATTAAATCCAATAAAATATATCATAATTATGTCTCTTAATCTCTAAATTAATAATAATAATAATAAAGAGTATGCTATAGGAGCTAATGTCATTCTAATTATCGATCCTACCAATTTAGCTACTTATAGAGATAATATATATATATATATATATATATGATTATTTTCCTTATCCAATAAATCGATAGCACTATTTGTGCACGTGCTAATCATTATCCCCACTATTGAACGTCCCAATCTCACCCAACCCACCAAGAGTTGCTTTGGCTTCGCATTACCACACATAAATTTATTTTTTTGACAAAATTTTAACATGAAGATAAATACAACATGATTTTGTCTGTAAGCTTCAAATAGCTTTTAATCCCATTTTAAAATGTAATTCACAATAATATTACAATATTTAAAAAAAAATCAAGTTCTATAAATTCAATAAAGGTACAGATGGCTGAAATTCCCAGTTGGAGATCGGACCTTATGTGGTGACTTTGCCGGTGGTTGCCGGTGGCGTTGGTTGAAGTGGTGGTCATCAGTTTTTGGTTCGGTTCAGTGATCCTTTTCTTCTTTTGTTTATTGTTCTCCTATTACAATTAGAACGATGCCTGTATGCTTAGTTAAACAAGTCTTAATTTAATTAGCAAAGAGATTAAAAAAGTACTTATAATGTTAATTAAGCTTTAACAGTTCGGAGTTCAATGTCATTGATATAGATAGCTAGCACAAAAATATATTATAGATTGATATCACAATAGAATTGTTTGAAAAGCTGAGGCTTTGACGTGAGAGTGTAGCAACTTTTAATTCTTATAATAATAGTTTAGGATATATTAATTGCATTTCATGATTGTTTAATTGAATGATTAGGTCTCACAATTTGTGTTTAAATGCAATAATTAAAGCGTTTATAGCCGTCTAATTGAATGACCAAATCACTTATGAATCTTTTAGGCTTATAGTCAAATATAATATTTCCACAAGAAAAATAAAAAAACTAAAAAAATACTCAATTTTGAGGTTATTAAAGTAGTTAAATAAAGAATAAATAATTTATAATTAAAGAAATTAATATGAGTCATGTGATAGAGTATTCTGAAAATTTTGCTAGATTTATTAAAATATCTCTTAAAATTCATAAATATACTGACATTTTCTATATGAGAGGAGTTGGGACTTGAGTTTTGAGAGAACTTAGTGATCTAAAGAGTTATGGAGCTCTGTTTGACAATTAATGCTAATCACCACCAACACCCATCATCATTCAATTGCTATTATCTGATCACTGTCGTCTGATCACTATCACTCGTTCGTCCTTATAAGATTATTTTAATGATCACTCCCTTTTTACTGTCCAACTGACATCATCTAACACTCATCATTACATATACTATTTTTATCACTCACAAAAAAAAGATTAGAATTAAAATATTATTTTGTAATCTCTTCTTCTCCAAGTAAGAAGAAGAACAAAATTTTCGCAATCTTAACTGGTATAATAGATTATCTTTTATGAGCCATGTTGTAGAATTTTTTATTTATTTAGATATTTTATATAAAAATTCTATAATTTTTGTTCTCTTTTATTTATTTATGTACAAGATTCTTATGCAAATTTATGACATAAAAATCTTATAGCAAATTTTCTAACATATAATTTTACTCATTGTTCAATTTTTGTACTAATAATATTTTATCCAATTTCTTCATATGAATCTTGCTTCCTAGCTCTTTAATTATCTTTGCCCCACTTATCTGTAAAACTAATTTATTATACCATTAATGATGGAGCTGACATTATTTGATTGAATAAAAAATATAATTTATCTCTCAAAAATGTTAGAAAGGCCATTCTCTTAAAAAAATTTTGAGTAAGACAAAATTTGTATGTTACAAAGGTTGCTTTCCTAAATTTGTTGTGTTCATATGGATGCCTTGTAAGTATGATTTTAACATTTCTAATAATTTAATGGCTAGAGGTTTGATCATGAACTTTCAATGCATATTTGTCGGGATATCAGAAAAGCTTGTTGCTGCTCATGAATACTTCGGTGTGCCGCTCGTTAAATAGCTCGTATTTGAATTATTTGTTAAGCAAGCGAGCCCAGCACAAATAAATATTTTAAGCTCATTTTATGAACAAATCAAACCCAAATAACTCTTTGCTCGATTATGTTCAACTCATTTTAGTTCGAAATTATATATATAATATGTTTAGCATGTCGGTTTCTGAGAGCTACTCTCACCTTTTATTATATAATTAATGCGCATTTCCTCCTAAATCCTACTTTACAGATAAGTGTTAGATTACAGCTTTACCATTCACTTAAAATAATTATTTGATAAGAGAAAGGCTAAGAATATATATTTTAAACTTAATTTATAAACGAATTAAATACTAACACAAATTTTGAATGAGTTTACACTGAATGTTATATTTAAAATTGATGTTCTTCATTTCTTCTTTGTGTTAAATAATCCCAATGTAATATATTGATGCAGCTTTGTAGTCTGGACAATTAGTTCTCTATAAAGCTATATTTTAAAATAAATTTATCTTGAATTTGTTTAAAAATTCTTGTTGATCAAACAGCATCCAGGTAATATTTTTTTATGTGAATCACATAAATAGATATATTAATAAATGCTCAACAAATTATAAAAATGGTTTTAGAAATTCACTCACAAGAGAGCATTATTATTATTATTATTATTATTATTATTTTAATATCGTACAAAATTGTCATAGATACATAAATAACTATAGATGTATTTCTTTCTCAAAAGGAACAATATTCCTAACTACTGATTTATTCATACTGCTATACTATAGTAGCACTTATGAACTAATCTCTAACGTGATCCCCCCACCAACCATGCAAACTAATCATTTAGCAATTTTTTTTTTCTATATTTTGGCCGTGTGTTATTAACTCTTGAAACGTTATATTAGCCCTACTCACCATATAATGAGAGAGAGAGAGAGAGAATGAGAGAGAGAGAGAGAGAGAGAGAGAGAATGAGAGAGAGAGAGAGAGAGAGAGAGAGAGAGAGAACGATAATGCAAGTTATAAGGTCACTTTGATGCAATAATGTCATGGTTCCATGGCAGTTCATGTCACGGGAGCTAACTCTACATGATTGATTGGTGTAGATGTCATTATCATATAATTGGGATTGTCCAATTGTCTATATAATATGATTTCAGGTATTAAAATTTTAAAATAGAATATTAAATATTATTATTTACTTAAAATATTTTGTTTTGAACGTAAAAAAAATTAAGGAATTATATTTTATGTATAGTTTAAAGAAAATAAATTTATTATAAAGTTACATGATATTGAAAAATAGTGGCAGTGCGTGAGACATCGCATCCCGTCGGATGGGAGCGAAGCTCTCAGGGCGGAGACACGGGTTCGAGCGCACGCAGGGTGCGTGCGTGTAATTTGTCTTTAAGGCTCAACTTTCCAAAAAAAAAAAAAAAAATTGTGATAGCATTAGGGTGGTGATTGGTTGATTCAATCAATTATGATTATCAATTATTGGTGAGGACAATATGAGATAACAGTGAAAACAATATTTGATGATAATAATGAGTGATAGTAAAAGTTACTTAGAATATATTTGAAAACCAGTCCATTTAGCTTATCTTGAAACACATTGAAAATAAGTTAAGAATTAAATTTCATAAATTTATTCGAAATTAATTTTCATTAACTCAAATATCAATATTTTAAAATTTTTTGCATTTAAGGGCTGGGCTGTTTGATTAGCCGTAGATTAAGTGTACTGTATTTGATTTACCAATATACCAATGCGGCAAAGTTAAGATGAATGGAGGCTATTTTTGAAATATTGTATTTGCATTTAAAATATCAAAAATTACAAGGGATACAAAAGAGTAAATGTAACCATTCATGAGTACTCTAACGACCGAAGTACGTAATGATAGCCTTCTCAAAAAACCCAGTAGGGGCAACATCAATAGAATACAAAAATAAATAAAAAAATTTGCCATTTTAGAGGTGTGGTTAGAAATCTGCACATAAAACGTAACTTTATGCGATCGAAATTACGTCACATTTCAGTTCTTTCTGATTCTTTACTTTGTTTTTATTTGCTTATAAATCAGCCATTTTCAGAACACTTGTTAGTACTTTTTCCCTTGCTCATTGCAGTTGTCCTGGTTGTTGAGCACTGTTGCTAACAGATTAAAGTATCAGGATACTCTTATTTTATTTTTTTGCTAAATTCTTTTAGGGATATTTATAAATTAATCATCTAAAATATATGTATTTACAAATTAATCATCTTCATCTTTTTTTTTAAAAACTATAAAACTCATATATTTGCGCTGATAATGATCAAATCATTGAGAATTAAAAAAAATATATATGAGTTAGACTTTTGTTATGAATTTCAATATTTGAATGTCAATTTAAAATTTTAATATTGAAGATAATTAATTTATAAATATATAAAAATAGGGTGATAGTGTATGTAAAAATCCTATTTTTTAATAAATCTTCTAAAAGATTTTAAATATCATTACATTTTTGAGTTTAGCAATTGGAATATATAATCACAATAAATTTTCATAGTTTAAACTCACTCCATGAGCTTGAGCACTTCTATACACAAAATATATATATATATATATATATATATATATATATATATATATATATATATATATATATATATATATATATATATATATATATATATATATATATTGTGTTGTTCAAACACCTATTGAGATATAAATTTCTCTGTCTGTATTAATACATAAATTTTTTTTATCTAATTTGGTGGATGTCATTTTTTTACAACAACAACAAAATGCTTTTATCTCACTAAGTGGGGTCAGTTATATGAATCATTCTTTTCTATTGTGTCCTATTAAGTATCAAATTCTTATTTAA
The DNA here is from genome assembly GCA_021442155.1 of Cymbidium sinense. Taxonomy (NCBI): domain Eukaryota; kingdom Viridiplantae; phylum Streptophyta; class Magnoliopsida; order Asparagales; family Orchidaceae; genus Cymbidium; species Cymbidium sinense. The sequence goes on along the minus strand of CM038220.1, from coordinate 30,087,120 downwards.
TTCTAATAAATTAAATTCATTTTTTAAATTTTTTTTAGGACTTAGCTTTGTGATTATCTATGTATAAGTTAATTACTGAGACATTATAAGATAGTGAAGAATGGTCCTCGAATTGAGATGAGTTTTTGAGCAACTTGGAGATGAGTACAAATTAACATGCTTCAATTATTCATGCTTGCATTATTGCCTCAATCATTGTTATTTTTGCCTTGCTAGATAAGTTAAAGAGATATCAATAAAGAATTAATACTAAGCGAAATATTCAATGTGACACGCATACTTCTAAGTTATATCACAGATCTTATTTAGATTGTTTAAACATGATACGTGTGTACTGAACGTCTTTCTTCAAATTATGCAATTTATTATGTACAAGAGATTTACTTATATGCACACTTAATGCGTATTAAAAAATAAGTTTTATATCATTATATAATATTGGGCGTAGTGTGCAAAATCGGGTCATTAGATTTAAATTTCAATGACTCAGAGAAACTTTAAGTAAGTACTTCAAACACAATTAACTCTACATAAAATATAATAGAATGATAAATTTATGTATTTTCTCAAGATGTAATAATGATATCTCATATAAGTGTATCACTACTCTTACTAATATAATTTATTAATTTAAGAATTTTTATTGAAGCTCTTGAAGAATCCACATTAAAGCTATAGTTCTCTGAGGTGTATGAATCTATTTTTAGAGGGAAAAAATCCTATCCCACCGAAAAAAATATACTCACAATACTTAACTTTTTTGCTGATTATATTCAAGTTATAAATACGGATAATCAAAATATTCTTGAGTATCATTTAAAAACAATTTCGAGTACTTGCTTTTTGCTTATCAGACACTTTTTGAGTAAAATTTGATTATTAATATCTCTTTAAATTAAATGCTTGGTGTTTGTCTATCTATGTTTTTTTTTTAGTGTATTTTTCTTATATCATACCAATCTAATTTTGTGCTCAAGAATATTTTATTCTCTTGGTTTAAAATAAATTAAAGGATCTTGAGCTTTGTGATGCTTTTAATCTGCTTTTTGATTGTATTGCTCAACTGGATATTCATGTTGCATGCAGAAAATGCAATGCTTAATGCTTCATTTATGATGGTTGTTATGTATTACAAGCATTTTAGATTTTTTATTGATGCAGTCCCTGATTTGAAGATGAAAAGAAAAAAAATATGTGAACAAGACAGATGGGAAAAAGGAATTTTACTAATAAAAAAATCAATACTTAGTTTACTATTTCGTAAGAGAATATATTCCCACTAACAACAGCAATAATGAAATTAAGAAAGCTTACTTAAGATAACTAAGTATTACTTAATCTAATTAGGTAATCAAATAAATATAATGGTTGTACTACTATGAAAGTGCACTATATCACTTATGTTGTATGAGTCAATTTATTTCTAGTAATACTATCAAGAACTGTATCGTATCTGATCTAAATTTAATTATATATTATGCATTATTTTTTTTTAAGCCTATTAATTTTATGATCAAATAAATATTAATTAATTTGCGCTGAGCATCTTATTAATTTTATAAATTATCTGTAGAAACATTTTTTCAATTTTAATGATAGAATAAATAAAACGAAATGACTCAAGTATAAAGTAGTCCTATTCTAAAGGTGAAGTTCTCATTTTACTTATATCCCATTGAGTAAAAAAAAGTCTCTCTCTCTCTCAAACACCGCTTTAAAACTGACCAAAATCCGTATTCCATTATACTGATTACATCTTCTTGATGATTTGATATGAGATTTGGGCTAGATAAATTTATTTTTATCTTTATATGTTTCTAACAGTGACTTCTGAATTGCACAATGAAACAGTGGAAGGTAAGTATATTGGCATCGAGTTATTATCTGCATAACGCTTATTGAATTTGTTAGTTAAAGAGGTCACATTAAATTTTGATTTTGTAAACTCCATCATTTTTGTGAGCATTAAAGATGACAAAAGAAATATATATTGAACTTTAAATCTCTATTTATTTATTTATTGAGAATGTTTCATATGGTTCCATGAAACACTAATGAATTTACAGTCACCATATCGTGCTTCAGCGGCAGTATATTTTCATTGGGATTATTTTTAAATATGATAATTAAGGGCAAAAAAAAAATAAATATCCAAACGGACGACTGCTGACGACGTTCACTGGCGCCAGTCGTCCGTTTGACGGACGACTCACTTGTTTTTTTTTTTTTTTTTTTCTGGTTTGTAACGGGGAGAACGGAGAGAGAGAGAGAAAGAGAGAGAGAAAGAGAGAGAGAGAGAGAGAGAGAGAAAGAGAGAGAGAGACAGACCTTTTTTTTTTTTTTTTTTTTTTATAACGACGGGGGAGAGAGAGAGAAAGAGAGAGAAGATTTTATTTTTATTAATTTTTTTAAATAATATAATTATTTAAAATATATAATTTAAAAATATTTTTTATAAAATATTTAATAACTAAATATTTATATATTTAGTTATTAATTTTTATTTATATATATAATTAAATATATAATTTAAAAATATTTTTAATTATATATATAAATTTATAAATTTATTTAATATTTTTTTATTAATTAATATAATTATGTATAATATATAATTTTTATTAATTTTTGTCAATATATAATATAAAAATATTTAAAATATATAAATAAATAAATAAACAAAAGAATAAATTATATAAATATTTTATAAACTATATAAATAAAATAATTATATATATATATATTTATAAATTTATTTAGTTATTTATATATTTAAATTATATAAATATTTTTAAGTTATATAAATAATTTAAAAATATTTAAAATATATAAATAAATAAATAGTTATATATATATATATATATATATATATATATATATATTAATATTATATATATATACATATACATATATTATATACATATAATTAGTTATTTATTTATTTAAAAATATTTATTTCTTTAAAATATATAATTAGTTAAATAAATAAATAAATAAATAATTGTAAATTATATAAATATTTAGTTATTTATATATTTATAAAATATTTAGTTATTTATTTATTTATATATATATATATATATATATATATATATATATATATTTATTCATTTCTTTATTTATTTATTAAAAATTATTTATTTATTTATTTATTAATATTTTTATATTTTTATATTTTTTTGTTATTATTATTATTAAAGACTTATATTAATAAATATATATATATATATATTTATATATAATTAAAAATATTCTATAAAAATTATTTTTAAATTATTTATATAACTTAAAAATATTTATATAATTTAAACATATAAATAACTAAATAAATTTATAAATATATATGTATATATATATATATATATATATATATATATATATATAATTATTTTATTTATATAGTTTATAAAATATTTATATAATTTATTCTTTTGTTTATTTATTTATTTATATATTTTAAATATTTTTATATTATATATTGACAAAAATTAATAAAAATTATATATTATACATAATTATATTAATTAATAAAAAATATTAAATAAATTTATAAATTTATATATATAATTAAAAATATTTTTAAATTATATATTTAATTATATATATAAATAAAATTAATAACTAAATATATAAATATTTAGTTATTAAATATTTTATAAAAAATATTTTTAAATTATATATTTTAAATAATTATATTATTTAAAAAAATTAATAAAAATAAAATCTTCCTCTCTCTCTCTCTCTCTCCCCCGTCGTTATAAAAAAAAAAAAAAAAGGTCTGTCTCTCTCTCTCTCTCTCTCTCTCTCTCTCTCTCTCTCTCTCTCTCTCTCTCTCCCCGCCGTTCTCCCTGACAAACCAGAAAAAAAAAAGGTCGTCCGTCACGACTGGCCGATGGAGATGCGCCAGTCGTCCGCTTGACGGACGACATTTATTTCTAATTATATTTTTTTTCGCCTAAATAACTAATTATCATTAACACTAAGCTTATTTTAAAAATAATCCCATTTTCATTCAATTAACAATATTAATAGAAGAATTAATTTGATTTTAATATATGTATTAAGCAATAGATAAAAAAAGTCTTGATATCAAATTCTTATTAGATGAAGAGGGTAAAATTGTTCACAGCACAACCACTTCAAAAGTTTCATCAATTTACATATCCCATTCAAAAACAACAAGAAATTATAATGCATGCATTAAAATCATGCGAATTGATAAATAGAGAAGAAAACCTTTTTTGTATGGCTAAATGCTAAAGTGCAAATTGAAACTAGCTTTCTATGGATGATTGTACCGAAATCAAGATGCAATATTATGTTCAATTAAATATGATGACTTGATTAATGAGCCGTATAATTCATGAGATAAGAAGTACACTGAGTCGAAAGTCAGCACGATCTATTTCCTAGTTTTTTTTTTTTGTTTATTTTTTTTGTTTTTTTTTTTTGCAATGAGTATCCACCCAACACCTCATCCATCGTGGAGATTGTCATGACTAATCTTAAGCTAGCCACATTCATCACCCATGCGGAGTCCCCACTTATTTTTCCCACCTGGTATAGACCTTCGCTGGAAGGATTCAACTCGATCATTTCTACCACGCTCACCACCAACTAAGAGATGGTTATCTATTTCGCTAGTTGTCCACTCACCAGTACAAGTACCTCAAGTTGATTATTGGCCTCCAGAGATCATTACTTTTCTAAAATGAAGGGCGGCCAAATCAAACTATAACAAGGGAGAAAAACATACGTTGGTTAAGTAGATACTATGTGTTGAAGTGATGGATAACGATTAACTTTTTACTCTAATGTTCTCTTCTTTTCTATTTTTACAACTTCTGTGTTTAGTAGAAGTATTTGCGAAATATAGTATAATTCACTTATTTTAGTTTTTTTTTTTAAAATATCTTTACTATTAAAAATAACTAGTTTTATTAACCATGGTATAATTTAAGAATTTCAATTTCGTTTTAATATCTCTTTAATATATATAAATTTTTAAGATTTTATTTTGTTGCAAAATAAATGTAAGGTAAAATTTTTCCAACAAATAACAATTTTTTGTGCATAATTTTTTAAATTTGTCATATATATCTACATTTGATTTTTTTAAGTTGATAATTATATAATATAAAAATATTTTTTTTGAAATTTTACGTATAATTAAATAATTCTGAAGTATCGAGAATACATTATTTTTACACTAATCTATATACACTTAATCAAACATAAAAAAATCATATATTTAATTTACAAATTAATCAAAAAATCTTCAAATATTTAGAATACACTGTATTTTTTTTTTTCAAACAAATAAACTCTTATAGTACTCTCAAAATCATCTAAACCAAATAACTCTAAAAGGAAAATATAATTATATTATGTTTAAAATAAAAATGCTATTAATTAATATATACTTTGAGTAATATAATATAAACAATAAAAAGAAAACTCCAAGATGTAACATAAAATTGCAAAAAATTTAGAGTAAAATCCTCTAAGAGCAAAAGTTAGTAGACTCAACACCAAACTGGCCATAACTGTTGGAAACATGTGAAGATAAAATAAACTTATCTTGCCCAAAATCTCATGTCAAATCAATGTGAAGATTTAATCTGAAGCGTACCTCACCCATAGAGGAGCTAATTCGGGATTTGTGGGCTTCCACTTCTAAAACGGTGTTCTTGAGAGAGAGAGAGAGAGCCATCTTTTCACTCAAGATGGGATATGAGGAAAAATAAGAACCAACCTCTTTAAAATGGGGACTATGACCCAATTTATACTTGAGTACATCTCATTTTATTTCAGTCTATCATAAAAATAAAATAAAATATCCAGTCTCTACATATGATAATTTCATACAAAATTAATAAGATACCTCAAAAGCCTAACAATTATTAATCTTTATTTGATCAAAAAATTAATAGGCTTAAAAATAAGATAGTACCTAATATACAATTAAATTTTTATGTGAGCTCACATTCCAAATTTCTAACAATCTCCCACTTGGGCCACATATATTGCTTGACAATTATACATTATTAAATACTTAAAGAGCTCAATACCTACTATCTTCAAAGAGAAATATCTTTAGACAATTTGATCCGTTAATAATATTACTATAGAATCAAAGTGATATTTGTTATTAATTTTTCTATAACAAGACCCATCAATGATTACTAAATCAATATGATTAACGACATAGATTAAGTATGGATGTGTAGCATGAAATTTTTATGTAATGTGATCATATATCATGCCTATTTTCAATTGGTCCTATATTATTGTTGACCTCATTTTTGAATGAGATTAATATCATTCCTAATCTTGGTAATTAGGTCCCCTAATCTTAGATTAGGAGTTCCCTAATTAGGCACTTAGGACACTATGCTTAGCTAGGTGAATAAATCAGAATAAAAAAAAACAAATCGAATCAAACTTTAAAGCTTAAAACTAAAATCAAAACTTGAAATCGATTCAAACTCATTATGCTAAAGTGAAAGGCTTGGTCATCTTCATAGATCATTTTAGGACTTGTCCTAACCCAATTGGATGAGATGAACTTAGATTTAACCCAAATTTAATGAAACTCAATAGAAATCTAGATCAAACATATTTGAATTGAAATCTAAATTCAATTAAGTGTGGGTTGATGTAATTAGGTTGATTAACTTAATTAACCCATTTAAGCTCAAAACCACTTAAGTCCAAATAAAATCAAATTAAATCAAAATTAAACCAAAGTAAATTGAACTAAATGCATAAACATAAATAAACACAAAAATAAATTCAGAAGAAGTTCAAAGTGGTCAATCAGGCCATTTGGCCTAAAGTTGACCAATGTGGGTCCCACTAGGTCAGAAGGTCAACTTATCAAATTCAGTCAAGTTAAGCCAATATGAAGTCTTAAAAATACCACATGAATTTATCCAAAAACAAAACTAAATAAAACAAAATTCAATTGAGGTTAATATTGTCTAATTAAGCCACTCAACTTAAGTAGGCTCAAATAGACTTTAGTAAGCCAAATTTTAAATTAAATTAAATTAAAATTAAATAAAATTAAATATTCAAAATTATCATAAATTTATATATAAACATAATTCAAATAGTCCTTGAATTTTTTTCAACCAATTTGATCAGTTGACCATTAAACTCAATTTTGGTCAAATTTGGGCCAAATCTAAAATTGATGCAAATTAAACAAGATTAATTAACCTAAATCACTTCAAATAATATATCAAACATTATTAAAGCCTAATATTAACATAAACTAATAAATTGAATCAGATAAATCAAACTAACTAATTTTGGTCACAGTTGGTCAAATTTGAGTCAAATATTAGTCAAATCCAAAATTAAGCTAAACTAAATGAAATCACCATAAATGATTATTCAAATGCAATTGAAGTTTAATCTAAGCCCAATATGATCAATTGAGTCATGAAACCCAATTTGATCCACTTTAGTCAAAGTGGGTCATAATGGGTTCAAACCATCTCAAAACTAAACCAACTCAAAATGAATCAACCTAAAAAAAATTAAATGGCAAATTGGACATGATTAATACCTTAAGTTCATGCCAATAAACCCACATAAGTCACTACACCCAACCTAAATGAATTGGGTCAACTTATGTTGACCCAAAGTCAAAATCAAAGACATAATGTCTAAATTGGACTATGGCAAGACAATCTACAACCAAACCCTCCATGTGTGAATTGGTATATCAGCCTTGATGGATGAAGGAAAGGTCAAGTAGAAAGAAGGATCAAATGCAATGAAGAAAAGTTGATGCAAGCCTCCAAACTCCCCATTCCCATCACTTCTCCTCCATTCACCCACTTGATTGACTAAAGAGCACTTCTTCAATCAGTTAATCACCTCCCAAAGACTTTACCTAGTTCCAAATACCTATGGCCGGCAACCACCCACCCCCACCAATGGTGGAAGGGCCACCCCCCACCAATGGTGGAAGGGTTGGCCAACCATAAAAAGGGTAGAGGATTCTTCCTCTACCACTTTGAACATTCCCTATACACTCACCTTCATATAAAGAGAGAAATCGAGTCTTTCCTCACCTTCCCGACCCAAAATTGACTAAAACACATTGAACTCTGACGAGAGGAGGTGGTGCTCGACGTCCCCAATGACCAGAGAGGAGGCAAGCGAGCACACTTACCTTGGAGCTTCGTCTCATATCCGGGAACATTTCAAATTGGTTCGACCACTCGACAACAGCTCGAGTGAGGTAATTTCATCAATCTTTAGCTGGGCATAGATCTCTTTGTTTGTGATAATGTTCACACGATATTGGGAATATCCATTAGATGCCCTTGCACTTTCTATTTTAAATGATCCTAATGCAAGAAAGGGATTTTTTTTCGATGAGATTCTCCAAAAAATCGAGCCTGGACAGACCCTAGGCATCAGTTTTCCCGTTCGCCGGCTCTGGTTTGTCTGATCCCCCATTAATAGGGATGGACGGTTGAGATTAAACCATTAGGAGATCTGATTTCGTTCATTAGATCGTGAGATCCAATTTGGATTGTCTAATCGAAGATCGAACGGTCTAAGTTGACTCCGCATTTTTCTCGCTCAATCCACGTTGGTGATAGCGTGGCCCAATGAGCCACTAACATGCATAACACATGATCCAGACAGCGTCGTGGCGTTGACCGGGTTAAATAGAAAAATCCAACATTTTTGGATTTAAAAAATGCTTAAAATTGACCTAAAACCTAAAAATATCATAGAAATAAAAATACTCATCGAACAATTGCAAATAAGAACTTGTTAAATTCTTCTTTTCGAGAGGCATCTAATAAAACCAAAACCCCAATTTTATTGGGGATTTTTAGTTTAATTTAGGTTTTAGTGAAAACAAAATTTCTTTAATTAATCCAAATATATTATACAAATTGATAAGAAACTTTTAAGGATTGAAATTAATGTTAAAACACACATACCATAAAAAGTTTAAGTTAAAATGATGAATGGATTAAAAATTACTGAATTTCAAAGTTCAAATACTTGATTTTAGAAAATAATTTAAAATCTAAAAAAATTATAAAAATCATTAAAAAATAGTCTAAATCACTTTAATTAACATCAAACAATCTTAAGAAAATAACATAACCTTTTGAAGCCTTACACAAAAAAAAAAAAGAGAGGATTTAATAAATTACTTAAAAAAATTAAAATTAATATTAATTGAATGAATTAAAGTTAAATTACAATGAATTAAATGTCAAATTAAAATAATGAATAAAATATCATTATAACTTTTATCTCTCATTTTGCATTTTGATTAACTCTAAAATCAAATCAAATGAGTGTCACATAATCCTCAAATCAAAATTAAACCAAATTAAACATAATCCTAAAATTAATTACATGAAAACACACATAAAGTATTAATTAAACTCTAAATTGAACTTAACTAAATAAATGTAAATCATCAATCATTAATTGAATCATTAATTAAAAATTAATCATGCTAGATCAATTCAAATTAGGTTTCAATTAAGGTTAACTAATTGATTGCAATCATTTAAAAATACAAGCAATATTAAAAAAAAATCAATCATTAGTAAATTTAATTAAGATTTGAATATCCTTTTTTATGTAGCCTAAACTAAATTAATTATGATTGATCTTTAATTAGGTTAGTCATCTATGCTAAATATTTAATAAAATCAATTACAATAGATTAAATTTACAGTTAATTAAAATCTTAATTAAAATCAATTATTAAATAAGCTAAAAATTAATCGACCACTAAACCAATCTTAAATGAGTCAACCTTTTAATTAAATCAATCATGATAAACTCAACTAATCATCAATTAGATTTATTTATGTTAATCAATTAGGCAAGATAAACATCTAATTAAGCCAATATATAACTATTTAATTAGGGTTAATTTAATTGATCATTCAACAAATTAAGCTCCTTAATTATGTTCTTAATCAAATTAATTGCTTAATAAGATAAAGACTTAATTAATCACCAATCTTATGTTAATTGGATTAATCATCCAATCAAATTAAACTTAATTAATCTTTCAACTAATCAAATTGATAGTGAAATGTCACATTAAGTTAATTAATTTTTTAAACAAAACTAAATTAAATTAAATAAGTCAAGAAAAGACTTAAGGAAAATTAAACTCAATTTGGATAAAATAATTCAAACAAAGTAGACTAAGACAACCAATAATCAAACCCCAATTATTTAGATCAATTAATCAATATAATCATGGACATCAAATTAATCATTAATCATACTTTAATTTAAATTCATATAAATATGGATTAATCAAGTTAACCTTGCAACATAATCAACTAATCCTCAAATAAATTAAAAAAATTTAATCAAGAACATTCAATAATCATTTATCAAATCTTAACTAAGTTTTAACCAGGTCAATCATTAAATCATTTAGTTTGGAGCGAAACTAATCAAACTCCTAATTACATAAGTTCAAATTTCCATCTATATAAACCTATATCAATCATTGAATCTTAAACATGTAAAACCACTTAATAACTTAAACTAAATTGAATATTGATTAAGCATTAAACTTTAAATCAAATTGATCATAAATCAAACTCATCTTAGCTAATCATTTAATATTAATCAAATTAAATCAAATGAAGTTAAGGTAAACTTAATCAATTAAATATACGACCAAATGAGATCTAATTCAATCCATTTGAACAAGATAACTAATTAATCATTAAATATATAAACCTAATAACTAAATTAAACATGAACTCATAATTAAAATAATAAATGAAATTCAATGAACATAATAGATGAATGAAGTCAAATGAAACTCTAATTATAAATAATCAAGCTTAATTGAAATCAAAATAAGTCAAACAAAATAAAACTCAAACGAAATAAACAAATCAATTAAACTAAAAAAAAGACCAATTAAATTAAACCAAATAATCATCAAACTATAATTAATACGAATTAATAAAATCCAATAAAGCCATTCATTAACTCATTAATAAAAGAAACAATTTAATCAATCGATCTTTAAATTAAAATTGTAAATTGAGTTAGAATGTTGATTAAATCAAATAAATCCTAGTCAAATCATCTAAAATAAATCAAACATAACTAAACTAAATTAAATAATTATTAAACAAAATCAAACATAACTAGACTAAACTAAATAATCAATAAATCAAATCAAATAGTTTAAAACATTTAAACTTAACAAATAATCAAATTAAATTCAACAAAATGAATAAATTATAAACATGAAGCTAATTAAATTTACGTAAATATTAATTAAATTCAAAATTGAACTTAACTAAGTAAACCTAAACCTAATCAAACAAATTAAACCCAAACGTAACAAAATTAAACTTAAACCTAATCAAATAAATTAAACTTAAACCTAACCAAATTAAATCTGAACCTAATCATAAATCACTTCAATTTAAGTTTAATCTACAACCAAACCCTCAATGTGTGAATTGGTATATTAGCCTTGATGGCTGAAGGAAAGGTCAAGTAGAAGGAAGGATCAAATGCAAAGAAGAAAAGTTGATGCAAGCCTCCAAAATCCCCATTCCCATCACTTCGCCCCATTCACCCACTTGATTGACTAAAGAGCACTTCTTCAATCAGTTAGAAACCTCCCAAAGACTTTACCTGGCTCCAAATACCTATGGCCGACAACTACCCACCCCCACCAATGGTGGAAGGGTTGGCAAACCATAAAAAGGGTAGAGGATTGTTCCTCTCCAACGTTGAACATTCCTTATACACTCACCATCCTAAAGAGAGAAATCGAGCCTTTCCTCACCTTTCTGACCCAAAATCGACTAAAACACATTGAACTCCGGCGAGAGGCGGTGGTGCTCGACATCCCTGATGACCAGAGAGGAGGCAAGCGAGCACATTTACCTTGGAGCTTCATCTCATATCCGAAACATTTTCAAATTGGTTCAATTACCACAAATGAGGTGAGGTAATTTCATCAATCTTTAGCTGGGCATAGATCTCTTTGTTTGTGATAATGTTCACACTATATTAGGAATATCCATTAGATAGCCCTTGCACTTTCTATTTTAAATGATCCTAATGTAAGAAAGGGATTTTTTTCGATGAGATTCTCCGAAAATCGAGCCTGGACAGACCCTGGGCGTCGGTTTTCCCGTTCCCCGGCTCTGGTTTGTCCGATCCCCCATTAATAGGGACAGAACGTTGAGATTAAACCATTAGGATATCTTATTTTGTTCATTAGATCGTGAGATCCAATTTGGATCGTCTAATCAAAGATCAAATGGTCTAAGTTGACTCTGCATTTTTCTCGCTCAATCCACGCTGGTGATAGCGTGGCCCAATGAGCCACTGACACGCATAACGCGTGATCCGCAGGCCGCCGTATAATCGATGGGTTAAATAGAAAAATCCAACATTTTTGGATTTAAAAAAAATGCTTAAAATTGACCTAAAACCTAAAAAAATCATAGAAATAAAAATACTCATCGAACAATTGCAAATAAGGGCTTGTTAAATTCTTCTTTTTGAGAGGCGCTAATAAAACCAAAACCCCCCGTTTTTATTGTAGATTTTTAGTTTAATTTAGGTTTTAGTGAAAATAAAATTTCTTTAATTAATCCAAAAATATTAAACAAATTGATATGAAACTTTTAAGGATTGAAATTAATGTTAAAACACACATACCATAGAATGTTTAAGTTAAAATGATGAATGGATTAAAAATTACTGAATTTCAAAATTCAAATACTTGATTTTAGAAAATAATTTAAAAATCTAAAAAAATTATAAAAATCATTAAAAATAGTCTAAATCACTTTAATTAACATCAAACAATCTTAAGAAAATAACACAACCTTTTGAAGCCTTACGAAAAAAAAGAGAGGATTTAATAAATTACTAAAAAAAATTAAAATTAATATTAATTGAATAAATTAAAGTTAAATTCCAATGAATTAAATGTCAAATTAAAACCATGAATAAATTATCATTATAACTTTTATCTCTTATTTTGCATTTTGATTAACTCTAAAATCAAATCAAATGAGTGTCACATAATCCTCAAATCAAATTTAAACCAAATTAAACATAAACCTAAAATTAATTACATGAAAACACACATAAAGTATTAATTAAACTCTAAATTGAACTCAACTAAATAAATGTAATTCATCAATCATTAATTGAATCATTAATTAAAAATTAATCATGCTAGATCAAATCAAATTAGGTTTCAATTAAGGTTAACTAATTGATTTAAATCATTTAAAAATATAAGCAATATTAAAAAAAATCAATCATTAGTAAATTTAATTAAGATTTGATTATCCTTTTTTATGTAGCCTAAACTAAATTAATTATGATTGATCTTTAATTAGGTTAGTCATCTAAGCTAAATATTTAATAAAATCAATTACAATAGATTAAATTTACAGTTAATTAAAATCTTAATTAAAATCAATTATTGAATAAGCTAAAAATTAATCGATCACTAAACCAATCTCAAAAGAGTCAACCTTTTAATTAAATCAATCATGATTAACTCAACAAATCATCAATTAGATTTTGTTTATGTTAATCGATTAAGCAAGATAAACATCTAATTAAGCCAATAAATAACTATTTAATTAGGGTTAATTTAATTGATCATTCAATAAATTAAGCTCCTTAATTAAGTTCTTAATCAAATTAATTGCTTAATAAGATAAAGACTTAATTAATCACCAATCTTATGTTAATTGGATTAATCATCCAATCAAATTAAACTTAATTAATCTTTCAACTAATCAAACTGATAGTGAAATGTCACATTAAGTTAATTAATTTTTTTAAATAAACCAACTTAAATTAAATAAGTCAAGAAAAGACTTAAGGAAAATTAAACTCAATTTGGATAAAATAATTCAAATAAAGTAGACTAAGACAACTAATAATCAAACCCCAATTATTTAGATCAATTAATCAATATAATCATGGACATCAAATTAATCATTAATCATACTTTAATTAAATTTATATATGGATGTATTAATCAATTAACCATGCAACATAATCAACTAATCTTCAAATAAATTAAAAAAAAATTAATCAAGAACAATCAATAATCATTTATCAAATCTTAACTAAGTTTTAACCAGGTCTATCATTAAATCATTTAGTTTGGAATGAAACTAATCAAACTCCTAATTACATAAGTTCACATTTCCATCTATAAATAATCAACTTAGTTGACTATATAAATCAAACTAATCTAATTAAACCTATATCAAGCATTGAATCTTAACCATGTAAAACCACTTAATAACTTAAATTAAATTGAATATTGATTAAGCATTAAACTTTAAATCAAATTGATCATAAATCAAACTCATCTTAGCTAATCATTTAATATTAATCAAATTAAATCAAATGAAGTTAAGGTAAACTTAATCAATTCAATATATGAAAAAATAAGATCTTATTCAATCCATTTGAACAAGATAACTAATTAATCATTAAATATATAAACCTAATAACTGAATTAAACATGAACTCATAATTAAAATAATAAATGAAATTCAATGAACATAATAGATGAATGAAGTAAAATGAAACTCTAATTATAAATAATCAAGCTTAATTGAAATCAAAATAAGTCAAACAAAATAAAACTCAAACGAAACAAACAAATCAATTAAACTAAAAAAAAGATCAATTAAATTAAACCAAATAATCATCAAACTACAATTAATACGAATTAATAAAATCCAATAAAGCCATTCATTAACTCATTAATAAAAGAAACAATTTAATCAATCGATCTTTAAATTAAAATTGTAAATTGAGTTAGAACGTTGATTAAATCAAATAAATCTAGTCAAATCATCCAAACTAAATCAAACATAACAAACTAAATAATTATTAAACAAAATCAAACATAACTAGACTAAACTAAATAATCAATAAATCAAATCAAATAGTTTAAAACATTTAAACTTAACAAATAATCAAATTAAATTCAACAAAATGAATAAATTATAAACTTGAAGCTAATTAAATTTACATAAATATTAATTAAATTCAAAATTGAACTTAACTAAGTAAACCTAAACCTAATCAAACAAATTAAACCCAAACCTAACAAAATTAAACTTAATAATAAAATAAATTAAACTTAAACCTAACCAAATTAAATCTGAACCTAATCATAAATCACTTCCATTATATTAATCTTATGATACTAATAAAATAAAATCAAATGAAATTATAGTAATCTTTCATCAATTTAATAAATAATCAAATTGAATCTAATTCAACCTACTTGAATGAGATGAGCTAATTAACTATTAAATATACAAATCTAATAATCAAATCAAAACATGAACTCTTAATTAGATGTTAACCAAACTCTAATAAACATATTAGATGAATGAGGTTAAATGAAATTCCAATCATAAATAATCAAACCTAATTAAAATCAAAGTAAACTTTCAATTCATTTAATCCAATCAAATTGATAAATAAATAAATCATAATCAAATAAAACAAGCACAACATTAAATATAAACTCCACAGTTACTAAATCATATCCAATTACTCTTAATTCCAATCAATATCAAAATAAGTCAAACAAAATAAAACTCACACAAAACAAACAAACTTATTAAACTAAGATAAGAGATTAATTAAATTAAATCAAATCGATCATCAAACCTAAAAAAATAATCAATATATAAACTAAATTGCTAAATTTCATGAATTACACCCTTAATTAAAATTCAAATAAAAGATCACATTACAATTTAATCAAATCACAAGTTAATTAAATTAAAATATATCCACCAATCTAAGACAAATTTAGATGAAATAATAAAATCAATGAATCTAAACAACATTGAAATAATATTAACCATATAAAACTAAAATTTTCAATTGAAACTCAAGAGAAAATAATTAGATATTAATTTAAAGGATATTGAATTATCAAAATTTAACTAAATCAACCATTTAATGAATCCAAAATTAATTAGTCAAAATACATGAAATCAAATAAATTCAAACTATAGAAAACAAACATTAATAAAATCAAATCAATTTAATTAAATCATTCAAGTAAATGGATTAATTAATATACTTAGGATAAATTTTCACAGGATTAAGATGTTGAATGATTTGGTTATGCTCACAATAGAATTTATTATATTCCTCATTCTTTAAAATCTAAATTCAACTTCAACATAAAAGTATATCTAAAATTAGAATAAAATCCAAAATTAATTGAATTATGAAAATCGAAACCATCCAATGGTAAAAATAAACAAATTCTGAATTCAAATCAAACTTAAAAATGAAACAAAGCCTAGAACAAACTTGCCACACATCCTTCTTTTCACACACTAGAATACTAAGTCATTGACCCTAGAATTAGGGTATGTGTGATGTGAATACTTTTTTCTTATTTTTGTGGTGTACTATTTTAGACTAGATGGCTATGATTGTTAGCTCACTAGTCTGGATGTTAGGGCGTTCTTTTTAGGCTAATACTATTTCTGTAGGGGTTTGTGCTTAAAAGGGACCGCTGTAATAAATATAAAATGTTATTTGTTTTAAGGTGCTATTTAAGTCACTCAGCATAACCCAATATGATAGGTAGGCTTGGCAATCACTAATGCTAAGCGCACATGTTTGAAATATAAACTGCTAATATGCTGTATGTTTTTTCTAACATCTATTCTGCAGGGTTTAAAATTTTATTTTGGAATTTTAAAATGTAATTTGAGCCTAGAAATATGTTAGGATCTATGGGGTTTAGGGTTAGCAGGAGCTGACTATACCCATATGGTGGTCTCAGTGGAGCTTAAGGAGGTCCCTGAAGAAGGCGGCGATCTTGAAGTTTATAAAGATCCCATAGATCAAACTTTTAGTTCTAGGTCGGGCTGTATAAGGGTAGAGCTTGGCTACCCACTTTTTTTTTTCAGGGTGTATAGCAGTACCCAGCTGCACTGACCTATTTTATTTATTTAAATATGGTTTGATTTCTTTTGGGGTGCACAATAAAACTGCATGCTTTTATATGTTTATTTTTGTGATTTCCATATTTTGCAATAAAGCCTAGATGTGTTAGGCTCTTAGGAAATTTAAATTTTTTATTTCAATTAATAATTTTAAATAAATTTTAATCAACTCAGAACCTCACTTTAAAGCTTATGATCTTAATCAAGAAATAAAAGATTTAGTAACCCCTTAGAATGGTTGTATGTTTCAACAACATGTATACATATTATTTCACTCTTGTAAATAGAGGGTCTCCATCTTTGTATGATAAGAGATAGGCTTGACTTGTGAGAGTAGTCCCTTGTAGTAGAGAACACCTCTTCTCTCTGATTTATCCCATAACTTATTTTCATCATGCATTTATGAATAAATCTTCTCAAGCTTGAATCCAAAATTGACGAGTCAAAAAAGGAATGCATACCACACATGATCTAGTTTCTTATGGAGTGAGTTTAAGCTCTTAACTTTCTTTCCTAAACATAATAGCCCAACCATCTTGCATTTTCATAAGATTGGCTTACATGATTTCAAATCACTTAGGTGGTATTAGCTGGCAACCCCTCCTAGGCAAGAAGTAAGTCCAGAAGAGCTAGGATAGGTTTATTTTCTCAAGTGAGAAAGAGAACCGATAATTCCTTAATTTATAAAATTAGACCAAGTCGAACCTCTGACTTATGTCAGAAGTACTTGTAGACTTAAGTTCTAAAGCATCCAATTAGATTAAGTCTTCAAATTTTAGGCATTCCTATAATCTTGTATTGTTAGAATATAAGTCCTAAATTTCTAATAAAATGACCAATTCAAAATTGTAAATAATTTTAATTTCAAAAATATAAAGCCCAATAATAGGATAGTTGAAATGCTTACTGAGTTTCTTAGTATCCAAAAGCATTTCCTACTCAATCCCATTTGGCTTTCGAAAAGAACTCTTCCCCTTGAAGTGTTCCCATTTGAACTCTAAATTAACCATCCTTTTAAGATAATCTTTGAAATCCATAGAGATGAAAGTCAATTTTTTTAATCGAGAATATTCTTAGAAGAATTATTTTCCTTCTAAGATGTAATTAACTATAGAGGCTTGCCCTTATAGGAAACTGCGAACCCTACAATAAAATAAACCATGATCTACCTCTTCATGTAGTTTAGGGGAAGAATCTCTAGTATATTGAAGACTCATCAGCCTTATGAGTCTTTATTAAGTAATCAAATTCATTATAGGGTAATATATTTATCTTTCGAGATAATATATTATCCCTTAATGACGTATTTGATTACCTAAATAAGTACCTCCGAGATCTACGTGATGTTCCAAATAAAATTCCCAAAATTATAACTTAAAAGAGTTATAAATATAGTTTCATTTTTTTTATGCTAAACTGCAATTGAAACTACATAACTTTATTTTAGAGTTTTCAAGTATAAGATAATAACAACACTTTATTTTGATCAGAAAAACATATTTATAATCATTGAACATCATAAGAAAACTCTCACTATATTAGCATATCATCAAAGTAAACCACTCCCATATGAGCCATATGCTCATGAAATACTTTAGGAGGTAAACATTTTGTAAGTGGATCTATAATTATAAAGTTTATGCTAATATGTTTAATATATATTTGAAATCTCTAAACTCTTTCTTTTACAACAAGAAATTTTATGTCAATATGCTTTGATTTTGACAAACTCTATTATTCTTTGAATACAACTCAGCGACTCTATTATCACAATTTATTTTTAGTGGTCTCTCTATTCCATCAAAAATATTTAGCCTAGTGATAAAATTTCGCCATATTTTTTGATTTAATGCCTCATAACAAGCTATAAATTCTACTTCCATAGTGGAAGAACCAATGAGTGATTGTTTAGCACTTTTCCATGATATAGCTCCTCTAGTTAATATGAAAATATAACCTGAAGTGGATCTTCTACTATCGAGGCAACCAACAAAATCAAAATCGGAGTACCCCATGATCTCCAAATGATCTGATCTCTTATATGTGAGCATAAAGTCTTTTGTTCTCTTCAGATATCGCATAACCCATTTTATTTCTTTTCAATGATCCAATCATGTGTTACTTAAATATCTGTCAAGCATTCCAATAATGTATGCAATATCTGGATGCGTACAAACTTGAGCATACATAAGACTCCTTATTGCAGATGGATAAGTGATCTTTTTCATCTCTTTCTTTTTAAGTTCATTTCTTGGACATTGAAGCAAAATGAATTTATCACCTTTAGTAATAGGTGTATCTCCTGGTGCATAATCTTTTATGCCAAATCTACTAAGCACTTTATCGATATATGTCATTTATGATAAACCAAGTATACTACGAAAATGATCTCGATGAATTTTTATACCCAACACAAAAGATGCATTCCCAAGATCTTTCATTTCAAATTTATTTGAAAGAAATATCTTAGTTTTATGCAAAAGGCTTACATCGCTACTTTCTAGTAGAATATTATCAATATATAACACTAAGATGATGAATTTACTCCCACTGATTTTATTATAAATACATTGATCAACATTATTTTCTTTGAAGCCAAAAAAGTAATCACTTAATCAAATTTCTTATACCATTGACGGGAAGCTTGCTTTAAATCATAGATGAATTTTTTCAATTTGCATATAAGGTATTTTGAATCAGAAGACTAAAATTTTTGTTGTTGCACCATACATAATTGCCTAAACTAGAGAGAAAGTCTCTTTATAATCAATGCCTTCCTTTTGAGTGAAAATTTTAGCGACTAGACATGTTTTATATCTTTTGACATTGCCTTTTGAATCCTATTTGGTTTTAAAAATCCATTTACAACTAATGGATTTTACTGATTTAGGCAATTCGACAAGATCCCATACATCCTTTTCTTTCATTGATTTTATCTCATCCTCAATGGCTTCTATCCATTTATAAGAGTTGCCACTTTATTTTGCTTGACTAAAGAAGATTGGATCACTTTCCAATTCAATGTCAAACTTATGTTCTTAAAGATACATAATATAATCATATGGAATTATTGACCTCCTCCTAGTGGATTTTCTTAATGACACATCAATTTGAGGTTGTTGTGATTCCTCAATATGAGTGGGAGTTAAATCTAGAATATTTTGATTATCTGTATTTATAACTTGAATAAGATCAGGTAAAATTATCTGATCATTTTTTGTTGTAACTACAGGAAGTGTAATAAATTGCTCTTTAAATATAAAATTCTTAAGTTTATTACTCCCATTATATTCAACTTCCTCAATAAATTTAGCATGTCCATCTCGAAAAAGGATTTATTTGAAGAGTCATAAAACTTAAAATCCGACCTTTCTGAGTATCCAATAAAATAGTAGTTAATAGTTTTTAAGTCCAACTTTATTTCATTAGGCTTATATGGCCTAGCTTCAGTTGGACATCCCTAGATATGAGGATGCATAATACTAGGATTCTTCTCAATCCATAATTTATATAGAGTTTTAAATATTACTTTACTTGGAACTCTATTAAGAATGTAAGCTGCAGTCTTTAAAGCATCTCCCAAAGTGATTCTGGTAAGGAAGAATGATTTATCATACTTTTAATCATATCCATAAGAGTCCGATTTCATCTCTTAGCTACACCATTTTGACTTGGAGTCCCTAGCATAGTGCATTGAGGAATGGTGTCACATTTTGTTAAATATTTGGCAAAAGGGTCAAGACGTTATTCACCCGATCCATCATATATGTCATAGTATTTATCACCACAGATTTGATAGCTTTTATTTTCTTTCCAAGTTGATTTTCAACTTAAGCCTTAAAAATTTTGAATACATCCATTGATTGTGACTTCTCATAAGTCAAGTATAAGTACCCATAACGAGAATAATTGTCTATGAAAGTAAGGAAATACTGTTGTCCATTTAAAGCAGCTGTAGGGAATGGACCAAAAATATTAGTATGAATTAATTCCAAGATGCTTAAACTCCTATTAACACTAATTTTCTTGATATTTATTTATTTTTCCTTGATACATTCTATATAAAGTTTATTATCTAAAAAGATCAATCCAAAATTTCTTTTGACACAAGTCTTTCAATTTTTTTGTTTAGAAATATATTCTAAATGCTTATGCCATAACATATATAAATTCTCATTCATTAATTTTTTGTTTTATACAAAAATTGCTTGCATGCAATGTTTCATTAATTTCTAACATATAAATGTCTAATTTATATATATTATCAACCAAAGAACCAAGTACTAATAATATTTGAATATTAAAAAAGATTAAATTTTCCATTTCTAGATGAACAAGAATAACCAAATTTGTCCAAACAAGAAATAGAAATTAAATTCTATCTCAATGATGACACATAAAAAAATCTCATGTAAATTCAAAATATAACTAGATTCTAGATGTAATCTATATAAGCATATAGCTTCAACATGAGTTTTATCACCTTTTACCACATAGATGAATCTTTCAGCATCAGTTAACATTCATCTCCTTAGACAACCCTGCATAATCACACTTATATGAGTAGTTGCACTTATATCTATCCACCAAGTGTGATTTGGTACTAAGGATAAATTAACTTCAGAATAAATAAAGTTGAGAAATTTACCTTTTTTCACTAGCCAATTTGCATACTTGGGATAATTCTTCTTCACATGACCAGTCTTCTTGCAAAATAAACAAGTAACAATAATATCTTATTTCTGTTGAACCTTATGCTGTGAAGTCCCTTCGTCTACAGCTCATTTTTCTTTATAAGTCATTTTTCTTTTAGTAATAATGCCACGAGAGGAAGTAACTAAGTGAGCACTTTTTAATTTGTTATATTTCAATCTCCTTTCCTCTTGCACACATTGAGCAATGAGCTCATTATGAGTCCATGTTTTCTTTTGAGTATTATAGCTTATCTTAAAAGGATTAAATTATGTGAAGAGAGATCAAAACTAAGTACGTAAGGATGCCATCAGACATCTCTAATTTTAGTGCTCTTAGTATAGTAAGAAAATTATACATCTCTATAAATTATTCCCTTATGTTTCCATTGCATTTATACCACATTGAAATGAGTTTACTAAGAATAATACTCACTTTGACCTTTTTATAACTAACAAAATGGTCTGCTATTTGGCTTAGAAATGTTTTAGCATATTCCTCTTCTGGCATTGCACCTCTTATAATTTCTGGACTGGAAAACTTCATGATCATAAGAGTCATGCAGTTAGAACGCTCTCACTTTTCAAAGTTAGACCTTTGTTCAATAGTGCTTTCTATAATAAGGGCGGGATGACGTTCAGTCCAGATGTCATAGTAAAGATTCATACATCGAAGAACTATGGTGATATACTCTTTCCATTTCTTTAAGTTAGTGCCATTAAGCACTTGAATGTTATTCAAATTGACAGATATAGAAGAAACATTAACCGAAAAGAATAAAAATACTCATAATTATTAACATTATCATTTTCTTATACATATATAATACAAACAAAAATATCAAAAAAAATCACATGCTTGAAATGAAATGTTTAATAAAATAGGCACATATAAGATACCTAACACATTACAATTTAGTTTTTAGACATAAATATCAATTTGTAAATGGTACTCTTAAAATTATAATTAATAAATATTGATAATAAAATATGTCAACTATATGTCTATCTTTGGATCGACATATTATATATATGATTAATACAAATGTATCACATATTTGCTAGTGCACAAAATTTGGCCAAAAAATAATCTTCCTTTGGGCTAATTATTTTTTTCCACATAGATTTAAATGTAATTCTTAACTAATATTCATATATTTCAAAATTAAATAAACCAAAATAATAGAGGTCACTTTGGTGACATATTATTTTAATTTAAATTATTTCAAAATAATGAATATAAATTATATCACTCAAATGATTATTTTATTCAAAACAATTGGTTTAAATTTATACTAATTAACATAGCTATTTTTTATTATAGGAACATGCAAATTATATCATGAAATTCACAAACAAAGATATTGAATGTAACAACAGAGAAGTGTACATTCAAATAATTAATTAGAAATATATAAACTATTTATATATAATATATAACTTGGATTATAATACTTGAATTTGGGCTTTATTTCATTCATATTATAGGCCTATCAATTAGATTTAATCTATATTATATGAATATCATTTAATTCATTTACAATAAACATGAGTTAATTGTATAAGACAAAATAAAAATATTTCTTGAATTCAGAAGATTAAATGGAAGAATAAAGTACGCTACATGATTATCATCACTTTAATATAAAAAAAAAGTTTAACGAGCCGTTGGGATTAATTGCATATAAAGCAAACATATGCAAGCTAGAAATTGATATTAACCAAAGGCATTTATTTTCGGGTAAATGTGTGACCGATCAGAAATAAATATTAAGTAGGTGAAACGGTTCATATTATGATGACTATAAATAAAATAAATTGAAACATTTAATATTCAAAGTCTTAATTATAAGTGTTGTGTAGCCATTTAAGACTTTAAATATAAATGTATATTAAACTAAAAATTTAAATGTAATAATTACCTACCAACATAAATATTGATTTAATTATAAAAAATAATAAATTTTTGGTCATGGCATTATGCAATTCTTTAACTCCTTTTTTATGGTTAGAAAAAAGGAAGATGAAACATGATTGAATCAAATTCATAAGATAGAGTATGAATTTTATTTCTCAAAATATGATCATAATGGTGAAAATAAACATATATGATATGTCATTCAAAAATCTCATAATTAAAGCATGAATCTTGTTGTATGTGAACATCACTTAGAATCATAATCTTAATCTTTCAAACTCTCTTTTGATCATGATAGAGCTAATATCAAACACCTTGATTAGATCGAAAGTAGTCTGATTTTGAGTCCAGACTAGCACAGATCAAGCACTTAAAATATAATTGAAAATTTTAGGATATTAGTCGGATACTTAAATTGCTTCTAAATATAAGATGTTTATAGTCAAACCGAGCATCTTGGCGA
This sequence comes from Cymbidium sinense, assembly GCA_021442155.1. Classification (NCBI taxonomy): domain Eukaryota; kingdom Viridiplantae; phylum Streptophyta; class Magnoliopsida; order Asparagales; family Orchidaceae; genus Cymbidium; species Cymbidium sinense. The sequence continues at coordinate 30,063,024 of CM038220.1, read as the reverse complement.
GCGAATCTAACAATCCTAAGATCTCCTAATTCTGATTCATTTGAGCATTCAAATACTTAAAATACATCAGATGATCAAAGGGACCATTTTGAGCTGTCTGATGGAGTGGTTTGGATTTTGCTTGTATTTACAAAATACCATCCCCATAATATATAATAACCCCTCATTCTTCACATGAAGGGGACCTAAATTGAAGAAGAGAGAGAGAGAGAGCTTTGATACTTGAAGAATCTCAAGCCATCGCCCGACCATCGTTGGACCACCGTCGCCACCGCCATACCTGACGCCACCTATCGGCGGTCAGATCGCCGGATCATATCGCTGGCCACTTTGACATCGAATCACCACCAGCCATCATCAGCCCGCTGATGGTCGCCGGATAACCGTCGATCACCACTACCACGTCGACCACTATCGGCCACCGGATCACAAACCCGCTGAAACCACCACTCGCCACCCGCCACCATCGGCTTTGGTCACCCAGCCGACATTCTTGGATCACCACGGCCGTCACGGTCACCCACCAGCAACCAACCACCATCCAACCATCGCTCGATCATTGTTGTATGATCGTTAGACTACTTCAAGCGAAGCCTCTTTGCTGATCCAGTGAAGCTTTGCAAAACTACTCTTGTAAATTATCCTTTATCAACTTTGGAGATAGGATAATAATTGTAACAACTATTGATATAGTAAAATTATTTCTAAGTTAGCTTGGCCCCGTGATTTTTCCTTCTTGGGTTTTCCACATAAAAATATTGATGTCTCTCAAACTCTTCTACTGTGTATGTGAAACTTTCATGTAACACTAAGAAATTGAACTCTCCTTCTCTACTGATCCGAATCTTTATGCATGCAATAGTTTGACGCCATCTGTGGGAAACAAAATCTCATAATCACAATCTCTGTAAACACCTACACGTTGTCCAACAACACACAACACAATCCTCCGCTCCCATCATTCCCGAAACCAATCCATAAATCAAGGACGTTATGCTTTTGCCTCATTTCCCTCTGATAGGTGTTACCCTATTGATGAAGGTGCAACAGGAACCTCTCTAGAAGACCGTGATTCACCGAATGGAAGAGTCAAAAATGAGATCATTCAACTTTTACGAGAAAAATGCCATCCATTATTATAATAAATGCATCTCCCCCAAGATCGATCATTAGCCAGGGGAGATCAAAATGCTTGCACAGGGCCTTCTCACCATTAGGCTGAAGTTACTTGCACATGATGCTGTCTTTATAGCTCTACTCATTCATCACTTGCAGCTCAACCGATCGCTAAACCACTAATAATTGGTGATGAATTGGCATGTTCTTGCCTTGCTGATTCCACCCATCATGTTATACGTGCAAAAATATAATATTTAATGTGAGAAAAAATTTATCTCAATAATATAAATTGTCATCCCTCTCATTGTGGCTATCAGGAGTTTTCACCTTTAGCTGAAGCAGTTTTCAACATCCTATTCTAGTATGTTTTAAACTTTCAAGCATTGACTCATATGATGGGGCAGCCGATCCATATGAACATATCGACCATTACAAACCATCATGCATATCCAACGAGCTCCTAACACATTGGTTTGTCAAGTCTTTCGAATCACCCTCAAGGGTCAGGCTCATACTTGGTTCTACTATCTTCCAAGATGATTTATCCATACCTTTAAAGAACTTGTTAAGAATTTTTGTAGAACAATTTATTATGAACGAAGGATCATTAAAGATTCCTCTAATCTCTTAGAATTCATCAAAATGAAGGTGAATCACTTAAGGATTACTTCTGAGATTCTCTTAGAAGCTTGGGTGGACCCTAAATTACTAAGAGGAAATTTCTTGGAGGGCTCCATCTTGGGCCTTACTCATCACTAATGCATGATACGATTCACTCATATGCCAATTTAGTTCATCGTGTGGAAGCACAATTTTTTTGTTAACGAAGCTATCAATGCATATCGAAAGCAGTTCAAGCAATACATGGGGAACAATCATGAACTAGGGGGGCAACCCTTATTATAACCTCGAAGATTATTCACATAAATATCTGAGGAATGGTTATGATATAAAATCTTCTAGTCCACCTACTTAATTACCCGTCCTAAGATAAACAAGTCAAGATTGGGTAGCAATTCCGATTACAACATTCAAATGATGATATTCTGGCATAATTATGATTATAAAGCTAGTTTCTTCTATCATCTAATTTTATATTAGATTTATGATGAGTAAGGAAATATAAAGAGGCTTTTTACAAATATATATAATGTCATAAGAAACTCTTGGGAGAGATAAAAATTCTCCGTATAGTCTTTAGCTAGACTTCTACTCCTTGGGTAAGACTATAATTCTGATCCTGAAAGTGTAGTATCGGTCAAAATACAAACCAAATTTTCATCTTTGATTTAGATAAATATGGCGATCATGTCATTCCAATTAGAGTATAATTAATCATAGGGAGATTCAATTTGACCCATTTCATACAAGTTAATGTCATCAAGTAATGCTTTAACAAACAACCTTGGATGGATCAAAAATTCTTGGCGATTTCTTTTGACTTATTCTATATAGGTTAACATCATCGAGTAACACCGTGACAAACAACTTAGGATAAGTCAAAAAATTCTTGGTGGATTTCTTTCAACCTTATCCATACAAGTTGATGTTATTGAGTAACACTCTGATAAACAATCTTGGATAGACCAAAAATCCTTAATGTATTACTTCTAGGTTCTTCCATGCAAGTTTATGTCATCAAGTAACATTATGATAAATAACACTCTAAAATTACTTGCCAGAATTTCTGAGTTTTTGAGAAATGGTTCATAATCGATGCTTCCTCACCACCTTAGAAGCTGCAATTGTTGAACAATCTATTGGAGTTTCAAGAAAATTAATTTTCTATAATAAAAAATAAAAAATATGAACCTTGACCGCCTCCAAACCCGGTCGGTTTGATGAGGACAGTTGACGCCTCTTTCAAGAGAAAATCGAAGCCTCTTCATATGAACTATGGTTCTTGATCACCTCCAAACTCGGTTGGTCTGATGAGGATAGTTGATGCCTCTTTTGAGGGAATATTAGAGCCTCACCGTATAAACTATGAGCCTTGATAACCTCCAAATCTAGTCGATCCGACTAGGACAGTTGACGCCTCTTTCAAGAAAAAATCTGAGCCTCTCCATATGAATTACGAGCTTGATTGCCTCTAAACCTGGTCAGTCTGACGAGGATAGTTGACTCCTCTTTCAAGGAAAAATTGAAGCCTCACTGTATGAACTATGTGCCTTGATCACCTCCAAACCCGGTCGGTCCAACGAGCATAGTTGACACCTCTTTCAAAGAAAAATCCTAGCCTCGCCATATGAACTACATGCCTTGATCACCTTCAAACCCGGTCGGTTTGATGAGGACAGTTGACACCTCTTTGAGGGTAACCTGAGCCTTGCCGTATGAACTATAGGCCTTAATCACCAAAGCAAATAATAATTTTTTTAGAATAAAGTCAGATCCTTGTTGACAAAATTTTTTTTATCACTCTTAGCCCCTAAACTTCTACTAGATAATTTCTCATCCAATGCAGGAGAACATTTGAGCATATGCAAAAAAAACCAAGTTCCCTCACTTAACTCTAAGGGAGGTATTTATAAATCCACAATAGGGGAGAAAAAGGAGAGAAATCATTTACAAGATTTAGAAATATTTTGATAAATTTCAAAATTCTGTCATACATATTTTTTCTTCTAAAAAAGTAAACAAAAGGAAAGAAAATCAATAAAATTGGTTGGAATATAAAAAAAATTTGAAATTTTTGCTGTTATCGCTCATTGGCATGCATCTGCACATGTATAGATTGCATGGGCACGATTCTTGATACGAACGCATGCAAGTTCGACAACCATGGCCCCATGCCCACACCCACAACCCGCGGTCCCCACATTGCGCCTTTAGGCCACAGTTGGCGTCACTTTGGGTGAGTTCTCATCCCCTCTTCTTATACTTAAGAGAGCTCTCAACTTCCTTATCATAGATCTAAGACTCTCATACACTAAGAGTTCAGTCTTAAGACACTTTCTAGGATTAGTGTGAACACTTAACCTAACCCTAGAGACTTAGAAGAGTTAGCCATGGGGATAGGTTGTGCCTTAGGGATTTAGGAAGACTTGCCTACCCTATAGCCCTAACCAAATCCTTGCTTCTTTCTTCCAAATCAAATCTCAAATTCAAATCCAAATTCTAAAGTCAATTCCAAACTCCAAATGATTGAAATCTAAATCAAATCAAATTCTAAATTTTAGCCCGTTTGGCTAAATTCTTGAACTTGGCTAAATGATACCCAAATCAATTCAAAACTCATGGATTTTTCATGAGTCAATCATTCCTTCAATCATCTATCCAAATATAAATGAAATCTACAATCATCAACCCAAATCAAAATCAACTCAAGTTAAACCCAACCTAGCCCATTTGACTTGAAATATTCAAATGAACCAAAACTCATTCAAACTTTGTCCAATTGCAATTGAATTTATATGTCAATCTCAAATCCATATATAAACTCAACCAAATCAAACCCAACTCTAAATCAAGCCAACTAAACCCAATTGGCTCACTTGACCCAAAGTGACCAATTTAACCTACATGAAACAAATTTAAATTCAATTCAAATCAAAGTGAATTAAGCCAATCCAAATGTTATGCCATGATTGTTGATCATTTTAGGTTAATCAATTATCATGAATTGGGTCAAACCAAGTCATCTTAGTCTGTTGACCAAGTCAACCCCTTAACCCATATGAACTCAAACTAGCCAAATTGCAACATAAACAAAATATATTGTAACCAATGGCTCAAGTTCACTCCAAATTGATTATTGAACTTGATCAAAGCTTCAATTAAGCCCAATTTGAGTAATTGGTCAACCTAACCCAACTTAGCCTAATTTGACCTTAAGGGTCAAATCAACCTAAAATCCAATCAAATCCAAATTAAACTTAACCAAAGCCTATAATATATTCCAAATGATCAACCAAACCCAAACCAAACCATGATTCAAGCCAATTTGGTCAATTGGGTCAAATTGGTCAACTTAGCCCAAATTGACCTCAAGGTGGCCCAAATCCAAATTAAATCAAATTGATTGAAACCAATTAAACCAATATACAACAAATGATCATTTAAACTTGTCTCAACCTTTGGTTTAACCCAATTTGACCAATTGGTCAACCAATCTATTTTGACCCAATTTGACCCAAATGGGTCAAATTGACCCAAATTAAATCAAATGAACTCCAAATGACATGAAATTTGGTCAAACTCACTTATGACTCATTTTAAATATGCTCAAATCAAATCAATTATCAATGACCCCTTTGCCCTTGGGTCAAGGGCATCCCATGAGAAAGGACACTTGCCCAAGTGATCATTTCTCTTCCTTGGCCACTTGACACTCATCCATTGGTCCACATAGGCACCAAGGACACTTATTATCTAACCTAAAAGGTTGTTGGTGCAGTTATGACTCATGGGGAGGTGAATTCACCTCACCTCTCCCATTGGAACACTTGGCTTGAAGGACCCTCACCTCCCCTTACTAGGACACCCATTTGTCCTTCATGACAGCCGCTTTCCATGTCTTAGCCAACCAAAATGAGTCACCTAGGATGATTCCTTTCCATTTCTAACCACCCAAGCCAAATGATAACTTTTTGGAGCCAAAAATCAAACAAAAAGAAGGATTTGCAGCCAAAATAAAAAAAAGGCATTAGAGGTTGAAGAACTCCTCCTCACACACTCTTTTCCATCCCTTAGAGCTCCCAAACCAACCAGTAATCATTCCCACTTGATTTTGGGGTGAAAAACATCAAAAATAAGTTGATTTTGACAAGAAAGTAGTTGCGATTGGAGAAAGTGTCATTTCGAAGAAAGGCAAGAGGTCTCTCATTCAAGGCTTCTTCCCATACTCAAAAGTATGCTTGGATCATCACCGCTATTGGAAATCATCCTTGAGGTAATCTTCAAAAAGTCATAGCCGGCCTTAGGAATTCTTACTTTTTGTGACAATTTTCTTGGAATTTTAGGAATTTCCCTTAGATAAACCTTCCATTTGTTTATTTTATTTGATCCCAATACGAAATAGAATTTTTTTTGGCAAAGATTGACGTAAAAATGAGCCTAATCGGACCTCATTTCACATTTTTTGCATTTTCTCCCAATTTTCCAGAGAGGAACATTCATCCCAATGCTCGTGGGAATCGATCGATCGATGGACCTCATCTTTTGACCCTAGATTACGTGATCTGCCATTGGATCCCACGAATCAGATTTGGACCATCCGATCTTTGATTGGACGGTCGGATCAGATCCGCACATCGCAGTCACTATTCTTAGTGTTTTCGTCGTGCGTGACGCGACACGCAAGTAGCCCGATGCAATATGCCATGCAAAACTTGCGATAATCATGCGGCATGGTCCATGCCATGGCCGCCGAGGTGCCGATTGGTTATGGAAAATTGATTTTCTAATTTTAAAAAATTATTTAAATCATGCAAAACTTCAAAAATTGATAGAAAATAAAATACTTAATGAAAAATTACAAATAAGGGCTCGTTGGATTCATCTTTCTGAGAGAAATTCAATAAACATAAAATCCCCAAATTTAGTTAGATAGTTTGAGCTTAATTTAAGTTTTGGTAAAAATAAAATTTCATTAATTAAACTAAAATAACACCTCAGATTAAGTTAAAATTTTTAGAATTGAAATAAAGCAATTTACTTACCATAAAAATTTTAAATTAAAATCACTTATGGATTGAAAGATATTAAATTTTTGAAGTTCAAATGATTTATTTTAATAAAATAAATTAACAAACTTCATGAAAATGATCTTAATCAAATGAAATTTTGAAACATCATAACTAATTGTAGGAAAATCCAAAAAATATAAATAAATACTTATTTTAAAGATATTTCAGAGAATATTAATTTAAAAGTAATTCTAATTAATTTTAAATAGTAAATAAAGCTTAATTTAGGTTAAATTAAAAATTTAATTAGCTTAATTACTCCCAAATTACCTAAGTAATTAATCCCAAACTTTATGAGTTTGATTAATGGGATGACCTTTGCCTCCCATAATTTTCTTAAGATTTATTGCTTGTTAATTAAGAAAATTGCTCATCTTAGCCTCAATTACTCTCTTAATTAATTAGGTGATTAATTAACATTCAAATAGTAAGTAAATCATTAATTAAGTTTGTTAATCATTATGGAACAGTGAATGGGCATGGGGAATGAGATTGGGACCTCTTTCCCACTCTTTTCCCTAAGTTCATTTCACTTGACTTGAAATCAATTAATTTGAATTAATGGTTTAATTCATTAATTAAATTAATTAATTAAATTGAAATCATAATAATTCTAGAACTTGTCTAATTAAATTTTTTGGGTAGCTCTTTGGGTGTTCAATAACCTAAAGAGAGAGCGAATGAAATTATAGTTAGCTCACATGTGTGAGAAAACCATAAGAGTAATTATGTGAGCTCTTTAAGTTTAATTAATTAAGAATTATGAGCTAATTACATTAGTCCCCTTTCATTTCATAGGAGCATTGCTATTTACTTTCTATATGGTTGCATATGATATTAGCTCATACTTTTTTAATTAATTACCTTAAGGTGACATAAGTAAGGGTTAATTAATTGATTTAATCCATGCTTAACTTAATTAAACCATAAAATCAACTTAATTACTTCTTCACCAAATTAACTCACACATGGGGAATGGGATTAGGATCAACAAGCCTCTTTCATTTCCTAAATCAAATCAAACTCAAAACGGAAAATGTCATTTAAGAATTTTGGTTTATTTTTAAGTAGCCTTATTTAGTATGATTGTCTTAGAAATTAATTGGAATGAATGAGATCATGTGCTTATCTTCCTTTATTTCTTTCCAATCATGTTAAATATTGCTTGCCATATATAATCATGGATTCATTCCTTTTAAAATTAACTAAATGAAATGGTTTCTTTTATCTCAAATTGCATGTGGTTATTTAAATTAAAAATAGGCGTGGGTATTATTACTATTAAATCAATTATAATAGATTGAGTGATGTTAATTACAAGTATCTATAAGTTTGCATATGTTGATAATATAAGATATGCAATATGAAGCACTCTTTCCTTATCTTATATGGATTTGCATGGGATTTATAAATGTATAGTTCATTTGAAAAGAATACAACATTTGTTTAAATCTACTCCTATACATCTCCATGCTAAAACTTAGGAAGAATTTCATATCACATATGTAAATCATATAATCAAATAAAATATGACTTCTTGCATGACTTTTCGTTGTTTTGGTTCTTTTGTACATTCACATCTATCTGAGAAAAGTATATTACCTGACACCAGGTCATGAGGCTTTAAGTAGCCTAAATAGGTCTTGTACCTGCCCCTGTAGAACAATGGCACCGTACTCACTTAAAATTCTTATACATATGTATGTATGATGTGATCAATGAATAGGAATTATAATAAAATAAATCAAATATAACTTTTGCATGGGTTTTTCCTATCCTTATAGTTGTTTATACATCTATATGTATCTAAGAAAAGTGGTATATTAGTCTGGACACCCCGGGGATGCAAGGCTTTAAGTAGCCATAAGTAGGTTTTGTACCTTACACCCTGGTGCAGAACTATGACGCCGTACTCACTTAAAACTTTTATACATGTGAATGTGTACTTAGCTAATGGATGAAATATCTCTCTTTTCTATTAAAAAGACATGCATTCATAATTTAATTAAATGAAATATTTAAATTCCAAACACACTTCTTTGCATTCATCATTTAAGTGTGCTAAGACATACAAATAATGTATAGGTATGCTTATGATTTAATCATATGCATGATATACATGATAGAGAAATGAATAAACATGTGTTATGTGATAGTAATTCATTCTAATTAATCTTAAGATGTCTTATTGAATAAGATCATTTAGAGTGAACCTAAACTTAGGATTGATTAAAACATATAACAAGCCATTCACTAAAAGAAATTGATTAATTAACTTGCTTTAGAAGCAACTTAAGGTAGGGATGAAAGGGAGATTCCCTCTCTTTCTTCTCTTTATAACACTTAGTGGTTAGTGTAGACCATATGAGATGAAAGAAAACACTAAGTAAAATCTTCAAATCAATTAAATCACTTAAAGAGAAATCAACCCTTTATAAATTAAATCCCTCACACTTAGCGAATTACAACCCTAAAGCCTAGTTAGAACATACCACACAAGCTTTAATTCACACACATTAGACTAAGTCACCATTTATCTTTATGTTAGGTGCATGGTTTTATGTATGATTATTTTGAGATGTATTGTTGTATACTGATGTTAGGGTGTATGTACATAGTTTGGATGTTAGGCCGATATTAGCCTAATCATATTTTTGTAGGGGGTTGTGCTTAAGGGGCTACTAAATAAAAAATATAAATACTTTTTTGTGCAGTTGCTGTTTAGCCCTAAGCATAATCCAAGTTAGAATAGAGCTTGGTTACCCATGTGCTAAGTCCAAATTATTCATATAACTGCTTGGGTTGTATGGTGTGTTTAGCTAATATTTATTTTTGTGTAGCTAGATTTACTTTCCTTCTTTAATGTAATCTTGCATTAGATTAGATGAGTGTTATGGGGATTAAGATGAGCATTGGTTATAAGACCAAGTCTTATGTACCATGTGATGCTTTTGGAGCAAGCACATCCAAATCAAGCCAAAAAAAGAAAGAAAAGGAGCAAATCAAATGGAGAAATGGAAGATGAAGAAATGAAGAAGGAAGAATGAAGAATGAAGACTCTCATAATATTCATCATTTGTAATTTTAATTATTCTCTTATAATTCAGGTTGTATAAGGGTAGAGCTCGGCTACCCATATTTCTTTTCGATACGATTGACATTTTTATTCTTTTGTGATAGATTTATAAAATTGTTTGGTGTTATGTTTAGCTTGTGCATTTGAAATGGCATGCCTCTTCATAGTTTCTTTATGATTGGTGTTTGTTGTATAGCTTGGATGCAATTAGGCTTCTAGAATAAAAATTAAATTTTCTACCTAAATGAAAAACTCATAACTAAACCTCTAAAACAACTCATAACATCATATAAAAGCCTATGCATTAAATCAAGATAATAAAATATTTAGCAACCCCTTAGCTAGATGTTGTATGTTTAATATCATGCATAATCATCTTATTTCACTCTTGTTAAGAGAGGGTTTCCATCTTTGCCAAATAGTAAGGGCTTAACCTTTGAGAGCCTATGATGGAAGAACATCTCTTTCCCTTTTGATTTGGCCCATAATCAACTTCTCATGCATTTAGGCATACAAAATCCCATATCCTGTGTCAAAATAAAGAGTCCCAAATTAAATAAAATTTGATAAAATTTGCATTAGATTTAAGTCATTATTCATACCCCTCATGCTCTAGTCTCTTAGGGAGTGGGTTTAAGGACTTAGTTTATTTTCTAAATAATAATAACCTAGCCATCTTGCAAAATAATATGACTTGCCTACATGGATTTAAAGCATAGGAGGAGTTAGCTGGCTACTACTCCAGGCAGTAATAATCCAGCAGTCGAGTGGTTTACTCTTTCTTATGGAAGTAAACCATATACCCACTTTTACCTTAGATTTAGATCATGCTTTGGCCCTCGCCGAAGCTCCTTAGATTTAGAATCTGAGGTTGCTATTTTTCTTTAGGGCTACAAGCATAAATCCTCACCTCTGAGGCATTTCCACAATCTTGTATTATGGAATTATATGTCTTAGATTTCTAATAGAATTTCAACTCAAATAGATAAATCTCCTCAACTTCAAACATATAAAGCCCAACCATAGGATAGATCGGAGTGCTCACTAGGCTTCCTAGTATTATGAGCACTCCCTACTCATCTCCTTTGGTTTTGATAATAACTCTTCCCTTTTGATCCATCCCACTTGATTTTCTAAAACATAACTGATTTATTGATAGTCTTATCTTTGAATTCTTTGGAGACAACAATCACTAACTTTAATCAAGAGTATTCTTAAGGGATTCCTTTTTCTTAAGATGTAATTAACTATGGGGGCTTGCCCACATAGGGAACTTTAGAACTTGGTTTAAATAAACCCTACTTTATTCATCCATGTAAAGTAGAGAAAATCTTTGGTATACTCGAAGACCCATCATGTCTTAGGAGTCCTTATTAGATTATCCATAGGTAGTAACTTCTATCTTTCAAGATAGTACACTATTTCAATATGTCCATCACCTCAATAAGTACACCCCCAGATCTACGTGTTGTCCCCCCATACAAACGAATCCAAAAATAAACACCACAGATTTTTCTTGCGACTCCGCTGTGGAAGGTTCTTCTCTCCATCTCTAGTAGATGATTGTCTCCAAGTATCGATAGTGGACTTGCATTTTATGTGAGTTTGAGACTATCTTTCCTTCCATTGGCACTTAGCATATTTCATTCTTAAGCAAAGTTAGCCAACATCCTTTAGGTTTTAGGACCTCACTCTGTGTAGGTCTTGAAACCTTTATTGGGTTCCCCAATAGGTGAAAATAAAATTTATCAATGAAGGGAGAGATAATAAAAATCTAGAACCTCTTTACCACTAGGTTGGTGAGGCGAGGTTCATCATAAAATTTAAGACAATAAATTGTTTCACAAAATGACACTTTCCAAAAGAACCTTTTTTAAAAATAGCCACCTTCATTCAACATACTCAAATTTGTTGAATGAAGATTTTATTTTCAAATCATAACATAAAATTGAAACTCCACTCAACATATTTCAAATATGTTAGAGTTGAATTTTCTCTCTTTTCAAAGTCATGAAAACACATACATGTCATCAAAGCATATCATTAAAATCTATTTAACATACTTAGATTTGTTAAATAAATTTCCCTCTATTTTGGAATCTTATTTGACATGCCACATTTGGAAAATAAAGAATTCCCCTCTCTTTCCAAAAAGAGAAGAAGAGCACATCAAATACATTTGATTCCCACTTAAAAATATCAAAGTTGTTAAGTGAGAATCTAATTTTTATGTACATTTAATTCCCACTTAACATATTAGAGTTGTTAAGTGAGAATCTTTTTTTTTCATGTCATATTTGATTACACTTAACATATCAAAGTGGTTAAGTGAGAATCTCACTTTCATATACATTTGATTCTCAACATATTAAAATTGTTAAGTGAGAATCTCATTTCCATGACGCATTTGACTTTCACTTAATATGTCAAACTTGCTAAGTGAGAGTCTTATTATCATAAATCATAATTGATTTCACTTAACATATCAAATTTGTTAAGAGGGAAGCTCATTTCATGACATATTTGACTCCCCACTTAACACAACAAATTTGTTATGTGAGGGTCTCATTTTCATGTCACATTTGACTTCCACTTAACATACTAAATTTGTTAAGTAGGAGTCCCATTTTCAAAACATATATCAATCACATTTGACTTTTACTTAACATACCAAATTTGTTAAGTGAGAGTCTCATTTTCAATACATATTTGATTCCTACTTAACATACCAAATTTGTTAAGTAAGAATCTCTTTTTTCAAATCACATCATACTTGGGCTTTCACTTAACATACCAAATTTGTTAAGTGAGAGTCCCATTTTCAAAGAAAAGAAAAAGATAAAGCAATTACAATTGGGCTTTCACTTAACATGCCAAATTTGTTAAGTGAGAGTCCCATTTTCAAAGAAAAGAAAAACATATCTCAATCACATCTGGCTTTCACTTAACTTACCAAATTTGTTAAGTGAAAGTCCCATTTTCAAACATAAATTAAACACATGTGGCTTCTACTTGACATATCAAATTTGTTAAGTAAGTAGCCCCATTTTCAAATTAACATTTCACACATCACAAGCAAAGACATTCTACAAAATTTTTAAACACATAATCATAACCTCTTCTCAACATACTCAAATTTGCTAAGTAGAGGTTCTTTCAAATCATTAATATTTTCAAACAAGATACATAAAAATACAAATATCTCCAAGAAAATCTCTCCTTAAATTTATGAACCCCACCTAACCTACTTAAATTGGTTGAGTATTGGTTCTAAAACCAAAATCAAATGGAAAAGACTCTCCTCAATATCAAAATCTCTCCAATGAACTCCACTTAACATATTTGAATTGTTGAGTGTGGGTTCAAAACTCCAAATCTATATTACTCTCTTGGGATAAATATTAAAGTAGAAATCTTACTGACATTTTCAACACATGTATAGTGCATGACGATTAGTTTTTTTACAAGACACATGGCTTCACAAGTTCATTTTACTTTCCCCTTTGGGATGGATTCCTTGGATCCAGCCTCCAAGAGTCTCCACCTGGTTTTCTTTGGTGAGGATTTGAGGGAGCATATTGCCGTGAGGGGTGACCCTCACCATCCGTGGGATGAGGTGGGTGGCAGAAGCCACATCATTGATATGCCCTCGATTCGGTACCCTCCATTGAAGAGGAAGGCAGTGGTTCCCACACTCGTCTGATACTTTCAAGACGTCCAGTTGTCCCTATCATTGCTCCAGTGAGAGCTACTACCTCCTTGTTGTCCACCCCGAATGGGAAGACTATCTTAGCCTCTGAGATAGTCTCCTCGACTTTTGAGGTAGGTACTAGTTCTCGCTTTGCCTTGTTCACTCATACTGCCATAAAAAATCAAAAGATTAAGCAGAGTGTGAGAGCTTGAGGTTACATCCCATGTAGGAGGGTTCTCCCAGAGGTCTCTTCACTACCTCCACAAGTTCCACCCCCTCTCTCAAGGAGAGGAAGATTATCAAGGAATTGCTTCTCCTCCACCATCACATATTATAAGACACAGGGGAGCAGAGGCCCCATGTCTTGGGGACTATCCTATGCTAGTAAAAGCATAGATGCTCGAGGCATTGTTTGATTTGTGATCATTGTTCCCTAGGAGTGTTAGGGGTCATATCTATAGAGAGAGAGAGCTGTGGAGGCTCAAACATCTATTCATGAAGGCAAGAGAGAGTATGCAGGTAGCCAATGCCCTCCTCGCTCATGAATTTTCTAATTATCCCCATCAAGTGATCATTCAGAAGAATGTTCTTTCTACACACATGGAGAGATCTCCCGTTGAGAGGCAGTCAGTGTTTCCTTCACACCACTCTCCTCATCGTCCACTATCACCTGTACAACTCACAGCATCTATCACTCCCACCAAGATTCAAAAGCTCCCATCTAGGGAGAAACCTTCCCCTCTGGTGATTCAACTATGACCCAGGGATCCCGCTCCCTCCATCCCATTTTTTGAGGTGAGATCGAGCTTCCCTGCTGACCCTCTACGTTAGCTATGGTTCAGCAGGAGTGGAGACCCCATAGCATCGTGGTCACATCACCATCACCACCATTAGAGCGTGGAGCGTAGAGGGGAAGGTGATAGTTTTAGCTCCATGGCATGGTAGATCTCCCGACACCACTCCACCGACGAGTAGTCATGAGCATTTCTCTTCAAGTGAGCATGACCCTCCCAGAGCTAGCACTCTAGTGGCATGTAGTGTTAGATGTATCTTCGTAGCACACTCTACCTGGCCAAGAAGTGTTTGTGCAGAGACGCTTCTAGATGATATTTTAGCACAATACATTGTCGAAAAGAGGGAACTCTTAGGCAGTGATCGTACAGACTCAGAGAATGAGAGGGTAGGCTTTGATCCTGATGAGGATGACCTTCTTGAGGATTCGACCGAGGTCCATAATACTAGGAGCTCCCTCCATAGAGATCAGCAGAGTCATAAAGGTGTTGTAGTTGAAGAAGATGATGCTGTCCATTCAACCTAACACCCCCGTCAGCAGCTTAAACAGAAGGATGATAAGATCAACTAGATGGAGAAGAGATGGAATATTTGTTAGCAACCCTCCACACACTTCAAAATTAGGCCTCAGTCCTGTATCATATATCGATAGAGATAAATCATCCCAGTCAAGATACAGATCACCAAGAGCTTCTAGATCAGACAGTGGTAGCTTGCATAGGAAGGTGGTAGATAGCACCTTCATGCATGAGATATTAAAACATGGTGGAATAAAGTGAGGGATGAAGCGGTGGCTCATCCGCTAAAGGGTAGACCCTACCAGGAGGAATTTGATGTTGTCTAATATCCTAAGGGTTTTATACCACCTTCTTTCAAAATCTTTGATGACAGTGGGAACCCTCACTAGTATATTACACACTTCAGCTTTGACTGTTGCAATGCCAGAGGTAGCGATGCTCTTCTTTACAGATTGTTCGTTAGCAATCTAGCAGGTGTTGCATTTGATTGGTATGCTGAACTGCCAATGATTTGGTAAAGACATTTGTTGAGTTGGAGGACCTCTCATCAATAAGTTTATTGGAGCTCAGCAAAGGATTACTATAGGTGACCTCATTGTGACCAATCAAAATCTAAATGAGTCCCTTGTTCATTACATTCTCAGGTGGAGAAACTCAGTATGAAATGTGAACCACAACTATTCAAATAGGCCATTGAGATTCTCTTGAAGAATATCCATGACCTAGTCGCTTTCATGCTTAAGGGGTATATAATCAAAACCATCAAGAAGCTAATCGATAAGGTGGCTAGTCTACAAGAGGAAACCAGACAGTTGCCTTTCCTTGACCCGTCAGCCAAGCTCAATCCTCAAAAGGATATTGAGAAGAAGCCTGGGGCAGTCATAATAGTTGACAAGGGGAGGCTTCTCTAGAGTCCAGTCAGATAGGCCTCGAGCTCATCAATCTCCTCTACCACCTTCTTTATCACCACCATCGCTATCTACCACCTCGGCCAGGGCCTCCACCACCGCCTCCTCAGTAGTATCCTCATCAGCATCATCAACAGTACTATTCCTACCCACCACCAGATAATTATAATTTACCTACTCTTATCGATAAATTGAATAAACCTTATTCATTTAAGAGGGAGGTAGTTAGGAAGATCTTTAAGAATCTCTTAAATAAGCCTGATTTACAGTTGCCGGAGCCTAGGAGGCCGAAGGAAGTGGGCAAAAGTGATGATCCAAACTATTGCCCATACCACCACAT
Organism: Cymbidium sinense; assembly: GCA_021442155.1. Classification (NCBI taxonomy): domain Eukaryota; kingdom Viridiplantae; phylum Streptophyta; class Magnoliopsida; order Asparagales; family Orchidaceae; genus Cymbidium; species Cymbidium sinense. The sequence continues at coordinate 30,046,890 of CM038220.1, read as the reverse complement.
GCTAGGACATGTCTTAGAAGATTACTTTACCTTTAGGGACTTGCTTGAGCATAGCTACAAGTCGGGTGCCATTATCATCCTAAGGAATACCTACTAGAATAACTCTTTAGTTTTGTTAGGGTAATTCTTAGGGATACATGTGATCATCTTAAGACAGAGAAAGGTTGGGACATCTCCCTATCCCAACCTCCAAGAAAATCATTTTACAATCAGAAAGTTACCCTTACAGGTGCCTAAAGCAGCTCAAACCTCAAACTCTAAGGAAGGTTTGTAAGTTGCTAAGAACAACTTGAAGGAGGTAGAAGCCCAAAAGTAGCAGCAATAGCCTCCACTTGCCCGGGATAGCATATTAGCGCAACCACCAATCGAGTCTAGTGCTCCTTCCACAGTTGTAGCTACAGCCTCCACCAAATGTTCTTCATCAGCATATTGTATGAGGGGTGCCATCCCTCACTCCGCTTATTTTACTTGATTTCTATTTTGTACCTTCATCCAAATCTATGAAATTAATGAAGCAAGATGATTCTGGTTACGTCTATGTCACTTCTGATGATCTTCCTAAGTTTGTTCCTTTAGATAGCTCTCCAAGTCTAATTAAAAATATTAACTCTAGTTTTCATCATTCATCTTCTAATTTTGAAATGGATATTCCATTCCTGAATCATTCGGGTTCACCCATTGAGATTGATTTGGAGTCATCCAACTCGGTGATTCCATAGGAGAAGTTAGGTGAACGATGAGCGTGTAGAACTTTCCACAAACCATCTCAAAAGTCAGTCAACCTCTCAGAGACAAAGTTCTACCTAGCACCTCGTGATATGGGTAAACAAGTCATTGGTTCTAATGATCAAGAAGCCCCACCACAGGATGCTCCACCTGTGGATATGCTTATGGAGAAAAAACCCAGAGTTGACTATAATGTCCTCGCACACCTAAGAAAGTTGCTAGCTAAGCTAAGTATATATGATGCCCTTGTCCAAAGAGATGAGGGAGTCATTGATCAAAGCCCTTCTTGATCTAGAAATATGCTTAGCTCAGTTGACCGCTATTGGAGAGAAGGCATATTATTCAAGAGAAGCCCATGGAATTACATTCACCGATGAAGACCTTCTTTTGGGGATAATAGAGCACAACCGCGTCTCTATACATTATAAAGGGACATGGATCTGACTCTCCGTGTGCTAGTTGATCCAAGTGCATCAGTGAACATTATGAGTCTAAAGACCCTTGCTTACTTGAGGATTGACATCTCTAAACTCTGAGGAGATTGGATGATGTTGAGAGGATTCAATGAACAAGGAGAGAGGCTTTAGGCTCTATAGTGTTGCCATTGGAGATAGGTGACTGGAATACAGAAGCTAAGTTCTACATAATCGATTCAGATACATCTTTCATTACTTTGCTTAGTAGGCCTTGGATACATGGAAATAACACAATTTCATTCTCTTTACATCGTGCATCAAATTTTGAAGAGGTGAAATTTAGTATTGTGTCAAAGGAGACTTGCTACTTTTCTTGTTAGAGAGGTTAAGATATATAAGGATGCAGCCTACTATCTTCCTCCAAATCAAAAAGTCTATTCTTGCAAACTTGGTGAAAGTTCAAAAAAAAAAAAAAAGAAACAAAAAAAAGAAGAAAAAGAAAAAGAGAAAGAAGGAAAAGAAAAAGAAAAAGAAAAATAAAAAGATAATGCAAGTAAGCGAGAATCAGACACCGAGGAAGAAGTAGAGCCAGATATTAGATTTTTCCCATAGTTCGTTCCTCCATATGAATACATGGGTAGGATGACTCGACCCCCACTAGGTAGGGGAAGAGGCAGATCTAGAGATAGTTCTAGAGGTGGAAGACCTCCTCCATATTGGCCACCTAATAGGAGCTATGTTCTGACTCATAGGAATACCCCTGCTATCCTCATAGAGTTAGAATCTAGTTCAGAGGATGAGTCTCATGTAGTTAGCACGCCGACCAACCCCTCTCAACGGGTCCCTTTGGAGGTGACATTTGAGCCAGACAGCGATGAAGACCAGGCCTCCAAGTAAAACATGAATGTATCTGAATCACTATTATGTAGAACCGTTAGACAGCAATTGGGAACCATAGCTCTAACCTCACTTTCTTCCCATAAAGTTGAAGGTTTAGTAGTTAAGGAGGCCCCAAGTCATCCACAGATGTCCAAGCTAAAGAGATTTTTGTTGGGAGCATCATCCTCAAGTAAAGAAGCTGATGTTGAACTTGACCATGATTCATATAAGGATTTAATACAATTACCTTTTGATTGGTATTCACTTGTGTTCTTAACTTAGCAAAGAAGAGATTAATTCCACATACTTTCTCTAAACATAAGTTAGATTACTTTGAAAGATTATGGGACAACCAAAGTAGATATTCTCAATCAAGATCAAGACTAGGATTCGACACAGTGGGTCTAGTCGATGATGACAACCATTGCCTAGTCATCACCACTTATTTGGGGTATGATAGGCTCTTCTCAAATCATGCTAATGCTTATGATGAGGTATGTTTAGAAACTTTAGATGACCCAAATGAGCTTGAAGTTAAAGAGGCACCATCAGAGTTTGAAGAAGAGATCAGATCAACCATCGATGAACTCAAAGAGATCAATATAGGAACTGAAGACAATCCATGTCTGACATACATCAGCTCCTTGTTGAATGAAGAAGAAACCATTGACTTAGTTAGGCTATCAGTTGAGTTTAAGGAGTGCTTCTCATGGAGTTATGAAGAAATGCCCAGTTTATCTCCTGACGTAGCAGATCACAAACTAGTAATAGAACCTAATGCTAACATTGTCAACCAAGCTCCTAGACACATGCGATTAGACATTGAATAACTTATCACTTCTAAAATCAAGAAACTGATCTATGCTGGCTTTATCAGGGAAGAAAAATATCCTACCTAGTTGGCCAGTGTCATCCCAATTAAGAAAAAGAATGTATGCATCGATTTTAGGGATCAAAATTAGACATGTCCTAAGGATTAATTTTCACTTCCTATACCATAATTAATGGTGGACATCGCCTCATCTCATGTAGTATTCTCCTCTATGGATGGATCTTCTGGCTACAACTAAATCAAGATGGCCTCCGAAGATGAAAGAAATACTATTTTTTAACCCTGATCAGAATCTATTATTATAAGGTCATGCCTTTCTTAAAATACCTGCTACATTACGACCCGGATCTTCAATGAACTTATCCATCATCTAGTTGAATACTATGTTGATGATCTAGTAGTTAAAAGCAAAGAAAAGGAAGACCATCTCTTCAACTTGAGAGTAGTTTTTGAACGGTTAAGACAATTTAACCTTAAAATGAATCTCCTGAAGTGTGCATTTGGATTAGCTTTAGAGAAATTCCTTGGGTTTGTTGTTCGACATCGGGAATACAGATCAATAAGGAGAAGATCAAAGCTATCTTAGAAATGCCACCCCCTAAAAGTCTAACTCAATTGAGATCATTCCAAGGGCTATTGGCATATCAAAGATGCTTCATATCCAACCTATTAGGAAGATGCCATTCTTAGCACTTGTCAAAAAGGATGCCAAGTTTAAGTGGGATGATAAGTGCCAACATGCCTTTGAAGATATCAAGAACTACTTCATGACACTGCCAGTTCTAGCAGCCCCTATCCCAGGTAAGCCGTTGATCCTCTACACCGCTGTGTTAGATGACTCCCTTGGCACTTTGTTGGCTGAAACCAACGATGAAGGGAAAGAAAATGCTCTTTACTACCTCAGTCGTTGTCTAATCCCTACTGAGATAAACTACCCACCTATTAAAAAAGTACTTCCTAGCTTTAATCTTTGCATCCCAAAAGCTACACACGATACTTTCTCATGAATATGATTCTAAGATTAATCATCAAATATCTCATGACATGGCCAACATTATCTGGACGGTTAGCATGTTGGTCCATGATTTTATCATAGTTTGACATCAGATTCATTCTTAAAGGATAGCACTAGAACTCTTAGCAACGCACACTTCTGGATTCCCCGCTTAGTGATAGCCTCCCCGATGAACAAATCATGAACTTAGGAGATACTAGCATTCGCTGCTGGGAGATGTATTTCGATGGTGTGGCTTCATTTCAAAAAGGAGAAGAATCACAATCTACTCTTCTAAAAAAGGCAAGGGTAGGAATAGTTCCCCTAAATTTGGACTGTGATGTGATAAAATTCTTATATCATTTGTCCAACCGATGTACCAATAATGAAGCCGAATATGAGGCTCTGATTGCCAGTCTGGAGTTTGTTATTACACTATGCTTCCACAGTATCAGCATCTTTAGGGATTCTCAACCCATCATCAACCAAATTGCTGGATCCTACAAAGTTTTAAAGCCTAAGCTTCATCATTACAATAAGTACACTATAGAGTTGTTGGTCCAAATCCTAGAGGTTCCTATCTACAAGATTCCTCGAGGAGAGAACGCAGTAGTAGATGCATTAGAGAAGCTTGCCAAAGTGTTGGCATGTCCAGAAGATGAGTCCATTCTAATAAGGGTCCAAAATAGACAAGTCTTATCCCTTGTTGACGCTGAACTCATCAAGAGATTCTCTCTTGAAGGGGAGGTTGCTGTTGCCAAAAAGGATGATGAGTTAGATTGGAGGCAACTATTTATGGATTATCTACATGCTGGCAAACTACCTCAAGAGAAATCACTAGTAGATCGGGCGAAGTAGAGAGCCCTTTCCTATGCTCTCGTGGATGACACCTTATACCGGCGATCTTTCCATCATATATGGTTATGTTGTTTAGATAAACACGAAGCCTGTAAGATCATGATTGAGGTACACTCAGGTTTATATGGAGTGCATCAGTTTGGTCTGAAGATGAAGCCAAGATCAAGAAACTAGGATACTACTGGCCTTTAATGATCACTGATTGTATGGATGTAGCTAGAAGATACCACCAATGCTAGGTACATGGTGTGGTCCTACATCAACCACCCAACATTTTACATCCTACATTGGCCTCATGGCCATTTGAGTGTTGGGGTACCAAAATAGTGGTTCCAATTGATCCTCTTTCTTCCAAGGGTCACTGATTTATTTTAGCTGCCACCGACTACTTTTCCAAGTGGGTGGAGGCAATCCCACTCAGAGAGGTCAAAGCTTAGCAAGTGCTCTAATTTTTTAGGAACCATATCGTATATAAGTTCGAGGTGCCTCGATGAATTATATCCGATAATGGTACCGCATTAAAGATCACTAAAAATAGCTTGCTGAGACATAACATATTTTTAGAGTGGTAAGATTTTAAAAAGTATTCATGGATTTGAGTGGCTAATGAAGAAGGTAGACTATATTAGATTTTGCTTTAGCTTATGATTTTGTGGTTGATAACACTTTATTTAAGAAAATAAATGAAAATATTATTACTTATAAAATGGATCTAAAACACAGATTGAATATTTTCCATAAGAAAAATAGATCGCTTAGATCAAAGATTGTGGTCATTCCAAGTGAAAATCTACCCAACATCGATTGTTAGTTTTAAGAAAGATGAAAGGTTGTAAGAGAAAAATAAATCAAATTATTATCCTAGAATTAGATGGGGACACTTAAAGAACACAAATAAAATATTTTAAGAGCAAGCTACAAGAGATTAGAATTTGGGATGTTCATGAGGAAGCTAACTTATGTGGGAAAAATAGCAAGTGAAATTAAGCAAGCTAAAGATGTGCTTGGAGAATCAAAAGGAAAAGCTTTTAATAAGAATAGTTGGTGAGTCGATAAGAAAAGATAAAAAAAGAAGTATTGTTATAAAACTTGGTTTAGATGTAAAAACTCGGAGAATTGGGAAAGATAAAAAGTGGCCTGCAGAGATTCTAAGAAAGCAGTATATGATGCAAAAAAATGTAGCTCTTAGTGATTTATACAATAGATTGGATACCAAAGAAGGAGAAAGATGTACGTATAAGTTAGCCAACCAAAGAGATAGGAGAAGTAAAGACATAGTTCAAGTGAGGTGTATTAAGGATGAAAATAATAAAATGCTTTTTTTAGAAAAGGATATTGGAAATAGGTGGATGAGGTATTTTGATAAAGTTTTCAATGAAAGATATGAAAGTACGATTGATTTTAGAAACCTAAATACCCTAAAAAAATAGAGAATTTCATTTTTATTGTCGTAGTAGTAAATCAAGTTAGTGACTTTAAAGAAAATGAAATGTAAAAAAGAGGGTATAATATTCCAATAGAAGTGTGGAAATGTTTAGGAGATCAAGAATTTTTACAAATCTTTTAATGTCATTTTAAAGACCAAAAAGAGATGAGTGGAGAAAGAGTTTGTTGGTTCCTATATTTAAGAATAAAGGTGATGCACAAGAGTGTGCAAATTATAGAATAATTAAGTTAATGTACCATACATTAAAATTATGGGAGAGAGTAATTGAGCATAGGTTACGATGTGATACGTAAGTTTCTCACAATCGCTTTGGTTTCATGCCGTAGATCTACTATGGATGCTATACATTTGTTAAGGGGTTTGATAGAAGCATAGAGAAAGTAAGGAGGATCTACATATGATATTTATTGATTTAGAGAAAGCTTATGATAAAGTTTCAAGAGATGTTCTTTGGAGAGTTCTAGAACGAAAGGAGTTAATATTGGTTATATTCAAGTCATTAAGGATATGTATGCTAGCGCTACTTGTGTCCAAACACGGGAGGATTGACAAAATATTTTCCTATTTTAGTTGGATTACATCAAGGATCAGCTTTAAGCCCTTATCTTTTTTACTTTAGTTATGGATGTTCTTACTTGGAATTTACAAGAAGACCTTGGTGTTTTTTCGATGACATTCTTCTTTATAAGACTAGAGGGGGAGTCCAAAGAGTTGAATTATGGAGGTCAACTCAGAGTCTAAAGGTCTTTAAGTAGATCTAAAATTGAATATATGGAGTGTAATTTGTTAGTTGTAGAAGTTCTAGTGGTAGTGTTGTGACATTAGGTGAACAAGTCATTAATAAGAGTGAGCATTTGATATTTAGGATCTATTGTTCAAAATGATGGTGAAATAGATGGAGATGTTATTAGTAGAATTCTAGTTGGATGGTTGAGGTGGAGGAATGCATCTGGCCTATTATGTGATAAAAAAGTTCCACTTAAACTTAAGGAAAAATTTACTAAGATGGTGGTAAGACCTATAATGACTTATGGTGTAGAATGTTGGCCAATAAAAGAGAAGCATAAGACTAAGTTAAGTGTTACAAAGATGAGGATGCTTAGGTGGATGATTGGCTTTACTCTTAGAGATAGAATGCAAAATGAGTATATTCAGGAAAAAGTTGGAGTAGCTCTAGTGGTAGATAAGATTAGGGAGAGTCACCTTAGATGGTTTGTCCACATAAAGCATCACGTCCATGACATTAGAGAGTAGATGCATTAGATTTGCCTTATGTTAAGAAAGGTAAAGGTAGACCTAAAAAGACTTGGTTAAGATGTATAAAAAATGATCTTAGTTTACTTGATTTAAATGAGAATTTGACACATAATAGGACATAATGGAGACGAAGGATTCATGTAGCCAACGCCACATAGTGGGATTAAGGCTTGTTGTTATTGTTGTTGTTGTTGTGTTGCCTGTAGACACAACATAGATTGGAGATATTCCACCATCTACTACCCGAAGACAAACAGTCTAACAGAAGCATTCAATAAAACTCTCATCCAAATACTGAAGAAGACACTTGATGATAACAAGATAGTGGCATGAAGTTAGTTGAAGCCTTATTAGCTTACCGCACCACATATAGAACTCCAACTCAATTTATCCCTTTCTCGTTAGTGTATGGGTCTGAAGCTGTTCTACCATTAGAAGTCCAACTCCCATCATTAATGATAGCCATGGGTAGTAAGCTCACAATGTAGTAGAACACCAAGTTACAGTTGGAAGAGCTCGAAGGTTTGGAGGAGAGATGGCTCTAGGCATGCCAGAACCTCAAGTTGTACAAAGACAAAATGATTCAAGCTCACAACAAGTTGGTCCGTCCTCGAGCTTTTCAAATAGGAGAGATTTTTTAGTTCTAAGGAGACCAGTTATTGCCTGTCAAAAGATGGGAGGAATGTTTGAACCCACTTGGGAAGGACTTTTTTACCATGGAGAAGGCATACCAAGAAGGATCTTATCAACCTATAAATTATAAGGGAGAATGCCCGATGCTTCCAATCAATGGGTTCTACCTTAAAAAAATACTATCCATAAATATTGTTTGAAAATAATCATCAATAAACTTCCTTTTAATATCAAATTCCATCTCTTATGTGTTAGAAATATCTTTCTCTTGCGAATCTGCCACGATGTATTTAGGGTAGGTGTAAGAGAACCTTAGTGACATCCTATCCCTCCACAACACAAACACAAACTGCAAACGATCCTCCAGTGCTATTAGGTTAGGTATAAGAGAACCCAAGAGGCATCCTAGTTTGACTAGTACAACTAAGTTAGGTATTAAAGAACCCAAGAGGCATCCTTTCTTGGTGGAGTCATAATTGGCCCTGTGATGCCATTTCATCCATTCTTCTGCTTGTTTAGGGTAGGTGTAAGAGAACCCAAGTAACATCCTATTCCATTTTTAACAACACAAATGAACACATATCTTTTATTTTAAGCTATTTTGATGTGGGAGCAAGCCCCCCGTGGCACTCATTAGTTGCTCTAGGTCAGGCCGATATGCTACCTTGTTAGTGTGTCACCCTAGTGGTCATTTGTTTGGTGAATGTGAGTCCTCGTACTTTCTTCCTGACTTGACCTTTGTAAACCAATGAGCGCCTCCATGTTGACTTCATTTAAAAAGATGTAAGCCTACACACTTTCTTCTTAAACTAGCCATGTTGCACTGACTAGGTCAAGTATATTTGAGGTTTAGGATAAGTCCCCCAGTGGCTCCTTTCCTCCTGACTACTCCAAGCTTAGGTTTATTCTTTACACAAAACTCCTCACTTAGTAGTCGCCTAGGACGGATAGCTTCTAGCCGAAGAAAGATTATCCCGATGATCAATTCTGCTTTAGAGAGATGTAAGTCTACACACCTTTTCTCTAGGATGATTATCACACCGATGCACCTTAGGTTGGTTGGTTATTTTCGTGCTAATGGTGACCCACCCGATGGATACACCATTCTTGGCAGATGTGAGTCCCCATGCTTTCTCCTTGAGTTGGCAATCATATACTTATAGGCTTTCTTTTACAGGGTTTTGGATAACGCCCCTAGCGACACCTCCCTTGTGGCACTCTATTTGGATCACGTCCATAGAGAGCCCATTTAGACACTACCCTGGTTACTCTTGGATTGGACAGTTCCCCTTTCCTAGTAGTCACCCTTAGGTCGGGTTCAACTTATTGTGCCACCAAAGAGTCACCACGGCGATCATCTTTGCTTCAAAAGATATAAATACATTACACATTCTTTCCAGCATGATCATTGCGCACCGACTGGCAGCCTTAGTTGGGTTCAATTTGTTGCAAGCAACCGATTGCCCAATGGTTACTTGTGTAGAAGGATGTGAGTCCCCGCGCTTTCTTCCTAACTTGACCATTACACACCGAAAGGCACCCCTAGGTTGGTTAGCTCTACCCCACGGCCGGTAGACTATCCCTTTGGATTTGTAAATCTATGACAGGTATAGCATGGTATTAGCCCCTTCTTAGTGGATCTATCGTACACCAACAGGATCCATCAAATTAAAATAAATAAAATTAAAACAAATGCAATTCAATCAAATGACATTATTCTGACTAGTTCTAACGATATAAGTTCTCCAGCAGCATTCATGCAATAGTCACCCTAGGTCCGATTTGATTTGTTGCATCCAACAGATCACCCTAGCTGTTGTCCCTTGCTTTTGGAGATGTAAGTATGCTACGCTTTCTCCCTAGCACAACCATTGTTCACCAAAAGTCAACCCCTTAGGTTAGATAGTTCTACCATGTGGCTGGTGGACTACCCCTTTGGATTGATAAATCTGAGATAGGCCAAGGTCGACATGGCCCCTTTTCTTGCAGTCCATCACAAACCCAGGGTCCATCTCAAAATTTAAACTTAAAATAAACAATCAACCAACTTCTCCCCAACAAGACATCAATCATCCCAACCTCCCCAGTGGAGTTAATTAAATCCAATTCAAACTTACATTCCCTAGCGAGTGCACCTTCAAAAGAAATCTCATCAAATCCTTATCCCTAGTGGATAACTTGAACCTGCTTCCCTAGTGAAAGGTTCATGCATCTATCCTGAGGGTTATACATTTTAATCCCCAGCGGATACTCTACCCAAATCATATCTTGCATTCAAATCCAAACCCCTTATCTCTAGTGGATAACTTGAACCTGCTTCGCTAGTGCAAGGTTCACATGCTTGATCCTTTAGCGAATCCCTTCTTCCTCCCTCATTCCCTTGGCATGACTAGAATTGTATTGCACTAAGATCTTGATTCCTTCTACATCTTGGGCTTAGGAGTAGATCATTTCTATTAGTGTTTGCGATCCTTCAGACGTTGTTGCTCATCTCAGTCAACATCATTACGTGTAGTGTGCCATGTCAATCACACCATTGGGTGCCCTTTGTTGATCTCACTTTTGAGTGACCTCTCAACTTTCTTATCATAGATCTAGGACTTTCATAGATACTAAGAGTTCCTTAGTCTTAAGACACTTCTAGACAGTGAACACTTAACCTAACCCTAGAGACTTAGAAGAGTTAGCCATGAGATAGTGTGCTTGGGATATAGAACACTTGCCTATAGCCCAAACCAAATCTTTACTTCCTTCTTCCAATCAAATCTCAAATTCAAATCCAAATTCCAAAATCAATTCCAAACTCCAAATGATTGAAACCCAAATCAAATCAAATTCCCGATTTTAGCCCTTTTAGCCAAATTCTTGAACTTAGCTAAATGAAACCCAAATCAAAACTCATGGATTTCTTCATGAGTCAATCATTCTTCAATCATCTCTCTAAATATAAATGAAATATATAATCATCAACCCAAATCAAAATCAACTCAAGTCAAACCCAACCTAGCCCATTTGACTTGAAATATTCAAATGAACTAAAACTCATTTGAACCCAAACTAATTGCCATTGAATTTATATGTCGATCTCAAATCCATATATAAACTCAACCAAATCAAACCCAACTCAAAATCAAGCCAACTAAACCCAATTGGCTCACTTGACCCAAAGTGACCAATTTAACGTACATGAACCAAAAACAAATTTAATTCAAATTAAAGTGAATTAAGCTAGTCCAAACTTCATGTCATGATTGTTGATCATCTTTGGTTAATTAATTATCATGAATTGGGTCAAACCAAGTCAACCTAGCCCATTGACCAAGTCAACCCCTTAACCCTTATGAACCCAAACTAGCCAAATTGCAACCTAAACCAAATTGATTTTAACCAATGGCTCAAGTTTACTCCAAATTGATTATTGAAGTTGTCCAAAGCCTCAATTGAGCCTAATTTGACCAATTGGTGAACCTGACCCAACTTAGCCCAATTTAACCTTAAGGGTCAAATCAACCTGTAATCCAATCAAATCCAAATTGAACTTAACCAAAGCCTATAATATATTTCAAATGATCAACCAAACCCAAGTTAAGCCATGATTCAAGCAATTTGGTCAATTGGGTCAAATTGGTCATTAGCCCAAATTGACCTAAAGGATCAAATTAGCCAAAATCTAAATTAAATCCAAATTAAACAAAATTGAGTGAAACCAATTGAACTAATATACTCCAAATGATCATTTAAACTTGACTCAACCCATATTTTGACTCAATTTGACCAATTGGTCAACCTAACCATTTTGACCCATTTTGACCCAATTTGACCCAAATTAAACCAAATGTACTCCAAATGACATGAAATTTGGTCAAATTCACTTTTAATCATTTTAAATCTATTTAAATTAAATCAAATATCAAATGACACTTTGCCCTTGGGTCATGGGAATCCCATGAGAAAAGACACTTGCCCAAGTGGTCATTTCTCTTCCTTGGCAACTTGGCACTCATCCATTGGTCCACATAGGCACCAAGGACATTGTTTATTTGACCCAAGAGGTGATTGGGGCGGCCATGACTCACATGGAGGTTAATTCATCTCACCTCTCCCATTGAAACACTTGGCGTGAAGGACTCCCACCTCCCCTTGCAAGGACACCCATTTGTCCTTCATGGAAGCCACTTTTCATGCCTTAGCCAACCAAAATGAGCCACCTAGGATGATTCCCTTCCATTCCCAATCACCCCAAGCCAAATGATAACATTTTGGAGTAAAAAATCAAACAAAAAGAAGGATTTTGGCCAAAATCAAAAACAAGGTATTAGAGGCTGAAGAACTCCTCCTCCCACTCTCTTTTCAATCCCTTAGAGCTCACAAACCAACCAGCAATCATTCCCACATTATTTTGTATTTTTTTGATGAAGATAGACAAGAAAATGAGCTAAATGGGACCTCATTTCACATTATTTTGTATTTTTCCCGTCAATTTCTCTGGTCGGAGAGCTGCAGCCATTTGATCCCATGTTCAGAGTATTAGATGACTCAAATCACATCGTACACTCATCTTTTTGACCCCCAGATCACGCGATCTGCCATTGGATCCAGTGGATCAAATCTGGACCATCCAATCCATGATTGGGCGGTTGGATCTGATTTGCGAGTCGTAGTCACTGTTCCAAGCATTTTCCTGCTCATGTGGTGACGCGGCACACATTCACAAATTGCATGATGCCGCATGGTGCTGCGTGCCACACGGTACCACGCACTCCAATCACGCGGCACCGTGTTGCCATGTCAGCGCTACATGCGGTGCTGACTTGGTTGCGTGGGAAAACATAGATTTTCTGATTTAAAAAAATTATTTAAATCACTTGAAACTTCAAAAATTAGTAGAAAATAAAATAATTAACAAAAACTTGCAAATAAAGTCTTGTTGGATTCATCTTTTTGAGTGGAATTCATTAAACCCAAAATTCCCAAATTTTGCTAGATAGTTTGAGCTTAATTTAAGTTTTGGTAAAAATAAAATTTCATTAATTAAACTAAAAATACACTTCAGATTTAAGTTAAAATTTTTAGATATTGAAATTGGAGCTGAAATCTACTTACCATAGAAATTTCAAATCAAAATCACTTATGGATTGAAAGATATTGAATTTTGAAGTTCAAATGATTTATTTTAATAAAATAAATTAACAAACTTCATGAAAATTATCTTAATCAATTGAAAGTTTGAAAAATCATAACTAATTTTATAAAAATCCAAAAAATATAAATAAATACTCATTTTAAGGATATTTTAGAGGAAGTTAATTTAAAATTAATTTTAATTAATTTTGAATAGTAATTAAGGTTTAATTTGGGTTTAACTGAAAACTTAATTAGCTTAATTACTCTAATTACCCAAGTAATTAATCCCAAACTTTCTGAGTTTGATTAATGGGATCACCTCTGTCTCTTAGGAAGTGGGTTTAAGGATTTAGTTTCTTTTCTAAATAATAACAACCTAGCCATCTTGCAAAAGCATATGAGTTGCCTACATTAATTTAAAGCACATGAGGAGTTAGCTGGCTGCCACTCTAGGTAGTAATAAGTCTAGCAGTCAGGAGATTTACTCTCTCTTGTAGAAGTAAACCATATACCCACTTTTACCTTAGATTTAGGTCATGCTTTGGCCCTCACTGAAGCTCCATAGATTTAGAATTCAAGGTTGCTATTTCCTTTTAGAGCTACAAGCATAAATCCTCACCTCCAAGGTATTTCCACAATCTTGTATTGTGGAATTATAAGTCTTAGATTTTAATAGAATTTCAACTCAAATAAATAAATCTCCTCAATTTGAACATATAAAGCCCAACCATAGATAGATTGGAGTGCTCACGAGGCTTCTAGTATCATGAGCACTCCCTACTCATCTCCTTTGGTTTCGATAATAACTCTTCCCTTTTGATCCATCCCACTTGATTTTCTAAAACACAACCAATTTATTAATAGTCCTATTTTTCAATTCTTTGGAGACAATAATGGCCTACTTTAATCAAGAGTATTCTTAAGGAATTCATTTTCCTTAAGATGTAAGTAACTATGGGGGCTTGCCCCGATAGGGAACTTTAGAACCTGGTTTAAATAAATCCTACTTTATTCATCCATGTAAAGTAGGAAAAAAATCTCGGTATATACCGAAGACCCATCATGCCTTAAGTGTCCTTATTAGGTGATTAGGTCCATTATAGGGTAGTGACTTATATCTTTTGAGATAGTATACTATTCCTCAATATTGTACACGATCACCTTAATAAGTACACCCTCAGATCTGCTTGGTGCCCCCCATACAAATAATTTTGAAAATAAACACCACAGGGATACTTATTGAAGTGATCGGGTATGACATTGAGGTATGATGTACTATCTCAAAAGATAGAGGCATAACCCTTCAATGGACCTAATCACCTAATAAGGACTCCTAAGGCATGATGAGTCTTTGAATATACTAGAGATTTTTTCATTGCTTTACATGGATGAATAAAGATGAGTTTATATTAAACCAAGTTCTAAGGTTCTCTATAGAGACAAGCCTCTATAGTTAAGTATATCCTAGAGAATAAAATTCTAAGAATACTCTCGATTAAAGTAGACAATTAGGGTCTCCAAAGACTTCAAGGCTAGACTATCAAATGATTGGTTATGTTTGAAAAATTATGGGAAACTTCAAGGAGAAGACTTATTTTAGAAAGCCAATGAGGGTAGGTAGGGAATGCTCATGATACTAGGAAGCCTAGTGAGCATTCTAATCTATCATATAATTGGGCTTTATAATTTTTAAAGTGAAGAGAATTATATGTTTTAAGTTGAAATTTAATTAGATTACTAGGGCTTATAATCTAGTAACACAAGATTGTGGAAATGCATAAGAGGCAAGAATTTATGCTTGTAGCTTGAAAGAAATAGCTACCTCAGATTCTAAATCTAGGGGGATTTAGCATAAGTTAAAGCATGACCTAAATCTAAGTGAAGATGGTCATAAGGTTTATCTCCACAAGAGAGGATAAATCACCCGACTTCTAGAATTATAACTGCCTAAAGTGCCTGCCAGCTAACTCCTCCAATGATTTTAAAAGCATGTAATACGGTCTTATGAAATTGCAAGATAGTTGGGATATTATAAATTTAAAAAGAGACTAACGTCATTAAATCGACTCCCTAAGAGACTAGAGCATGAGTGGTATGTATAATGACTTAATCTAATGCAAAATCTTTTGAAATTTTATTTTAATTTTGACTCTTCATTTTAACAAAGGATTTAGGATTTTTATATGTCTAGATGCATGATGAAATGGATTATTGGCCAAATCAATGAGAAGAGGGTGTTCTCCACCATAAGGGATGTCCTCATAGGTCAAGCATTCCCCTATCGTGCTTGGATGGAGATCCCTCAATTTCAAGGAAGGAGAAATATGCATGCATGATGTGAGACATACAACATTGAACTAAGGGGTTGCTAAATCTTTCAATTATCTTATTTAATGCCTTGGCTTTATGATGAGGTTATGAATTATTTAAAATTTAGCTATGAGTGATTAATTGGGGTAGAAAAATTAATTTTTCTCTAAGAACCTAATTGAACCTAAGCCACATATTAAAGCATCAATCATTTAAGAAACTATGAAAAAGATGCAATTTGTACACAATATAAACAAATCATTAATCAATTTCTATAACTATCATGAAAGAATAAGAGGCAAGTGCGGTCGGGTGCCACCGTATAACTTGAAAAGAAAAGATGGGTAGCCGGGCTCTACCTTCATACAACTCAGAATTATAATATAATAATTATAATTTATAATGAATGAATGCTATGGGGGTCTTCATTTTTCATTCTTCACATCTTCATTTCTATCCTCCTTACTTATTTGATTTGGTGTACATCAAGGCATAACATGATCACCCTAGGACAAAGCCTTTTGACCAATGCTCATTCTAAACCCCCATAGCATTAATCCTAATTCCTAATGCAAAATTACATTAAAAATACTAAAAGAAAATCTAACTACTCCTTCAAAACAAGTGTTAGCTAAACATACATACAACCTAAGTAGTTATATTTATAATTTGGATTTAACACCCTGCACATGAGTAACCAAGCCTACCTGTCCTAACTTGGATTGTGCTTAGGGGTTTAAGCAACCTGCAAAGAGAGCATTTATATTTATTTTAAGCAACCTCTTAAGCATAATCCTCAGAAAATCATATTGGGCTAACAATGGCCTAACATCTAGTGTGTGAAGCATACACTCTAACATCCAGTTTAAAATATTACATCACAAAATAAATCATACACCATACAAACACCATCCTAACTTAGGACTAGAAGTGGTGACTTAGTTCTAAGGTGCGTGGTGTGGTATGTCTTACTAGGCATTAGAGTTATGATTTTTTAAGTTTTGAAGGATTTAATTTATCTTAAAAGGTTGGTTTCACTTCAAGTTGTTTAGTTGATTTGAGAATTTTAATTTATATTTTATTTTGTTTCACATGATTTACACTTAGCATCTAAGTGTTATAAAGAGAAGAAATGGGATTTCCCTCTTCATCCCTATCTTAATCCATTTTATAAAGTATATTATTATGATTTAGTTCTCTTTAGTAATTAGCTTATTAAATAATTTAATTAATCCTAAATTTATGTTCACCTTAAATGATCCTACTCAATATGAATAGGATCTTAAGATTAATCTATTGAATTACTTTCACATGACATATATCAATCATTCCTTTCCATCACATGTAACATGCATCTGATTTAATCTTAAGTGTATCTATACATGTAATATATTTTAGTACACTTATATGATGAATGTATACATGAGTATTTAAAATTTATATTATTTTATGTGATTAAATTATTTAATCATATTAGTTTAAAGCTTTATCTAAATTCTTATACAAAAATACATAATGATGAAATTGAATAGGCACATGTCATTATTAACCAGGAATGTGAGGTAATCAAATGACCTCCTTGGGGCTAGCTAAAGCCTCGTGTTCCTGGGATGTCCAAACTATATACCCATTTGCTTTCAAACACATGTAAATTTGTATGCATGAATCATATGTAACACATACTAATCATATAGATGATTATGGGATGCATATATCCTTGATTAAAGAAAAGGCTTCTAATTCCATAATTAAATATACACACACATGTATAAGAGATATAAGCAAGTATATTCCATTGTTAACCAGGGAAGTGAGGTAATCAAATGACCTCCTTGGGCTTACTTAAAGCCTCATATTCCCAGAATTAATTAAGTTATTTTCCAGACTAATTAAGCCATTGTCTAGACTAATTAAGTTGTATACATTAAATATTAATTAACCCTTAACTATGTTACCTTAAAGTAATTAACTAAATAATTATGAGCCAACATGATATGCATGAGAAATAGATTTGCAATGTTCCAAAGAAATGAAAGGGCTTTATGCAATGGACTCATAATTAATTATTAATTAGCTTAAGAAACTTGATGAAGTACTCTTATAATTCTCCCACACATGTGGGATAATCATAGTTTTCTTTAGCATTTCCTTAGGTTGTTGAACACCTAAGGGTCTGCCCAAGACATAATTAATTAAGTTTTGAAGTTATTAAAATTTCAATTTAACTAATTGAGTAGTTTAATTTATTAATTAAGCTTTAATTAGTTTAATTAATAAAATGAACTTAGGGAAATAGAATAGGGAGGAGGCCCTAACCTTGTCCCATAGGTTCATTCACTGTTGGATAGTGATTAATCACTTGATTAATTGACTTTTTACTGTTCATATGATTAATTAACTTAAGAGAGTAATTAAAGCTTAATTAATCAATTTCCCTAACCAACTAAGTAATAAATCCCAAGATAATTATGGGAGGCAGAGGTCATCCCATTAGATTAACACAAAGGTTAGGATTATTTACCTAAGTAATTAAAGGGTAATTAAGTTAATTAATTCTAAAATTAAATCTTAATTAAGCATTAATTATTATTCAAAATTAATTAAGAATATTTTTAATAAATTCCTCTCTGAAATACCTTTAAAATGAGTATTTATTTATATTTTTATTATTTTTCTATAATTAGTTATGATTTTAGGAAGTTTTAGCCATTAAAAAACATGAATTAAGCCTAATTAACTCTTAATCTGTCGGCCATGTGGCGCTTTCCATGTTACACCATGGGATTGGTTATTTAAATTTTTCTAGTCAGCTCTTGTGTGGCGGCGGTGGATTGCACTTTCTCGTGCGCCATCTGATCTAAGATCGGACAACCACAATTAATCTTGTGATGCTAAAGGATAAAATGGGTAATTCTAAGATCTAATCATGACTGTCCATTCGATCAAGTAGAATGGATGGTGCATGATCCCCCATTTATCGATTGATGGAAGACGGACACTATCCACATTCGTTTGACCGATTTGAGCTCACCCGAGCTTGGATCGATCTCAAATCTATCCCACACCTTTGCAAGGAGGATCTGAAGGGATCCAATAATCAAGTTCGTATGAGATGCACATTTTCTTCAAAAATCTAACTCATTTTTTTTTCTAAGGATTGATTTCAATGGCATACCTCACCAGAGCTCAAGACCCATGCCAAATCGGATTAAGGAAGCTTCATTTAGTGGAGATGAAGCTCTACTGATCTGCACCAGCTTCAATTTTGGTGGTTTTTCAAAAGGACAACACTCAAAGTGTAGGTGGTCAAGGGCTAGGGAGATTTTTCATTCTTGCTCGACTAGCTCCAAGTTAGGTGTGTACAAAGTTAATTATAGTTTGGTTGAGCCTTGAGCAAATGGGGATGAATGGAAGAGTCCCCTATTTTGGTGTGGGTTTATTTTTGGATGTATATGGGGACACCATACAGATTGTAGGGGTACTTATTGAAGTGATCAGGTATGACATTAAGTATGACATACGATCTCAAAAGATAGAGACATCACTCTTCAATGGACCTAATCACCTAATAAGGACTCTTAAGGCATGATGGGTCTTTGAATGTACCAGAGATTTTCTTCTGCTTTACATGGATGAATAAAGCAGGGTTTATATTAAATTAAGTTCTAATGTTTCCTATGGAGGCAAGCCTCCATAGTTAATTACATCCCAAGGAAGGTGAATTCCTTAGGAATACTCTCTATTAAAGTAGGCAATTGTTGTCTCCACATATTTCAAAGCTAGACTATCAAAGGATTGGTTATGTTAAAAAAATCAATTGGGAAAGTTCAAATGGAGAGACTTATTTTGGAAGTGAGGAGATGAGTAGGGAATGATCACTATAATAGGAGGCCTAGTGAGCATTCCAATCTATCATATGGTTGGGCTTTATATATTTGAAAGTGAAGAGACTTATATATTTTGAGTTGAATTTTATTAGATTGCTAGGACTTATAATTCACCAACACAAGATTGTCAAAAATCCTAAGAGAGGATTTATACTTGTAGCCCAAAGGGAACAACAACCTCAAAGCCTAAATCTAGGGAGCTTTAATATAAGATAAAGCACGACCTAAATCTAAGTAAAGATGGGCATAAGATTTACCTCCACAAGAGAGGATAAACCATCTGCTGTTGGGCTTGCAAACGCTTATAGCGGCCGCTAGCTAACTCCTCCAATGATTTTGAAACCATATAGTCCGGTCTTATGAAATTGCAAGATAGTTGGTTATTATTTATTTAGAAAGAGACTAAAGTCCTTAAACTCACTCCCTAAGAGACTAGAGGATAAGTGGTATGAATAATGACTTAATCTAATACAAAAATATTTTCCATTTTTAGGATTTTTTATGCTTGAATGCATGATGAAAATAGGTTATAGGCTAAATCAGCTAGAAGGAGGTGTTCTCCACCACAAGGGATGCCCTCAAAGGTCAAGCATTCCCCTATCATGCAAGGATGAAGATCCTTCATATTCAAGAGAGAAGAATATGCATGCATGGTGCGAAACATACAACCATTCAACTAAAGGGTTGCTAAATCTTTTAATTATCTTATTTAATGCTTGGGCTTTATGGTGAGATTATCAGTTGTAGAAAATTTTAGTTATGAGTTGTATTATTTTTCACTAAGAACCTAATCGCATCCAGGCTACATATTAAAGCATCAATCATAATAAATTATGAAAAGTATGCTATTTGTAATGCACAATTTAAACATAACATTAAATAATTTTATAGCTATCGCAAAAGAATAAGAGGCTAGTGTGGACTGGTACCGCCATATAACCCGAAAAGAAAAGATGGGTAGCCGAGATCTACCCTTATAAAACTTAAAATATGAAAGAATAATTATAATTTATAAATGAATAAGTGTTATGGGGGATCTTCAAGTCTTCATGTCTTCATGTCTCCTTCATTTCTTCTTTTCCCTTTGATTTGGTGGACTCCAAGGCATCACATGGAACCCTAGGCAAAGCCTTCTAACAATTGCTCATCCTAATATTTCATAGCACTAATCCTAATTTTTAATGCAAAATTACATTAACAATAGGATTTCCCTCTTACATCCCTACCTTAAGCCACTTTCTAAAGTATATTAATTTGATTCAGATCTATTTATTGAATGTATTATTACATATTTAAAATTAAACCTAAGTTTAGATTCATTTTAAATAATTATATCCAATGTGAAAGATATCTTAAGATTAATTTAATTGAATTATTATCACATGACACATGTTAAATCATTCTTTTCCATCACATGTAACATGCATATGATTTAATCAAAATGTATCTATACGTGAAATATGTTTAGCACACTTATATGATAAATGTATGTGTATGTGAAGTTTATATCATTTTGTGTGATTGAATTATTTAATCATATTAATTTAAAATTCTATCTAAATTCTTATACAAAAATACATAGGGATGAAATTAAATAGTATGTCATTGTTAATGTGGAAGTGAGGTAATCAAATGACCTCCTTGGAGCTAATTAAAGCCTCGTATTCCCTGGATGTCCAAACTATATACCCATTTGCATTCAAACTTATGTAAATTCTGATGCATAAATGTAAGAAAGAGAGCTCCAAGTTATATGATTAATTAACCCAATGACTAAACAATTATGGATGCATGTATTTTTAATAAAAGAAAAAGGTGTTCTAATTCCATACTTAAATACACACACACATGTATAAGAGACATAAGATAGTACATGACATTGTTAACAAGGGAGGTGATGTAATCAAATGATCTCCTTGGAGCTACTTAAAAGGTCATATTTTCGGGATGTCCAGAGTAAATATTTTCTTTTCTCAAATACATATGGATGTATACATAAGTGATGGAAGAAAAACCATGCAAATATTGTATTTCTTTTGATGGAGTTATTTAGGTACATGATTTAAAGCTCTATCTAAATTTTTATGTTAAAGATACATAAGAATGAAATCAAATGAGTACGCACCATTGTTTAAACCAGGGAAGTGAGGTAATCAAATGACCTTCTTGAGGCAACTTAAAGCCTCGTATTCTCGGGATGTCTAGGCTATATATCTATTACATTCATGCATATGTAAATCAACATGTGAATAAAGGAAAAAGTCTTTAAATCATATACTTAAGATATAATCACATACATCTCCTATGTATTTATAACAAGCATCACATCATATGTTAATTTTCATTTATAAGCTTTTAAAAAATGTATTTGGATTTAATAGTGATAATAGTCACACATATATTAAATTAGATCAATACATGCAAGCTTTAATATAAAGGAAACTTCATTTGATTTAATTAATTTTTTTTAAAAAAAGATGGATGAATCAAGTGACATGCAATATTTAATATGATTGGAAAGGAATAAATAAATATAAGCATATGATTTCATTCAATAAAATTAATTCTAAGGACAATCACATCAAATAACACTACTTAAAATAAACCAAAGCTTTTTTTTTTATGCATCATTTTAATTTCATGTTCAATTTGATTTAAGGAATGAAAGGAGTTTGCTAACCCTAACCCATCCCCATGTTTGTAAGTTAATTTGATTTAATGGAATGTAATTAGGTTGATTTTATGAGTTAATTAAGTTTTGGTATGAATTAAGTCATTAATTACCCCTTACTTATGTCACCTTAAAGTAATTAACTAAGAAATTATGAGCCAACATGATATGCATAGAAAATAACTTTGCAATGTTCCTAAGAAATGAAATGCCCTAATGCAATTGGCTCATAATTAATAATTAATTATATTAAGAAACTTAATTAAGTACTCTTATGATTTTCTCACACATGTGGATTAATCATAATTTCCTTAAATGTCTTTAGGTTATTGAACATTTAAAAATCTACCCTTCAATTAATTAAGAAAGATCAGATGTGATTTAGATATTGAACATAACAAATTAATTAATTAATTAACCAATTAGTCCTTAATTAATTTTCCTTAAAAAGTGAAAGGAATTTAGGGAAAAGGATTAGGAAAGAGGTACCAACCTGATTCCATAAGCCTCCTCACTATTAGATAGTGATTAATGAGCTCAATTAATTAATTGATTACTATTCATATAATTAATTAACTTTTAATTAAGTTAAGAAAGTAATTAAAGCTTGATTGGCTAATTTGCCTAATTAATTAACCAATAAATTTCAAGAAAATTAGGGGAGCAGAGGTCATCCCCTTAAATAATCACTAAAAAGTTTGAGATAATTAGTTAATTAATTATAGAGCAAATAAGATTAATTTTTCAATTAAACCTACTTAAGCTCTAATTACTATTCAAAATTAATTAAGAATATTTTTAATAAATTCCTCTCTAAAATACCATTAAAATGAGTGTTTATTTATAGTTTTTGAATATTTCTATGATTTGTTATGATTTTATGAAGTTTTAGCCTTTAATTCTTGTTAATTTGCCTTAATTGACCCTAATCCTTTCGACGCCACATGACGCGCTGATGCGGTGCGCTTCTCATGTGGCATCATGGATTGGATATTTAAGTTGTGACCATCAATGCTGAGTCAGCTCATGGCGAGATGCACTTTTGATCTCCACCATTCGATCTCAGATTAAATAATGTGGATTGACACCACGATTAATAACATATTAAATAGGATGAATCTAATGGATCTAATCATGACCATCCATTTCAATCACAAAAATGAATGACATGTGATTTATCTCTCTGCGAGCGATGAAAGACCGAGCCTGTCCGCCATTGCTTGTATATTCTGAGCTCACTTGAGCTTGGATAAACTCCAAATTGATCCCACACCCCGCACGAAGGATTTAAGAGAATCCAAAGGCTATGATCGGTGCACATGCACATTTTCTTCAAAAAGCTCTAATTTTTTTTTCAAGGGAGCTCAATTTTAATGACATTACCTCACTGGTGTTAAGACAGGTGGCTTGTACAGTTTAGGAAGCTTCATCTAGTTGAGACGAAGCCCTATTGAGTGGTAATTGAGTTGATTCCAAGTGGTTTGCTCGGAAGACCAAGATTCATCCTTTGGAGGCTTAGTCTTGGTGAAGTTGCACCTCGGTGGGCTTGGAGCTTAGGGGAAGATTCGTTTGGCTTCGACGAGGAGTGGGAATGGTGTGTGAAAGAGGAATTTGGTTTTGATTGAGAGATGAGGAAGTTAGGATCGAAGAAGGCTTTCCCTATTTCAGATGCGCTCGGGAAGGAGAAATCCAGGGAAGCCTTGGGAACATTTGGGAGCTCTTTAGGGGAATCAAAATTGCCTTAGGAAGCTCTGATGAATTGAATGAGTGAGTTTCCCATGCAAATTGAGGGGGTATATCCCTCGATTTGCTGTGATGGATGGACATAATCGTCTCCCATTTTTCAGTTGGCCAGTTGTTGCCGGAGCACTGGAGTTGTCCCCATCACCTCCATGTGGCACGGCTTGAGTGGAGGAAGGCTTGGGAGGTGGCTTAAGGCAGAAGTGGGGGTGGTTTGTATCCAACGGGTTCTTGGATTGCGAGGGAGGGGAGTTAACTCACCTCCCTTTGGTCCATGGCAAGCCTAACCCACTTAGGGTGGGTTAGGTGGCTAGGTCAGACCACAAAATGGGTGTTTTATGGCTGCCAAGGGTGATAGGAGAGTGGACTTTGTCAAATTTGGCAAAATCCCATGTGGGGGAGGCAAATCCAAGGGGAATTTGCCTTGGGTTTGAGTCAAATTGGGTTTGGGCTAGTTTTGGGCTGACCCAAGGTGGGTTTTGGTTGGGTTTGGGTTTGTTCCAAAGTGCCATGGTTTGGTTCAAAGGGGTTTGGCTCAATTTGACCCTTATAGATCAAATTAGGCTAGGTTGGGTTAGGTAGACCAAATAGTGAAATTGGATCAAACTAAAGCTTTGGTTATGTTCCAATGATGATTTGAAGTATTTTGGTTCAAGTGGTTTCAATCAATTTGGCCTAGGTTTGATTTGGCTCATTTGGATTCATATAGGTCAAATAGGTTAAGATAACCAATTTGACCAAATTGACCAAATTAACCAAATTGGCTTGGGTTAGGTGTTGGTTTATGTTCAATTGATCAATTAGAGAGAATTGTAGGCTTTGGTTTGAATCAATTTGAATTTAGTTTAGTTTTAGGCTAATTTGACCATTTAGGTCAATTGGGTCCAATTGGTCAAACTGGGCTCAATTATGGCTTTGGCCAAGTTCAATAATCATTTTGAAATGAACTTGAGCCATTGGTTGCAATCAATTTGGGTTAGATCATGATTTGACCTATTTTGGCTTTTTAGGTCAATTTGGGTCAACTTGGGTTAAATGACCAATTGGGTTTGGTTTGGCTCAATTGATGGTCAAGTCATGTTCAATCATTGATCATAGGTTGGTGTGAATCAATGATTTTAATTGATTTTGTGTAGGGTAGGCTTTGGATTGTTTGGGTTCATATGGGTTAAAGGGTTAACTTGATAAAATGACCAAGTTGACTTGGTTTGATCCAATTTAAGGCAATTGATCATCCTAGGGTGATCAATGATCATGGTATGAGGTTTGGATGGGCTTGGTTCATTCCAATTTGGGTTGGACTAGAACTTCATTCAAATTGGTTCTTTAGGTCACTTTGGGTCAAGTGAACTTAAATGAGCTTATTGGCTTGATTTTGGTTTGATTAATATTTAGTTGAATTTATATATGAGTTTAGGATTGAAATATAAATCCCACTACAATCAATTTTGGGTTCAATAGGTTTTGGTTCATTTGAAATTTTCAAGTCAAAAGAGCTAAGTTGGGCTTGACTTGGGTTGATTTTAATTTGGCTTGATGATTGTAGATTTCATTTATATTCAGATAGATGATTGATTCAAGAGAAAATTCATTAACTTTTGGCTTGATTTAGATAGGATTTGGATAAGTCCAAGGTATCAGCTCAAAGGGTTTAGAATGGGATTTGATTTGATTTTGGATTTGGTTTTGGTCATTTGAATGTATATTTCATTTATATTTGGAAGATAATTGATGGAAGAATTGATCCATGAGAGAATCAATTGAGTCTGACTTGATTTGAAGGCAAATTTGGCTAAGCTCATGAAGGTTGGTCAAAAGGGCTTAGAAGGGAATGCGATTTAGTTTGATTTAATTTTGATCATGGGTGTTGACCTCACTTTCGAAGTGAGTTCTCAATCTCCTCATCATAGACTTAAGAGTCTTCTAGACACTAAGACTTCCTAGTCATAAGACACTTCTAGCACTTAGGTGAACACTTAACCTAAGCCTAAAGACTTAGAAGGGTTAATCATAGGATTAGGCTATGCCTTAAGGATTAGGATAACCGTCATACCCTACAACCCAAATCCAATCCACGTTCACCCTATCAAATCTACAATCAAACTCAATTTCAAATCCAAATCCAAATTCAAATGCAAATTTTAAGCCAAATGATGGAAGCCCATGATCAAATCCAAACTTGAAATCATTCCTAAGTCCTTTGAATATATCTTATGAACTTAGCCAAAATCCAACTAAAATCAATCCAAAATTAACTTATTTTCATAATCAATTTATATCTTCAATCATCTTCCTAAATATAAATCAAATCTACATTCAAATGATTAAAACCAAATCAAACTAAATAAAATTAAATCAAAACCCTTCCTAAGCCACATAAATCAACCTTCATGAGCTTAGCCAAATCTTAGCCCAAATCACTTCCAATTCAATTGATTTTCTCATGAATCAATCATATCTTCAAACATCTTCACATAAATAAATAAAATATACATTTAAATCATCAAAACTAAATCAAGCTAAATCAAAATCCAAATCTAATCCTTTAAGCCAATTTTATGGACTTAGCCAAATTTCATTCAAATTTAAACCAAATCCAGTTGATTTTCTCATAAATCAATCATACCTTCATTCACCATCCCAAATATAAATGAAATCTACAATCATCAAGCCAAATCAAAATCAACCCAAGTGAAACCCTACTTAGCCCATTTGACTTGAAATATTCAAATGAACCAAAACTCATTTGAACCCAAAATAATTGCAATTGAATTTATATATCAATCCCAAATCCATATATAAACTCAACTAAATCAAACTCAATTGAAAATTAAACCAACTAAACCCCATTGGCTCACTTGACCCAAAGTGAGCAATTCAACCTATTTGAACCAAAATCTAATTCAAGCCAAACCAAAGAAAATTAAGCCAATCCAAACTTCATGGCATGATTGTTAATCATCCTAGGTTGATCAATTATCATAAATTAGGTCAAACCAAGTCAACCAGCCCTTTGACCAAGTCAACCTTCTTAACCCATTGAATCTAAACTAGCCAAATTGCAACCTAAGCCAAATCTATTGAAATAAATGATTCATTCTAACTCAAAATCAATACTTGAACATGACTTGACCTTCAATTGAGCCAAACCTTACCCAATTGGCCCTTTTGACCCAGTTGACCCAATTTGATATAAATGGACAAAATGTGTCAAATTAAAAGCTAAACCAAATTGATTGTAACCAATGGCTCAAGTTCATTCCAAATTGTATATTTAACTTGACCAAAGCCTCAATCGTTTCTAATTGACCCACTAGGCCCAAGTCACCTATTGACCCAACTTGACCTAAAGAGCCAAACCAACCCAAAATCTAATTAAATCTAAATTGAACTCAACCAAAGCTCACAACATATATCAAATGATTAACTAAACCCAAACCAAGTCACGACTAAAGCTAATTTGGACAATTGGGTCAAATTGGTCAACTTGACCCATGTGGCTCAAATGAACTCAAATAAGCCAAAACTAAATTTAAATCAAATTGAACCAAACCAATGACACCAATACACTCCAAATAATCATATGAACTTGATCCAACTTAACTCAATTTGACCTAAGTGAATCAAATTGAGCCAAATCAAACCAAATGAACTCCAAATCACTTGAAATTTGGGCTAGCCCACTTTTGATTCATTTCAAAGCTGCTCAAACCAAACTCAATGCTAAATGACCATCCTACCCTTAAGCTAAGGGTATTACATGAGGCAAATCACCCATGAAACTAGGCATTTCCATTCCTTGACCACTTGGCATTCTCCCATTAGCCCATCTAGGCTTTTAGGACATTGCCCAACCTTACCCAAGGATGGTTGGGTTGGCCATGACCCATGGGGAGGTGAAATTACCTCACCTCCCCCATTGGAGCATTTGAAACCACCACGGACATCCACTATCTTTCTTGGAAGCCACCTCCACACCTTTACCCAACCAAACTAAGCCACCTCATCCACTCAAGGACCTCCACAACCCTCTAAGGTGGCTAAATGAGAAGAAGAAACCAAACTAGCCCAAGCCGTCCATCCAAGGGAAAGGGTGGGGGGTGGTATACACCCTGTAATTTCCACTCAAGTTCACACACGTGCATTTCTCAGAGACCTAGCTACCTAAGATGAGCTGCTAGAGACCTTCCCCAAGCTCCCTTGCTCATTCTTATTCCCCACTCTCGGATTCCTTCAAGCCAAAATAGGGGAGCCTCACATCGGATCCCATTTTCTCAAGGCTTGATCAAAGTGTAATTAGCTTTGCACCCACCATCCTTGGAGGTAGTTGAGCAAGAACAAATTGTCTCCCGAGCTTTCCAACAACCAAAGGGTGGACTTCGATCAATACTGACCATCTACACCTCGTGAGTTGGCCTTTTGAGCTATCCACCACAAATTGGAGCTTGTGTTGATCAACAGGGCCTCGTTATACTAAACAAAGCTTCTTCAATTGGATTTGGCATTGATCTTGAGCTCTAGTGAGGTATGCCATTGAAATCAATCCTTATTTGAAAATGGTTTGGAGCTTTTTGAAGGAAACATTCACCCTGCGTGATCTTGACTGTTGGATCCCATTAGATCCTTCACGTGAAGGTGTGGGATCGATCCGAGCTCGGGTGAGCTTGGATCATGCGAGCAATGGCGGACAGACTCCATTCTCCCTTGCTCGCGTGATGATAGATCACTCACCATCCGTTCTACGTGATGGGAACATACAGTCGTGATTAGATCCAATAGAATTATTCAATTTTTTTCTTTAGAATCACGGGATTAATCATGGTTGTCCGATCTTGGATCGGGCGAAGCATGAGAAAGCGCATCCCACCACCAACTGACTCAACATTAATGATGATAATTTAAATAGCCAATCCTGTGATGCCATGTGGAAAGCGTGCCATGTGGCACCGATGGGATTAAGGTCTAATTAGGCTTGATTAATGTGTTTTAATGGCTGAAACTTTCTAAAATCATAACTAATTATAGAAAAATTAAAAAAATGCAAATAATACTCATTTTAAAGGTATTTTAGAGGAAAATTTATTAAAAATGTTCTTAATTAATTTGGAATAGTAATCAGAGATTAAATAAAGTTTAATTGAGAAATTAATTAGTTTAATTACTTTTTAATTACGTACGTAATTAATCCTAAACTTTGTAGGCTAACTCAATGGGATGACCTCTACCTCCCATGATTTTCTTGTGATTTATTACTTAATTAATTTAGGAAATTGACTAATAAAGCTTTAATTACCCTCCTAGCTTAATTGGTCATTAATTAGTCATATGAATAGTAGAATTTCAGTTAATTATATGGTTAATCACTATCCAACAGTGAATGAACCTATGGGAATGGGATTGAGGCCTCCTCCATAATTTATTTCTCTAAAGCATTTCATTAACCAACTTAATTTAGGCTCAATTAACTAATTAAACTACTTAATTAATTAAATTGAAATCATGATCATGTCAAAAGTTGATTAATTAAATCTAGGGTATACTTTTAGGTGTTTAACAACCTAAGGAAATCTAAGAAATTATTGTTAACCCACATGTGTGGGGGAATTATAAGAGTACTTAATTAAGTTCCTTAACTTAATTAACCATTAATTATGAGCCAATTGCATTAGGTCCTTTCATTTCTCAGGGTCAATGCTAATTTAATTTCCAATGTATATGCATATCATGTTGGTTCATAATTATTTGAGTTATTATGTTAAGGTAACATAAGAAAGGGTTAATTAATGGGTATAATGCATATTATAACCTAATTAACTCATAAAATCAACTTAATCATTTTTCATTAAATCAACTTAATTAACAAATATGGGAATGGGTTTGGATCAACAAATCTTCCCTCACACCCTTAAATCAAATCAAAACATGAAATGGAAAATGGCATTAAGAAAACTTTGGTTTACCTTGAATAATTTTATTTGATATGATTGTCCTTAGAAATTAATTTGATTGAATGAAATCATGTGTTTATATTTATTTATTCCTTTCCAATCATGTTAACTGTTATATGTCATTTGAAATCATGTATTCATCTTTTCAAAGTTAATTGAAGCAAATGATTTTACTTTATCTAAGCTTGCATGTGTTGGATTAATTTATAATATGTGTGGCTATTATCACTAATAAATTCAAATTAATTTTCTAAAGTTTATAAATTAATTACATTGATTAGAGTGATAGTGGTTATGAATATATATAGGTTTTCATATGCTTATAGCTTAGACATGTGAAATAAAGCTTTCTTTTTCTTAATTCATATGTAGTTTTATATGTATTTGAATGTTATTGAGTATATAGTCCGGACATCTTGAGAACATGAGGCTTTAGTTAGCCCCAAGGAGGTCATTTGATTACCTCACTTCGTAGGTGAATAGCGACACATACTTATTTGATTTTATTTAAATGTGTTCGTACATTAGAATTTGGATATAACCTTAATCCACATGTATAAATACTTCAATCAAATAAAAATATAATCTTTGCATGGTTTTCTTTTCTTTATTTATGTATACATCCATGTGTATTTGAGAAAAGCAAATGTTTAGTTTGGACATCCCGAGAATATGAGGCTTTAAGTAAAGGAGGTCATTTGATTAATTTCCGTTAACAATGGCATTGCTTATGTCTCTTATACATATGTGCGTGTATTTAATTATGGAATTAGAACCCCTTTTTCTTTTATCAAAAATACATGCATTCATAATTGACTAAGTGATTGGATTAGTTGGTCATGTGATTTGGAGCTTTCTTTCTCACATTCATACATACAAATTTACATGTGTATGAATGCGAAAGGGTATATAGTTTGGACATCCCAAAAATACGAGGCTTTAGTTAGCCCCAAGGAGGTAATTTTATTACCTCACTTCCTTGGTTAACAATGACACACACATATTTAATTTCATCCCTATGTATTTTTTTGTAAGAATTTAGATAGAGCTTTAAACTATTATGGTTAAATAATTCAATCACATAAAATGATGTAAGCTTCAAATACATGTATGTATCCATCATATGAGTGTGCTAAAACATATTGTATGTATAGATACACTTAGAATCAAATCATATGCATGTTATATGTGATGGAAAGGAATGATTTAACATGTGTTAGGTGATAATAATTCAAGTAGATTAACCTTAAGATGCCTTTCAGCTTGAATAAGGTTATTTAAGGTGAACCTAAACTTAGGATTAATTAAATCATTTAATAAACCATTCACTAAAGAGAATAAAATCAAATTAACATGCTTTAGAAAGTGGCTTAATGTAGGGTTGAAAGAGGGCAATCCTCTTTCTTCTCTTTATACACTTAGTTGCTAAGTTTAATCATATGAAATAAAAGAAAACACAAATTAAAATTCTCAAATAAATTAAACATCTTCAAGTGAAACCAACCTTTCATGTTAAATTGAACCTTTCCAAACTTAAAAAATCACAACTCTAATGCTTTGTTGAAACACAACACACATGCCTTAACACACACATTAGAATTAAGTCACCACTTCTAGTCCTAAGTTAGGATGATGTATGTATGACATATGTTTTGTTTTATGATGTAATATTTTAAACTGGATGTTAGGATGTATGTTTCATAGACTGGATGGTAGGTCGATATTAGCCTAACCTTATTTTCTATAGGGGATTGTGCTTAAGGGGTTGCTTAAAAATAAATATAAATGCTCTCTTTGCAGGTTGCTTAAACCACTAATCATAATCCAAGTTAGGATATGTAGGCTTGGTTACCCATGTGTAGGGAGCTAAGTCCAAATCATATATATAACTGCTTGTGATTGTATGTGTGTTTAGCTAACCACTATTTTGTAGGTGTAGTTAGATTTACTTTTTTTACTTTTTAATGTAATTGTGCATTAGAAATTAGGATTTATACTATGGGGGTTTAGAATGACCATTGGCCAGAAGGTTTTGTCTTAGGGTGCCATGTGATGTGAAACCTACCAAATCAAAGAAGCAAGGAGGAAATAAATGATGACACGAGGAAGAAAGAAAGAAGGCGCTCATAGCATTCATAAATTGTAATTATTATTTTGTAATTTCAGGTTGTATAAGGGTAGAGCTCGGCTACCCATCTTTTCTTCTTGGATTGTACGATGGTACTTGACTGCACCGACCTCTTATTCTTTTATGATAGTTATAAAATTAATTGATGTTATGTTTAGTTTGTGCATTAGAAACAACATGCTTTTTATAGTTTCTTATGATTGATGCTTTAATGTGTAGCCTAGATGCGATTTGGCTCTTAGGAAAAAATAAATTTTCTACCTAACTATAACTCTTAACTAAAGTTTTAAATAATTCATAACCTCCCCATAAAGCCTATGCATTAAATAAGATAATTAAAAGATTTAGTAACCCCTTAGCTATATGGTTGCATGTCTCACAACATGCATGCATATTCTTTCTCTTTTGAACATGAAGGATCTCCATCCTTGCATGTTAGGGGAATGCTTGACCTGTGAGGGTATCACTTATGGTGGAGAACACCTTCTTCTAGCTGATTTGGCCCATAACCTATTTTCATCATGCATATAGGCATCAAAACCCTAAAGCCTTTGTCAAAATGAAGTATCAAAATTGGAACAAAACTTGAAAAAGTTTTGCATTAAACTAAGACATTATTCATACCACTCATGCTCTAGTCTCTTAGGGTGTGGGTTTAAGGAATTTAGTCTCTTTCTAAATAAATAATAGCCCAACTATCTTGTAATTCATAAGACTAGACTACATGGTTTTAAAATCGTGGGAGGAGTTGCGCCACCCAGGTTATAAACTAAGGAGTTTTATCCTCTCTTATGGAGGTAAACTTTATGACCATCTTTGCATAGATTTAGGCTATGATTTATCTTATGCTAAAGATCCTTAGATTTAGGATCCGAGATAGCTATTTTCTTCAGGCTACAAGCATAAATCCTCACCTTTTAGGCATTTTTACAACCTTGTATTGTTGGATTATAAGCCCTAGTTATCTAGTAAAATTTTAACTCAAAACTTATAAATATCTTCAATTTCAAATACATAAAGCCCAACCATAGGATAGATTGGAATGCTCACTAGGCTTCCTAGTATCATGAGCATTCCTTACTCATCTCCTTTGGCTTCCAAAAATAAGTCTTCTCCTTGAACTTTCCCGAGTGATTTTCCAAATACAACCAATCCTTTGATAGTAAACCTTGAAATCTTTGGAGACCCTAATTATCTACTTTAATCAAGAGTATTCTTCAAAAATTCACCTTTACTAGGATGCAATTAACTATGGAGGCTTGTCTCCATAGGAAACTTTAAAACTCGATTTATTATTAACTCTCCTTTA
Source organism: Cymbidium sinense (assembly GCA_021442155.1). Classification (NCBI taxonomy): domain Eukaryota; kingdom Viridiplantae; phylum Streptophyta; class Magnoliopsida; order Asparagales; family Orchidaceae; genus Cymbidium; species Cymbidium sinense. Next base: position 30,013,731 of record CM038220.1, on the reverse strand, counting down.
TTCATCCATGTAAAGAAGAGGAAAAATCTCTGGTATATTCGAAGACTCATCATGCCTTAGGAGTCCTTATTAGGTGATTAGGTCTATTAAAGAGTGATGCCTCTATCTATTGAGATAGTACATCATACCTCAATGTCATTCCCGATCACTTCAATAAGTACCCCCTACGATCTGCATGGTGTCCATCCCTCGCCCCCCCGATATACATAAAAAAATAAACACCATAATTAGAATATGGGTTTCATTTATATTTGTGAAGATGATTGAATGAATAATTGAATTATGAGAAAATTAATTAATTTTGGGTTGATTTGGGTTAACATTTGGCTAAGCTCATGGAGGTCTTCATGGCTTAGTTGCCTGACTTGATTTAGTTTGATTTAGTTTTGATCATTCAAATGTAGATTTAATTTATATTTAGGAAGATGATTGATGAAATAATTGATTATTAAGTAAATCAATTGATTTTGTCTTGATTTGAATGGGATTTTGGCTAAGCTTATGAGAGTGGATCACATGGCTTAGGAGGGATTTGGAGCTTGGATTTGATCTTGGGTTTCAATCATTTGGAGTTGAATTTGATAAATGATTGAGGGATTGAATTGTTCTGGAAAAAATCAACTGAATCTGAATTGAATTGGCTTTGGCTAGGGTTAAGTCCATGGAATTCAATCATAAGGCTTTGGAAGAGTTTTTTTGCTTGGATTTTAGGTTGAGATTGATTGCAGATTTTGCAAATTTGATTTTGAATTTGAATTTGGGGTTTGGTTTGAAGGAGAAATGGATGGATAAGCCATTGGATGGCAAGTCTCCCTAAGTCAAAGGCACAACCCCTACCCTATGACTAACCTTCTAAGTCTCTAAGCTTAGGTTAAGTGTTCACCTAATCACTATAAGTGTCTTAAGATTAAGGAACTCTTAATGCCTATAAGAGTCCTAGATCTTTGCTGAGATGGGTGATTTTTTTCATGTGACACCCTTAGCCCAAGGGTAGGATGATAATTTTGTATTAGATTTGATTTGGACAGATTTGAAATGAGTCAAAAGTGGGTTAGCCCAAATTTCATGTGATTTGGAGTTCATTTGGTTAGGTTTGGCTCAATTTGATCCATTTGGGCCAAATTGAGTCAAATAAGATTAGGTTGACCAATTGGTCAAATTGGATCAAACTAAAGGTTGGGTTAAGTTCATATGATCAATTGGAGTATATTGGTTTCATTGGTTTGGTCAATTTGGTTTAGATTTTATTTTGGTTCATTTGAGTTCATTTGGGCCCAATGGGTTAAGTTGAGCAATTTGACCAAATTGGCCAAATAGGCTTGGGTCATGGCTTGGTTTGGGTTTGGTTGATCATTTAGAATATGTTGTAGCCTTTGGTTGAGTTTAATTTAGATTTGATTGGGTTTTAGGTTGGTTTGACTCTTTAGGTCAAGTTAGGCTCAATAGATTATTTGGGTCAAGTGAGTCAATTGGGTCCAATTGGGGCTTTGGTCAAGTTCAAATGTTAGTTTTGGGTTGATATGACCATGTTGACCTCATTTTTAGAATGAGCTCTCAACCTCTCCATCTTAGACATAGGACTCCTCTTAGACACTAAGAGTTCTTTAGTCTTAAGACACTTCTAATGATTAGGTGAACACTCAACCAAACCTTGGAGACTTAGAAGAGTTAGCCGTAGGAATAGGTCATGCCTTATGGGTGTTAGGAAAAACTTGCCTACCCTATTGCTTGAACCAACTCCTTACTTCCTTCTTTCAAGTCAAACTCCAAATTCAAATCAACTTCAAACTCAAATCAATTCCAACTTAATTGATTTTCTCAAATTCAAATCAACTTCAAACTCAAATCAATTCCAACTTAATTGATTTTCTCAAATCCAAATCAACCTCAAACTCAAATAAATTCCAACTTAATTGATTTTCTCAAATCAAAATAAACTTCAAACTCGAAATCCAAACTAACTTTAAACTCAAATCAATTCCAACTTAATTGATTTTCTCAAACCTTAAATCAATTTCAATTGATTTTCTGAAATCATGAATCAATTCCAAATGATAGACATCCAAGATCACTTCAAATCTAAAATCTATTCGAAGTCACTTTGATTTCATGTTATGGAATTAGCTCAAATTAAATTCAAATCACTTCAAACTCAAGAGATTTTCTCACAACCTATTTATATTCTCATATATATTCATAAATATAAATGAAAGATAAATTCAAATATCCAAAACAAATTCAAAACTCAAATCCAAACCCAACATAAAACCAACTTAAACCCTTTTAAGTCAAATTATTGAACTTAGCCAAATAAAACTCAAATCAATTCAAACCATTGGATTTTTTTTATGATTCAATCAATGCTTCAATCATAAAACTAAATATAAACAAAAACTTTAATTATCAAATCAAAACTAAACTCAAAACTCAAACCCAAATCAAACCCATGTTCATCCTTTGAACTTGAAATTATCAAATGAATAAAACCTATTTGAATTCAAATCACTTACAAATGGATTTATATTTCAATCATGAGTCCATATGTGAGTTCAACCAAACTTGAATCAAACCTTGATCAAGTGAATTGACCCACTTAGGCTCACTTGACCTAAAAGCACTCTTTTGAGCCAAATTCTAATCCTACCCAAATTAGATTGAACTAAGCCCATCTAATCCTCAGATTGTGAGAAACAATCATCATAAGATGATCAATCACTCAAATTAGGTCAAACCAAGTCAAACCTAGCCTTTGGCAAAGTCAACATTTGACCCAAATGAAACCTAAACTAGCCAAGATCCACCATAGGCTAAATTAATTGAAACCATTGATCAAAAATAGTTTATGATCAATGTTTGAACTTGACCAAGTCATCATTTGAGCCTAAGCTAGCCCAATTGGCCACTTGACCCAAGTTGACCTAACTTGACCTAAAACGTCAAAATGGGTCAAATCTTGATCTAAGCCAAATCAATTGCCACCAATGGGTCAAGTTCATTCTAAATCACTTGTTGAACTTAATTGAAACCAAAGCTTGAAATACATTTCTAATGACCAACCAAACCTAAACCAACCCATGACCTAACCTAATTGGGTCAAATGGGTAAAATTGGTCAACTTGACCCATTTGACCTAAATGAAATCAAATGAACCAAAACTAAATACAAATCAAATTGAACCAAATCAATGATACCAAAACATTTCAAAAGTTCATATGTACTTGACCAAACCCTTGGTTTGACCCAATTTGACCAATTAGTCAACTCGACACAAGTTGACCCATTTTGACCTAAATGGGTCAACATGAGCCAAATGACATCAAATCAACTCCAAATTCTTTGAAATTTGGCCTAACCCAATTTCAAACTATTCCAAATATGCTTAAATTAAAATCAAAGCCAAATGACCAATTTACCCCTAGGTAAAGGGGTAACCTATGGCCAATTCCACTTGGAATTTGGTCAAATCCTTTTCATGGCCACTTGCCACCCTTTTAATGGACCAAATGGACACTAATGAGTGTGGTGCACATGACCTAATGGGTTTGGGTCAGCCCAACCCAACCCAATGCCAAAACTGACCACCCAATGGAAAATTCTCCACATGGAATCCCTCACATCCTCATTCAACACATGGGCAACTCCTCCACTACTCTCTGCTAAAATCGAATCACATGGCATCCATAATAACCTAAAAAACCCACTCAATCAAGTAAGTTGATCAAAATTAGAAAGGTGGCTCACCATCTAATCCAAGCAGGGGGAGATATACTCCTTGTCATTTCCATTCAATTCACATTACTTGCAATCGATTGAGCTAGAGCAACCTAAGGCAAGCTCCCTAAGCTCTCTCAAGCAATCTCCAAGCTCTTCCTAATTCCCATTCTCGATTTTCCTTAAGCCAAAAATAGGGGAGATAGGAAGAAATCTAAACTCACTCACCCATAGAAGCTCAATTCACAAGCACCATCGAGGACCCAATCGAGCTCATTCAAATAAAATCCCAAGCAATTAAGCCACGGGAAGGAGGAGTTAGACCAAAGCCGCAAGCCTTTGAAGTGGAGTTTGGCCAATAAGAAGATCCACTTCATCTCAAGCCTTCAAACCTTCAACAAGGCTTCATCTCCACTAGATGAAGATACCTCCATAGTTGGGAGCACCGGTGATAGCCTCTGGTGAGGTATGCTTCAAAACCAAGCCTAGCGAGAATTTTCTTTGGTCCTTTGTGAAGAGAACTTTAATCCTCATTGAAATTGACCATTGGATGTTCTTCCGCACACCTCTTGATGGTGTGGGTTGAATCTTAGCTCAATCCTAGCTCAAGTGAGCTTGAATCAAGCCATGGGGGATGGACTGCCTCCATCTCTCACAGGCAAGAGTAGGGATGAATCTTGGACTGTCCATCCCGCATGTTTTGGATGGATGATCCTGATTAATCCAATTAAATTTGATGACTAATCCCTTTAGAAATTGTAGGCTTGATCTCGGCCATCCGATGTTTGATCAGACGGTCCAAGAGAAAGCACGTAGCACCGCTGACTGACATGACATAGGATGTGACAACTTAAATAACCAACCCCATCGCACCACATGGAAAGCGCGTGTCACATCAATGATCCACGTGGCACCGATGGGATTAGTTAATTAATTAGGCTTTCTAATTACCTAATAATCACTAAAATTTCAAAATACAAAACTAAATGTAGAAAAATCAGAAAATATAAATGAGGGCTCATTTTAAAGATAATTCAGTGAGGAATAATATAAAATTATTTCTAATTGATTTTGAATAGTGATTTTCTTAATTAGGGTTTATTTGAAATCTAAATAATCCTAATTACTCCCTAATCATTTTATTAGTTAATTTCAAACTTCTCAAGCATATTTTGGGGATGACATGTGCCTCCCCTAATTTTCTTGGAATTTATTAATGAGTTAATTAGGGAAATCAATTAATAAATCCATAATCACTCTCTTAATGTAATTAAGGGTAATTAAGCATGTGAACATTGGTTTAATCATTTAATTAAGATAATTAAACATTGCTTAAGTGATCATGAGGTTTATGAAATAATTTTGGGATATTTTTCTTAAGTTATTCCCTAAACCCCGTTCTTCTTTAATCCAAACCTAATTAAAGATTAATCCACTAATGATCTTCTTAATTAGTTTAATCAAAATTTTAAAATCAATCTGAACTGAATCAATCCTTTGTTGGGTAGATCCTTAGGTGTTCAAAAGCCTAAGGTAAATTTAAGGAAATCATTTCCAACCCACATGTATGGGAAGGTTATCAAAATACTTAATTAAACCCCTTAGCTTAATTAATCAATATTTGTGAGCCAATTGCATTGGCCCCTTTCTTTTTTAGGAGCATTGCTGGTTTAAATTTCGTGTGGTTGCATATCATATGTTGGCTCACATTTGTTTGAATAATTATGTTAAGGAGGTGTAGGTAAGGGGTAATTAATGAACTTAACTTACACCTTAACCTAAACAAAACATAAAATCAACTTAATGGTTCTAAAAATTAAACTAAAACAAAACACACACATGTGGGAGATGGGTTAGGACTAGAAAACATTTTTCACATTTCTTAAATCAAATCAAACTCAAAATTAAAATAAAATTTCTTTAAATAATCTGATTCACTTTAAATGATCTTATACCATAGGATTGTCTTTAGGAATTAATTAGGATGAATGAAGTTACATGCTTACATCACTTTATTTCTTTCCTAGCATGCTAAATGTTACTTGTCATATGAAATCATGCCTTCATGTCTTTTGAAAAATAATATAAAATGAAATGTTTCCTTTATGTCAAATTGTATGTTTTGGCTAAAGTAAAAATATGAATGGCTATTATCACTATTAAATCCAAAATTATTTTCAAAACCTATAAATCAAGATGACAAATGAAAAGGTATGCTATTTATAATTATTTATAAGCTTGCATGTGAGTATAATATAAAGATGTGAATTATGTGACTTTTCCCTTCTCTTCTTTTTAACATAGTTTTGAATAGGATTTGCAAAGTGTATAGTTCATTTGAAAAGAACACAACAATTGCTTAAATCCAATCCTATTCATTCCTATGTTTTCCTTTAAGAAGGATCTTCACATTTACACATGTAAATTACATAATCAAATCAAACATAAATATCTTTTGCATGACTCTTTTTGCCATTCATTTGCTTTTGTACATACACATGTATTTAAAAAAAGTGGTATATTAGTCTGGACATCCCAGGGTTGTGAGGCTTTAAGTAGACCCAAGTAAGTCTTGTACCTTACACCCTTGGTGTAGAAAATAATGACACCAAACTCACTTATGTCTTTCATACATGTAAATGTGCATTTAATTAATGGATAAAGAATCACCCTCTTTTCTACTTAACAAAATAATGTATCATAAAATATCCAAATTTTCTTAAGCAACATCTCTTAGCATTCATCATTAAGGTGTGCTAAATATTTACATTTGTATGTATAGATATGCTTAGGATCATTTCATGTGCATGATACACATATTGGAAAGAAATAAAGTGTTTTGTGTTTTGTGATAGTAATTCACTTTAATTAATCCTAAAATGCCTTTCTTATTTGAATAAGTTTGTTTAGAGCAAATATAAACTTAGGATTAATTAAAACACATAATAAAATATACACTAAATAAAAATTATTAATGAATCTATCTTAGAAATTACTTAAGGTAGGGAGGAAAGAGAAGTTTTTCTCTCTTTTCCTCTCTTTACAACACTTAATAATTAAGTATAGGTTCATTCAAACCAAATAAAATCATAAAATAAAATCAACTAAATCAACTAAATCACTTAAATAAAAGTACCCTCTAAGTTGAACCTCTCACACTTAGAAAACCTTTAACCTTAAAGCCTATCTAAGACATCCCACACAAGCCTTAAATGGCACACACATTAGGCTAAGTCACCATTTCTAGTCCTATGTTAGGTTGATGCATGGTTTGATGCTTGATTTTATTTTTATGATGTGACAATGATATACAATCTTAGTCTAATCATTATCTTCTTAGGGATTGTGCTTAAGGTGTAATAAAAAAATATAAATGCTTTTTGGTTGCTTATACACCTAAGCATAATCTAAAATAGGCCAGATGGACTTGGTTACCCATGTGTGGGGTGCTAAGTCTAATTTATTCATATACATGCTTGGGATTGTGTGATTTGTTTAGCTAATATCTATTTTATAGGTTTTAGTTAAATTTACTTTTCCCATTTTCATGTAATCTTGCAATTAGGATTTGGAATGAATGTTATGGGGGATTAGGATGAACATTGGTCGAAAGACTATATCTTATGTACTACGTGAAGCCTTTGGAGCAACCATATTCCAACCAACCAAAAGAAGAAAGAAGAAAGAAAAGAAGAAAGAAGAAAGAAAAGAAGAAAAGAAGAAAGAAGAAATAAAGAATGAAGACCCCCATAACATGAATTCCTTTTGATTATAATTAATTCATTTATAATCTGAGTTGTATAAGGGTAGAGCTTGGCTACCCAATTTCTTTTTGGATTTGTTCAGTGGAGCTTGACCATAAAAGGCCTTATTTTCTTTTGCGCTAGCTTTATAAATTATTTGATGTTTGTTTAGCTTATGCATTAAGATGGTATGTTTTCTAGTTTCTTCCTTGCTTGGATGAATGTCCTAGATGTGAGTAGGCTCTTAGAAAAAAATAAATTTTCTATCCAACTAATAAACTCAAAATTAAAATTAAGAAATCATAACCTCACCTAAAGCCTAGGTTGTAAATCAAGATAAAAGATTTAGCAACCCCTTAGCTAGATGTTGTATGTTTTCACATCATGCATAAAGAGCATCTTGCTTCACTCTTCTTATGGAGGGCTTCCACCTTTTCCAGGGAACTTAGCTTGATGTTTATGAGCCATAGTGAAAACTCACCTCCTTCTTAATGATTTTGGCCCATAATCTAATTTCTCATGCATTAGGCATATGAATCCCATAGCTTGTGTCAAATAAATTATCCAAAAATGAAAATAAAACATAACAAAAATTTGCATTAGATTTAAGTCATTAATCATGCCCTACATGATCTAGTCTCTTAGAGAGTGTGTTTAAAGACTTAGTCTCTTTCTAAATAAACAACTAGCTATCTTGCAAAAGTATATGACTTGCCTACATGTATTTAAAATCTTAGAAGGAGTTAGTTGGAGGCCACCCCCAGGCAGTTGTAAGTCTAAATAGTTGGTTTATCCTCTCTTGTGGAGATAAACCAAATGCCCATTTTCACCTTAGATTTAGGTCATGCTTTGGTCCTCACCAAAGCTCCCTAGATTTAGGTTCAGAGGTTGCTACTTCCCTTTGCAGGCTACAAGCATAAATCCTCACCTCTTAGGCATTTCCATGATCTTGTGTTGTGGAATTGTAAGCCCAAGATTTCTAATAAAAATTCAACTCAAATAAATAAATCACATCAATTTCAAAAATATAAAGCTCAACTATAGGATAATTTAGGATGCTTACTAGGCTTCCCAGTATCATAAGCATCCCCTACTTATGTTCCTTTAATTTCAATAATAACTCCCTCCTCTTAATCAATCCCACTTGATCTTCTAAAAATAAACCAATTGATTAGAGTTCTATCTGTAAAATCTTTGGAGACAATGGTCATTTACATTAATTGAGAGTATTCCCAAGGAATCATATTCCTTTGGATGTAATTAACTATGGGGGCTTGCCTCCATAGGGAACTTAACGAACCCGGTTTAAAATAAACCCTACTTTACTTTCCATGTAAAGTAGGGGAATAATCTTTGGTATATCCGAAGACCCACATTCTTTATGAGTCCTTAATAAGGTGATTAGGTCCATTATAGGATGAAGACTTCTGTCTCGATATAGTACATCATTCTTCAATGTCTTACCCGATCACCCTAATAAGAACATTTGTGGATCTAAGTGGTGTCTAACACAAGAAAGTTGTTATTTTTGTTCTCATTTAATTTTTTCTTCAAAAAAAAGATAGATGAAGGATGAAAATTTTCACCTTAGATTTTTCTGGTGACTCCACTAAGGATGGTTTCTCTCTCCATCTTTGGTAAATGATCATTATCTCCAAGTATCAATAGCAGAATTGTACTTTGTTTAAGTCCAAGGCTATCTTTCTTTTCTGTTGGTACTTAGTTTATTTCATCCTGAAGCTAAGCTAGCCAACATCCTTTAAGTTTTAGGATTTCTCCGTGAAGGTTTTAAAACCCTTGTTGGGTTTCCCAATAGGTGAAAAAAATAAATAATTTTTAACAAAAAAGAAATAATTAAAGACTTCTTTCTTACCATTTCTATGGTAAGCTAAGGTTCATTCCAAAAATAAAGAAAAAATAAATCCTTTGCAAAAACATCAATTTCCAAAAAGCACTTTTTTCAAAATGCACATAATAAAATATTTGCACAAAATTTTTTTTATAAATCAACCTCATCTAACAATCTTCATGATTTTTATATGTAGGATCTTTTTCAAAAATAAAATCCAAAGTCATATTTTCAAAATCACAAATGAACATCTTCACTCAATTTATTTTGATGAATATTTTATTTTCAAAAAAAATAAAAAATAAAAATAAAATCAAAAATCATATTTTCAAAACCACAAATGAACATCCTCATTTAATTTATTGAATGAAGATTTCATTTTCAAAATAAAATCAATAATCATATTTTTGAAAGTAAAATTAACAATAATCTTTTCAAAAATAAAACCAACAATCATATTTTCAAAAGCATAAATGAACATCCTCATTCAATTTATTGAATGAAGATTTCATTTTCAAAGCAAAATCAATAATCATCTTTTCAAAAATAAAATCAACAATCTCTTTTGAAAAATAAAATCAATGATCTCTTTTGAAAAATTATACCAACACTCATATTTTCAAAAGCACAAATGAACATCCTCATTCAATTTATTGAATGAAGATTTCATTTTCAAAAATAAAATAAACAATCATCTTTTCAAAAATAAAATCAATAATCATCTTTTCAAAAATAAAATCCAAAATCATTTTTCAAAAGCATAAATGAACATCCTCATTCAATTTATTGTATGAAGATTTCATTTTCAGAATAAAATCAATAATCATCTTTTCAAAAATAAAATCAACAATCAACATTTCAAAAATAAAATCAATTATCATCTTTGCAAAATAAAATCAACAATCATCTTTTCAAAAAAATAAAGTCAACAATCATGTTTTAAAAAATTAAGAGACATTTGGATCTTCATTTAGCATACCCAAATTTGCTAAGTGGTCCTCTTTTCAAAATAAAAAATCAAACAACATTTGAATCCTTTATTAGCATTCCTAAATTTGTTAAGTAAAGAATCCTCTTTTCAAAAATCAAAAAACACATTTGGATCTTCATTTAGCATACCCAAATTTGCTAAGTGAAGGTCCTCTTTTAAAGATCAAAAAATCAAACAACATTTGGATCCTTTATTTAGCATACCTAAATTTTCTAAGTAAAGAACTCTTTTCAAAAATCAAAACAAAACACATTTGGATTTCTTTATCATACCTAAATTTGCTAAAGATCCTCTTTTCAAAATCATCAAAAATAAAACACGTTAGGATCCTTTATTTAGCATACCTAAATTTGCTAAGGAAAGAATCCTCTTTTCAAAAATCAAAATAAAACACATTTGGATCTTCATTTAGCATACCCAAATTTTCTAAGTGAAGGTCCTCTTTTCAAAATCAAAAAATCAAAGAACATTTGGATCCTTTATTTAGCATACCTAAATTTTCTAAGTAAAGAACTCCCTTTTCAAAAGTCAAATAAACACATTTGGATTTCTTTAGCATACCTAAATTTGCTAAAGATCCTCTTTTCAAAATCATCAAAAATAAAACACATTAGGATTCTTTGTTTACCATACTCAAATTTGCTAAATAAAGATCCACTTTTCAAAAAATAACAAATCAATTTGGATTCTTCATTTAGCATACCCAAAATTTTCAATTTCACACATAATTCACAAACAAGCAAAAAAAAGAAGAAAATTATTTTCAAACACCTTACTTAGCATACCCAAATTTGCCAAGTGAGTAAATTCCAAAATCACAAATCAAAATAAAATCAATTGACCTTTTGTTTTAACATACTCAAATTTATTAAATAAAGGGTCCTTAAACACAATAAAAAATGTTCAAACATGAACCTATGGAAGCATCAATCTCTCCAAAAATATTTGAACCCATTTTCAACATACACAAATTTGTTGAAAATGGATTTTACATTCAAAAATCTCCTTTCCAATTCTAAACTCAAAATCTCTCTCAATTCAATGAGCCCCACTTAACATATTCAAATTATTGAATGTGGGTTCAAAATTCTAAAAACAAATTAAAGCAAAAATCTGATTCAGGTTTTTTTTTCAACATTGCAGACTTTCAGCCCTGGGGCCAATGGCATAGAAGTACGTATTCACATTTCATTTCAGGATGGTTTTGGCCTTGGATTGGGCCAGCCTCACGCTATCTAACTTCGCCCACCTCATTCATTTTAACTGAGCTTTTGAGGGGCCTAGGATTACTTGTGAGGGGACCACCCTCACAGAGTCCAGAGTGTGTGGTGACCGGTGATCATCCATGTTGAGATGCCATCTAACTTAGAGTTTTTCTCACTAAGAGGAAGAAGGGCAATTCCCTGTAGAGTAGTAGTGCAGCCCAAAGGTGGTTCCCCTTTACCTAAGCTAGCACCCACTCATTGGCTCCTTCCAAGGGAAAGGCTACCCTATCTTTAGGGATGATCTCCCTCACCTTCAAGATCGGGTCTAGTTCTCGTGCCGCCCCTCCTAGCAAGACTCAACACCGTAACCAGTGCTGTAAGATCAAGCAGCATCATGATCGAATAGCTAAGAAGCTAGAGGCAGCCACTCAGCCTGCAATAGAGGAGTTACATAGGATAGTGTCTCCTCTCATCATAAAGAACAAGTTTCACCCCCTCTATGGTTCTGATGGAGAAGAGGACATTAGGTGGGTTTTAGCTTCACCTTTGCCTGCAGCTCATTTTGAGTCTCCCATCAGTGACAAGAGAAGGTCATATGCCAGCCTTAGATCAGTTTTGCATCGAGAGGTGGAGCTACTGATGATCGAGTCGGCTCAATTTGATTTACTCGATCCCCCGTAGTGGGGCACATACAAAAGAAGAGGTCGTGAGGCTCGGGTGTACATATTACTAGCAGGAGAGATGTAGGTATGCTGGGCCGCTCACACTCATGGACTTTCTTGATCGGCGCACTACCCACACCGATCATGCTGATAGCATTTTACTGATGGGCACTACCCATCATAGGAGAGGAAATCTTACCTAGAGAGAGTTGGTGGTGCCTCCACCACATCGCTCTACTCTATGCCCATCATCTCTGGTATAAGTTCCATCATCCACTGTTCCAGCAAAGGCCATGTAGGCCACATATAGGGAGAAGAGAGCCCCACTAGTGATCCAGCTATGGCCAAGAGATCCCATTCCTTTTACACCACCGAGGCCGAGCTCTCCTGCTTGACCTTCTACCCCAGTTATGGTGAACAACCTCAGAGTATAGTAGTCATTCCATCACCACCACCACCGTAGCAGAGTATGGAGATAGTAGCAATGAGGGGAAGGGAGACAGTTCTGTCGACCCCATGGCCATAGATCCTCCTAGGAGTACCACTCATCCAAAGGATAGTGAGCATCTTTCTTCTAGTGAGCATAACCCCAGGGTTAGCTCTCCACAAAGTGGGAGTTAGGTGCCTCTGATCATGACAAGTGATCCTCACCTCAATCTTTTGTACCTATTTAGTTAGACCGATCCCTAAATGACATTGTAGCATAGTATTTAGTGGAGAAGAAGGAGATCTTAGGATATTCCTGGTCTAATTTAGAGGATAAGAAGGTCAGTTTTGATTCTAAAGAAGATGATTTGGCAAAGGATTCAACGGGGGTACACATGGTAGATACCAGGGGTTCCCTCCTTCATGATCCATTGACTTTGGAAGGTGTTGCAGCTGAGCAGGAAGATACAACCTACTCAACCCAACACCTCCTTCAATAATTAAAGCAAAAGAATGAACAAATGGATAGGATGGGGAAGAGGCTTGAAGACTTCCTAGCAGCAGTTTTGGCACTTCAGAACTAAGCCCCGGTAGTGCATCCTACTATTGAAAAGACTAGTCAGCCAGAGTTGTTGCATGTCTTGGATCCAGCCAAAACTTTACCTCCAATAGAGCAGGGAAGCACTAGCTTGTATAGGAAGGTAGTGGATAGTACCTCCGTACAATAAAAGGACATTAAACTCATGGTTGAGCAGTAGGTGAGAGAAGCATTGGCGCAAGCCCAAGGAGAATCATTGGTTCTAAAGGGTAGACCCTACCTAGAGGAATTCGATGCCATCTAGTTTCCTAAGAGTTTCATGCGACCTTCTTTCAAGAGCTTTGATGGTAGGGAACCCAGCATACGCATACTTCGAGTCACTATTGCAATGCGGTGTGGATGCTCTTCTATTCCATTTTTTTATTAGTAGCTTATCAGGTATAGCCTTCAATTGGTATGGTGAACTTCCTAACAGTTCAATGAAGACTTTTGCTGAGTTGGAGTGATGCTTCATTAAGAGGTTTGCTGGAGCATAGCAAAGGGTGACAGAGGTGATCTCACAATAACACCTCGAGTCCCTAGTTGATTATATTTTAGATGGCGTAATTTGAGTATGAAATACAAATTATAGCTATCTGAATAGCATGCCAATTAAATTCTTTTGAAGAATATTCATGGCCCAGTCATCTTCATGCTCAAAGGTTTTACCATTAAGACATTTGAGAAACTAATCAACCAGGCAACTAGTTTACAAGGAGAAGACAAATCAGTTGCCTTTTGATCAATCAAAGCCACAAAGCCAAAGCCAATGGTAAAGTTTACGTAGATCTCTACACCACCACCATCCTACCGCCGCCACAACAAATTTCCACAGCTTCACCGCCTCCTCACATATCTCAGAAGAGAACTGCACATACCAACCACCGTAAACTACCATCCTACTATGGATAAACTAAATAAACCATATTCATTTAAGAGGGAGGTAAATAAGAAAATCTTTAAGAATCTCTTAAAGAAACTTAATTTTTAGCTACCTCAGACTAGAAGGCCAGAGGAAGTGGGCAAGAGCAATGATCCTAACTTTTGCCCCTACCAACGCATGCTAGGACATATTTTGGAGGATTGCTTTACATTTAAGGACTGGATTGGGCATAACTTCAAGGCAGGCACCATAGTTATCCCAAAGGAATACTTTATGGAATAGCCATCCAGTTCCATTAGGGTAGTCCTTGGGGATTCCTGCGATCCTCTCAAAACCAAAGAAGGTTGGGATATCTCCTTATCCCGAACCTCTAAGAAGATTGTATCCAACATTAAGAAACTTTCCTTGTAGGTGCCCAAGGTAGTTTGAACCTCCAACATCAAGGAAGGTTTGCTCAAAGACAACTTGGGAAAGTGGGAGCTCAGCAAAGATCACCCCACACCACCGAGATAGTCAAGTAGCACAACCAGCCTCCAGTCCACTATTGCAGTTACTACTTAGCAAGCACCTCTACTTCAGCTAGCTCTTCCTATAGTAGACATCTTATATCAATGAGGAGGGCATCAAATCCCTCACCCCACTTACTTTACTAGATTTTTACTATGTACCTCCTTCAAAACCCAAAAAATTAAGGAATAGAGCTAGTTTGAATTATATCTATGTGACTTCTGATGGCTTGTCTAATTCTGCTCTTATTGAAAACTCTCCAAGTCTAAACAGTAATTATAATAACTCTAATTTTCCTCTTTCTAATTCAGAGTTAGAATTTCCTTCTCTGAATACTACGGGTTCACCTCTTGAGATAGACTTAGAATAATCTGATTCTGAGGGTCCCATAGGAGAAGTTATAGTGAGCATAACGAGTAGGTAGAAACTTCCACTAACCTGCCACAAGAGATCATCAAAGTCAACCTCCGTAGTGTCAAGGTTCTATCTCCTAGGGCAGCACCTCAACATAAGGGGAAATAAGTCATTGGTCCAGATGATCAAGAAGCCCCTCCACAGGATGCTCCACCCTTGGATATACTTGTGGAGGATCAACCCAAGGTGGATTACATTGTTCTCTCTCACCTAAGAAAGTTGCCATCTAAGTTAAACCTATATGATGCCCTTGTCTTATCCAAAGAGATGAGAGAATCATTAATCAAGGCTCTTCTTGATCTAGAGATATGCTTAACTCAGCTGACCACTGTTGGAGAGGAAGCACATTATTCTAGAGAAGCCCAAGGAGTCACTTTCACAGAGGAAGACCTTCTTCTAGGGATATGGAGCACAACCATCCCCTCTACATTATAGTGGATATGGGAAGATTCAAAATTTCTAGGATTCTTGTTGATCTGGGTGCATCGGTGAAAATTATGATTCTAAAGACCCTTACCTACTTGAGGATCAACATCTCCACACTTTGCGGAGATCGAATGATGTTGAGAGGATTCAATGAACAAGGTGAGAGGGCTTAAGGTTCCATAGTGTTACCTTTAGAAATAGGTGATTGGAAGACTGAAGCTAAGTTCTATATCATTGATTTGAATACTTTGTTCATCACTTTGCTCGGTAGGCCTCAGATACATCAGATCAAGATGATTCCATCCTCCCTCCACCAGTGCATCAAGTTTAGAAATGATGGAATTGAATATTATGTCAAAGGAGATGAAAAGCCATTTTTAGTCAGAGAGGTTGAGATATATGAGGATGCGACCTACGATCTTCCTCAAAACGCCCTTTGTCAGGAACTTGGTAAAAATTCAAATGCAAAAGAAAAATAAGAAGAAGAAAAATGAAAGTCCAAGTGAACGAGAAAAGAACATCTCGGAAGAAGTAGAGCCGCATGTCACATTCCACCCACAGTTCATTCCATCATATGGACATATGGGTAGGATGACTTGACCTCCACCGTGGTAGGTGAGATAGGAGTTCAGAGGTGGAAGACTCTGGCCACTAGCCAACATGGGTTATGTTTCAATTTATAGGAGTACCCTTATTATTCACATAGACTTGGAATCTAGCTCAGAGGATGAGTCTAATGTGATTAGCATACCAGCCAACCCCTCTAAGCGGATTTCATTAGAGGTGACACTCGAGCTAGACAGTGATGAAGACCAAGCCTCCAAGCAAAGCACAAATATTTTCAAATCAATTTTATGTGTAACTATCACGCAGCAGTTAGGAACCTAAGCTCTAACTTCATTTTCCTCTCAAAATGTTGAAGGTTTAGTAGTTAAGGAAGCCCCTCAGTCATCCAGGGATGTCAAGCTGAAGAGATTCCTATTGGATCATCATCCTCAAGTCCAGAAACTGATGTAGGACTTGAGGATAATTCATATAAAGAATTAATGGAATTCCATTTTGATTAGTACTTGCCTTGTGTTCTTAATCATGCAAAGAAGGGTATGATTCCTTATACATGGTCTAAGCACAGGTCAGAGTATACGTGAGAGTCCAGGATCACAGTTCCTATGCTGCTGGCCACATCAAGACTCATCCTTATCAAACTTCTGACTTAAGGTCTTCAAGCTGGTGGTGGTGCAAAAGCCATTTGGGAAGGCAAGAGCAGTGATCCCTCAGCTTCTCGATGGCAGTGGTAGAGGAAACAATGAGGATGGATTCAAAAAAGACATAAGGGATTTGGAGGAACTGCTATCTAAGCTAAATCCTATGGCTGTTGAGTTCATGCCACCATCTCACACCAACTATGTATTCAGGGATTTTTAGGAGGGAGGTGGTAGTTTCTTCTCTAACAATGTCGAAATGCATATCGTGTATGCAAACGGAGCTTATCCAAATGATGGCTATCCGAATGATGCTAATACAAATGGTGGTAGGCGGGGGGAAGAATGGTTTCAGCCTAGGAAGAAGGCTGATGAATAGCCGAACTAGTATGGCCCAATGAGAAGATATAATTAGAAGGATTGTCTATGTTTCTGATATTGATCACTGAAACTGAAGAAGAACTTGCAACATTCTTTATGAGCTATGGACATGCCATGATTGTTTTGGTCAAATTATCAAAATTGCTACTTCTGGATGGATGGCTCGCATATTACAACATGAGTTTGATCATTTGAATGGGACTATACATATGGATAAGATTGTTTTGAGAACATTCAGAAAAGTCGAGAATCTAGATTTTCCTCTTTCAGTAGGATTTCCAAAGCTAGGTGTCTATGACCAAGTGATGAGGCATTTAAAGTGAACCATAGGAGAAAAGAAAATGAATGCTAGCTAAAGTATTGATCTGACCAACAAGCACCTCAATAGGGCTTCATTTCTTCCAAACAAAGCCACCTCTTGGTCAGAATCCACTAGACATTAGCTTCGATGAGTTATAATTCTTAAACTTTTAGAAAGCCTTAGGGATTTCATGTTTGGTGTATTGAATGCGAGTGTCATTAGGATCCAACCTTTAGAGCTCACATACTTTATTTTTTAATCCTTTAGGAAGAGCTTAAAGAAAAAAGCAAGACTATTCATTTTATGTGCTTGAAGTGAATAGTATTGATTAAGTTGAATTTCATAGTGATTTGATTCTACTTATCAAGCCATGATTAACTCGTGGGCCATTTGATTTTTGATCGAATGATCATGATTAATCTAATATTTTATTTATTATTAAATTCAATCAGATCTAAAAAAAGGAGTTAATGAATCTTTAGAATACAAAAAAAAGAGAAATAATATGTGATCAAACAAAAAAAATGTGGAAATTAAATTACCATAAAATCTAAGTAAAACTTAGTATAAAAAATTAACTAAACCAATAACATTATAAATTTTATAATAAAATATAAAAAGTTTTTTTGGACATAATTTATAAAAGTAAATTAGAAAAGTCAATTTAATCCCTAATTATCATGTGTTAATGTTAAAAGCAAAAAAAAAAAAAAAAAAAAGAAAAAGAAAAGAAAGAAATATGAGTTATGTGACATATTCTTAATTATGATTAATTTAACTATTAATTGTAATTGACTAAGTTTTATTTGATTAGTTATTCACATAAAATTTTGAAGGAATTCATAACTAATTTAAATCACATTTTTAACGAAAAAAATATATAAACTCAAATATCTTAGGGCATAAATAATTGAAGTTAAGAAAAGTTATGAGCAAACTTATATAATTCATATCATGAACATCAAAATCAAATAGTTTAAACTATTCAATTAAATGACTAAATCAAATCAAATTAAAATATTAATCACTTTAGATAATCAATAATGAGATTAAGGGTTCCTCTTTATGTGTTCAATAACATAAACATCCTTAAGGAAATTATGATTAACCCATAAGTGTGAAGAAATCATAAAAGTACTTAATTAGATTCTTTAATTTAATTAATCTCTAATCATGAGCCAATTGCATTAGGGCTTTTAGGAGCATTGTAATTTTCTTTTCCCTCATGTTCATATCATTTATGGCTCCTGATTAAATGATTAATTAAATTAAAGAAGCATAGAAAAGACTAATTAAGTGATTTGATTTATGATCCAATTTAATTAATGCATAAAATTCACCTAATTACCTTTCCTTAAATAAATTATGATTACCAACATGGAAATGAGATAAAATAGTAAATAATCTTCTCCTCTTTAAATCAAATTAAAATTCAAAACTAAATTAATAAAGAAGCTTTGGTTCATTTTGAATGATTTTATTTAGTATGATTATCCATTGGAATTAATTTGATTGAATAAATCATATGTTTGTATTTGATTATTCCGTTTCCAATCATGCTAAATATTGTATGTCATTTGATTCCATGCATCCATCTATTTTCAAAATTAATTAAATAAAATAAAATTTCTTCTATGTAAAGGTTGCATGTGTTGATCTAACTTAATATATGTGTGGCTATTATCTCTATTAAATCCAAATGTATTTTCCAAAAGTTTATAAATAAATAATAACATATGTTGTGATGTAAGTTATCAAATACATAAGAGATGCATGTTCTTATAGTTTAAAGTGTATGAATTAAAGTCTCTTTCTTTTATTCACATGTTGATTTACATAAGTTTGGATGATAATGGGTATACAGTCTAGACATCTTGGGAATACAAGGCTTTACGTAGCCCCAAGGAGATTGTTTGATTATCTCACTTCCCTAGTTTAACAATGGCACGTACCTATTTGATTTGAATATTATGTATTTTAACATTATAATTTAAATAGAGCTTTAATCCATATACATAAATAATTCAATTAAACAAAATACAAGTTTTGGCATGATTTTCATTCTCTTGGTTATTTATAAATTCATATATATCTAAACAAATAAGTATATAGTCTGGACATCCTAGGAATACGAGGTTTTAAGTAGCTCCAAGGAGATCATTTGATTACCTCACTTTTATGGTTTAACAATGACATGTACTTGTTTATGTTTTCATACATGTGTCTACATGTGATTAAGAATAAGAATCCCTATTTCATATTAAAATTGTATGCATCCATAAATTTTCAAGTGATTGAATTATTTAATTATGTGATTTGGAGCTTTCTTTTCAATGTTCATGTATGCAAATTTATATATATTTGAATGCAAATGGGTATATAGTCTAGAAATCTCAGGAACACGAGGCTTTAAGTAACCTTAAGGAGGTCATTTGATTACCTCACTTCCCTGATTTAACAATGGCACATACCTGTTTAATTTCATTCTTATGTGCTTTTGTATAAGAATTTTGATAGAGTTTTAAATTTACACATATTAAATAATTTAATCAATAAAAATATAAATTTTAAATGTACAGATACATTCATCATTTAAGTGTGCTAAAATATGTTGCATTTATAGCTACACTTAGAATTTAATCACATGTATGTTATGTGTGATGGAAAGAAATTGTTTAATACATGTCATGTGGTTGTAGTTAAATTAAGTTAATCTTAAGATGTCTTTCATATTGAATAGGATCATTTAAGGTGAACCTAAACTTAGGATTTATTAAATCATTTAATAAGCCATTAACTAAAGAGAACTAAATCAAATTATCATTCTTTAGAAAGTGGATTAAGGTTGGGATGAAAGAGGACAATCCTATTTCTTCTTTTTATAATATTTAGTTGCTTAGTGTAATCATATGAAATCAAAAGAAAATATAAATTAAAATTTCAAATGAATTAAACAACTTTAAGTGAAACCAACCTTTCTTGTTAAATTGAACCTTTCTAGACTTAGAAAATACAACTCTAATGCTTAGCAAGACACACCACACAATCCTTAACACATATATTATAATTAAGTCACTAATTTCTATGTTGGGGGGTATGTTATGATGTGTTTTATTTTATGATGTATCATTTTAGACTGTTAGGTGTATGCTTTGTAGAGGATGTTAGCCGATGTTAGCCTAATCATATTTTCTTAAGGGATTGTGCTTGCTTAAAATAAATATAAATGCTCTTTTTGGTTCTTAAACCCCTAAGCATGATCCAAGCTAAGACAAGTGGGCTTGGTTACCCATGTGTAGGGTGCTAAGTCTGAAATTATAAATATACCTGCTTGAGATTATATGTATGTTTAGCTAACCTATATTTTGCAGGTGCAGTTAGATTTGATTTTTCTACTTTGAATGTAATTTTGCATTAGGAATTAGGATTAGTGCTATTGGGGTTTAGGATGAGCATTGGCCAGAAGGCTTTGTCCTGAGGATCCATGTGATGCCTTGAAACCTACCAAATCAAAGAAGCAAGGAGGAAAGAAATGAATACATGAACAATGAAGGAAAGAAGACCCCATAACATTTTATAAATTATAATTATTATTTTATAATACTAGGTTGTATAAGGATAGAGCTCGGCTACCCATCTTTTCTCTTCGAGTTGTACGGTGGTACCTGACCGCATCGGCCTCTTATTCTTTTACATTAGTTTTATAAAATTGATTGATGTTATGTTTAAATTATGCATTAGAAATGACATGTTTTTCATAGTTTATTAAATGAATGATGCTTTAATGTGTAGCTTAGATGGGATTAGGCTCTTAAGATAAAAATAAATTTTTTACCCATGTAATCACTCATAATTAAAATTTTTTACAACTCATAACTTCATGATAAAGCCTAGGATATAAATCAAGCTAATTAAAATATTTAGTAACCCCTTAGTCGTATGGTAGAATGTCTCACATCATGCATGCATATTCTTTCTCTCTTGAACATGAAGGATCTCCATCCTTGCACAATAGGGGAATGCTTGAACTGTGAGGGCATCCCTTGTGGTGGAGAACACCTTCTTCTAGCTGATTTGGCCCATATCCTATTTTCATCATGCATATATGCATCAAAATCCTAAAGCCTTTGTCAAAATGAAGTGTTAAAATTAAAAAAAAACTTGAAAATATTTTTGCATTATATTAAGTCATTATTCATACCACTCATGCTCTATTTTAAGGAGTGGGTTTAAGGATTTTAGTCTCTTTCTAAATAAATAACTACCCTAGCTATCTTACAATTCATATGACCACACATAGTTTTAGAATCATAGGAGGAGTTAGCTGGCGGTGACTCCAGGCAAATGTAAGCCCAGTGGTCGGGAGATTTATCCTCTTTTATGGAGGTAAATCTTATGCACATCTTCGCTTAGATTTAGGTCATGCTTTAGCTTATGCTAAAGCTCCATAGATTTAGGATCCGAGGTTACTGTTTCCTTCGGGCTATAAGAATTAATCCTCACCTCTTAGGCATTTCACAATCTTGTATTTTTGGATTATAAGCCCTAGTGATCTAATAAAATTTCAACTCAAACAAGATAATCTTCATCAACTTCAAATATATAAAGCTCAATCATAGGCTAGATTGATTATAATGCCCACTAGGTTTTCTAGTATCATGTGCAATCCCTTCTCATTCTCTTTGGCTTCCAAAATAAGTCTTCTCCTTGAACTTTCCCATTTGATATTGCAAATATATCCAATCATTTGATAGTCTAGCTTTGAAATCTTTGGAGATAATAATTACCTACTTTAATTGAGAGTATTCCTAAAGAATTCTCCTTCCTTAGGATGTAATAACTATGAGGTTTGCCTCCATAGGGAACTTTATAACTCAGTTTAATATAAACCCTACTTTATTCATCTATGTAAAGCAGGGGAAAGATCTCTAGTTTATTCAAATACCCATCA
The DNA here is from genome assembly GCA_021442155.1 of Cymbidium sinense. Taxonomy (NCBI): domain Eukaryota; kingdom Viridiplantae; phylum Streptophyta; class Magnoliopsida; order Asparagales; family Orchidaceae; genus Cymbidium; species Cymbidium sinense. Next base: position 29,991,502 of record CM038220.1, on the reverse strand, counting down.
TGCCTTAGGAGTTCTTATTAGGTCATTAAGCCCATTGAAGAGTGATGTCTCTATCTTTTGAGATAGTACATCATACCTCAATGTCATACCCGATCACTTCAATAAATACACCCTATGATCTATGTGGTGCCCCCCTATACATCCAAAATTAACACCACATCACATGTATCTCAAGGATTACTCTAATAGAACTTGATGGCTATTCTAACAAGTACTCCTTAGGGATAAGTATGGCTCTTAACTTATAGCTACACTCAAGCCAATCTTTGAAAGTAATGCAATCATTTAAGACATGACCTAACATGCATTGGTAGGGGAAATAGCTAGGATCATTGCTCTTGTCGACTTTCTCCAGCCTCTTAGGCTCTGGTAAATGAAAATTAGGTTTATTTATAAGATTTTTAAAGATCTTCTAACTACCTCCCTCTTGAATGAATATGGATTGTTTAACTTATCCAGAAGATTAAGTGGATAGTAGCTACTTGGCGGTTGGTATGAGTACCGCTACTTTGCATACTATTGAGAAATTTGAGTTTAGTTATGGAGTGCTAGAATTGCTGCTAACAAATCCTCAACCCTCCTTTCCATACTATTGATCTACTCGTCCTTCTACTTGAGCTGCTGAAGGAGGTGCTGGGTCGAGTGAGAGGTGTCACCTTCCTCAATCACAACACCTTCCTAACTCTGATGGTCTCTATGGAGGGATCCTCGAGTATTGACCTTATGGATTTCTACTGAATTCTCTAATAGGTCAACATCATCAGGGTCAAAATCTACTCTACTCACCTCTCGATATGAATGATCACTCCCAAGAAGTTGTTTCTTCTTAGCAAGGTAGTCTTCTAGGATATCATCTAATGAATGATCTTTTACTTTTCATGGTTGAACCGGTACAAACACTTGCTGACGGCTAACTATAGGACTATGCTCATCTGAATCTATATATGGAACACTGCCTACTAATAAGGTGCTCTACCTAGGGGGATTAATTACCATAGGGACTGCACTAGTATCTCTACTTTCTCTACTGCTATCTTTGGAGGTGGAATGACTATGACACTTTGGGTCACCACTCCCTCTTTACCATGACTGAGGTGGATGGTCGAATGGGAGAACTTGACCTCACCCAATGTATGGAATAGGTGGAGTGGGATCCTTAGGCTATAGCTGGATCACCAATGGAGATGTCCTCTCTCTAGATGCAGGTTTTCGTACTTTGGTGGGGACTGCGGAAGGAGGGGCTTGAACAGGTGATGGGGGGCAACGAATGGAATGGTGTGATGGTGGAGACACCGACTGCCTCTTCACTTGAGCTATCCTCCTGAGGCTGGTAGTGCCTATAAGGACTATGCTGTCGGTATGATCGGCCCTAGTGGCTCACCGATCTGGGAAATCTACTAAAGTGGAGACTGCCGACTATCTTGCGTACCTCCTCCTCTCATTTTTTCTTGTTTGGAATGTAACTCTAGCCTTTGAGGCCTTCTCTCTATGTATATGATCCCTAACACTCCTAGGGATCAAAGTCCTCAAATCAAACAGTGTACCAGACTCCTAGCATCCGTGGGCTCTGCCAACCTGACAAAGAATGGATCATAGACCAGTATAGGGCTTGCTCCTCTCTGTAGCTGGTATCTCGAACTATGCTGGTGGTGGAGGCAACACAACAATCCTCCTAAAGTCTTCCTCTCCATCAGAAGGTGAGAGGGTGTAAAAGTTGCTACCACTCAAGAGTGGAGATATTTCATGCAGAGAACCCTCCTCAGCAATGTGAGAGGTAGCGTCCACCTACCTAGCCTCATGCTCATAGTGCCGCTTAACCTTTCTGTTCTTGTTGCGGCATTGCGTCTTGGTAGGCAGAGCAAAACGAGAACTAGGACCTACCTCAAAGGTAAGGAGACTAAATTGAGGCTAAGATAGCTTTCCCCTTCAAAATGGGGGAAACCAGGGAGGAGGTGCTAGCCCACATTGGGATTACAGCAGGGGCAACAACAGACTGGATGGCGGGCACTATGATAACTGGCACTACAGGCACTGATACTGAAACTAAAATTGACACTACCGTGGGACCAACATGGCCTTCCTCTTTAGTGAGAGAAACTTTGAGTCAGACAGGGATGTCAAAATGGAGAAGTGGCTTCTATCCTGCCACCTTCTCTCTGCTAGCAGTAGTGAGGGCTGGCCCCTCGCAGCTAACTTTGACAGCCTCAAAGCCACAGCTGAACTAAATGATGTGCATGGTAGTGTGGGTGCATATGGCTTGATCCAAGGCCAAATCCACACTAGTCGGAAAGGAAAAGATCATCATTCCAACAGGCATGATGAAAGACTAACTGAAGAAGTGAACAAAAGACCAAACTACTATCTTTGCATTTGCTGAAAAAAGGATTAAATCAGACCCTTACTTTAATTGTTGCCTTCAATCATTGATTCTTGATTTTGGAATTTGAACCCACATTTAACAAATTTAGGTATGCTAGGTGGGGTTCATTGAATTGGAGAGATTTTAAAAAATGAGGAGAGACTTTGCCATGAATTTTATTTTGATTTGGAATCCACTTTCAACAAATTTAGGTTTGTTGAGTGGGGCTCATTCATTTGGAGAGACTTTGGAAATGGATTTATTATTTTATCCTTTGTTTGAATTTTGGTTTTGGAACCTTACTTAGCAAATTTGGGTGTGCTAAGTGGGATTCAAATGTATGTTTGAAAATCTTTGAAATTTTTTATTGTGAGGGTTGTACACATGTTTGATATGTTTGATTTGATTTTGATTTAAAATGGAATCCTTAATAAATTTAGGTATGTTAAGTAGGTTCCAAATGTGTTTGATATTTTGTTTTGATTTGAAAAAAAAAACCCCTTAAACAAATTTAGGTGTGTTAAGTAGGTTTCAAGTGTGTTTGATATTTTTATTTTATTTTGATTTGAAAAGGGAAACTCTTATATAACAAATGTGGGTATGTTAAATAGAGTTTAGTTTGTTTTAAGTGTTGTTTGATGATGGAATTTCCACTTGATAAATTTGAGTACGTCAAATGGAATTCAAATGTGTTTTTTGATTTTCATGATTTTGAAAAAAGGGTAACTCTACTTAACAAATGTAGGTATGTTAAATAGAATTCAATTTGTTTTAATTTTTAAAAATGGAACTCTCATTTGATAAATTTGGGTATGTCAAAATTGAGTTCAAATTTGTTTTGATTTTTTGTGTGTTGTTGCTTTTGAAAAGAGAGAACTCTCACTTAGCAAATTTGGGTATATTAAGTGAAGTTAAATGATATGTTGATTTTGATTTTGTTTTGATTTTAAAAATGGAACTCAATTTAACAAATTTAGGTATGTTAAGTGGACTTGGTTAATTTTTGAAAAATGTGTTTGAAATATTTTGAAGAACTCTCATTTAATAAATTTGGGTTTGTTAAATGAAGTTACTTGATTGATTGATTTTATTTTGAAAAATGTGCTTTTGAAAATTTATGGAAAAGGCTTTAATGATGCATATTTAATTTTGATTATTGAAAAGGATCCTCATTTAACAAATTTAAGCATGTAAAATGAGGTTTGATTATTTTTATTATTTGAAAGTCTTATATTTTACAAACTTTATGTTGTGTGAAGTGCATTTCATAAAATGATTTTATTTAGAAATAGTACTTATGGAAAATTTTGTAAAAGGCATTACTTATTTAGTTTGAATTTTATTGAAAATTTCTTGAATATGGGATGAACCTTGCCTCACCAAGTTAGTGATAAAGAGGTTCTAAGTTTAGTCATCTCCTTTCATTAGTTAATTTATTTTAACCTTATTGGGTCTTCAAGGCCTACATAGAATGAAGTCCTAAAACCTAAAGGATGTTAGCTAGCCTTGCTTAGGATGAAATAAGCTAAGTGCAAATAGAAAGAAAGATAGTATTGGGCTTGTATAAAATATAAGTCCACTATCAAGGCTTGGAGATAATAATTGTTTACTAAAGATGGAGAGAGAACTCTCTCATGGAGTCGCTAGAATGGTGTTTATTTTGGATGGGGGGACAGGATTGGGGGTACTTATTGAAGTGATTGTGTATGACATTGAGATATTATGTACTATATAGGAAGATAGAGGCATCACCCTTCAATGGACCTTTTCACCTAATAAGGACTTCTAAGGCATGATGAGTCTTCAAATATACCAGAGATTTTTCCCTACTTTATATGGATGAATAAACTAGAGTTTATGTTAAACTAGGTTCTAAGGTTCTATAAAGGCAAGCCTTCATAGTTAATTACATTTTAGAGAATGAAATTCTCTAAGAATACTCTCAATTAAAGAAGACAATTAGGGTCTCCAAAGACTTTAAGGTGACTATCAAAGGATTTGTTATATTTGAAAAATCAATTGGGAAAGTTTAAGGAGAAGACTTATTTTGGAAGCCAAAGGGGGTATGTAGGGAATACTCATGATACTTGGAAGCCTAGTGAGCATTAAATCTATCCTATAATTGGGCTTTATAATTTTGAAAGTGAAGAGACTTATATATTTTGAGTTAAAATTTTATTAGATTACTAGGACTTATAATCCAGCAACACAAGATTGTGAAAATGCCTAAGAGGTGAGAATTTATGCTTTAAAGGAAATAGCTACCCAGATCTTAAATCTAGGGGGTTTTAGCATAAGCTAAAGCACGACCTAAATCTAAGAAAAGATGGGCATAAGGTTTACCTCCATATGAGAGCATAAACCACCTGACTTCTGGACTTATAACCTCTTGGAGAGGTCTAACTCCTCCTATGATTTTAAAACCATGTAGTCCAGTCTTATGAAATTGAAAAATAGTTGGGCTATTACTAATTTAGAAAGAGACTAAAGTTCTTAAACTCACTTCCTAAGAGGCTAGAGAATGAGTAGTATGCATAATGATGTAATCTAATGCAAAATCTTTTTCAAATTTTATTTCAATTTTGACACTTCATTTTGACAAAGGCTTTAGGATTTTTATATGCCTAAATGCATAATGAAATGGATTATTATCCAAATTAGCAAGAAGAGCATGTTCTCCACCACAAGGGATGCGCTTACATGTCAAGCATTCCCCTATCATGCAAGGATGGAGATCCGCCTATTTTAAGGAAGGAGAAATATGCATGCATGATGTGAGACATACAACATTCAGCTAAGGGGTTACTAAATCTTTCAATTATCTTATTTAATACCTAAGCTTTATGGTGAGGTTATGAATTATTTAAAATTTAGTTATGATGATTAATTGGGTAAAAAATTAATTTTTTCCTAAGAGCCTAATTGCACCCAAGACATATATTAAAGCATCAATCATTTAAGAAACTATGAAAAAAAATGCAATTTCTAATACACAATCTAAACAAATCATCAATCAATTTCTATAACTATCGTGAAAGAATAAGAGGCCGGTGTAGTCGGGTGCCACCATACAACCCGAAAAGAAAGATGGGTAGCTGAGCTCTACCCTTATACATCCTAATTACAAAATAATAATTACAATTTATATTAAATGAATACTATGGGTATTCTTCATTCTTCATTCTCCATGTCTTCATTTCTTTCTTGCTTCTTTGATTTAGTGGACTTCAAGGCATCACATGGAACCCTAAGATAAAGCCTTCTGGCCAATGCTCATCTTAAACCCCCATAGCAATAATCCTAATTCCTAATACAAAATTTCATTGAAAATAGAAAAAGCTAATCCAACTACACCCACAAAATAAGTGTTAGCTAAACATACATACAACCTAAGCAGTTATATTTATAATTTGGACTTAGCACCCTGCACATAGGTATCCAAACCACCTATCCTAACTTGGATTATGCTTAGGGGTTTAAGAAACCTGCAAAGAGAGCATTTATATTTATTTTAAGTAACCCCTTAAGCACCATCCCCTGCAGAAAATAACATTAGGCTAATAACGGCCTAACATCCAATCTACGAAGTATACACCTTAATATCTAGTCTAAAATGTTACATCATAAAACAAAATATACACCATACATACACCATCCTAACTTAGGACTAGAAGTGGTGACTTAGTTCTTAGGTGTGTGTTAAGGCTTAGTGTGGTATGTCTTACTAGGCATTATAGTTATAAATTTCTAAGTTTGAAAGGATTTAATTTAGTATAAAAGGCTGGTTTCACTTCATATTGTTTAGTTGATTTGAGAATTTTAATTTATATTTTATTTTATTTCATATGATTTACACTTAGGATAAGTGTTATAAAGAAAAGAAAGGGGATTGCCCTCTTTCATCCCTGCCTTAAGCCACTTTCTAAAGTATGTTAATTTTATTTAGTTTTCTTTAGTGAATGACTTATTAAATAATTTAATTAATCTAAAATTTAGGTTCACCTTAAATGATCCTATTCAATATGAAAGGCATCTTAAGATTAATCTAATTGAATTACTTTCACATGACATATATCAATCATTCCTTTCCATCATGTGTAACATGCATATGATTTAATCCTAAGTGTATATATACATGCAATATGTTTTAGTATACTTACATAATGAATGTATACATGTGTATTTAAAGTTTATATTCTTTTATGTGCTTGAATTATTTAATCATATTAGATTAAAGCTCTATCTAAATTCTTATACAAAAATACATAAGGATGAAGTTGGATAAGTATGTGTCATTGTTAACCAGGGAAGTGAGGTAATCAAATGACCTCCTTGGGGCTAGGTAAAGCCTTATGTTCCCGGGATGTCCAAACTATATACCCATTTGCCTTCAAACACATGTAAATTTGTATGCATGAATCATAGGAAAGAGAGAAATAACTTATATGTAATACATACTAATCATATAGATGATTATGGAATGCATATATCTTGATAAAAGAAATGGGTTCTAATTCCATAATTAAATACACACACATGTATAGGAGATATAAGCAAGTATGTGCCATTGTTAACTTAGAAGTGAGGTAATCAAATGACCTCCTTGGGGTTAGTTAAAGCCTCATATTCCTGAGATGTCCAGACTAAACACTTATTTTTCTCAAATGCATATGGATGTATACATAAATAAGGAAGGAGAACCATGCAAAAATTGTATTTTTATTTGGTTGAAACATTTATGCATGTGGATTAAAGTTCTATCCAAATTATAATGTAGGAACACATGTAAATAAAATCAAATAAATATGTATCATTGTTAACCAGGGAAGTCAAGTAATCAAATAACCTCATTGGGGCTAATTACAGCCTCATATTCCTAGGATGTCCGGACTATATACTTATTAACACTCAAGTACTTGTAAAAGTACATAGGAATTAAGGAAAAGCAAGCTTCACTTCACATGTCTAAGCTATAAGAACATGAAAACCTATATATGTTCATAACTGCTATCACTATAATTAGTGTAATTTATTCATAAGCTTTGGAAAGTAATTTGAATTTATTAGTGATAATAGACACACATTTTATAAATTAATCCAACACATGCAAGCTTACATATAAGAAAATCATTTAATTTTTATTTAATTTTGAAAAGATGAATGCATGATTTCAAATGCCATACAACATTTAACATGATTGGAAAGGAATAAGTAAACATAAACACTTGATTTCATTCAATCAAATTAATTCCTAAGAATAATAAAATAAAATAAAATTGTTTAAAGTAAACAAAAGCTTTCTTAATATCATTTTTAATTTAATGTTTTGATTTGATTTAAGGATGTGAGAAGAGGTTTGCTGGTCCTAACCCATTCCCATGTTTGTTAATTCATTTTGTTTAATGAAATGAAAATTAAGTTGACTTTATGGATTAATTAAGTTGTAATATGCATTAAATTCATTAATTAACTCTTAACTTGATTAAGTACTCTTATAATTCTCCCACACATATGGGATAACCATAGTTTCCTTAGGATTTTCTTAGGTTGTTGAACACCTAAGGGTTTGCCCAAGAGTTAATTAATTAAGTTTTGAAATGATTAAAATTTTAATTTAACTAATTATGTAGTTTAATTAATTAATTAAGCCTTAATTAGTTTGATTAATGAAATGAACTTAGGGAAATAGATTAGGGAGGAGGCCCTAAACTTGTCCCATGGGTTCATTCACTGTTGGATAGTGATTGATCACTTGATTAATTGACTTTTTACTGTTCATATGATTAATTAATGATTAATTAACTTAATAGTAATTAAAGCTTAATTAGTCAATTTCCCTAATCAACTAAGCAATATATCTCAAGATAATCATGGAGGTAGAGGTTATCCCATTAGATTATCCCATAAAGTTTGGGATTAATTACTTCAGTAATTAAAGGGTAATTAAGCTTAACTTAATTTTAAAATTAAACCCTAATTAAGCCTTAATTACTATTCAAAATTAATTTAAAATATTTTAAAATTTTCTCTCTAAAATACCTTTAAAATGAGTATTTATTTGTATTTTTATTATTTTTTACAATTAGTTATTATTTTAGAAATTTTAGCCATTAAAACACATTAATTAAGCCTAATTAACTCTTAATCCCATCGGTGTCATGGCATGCTAACATGGTGTGCTTTCCACATGGCATCGAGGGATTGGTTATTTAAACTTATCCTAGTCAGCGCTTGCATGGGAGCGATGGAACATGCTTTCTCGTGCACCATCTGATCTAAGATTGGACTACCATGATTAATCCCACAATCGTCCATTACAATCATGCGAAACAGACGGTGCATGATTCCTCAGCTATCGATCGATGGAAGACGGACACCATATGCCTTCCTTCGATCGATTCAAGCTCAGTCAAGCTTTGATCGATCTCAAATCTATCCCACACCTTCACAAGGAGGATCCGAAGGGATCCAATGGCCAAGATCACGCGAGAAGGGAGGAGGTGAAGTTATTGGATAAAAGTAGCGAGAAGGGAGGAGGTGTGTTTCCACCATGGCTCTCACAGGTCAAGCCAAGTTTCTCTGGCAAAGGTGGAAGCACTCCAATGAAGAGTGAAACAAGATGTATTTGTGCATGATATTATAAAAGAAATACTCATCTAGCTAAGGAGTTGCTAATTCTTTTATCTTGATTTTAAACCTAAGCTTTATGTGAGGTTATGAGTTATTTATTTTTAGCTTTGAGTTGTTAGATTTGGTAAAAAATTTATTTTTTTCTAAGAGCCTAATCATCATCTAGGCCATACATAAAGCAAGGAAGAAACTAGAAAATGGTGCCACTTAATGCACAAGCTAAACAAATCATCAATCAATTTATAAAGCTAAGCACAAAAGAATAAGAGGACAAATGTGGTCGGGCATCACTGTACAAACTCAAAAATAAATTGGGTAGCCAAGCTCTACCCTTATACAACCCGAATTACAAATGAATTACATACAATTAAGCAAGGAACTCATTGTTATGGGGGTCTTCAAGCTTCATTTCTTCATTCTTCTTTTCTTCTTTCTTCTTTTGTTCTTTCTTTTGGATGGTTGGAAGGTGGATGCTCCAAGGCCTCACATGGTGCATAAGATGAGATCTTCTGACCAATGCTCATCCTAATCCCCATAATAGTCATTCCAAAATCCTAATTGCAAAATTTACATGAAAAGGAAAGAATGTAAATCTAACTAACACTTTGTAAACATAGATTAGCTAAAACAATCCACACAAATCCCAAGCATGTATATTGGACTTATCATCTCACACATGGGTGACTAATTCCACCTGGCTTATGGATTATGCTTAGGGGTATAAGCACCTACAAGCAAAAATATTTTATATTTTTATTTATGATAGTGCCCCTTAAGCACAATCCCCTACAAAAAATAATGGTTAGACTAAGATCTCCTTACCATTCATTGTATGAGCATACACCCTAACATCTAGTCTAAAACATATATCACAAAATAAAAGTATGCATCAAACCATGCACCACCCTAACCTAAAGCTAGAAGTGGTGACTTAGCCTAATGTGTGTGCTTTGAAGGTTTGTGTGGTGTGCTTAGCTATGGCTTTAAGTTAGAGTTTTCTAAGTGTGAAACATGTTCAACTTAGAGGAGGGTTTCATTTAAGTAGTTTAATTATTTTGGATTGATTTTATTTTGTGTTTTTATTAGGTTCAAGTGAATCCTACAATTAATTACTAAGTAATGAAGAGAGGGAAAGAGAAGAGAACTTCTCTTTCCTTCCTAACCTAAGTAATTTCTAAAGTAGATTCACATTTTTGGTTGGTTTAATGAATGTTTTATTATGTTTTTAATTAATCTTAAGTTTAGATAAACTCTAAACAAACCTATCCAAAAGAAAGGCATTTTAAGTTTAAGTAAAATGAACTAAATTCACAAAACACACATTACTTCATTTCTTTCCCAACATATATAACATGCAAATGAATAAATCCTAAGCATTTCTATACATACAAATGAGAGTATTTAACAAACTTTATGATGAATGCTAAGTAATTCATTTAAGGTAATTTGGAAGTTTAAGATGCATGACTTTTCTTAAGTAGAAAAGGTTTCTTGTCGAATTTTTCACATATACATATGAAAGTAAGAAAGGCATAAGTGAGTACATCGCCATTGTTAAGTAGAGGTGTAAGGTATAAAACCTTCTTAGGTCTACTTAAAGCCTTGTAGCCTCGGGGTTGTCTAGACTAATATACCACTTTCCTTAAATACAAACATATGTATAAAAGAAATGAATGGAAAAGAAAGAATGCAAAAGTTTATTTTAGTTGATTTATTTTATTTATGCAAGTTATATGTGCAAGCATAGGTATCCTCCTTAAGTGATAGCATAGGGATGAATAGGATATGGGATTAGGCAATTGTTAGGTCCTTTTCAAATGGACCACACATCTTACTAAATCCTATTTAAAATTATACTAACATAAGAGAGAAAGAAAATCAGTGCTAAGCACATCCTTATATTATTTTACATGCAAGGCTATAATTAAAATATAAGTATCACACTTTCAATTTTAGCCATTTGATTTATATGTTTTGAAAATAATTTGAATTTAGTAGTGATAATAGCCACTAATATTTCTACTTTAGCCAACACATGCACATTTGACATAAAGTAAATAATTTCATTTTAAATTTGAATTTTAGAAAGTATGAATGCATGAAACCACATGACATACATATTTAACATGTTAGAAAAAATTAAAGCAATGAAAGCATGTAAACACATTCACTTTAATTAAATCCTAAAGACATTCTTATGAAATAAGAAAACTTAAAATAAATCAAAGTTTGTTTAAGATGATTTTTGTTTGAGTTTGAGTTTGATTTAATTTTGAAAATGTGAGTTGAGTTTGCTGTTCTTAATCCATTCCCACATGTGTTTGATATTTTTTTTAATTTTAGATGATTAGATTCAATTTCATGTATTAATTAGGTTAAGGTTAAGCAAGTTAATTAACCCTTACACCACCTTAGCATAGTTAACCAAGTAATTATGAGCCAATGAGATGACATAAAATCTCACAAGGAATTTAAATTTGTAATTCACCTAAGATGAAAAGGGCCTAATGCAATTTGGTTCATGGTTAATGGTTAATTAAGCTAAGGAGTTTAGCTTAAGTAATTTCAAAACACCCCTTCACACATATGAATTGGGTTTTGATTTTCTTAATTGAACTTATGCTATTAAACACCTAAGCATCTATCCAAAGTAGATTAATTAAGTTTTGGAAGATTTTAGAATTTTGAAAAATTGATTAAGGGGATAATTAATGATTTAACCCTTAATTAAGAGGAGATTAAGGAAAGAAAATGGGTTTTAGAGAATATCTTAGGGGAAATTCCCCAAAATTATTCTCTAAGCCTCCTGTTCACTAGATCTAATCTTAATCAACCTTAATAATGGATTTAAACACTAATCCAACCTTAATTATCCTTAATTAGATTAAGGGAGTAGTTAGGAAACATATTTGTAATTCCCTTAATTAAACTTAAATAAATCCTAAGAAAATTAGGGGAGGTAGAAGTCATCTAAAATATATTCAAGAAGTTTGGGATTAATCAGAGGATTAATTAAGAAGTAATTAACAAAATAATATTTCCAATAAAACCCAATATCAAAGAAAAGGATGATTCAAAATCCATTAAAATTATTTTTAAAATATTCTAGGTTGAATTATCTTTCCATTGAATTATACTTCATATTTTTTAAATTCTATTGAGAGAGATGTGATTTTTAGAAGTTCAGAAGATTAATTAGAATTAATTAAATTCCCTAAACTAATCCCTCAGCTCACAGCGCGACGCGTGGTGGCGGCGGTTAGCACGCTTTACATGTGTCACACAGTGAGCATCGCACTTAAATATCCCATCCAAATGGCAGTGCTACAGCGGGACGCGCTTTGATCCCTACCGTTTGATCAAAGATCGAATGGCCGGATGCTCCCGCGGTTTATAAAAGATTATTATTTCTAAAATGTGGAAATTATCTTGGACATCCATCTAAAATGTGCGGATGGATGGCCAGGATCTCCCCAGTTCTTCCCTTAGGATAAATAGAGACCGTCCATGATCTAGGGGAAGATCCGAGCTCGATTGAGCTCGGATTGGAACAAGATTGTTCCCACACCATCTAAAGCTACTAAGGAGCATATCCAATGGTGGATTTTTCATGACTTGAAAATTCCTTTCACAAAAGACCAACACCTACTTTGTTAGGTGGTTGGAAAATTCCATACCTCGCTGGAGGTGATACTGGCACTCGAGATCGATGAGGTAGCTTCGTCTAGTGGAGATGAAGCCTTGTTGAAATTTTTAGGCCTTGGGATTGAGTGGATTTCTATATGGACCAACACCACTTGATCTCCCTTGCGAAATTGGTTCAATTCCTTCTCTCCTTATTGTGGGAACTCAAATGGATGCTTGGGTGCACTCGAATTGGTCCTCATAGGAAGTGTGCAAGAGAAATTGCAGTAGATTTTAGTGTAGAGGAAATTGAAGATTCAAAGGAGCTCCCTTATTTTCCAATGGAGAAAATTGAGAATGCAACTTTTCAAATCCCTCTTAGAATGCTTAGGAAGGCTCTCTGAGCTCTTTTAACACACTCTAGGGCTTGAACGAATTGTGTAATGATGATTTCAAATTGAATTAGGGGGAGTATATCTTCCCCTATGACAATCAGATGACCGACACCTATCTTGCCATTTTGATCCAATTGACCACATTAGAGGGGTTGTTTGATCTATTTGGAGTTGGTACATGGTTAGTTTGTTGCCTTGAGTGGATTGTCAACCTCCCATGTGCTTCAAATCAAGTGGAAGGAGGATTTGGAATGAGCCAATTTGATCCATGGGGCTGGGTTTGGCCTTGGGTCATTTGGGCTAACCCAAACCCATTGGGTTGGGTGCACCGCTCTTCATTAGGTCCACTTGATCTATTAGGAAGGCATCAAGTTGATATGAAGAGGGTATGACCAAATTACCCATGGATTAGGCCAAAATTGGTTCTATGGCCTTGAAGTAGAATGGTCATCATGATTTTTCAATTTGGATATGTTAGTTATGTGGAGAAACTAGGTTTGGTCAAGTTTCATGAGATTTGGATTTCATTTGATAAGGTTTGGATCATGTTGACCCATTTAGGTTAAAATGGGTCAACATGGGTCAAGTTGATTGATTGGTGAAATAAAACCAAGGGTTAAGTCTGTTCATATGACTATTTGAAATGTATGGCTTTGGTTTGATTCAATTTGGCTTAGTTTTGAATTTGGCTTATATGACTTCATTTAGGTCAAATGGGTCAAGTTGGCCTATTTGATCCATTGACCTATTTGAGCTAGTTCAAGGGTAGGTTTAAGTTTGGTTAGTCATATGGAGTGGATTGGTATCTTTGTTTCCAATCAATTTTGGTTAGGTTTGCATTTGGCTCAACATGACCCCTTTAGGTCAAGTTAGGTCTAAGGTTAATCAGGCTAAGTTGGGTCTAGTTGGCCAGTTGAGGCTTTGGTCAAGTTCAACAATGATTTGGAATGAACTTGACCCATTTGTTTGAATCAATTTGGCTTAGATCAAGTTTTGACACATTTTACTTTTTAGGTCAAGTTGGGTCAACTTGGGTCCGGGCCAATCATTAGGTTCAAGGGTTGACTTGTTCAAACATTGATCATGAATGAGTCTTGATCAATGGTTTCAAATAATTTGGCCTATGGTGGAATTTGGCTATGTTAGGTATCATTTTGGGCTAAGTGTTGACTTGGACAATCCTTAGGTTTGACTTAGTTTGACCCAATTTGGTTGATTGATCATCCCATGATGATTATTGATCATGATGAGAGGCATAGGTGAGTTTGATTCAATCCAATTTGGTTAGGTTTAGAATTTGGCTCATAAGGGTACTTTATGTTACGTCAAGTGAGCCTAAGTGGGTCAAATGGTCAAAGCTTGATTTGAGTTTGATTGAACTTATATATGGACTTATGATTGAAATATAAATCCAATTGGTGGTTTGAAGTCAAATGGGTTTTGATTCATTTGACAATTTCATATTCAAAGGAAGAATATGAAGGGATTTTGGCTTTGATTTTTGAATTGGATTTTGATTTGGTGATTGAAGTTTGTATTTATATATGGGTTCATGATTGTAGGGTTGATTGAATCATGAAGACAAATCAAGAGTTCGACTTGATTTAAAGTTGATTTGGCTAAGTTCAAGATTTTGACTTGAAAGGCTTAGGTTGGATTTTGAATGGATTTGAGTTTGATTTGTGGGATTGATTTTGATTTTTTGAATTTATATTTCATTTATATATGTGAATATAAATGAGAATATAAATAGATTATGAGAAAATCCCATGAATTTGAATTGATTTGGTCATGATATAAGCTATGTCCTTAAAAGAGGGAATTTAAGGGACTTAGAAATTTTGGAGTTTGAAGTTTGCATTTTTGAATTTGATTTGATTGATTTATATTTATATTTCATTTATATATGTGAATATAAATGAGGATATAAATGAGTTATAAAAAATCCCATGAGTTTGAATTGGTTTGATCATGATGTTGGATAAGTCCTTAAAAAGGAAATCTTAAAGGACTTAGAAGATTTTTGGACTTAAGAATTTCATTCATGAGTTTCAATCATGGATTTCAATCACATGGAGTTGTTTTGAGTTTGGAAAAAAAATCAAATAAGATTGATTTGGAGTTTGACTTGAAGGAAGGAAAGTGAGGAGTGGTTCAAGCTAAGGGTAGAAAATTTTTCCTAACAACCCTAAGGCATGACCTATTCCTAGCTTCTAAGTCTCTAGGGCTAGGTTGAGTGTCCACATAATCACTAGATGTGTCTTAAGACTAAGGAACTCCTAAAGTCTAAGAGGAATCCTATGTCTAAGATGGAGGTGTTGAGAGCTCATTCCAAAAATGAGGTCAACAAGGTCAAATTGGTCACTTTGGGTAAAGTGGACCAATTGGGTTTAGTAGGCTTGATTTTGGGTTGAGTTTATATATGGATATAGGATTGATATATAAATTCAATTGCAATTGGTTTGAGTTCAAATGAGATTTGGTTCATTTGAATATCTCACAAAAGGGCTAGGTTGGGTTTGACTTGGGTTGATTTTGATTTGGCTTGATAATTATAGGTTCCATTTATATATGTGAATATGATTGAAGATATGATTGATTCATGAGAAAATCAATTTGTTTTGGTTTGAATTTGAATTGAATTTGGCCAAGTCCATGAAATTAGCTTAAAGCATTTAGATTTGGATTTTGATTTAGTTTGATTTAGTTTATATATTGAGCAGATTTGATATATGGGAAAATAAAGGAATATTTATAAGAAAATAAATTATTTTGAAGTGATTTGAAGGTAAATTTGGCCAAGCTCATGAAGGTAAAGAGCATTTGGATTTGATTTGATTTTGTTTGATTTAGTTTTGGTCATTGGATTATAGATTTGATTTATACTTAGGAAGATGATTGAAGATATGAGCTGATTATGAGAAAATCAATTAGTTTTGGATTGATTTCAAGGAAAATTTGGCTTAGTTCATGAAATTGATTCAAAGGACTTAGGAGAGATTTCAAGTTTGGATTTGATTTGGTTTTAGACCTTGACTTGGATTTGAGATCGAGTTTGATTGTAAGTTTGACAGATTGATTGAAGGGTTGAATTGATATTTGAGAAAATCACTTGAGTTTGGGTTGATTTGAATTTGGCTAAGGCTAAGTCCATAAGATAAAATCATAGGGCTTAAATTGGTTTTGGATTTGATCATGAGCTTCCATAATTTTGACTTGGAATTTGGATTTAGATTCAGATTTGAATTTGCTATTTGAATTAAATTTAAGGTTTGGTTATAGCTTAAGAAGGTGAACATGTATTGGGTTTATTATGGGTAGTGATTAAGTAATGCATAGAATTGATTAATCAAGTTTATTTGGTTAAGTTTATCTAAAGTATCTTATGCCTAAATATTAAAAAAGTCTAAGAAGATGAGAACTCATAAGGCTAACAATATTCACAAATATAAATGAAATCATTTAGATTGAAATTAAATCAAAATTTTAAAATTTGAGCTAATTTCATAAACTTGATCTCATCCAAAGTGACAAATTGATTGATTTTCTCATGAATCACTCATACCTTCAATCGTCTCTCCAAATATAAATGAAATCTACAATCATCAAGCTAAACCAAAACCAACTCAAGTCAAACCCAACTTGACCCTTATGACTTGAAATATCCAAATGAACCAAAATTCATTTGAACCCAAACCAATTGCAATTGAATTTATATATCTATCCCAAATTCATATATAAACTCAATTAGCTCAAACTCAACCAAAAATCAAGTAAATTGGTCCATTTGACCCAAAGTGGTCAATTTGACCTACCTAAGTTGGATTGAACTAAGCCCACCAAGACCTCATCTCATGATTGTTGATCATCCTAGGTTGATCAATTGTCATAAATCAAATCAATTCTTATTTAACCTTTAACCATATGAACCTAAACTAGCCAAATTGCAATCTATGCCAAATTAATTGAAAACAATGACCCATACCCATCCAAAATCAATATTTGAACATGACATGTACTTCAATTGAGCCAAATTAAACCAATTGGCCCTTGACTTCCAAATTGACCCAAAATAAAATCTGAATTGATTGTTGAACTTGACCAAACCATGAATGGACCCAAATGACTCTAATAAAATTGAAAACCAAATCGAATAAATCAAAAAACAAAATTAAATTGAAACCAAAGCTACAATCATCTTCATTAACCAAAATCAAACCAAACTCAACCAAGCCAATCAATGGTCAAATTGGTCAACATTTAATCACCCAAATGAGTCAAAATCAAATCTAAGGTCAAAACCAATGACACCAATATCCAAATGATCATATGAATTTGACCCAACCTTTGGTTTGATCAATTGACAATTGTCAACTTGACCATTAACCAATTTGACTTTTGAGTCAAATTGAGCCAAATCAAACCAAATGAACCTAATCACTAAAATTGCAACCACGTTTGACTCATTTCAAATCTACTTAAATCAAATCCAATGCCAAATGACCATTCTACCCTTGGGTCAAGGGTATCATATGTGACAAATCACCCATGTAAGTGGTCATTTCCTTTCCTTGGCCTACCATTGGTCCACAAGGGATGCTAAGACACTGCCCAACCTGATCCAAGGGTAGTTGGGTCGGCCAAGACCCAAGGGGAGGTGAATTACCTCACCTCCCCCATTGATGCACTTGAAACACCAAGGACACCCACTCTACTACCCTCAGCCAACCAAGACGAGCCACCTAAGGAGATTCCCAGCCACTGTGGCCAACTCCGATGGCCAGACAGCCACGAATAGCCAAATGGATCCAGTATGTTTGATCTAAGGAATGAGGGGGTATACCCCCTCATTTCAAGCCAAATCAAGCCGCCAAGCTTTCAGTGAGCTCCCTTAGCAATTTTTCAAGTTCCCCAAAGCTTTCCTCGTGATCCCCAAGCACTGGAAATCCCAAACTTGAGCTTACCCAAAATAGGGCACTCTCCCATTCAATTCCATTTGCTTTAACCTCCACCAAAGTGCAATTAACTTTGTATACACCATCTCTAGAGCCAACCGAGCAAGAACGAATCATCTCCAGCTTCTGAAGCACCGAGGTGGGATTTCGATCAAGCTCCAAATTATCAGTTTGTTGCCTTTAGAGTGAACAATGAGGACTTGATCCAATTGCTACTCAATAGAGCTTCATCTCCACTAGATGAAGCTTCCTCAATCAAAGTTTTTCACCAGTCTTGAGCTCCGATGAGGTATGCCATTGAAGCCGACCTTGGGTGAAAAATTTGTTAGAGTTTTTTGAAGGAAATATTCATCTCATGTGATCTTGATCATTAGATCCCCTCCAATCGATGTCGCGAAGGTGTGGGATCCGTTTGGAGTCAATCCGAGCTCGGGTGAGCTTGGATCACACGAGCAATGGTGACTCCGTTCTCCCTCGCTCGCGTGACAAAAGATCACACACCTTGCATTCTGCATGATTAGAATGAACAATCATGATTAGATCGATAAATCAATCTAATTTAATCCTATTAAATCATAAAATTAAATATGGAAATCCGATCTTAGATCGAACGGCGCAAGAGAAAGTGCATTCCTCCACCGCTATGCAAGCATTAACTAGAATTATTTTTAAATAACCAATCCTCCAGCACCATGTGGAAAGAACGTCGTGTCAGTGTGCCACATGGCACTGGGATTAAGGTTTAGGCTTAATTAATGTGTTTTAATGGCTAAAATTTATAAAATTCATAACAAATCATAGAAAAATCATAAAAATGCAAATAAATACTCATTTTAAAGGTATATCATAGGAGAATTAATTAAAAATAATCTTAAGTAATTTTGAATAGTAATTAAGGATAAATTAAGGTTTAATTATAGAATTAATTAACTTAATTACTCATTAATTGCTTGAGCAATTAATCCCAAATTTTATGGGTTAATTTAGTGGGATGACCTCTGCCTCCCATGATTCTCTTTGGATTTATTGCTTACTTAATTAGGGGAATTGATTACTTAAGCTCTAATTACTCTCTTAATCTGATTAATGGTTAATTAATCCCATGAATAATAACAAATTGATTAATTAAGTTCATTAATCACTATCCAACAGTGAATAGACTAATGGAGTGGGGTTGGGACCTTTTTCCTATCCTCTTTACCTAAGTTCACTTCATTTTTTTAAAAAATGAAATTAATTAAAGCTTAAATAATCAATTAAATTTCAAAGCATGAAATTAAAAAAAATGATACTAATAAAGCTTTGGTTTACTTTAAACAAATTTATTTGATTTGATTGTCCTTTAGAATTAATTTTATTGAATGAAATCATGTGTTTATGTTCATTTATTCCTTTCCAATTGTATTAAATGATGTATGTCATTTGAAATCATGCATTCATCTTTTCAAAATTAATTAAACCCAATGATTTTCTTTCATGTAAGTTTTTATGTGTTGTATCAATTTATAATATGTGTGGCTATTATCACTAATAAATTCAAATTATTTTTCTAAAGTTTATAAATCAATTACATTGATTGGAGTGATAATATATATGAATACATGTAGGCTTTGCATGTGCTTACATCTTAGGTATGTGAAGTAAAACTTTCTTTTCTTTAATTTATAAGTAGTTTTACATATATTTGAATGTTAATAAGTATATAGTATGGACATCTTGGAAATATGAGATTTTAGCTAGCCGTAAGGAGGTCATTTGATTACCTCACTTCTCTGGTTAACAATGACAAGTACTAATTTGATTTCATTCATATGTTTTCATACATTTGAATTTGAATGGAACTTTATTTCACATACATAAATGTTTTAATCAAATAGAAATGTAATTTTTGCAAGATTTACTTCCTCTTATTTACATATACATTCATGTGTAGTGAGATAGCAAAGTATATAGTCTGGACATCTCAGGTATACGAGGCTTTAGGTAGCCCCAAGGAGGTCATTTGATTACCTCACTTTCCTAGTTAACAAAGGCACACACTTGCTCATTTCTCTTAACTTGTGTATGTATGTGTGTCTAAAGGATGAAAATCCCCTTTTTTCTACTAAAAATACATGCATTCATAATCAGTTAAGTGTTTGGATTAATTAGTCATGTGATTTGGAGCTTTCTTTCTCATATTCATGTATATAAATTTACATATGTTTGAATGCAAATGGGTATATAGTTTGGACATCCCGGGAACACGAGGCTTTAGCTAGCCCCAATTAGGTCACTTGATTACCTCACTTCTCTAGTTAACAATGACACATACTTTCTTAATTTCATCCCTATGTATTTTTGTATAAGAATTTATATAGAGCTTTAAACTAATATGATTAAATTACTCGATTACATAAAAGAATATAAACTTTAAATACACATGTATACATTCATCATATAAGTGTGCTAAAACATAATGCATGTATAGATACACTTAGGATTAGAATCATATGGATGTTATATGTGATGGAAAGGAATGTTAATATATGTCATGTGATAGTAATTCAATTAGATTAATCTTAAGATGCCTTTCATATTGGATAAAATTATTTAAAGTTTTAACTTAGGATTAATTTAAATGTTTAATAAGCCATTCACTAAAGAAAAGTAAATCAAATTAATATGCTTTAGAAGTGGCTTAAGGTAGGGATGAAAGAGGGCAATCCTCTTTTTCTCTCTTTATAACACTTAGTTTCTAAGTGTAATCAAATGAAACAAAAGAAAATACAAATTAAAATTCTCAAATCAATTAAATGACTTCAAGTGAAATCAACCCTTTTATGATAATTTGAATGTTCTCTACACTTAGAAAATACAACTCTAACGCTTTAGTAAGACACACCACACAAGCCTTAGCACACATTAGAACTAAGTCACCACTTCTAGTCCTAAGTTAGTACTGGCGATGTGATGTTGTTATTTTATGATGTATTATTTTAGACTGATGTTAGGGTGTATGCTTCATAGACGATGTTATTGCTTAAACCCTTAAGCATAATCCAAATTAGGACAGGTGGCCTTGGTTACCCTTGTGCAAGGTGCTAAATCCAAATCATATATAACTGCTTGAGATTATATGTGTGTTTAGCTAACACTTCTTTTATAGGTGTAGATAGACTTATTTTTATTATTTTCAATGTAATTTTTAACATTAGGAATTAGGATTAGTGTTATGGGGAATAAGGATGAGCATTGGCTAGAAGGCTTTGTCCTAGGGTGCCATGTGATGCCTTGAAACCTACCAAATCAAAGAAGCAAGGAGAAAATAAATGAAGACATGAAGAATGAAGACCCCCATAATATTCATTCATTATAAATTGAAATTATTATTTTGTAATTCTGGGTTGTATAAGGGTAGAGCTCGGCTACCCATCTTTTCTTTTTGTATGGTGGCACCCACCACACCAGCCTCTTATTCTTTTATGATAGTTTATAAAATTGATTAATGTTATGTTTAAATTATGCATTAGGATGACATATTTTTCATAGTTTCTTATGATTGATGCTTTAATGTGTGGCTTGGATGCGTTAGGCTCTTAGGATGAAATAAATTTTCTACCCTAACTAATCTCATAATTAAATTTTAAATAAATCATAACCTTATCATAAAGCTTAGACTATAATCAAGATAATTAAAAGATTTAGTAACCCCTTAGTTGTATGGTTGTATGTTTCACATCATGCATATCATCTTGAATCACTCTTGCAAAATGAGGGCCTCCATCCTTACACGCATAGGGACGCTTGACCCATGAGAGAAACCCCTACTGACGGAGCTTCACCCTCTCTCTTTTGATTTGGCCAATAATCTACTTCATCATACATTTAGGCATATAAAAATCCTAAAACCTTTGTCTAAAATGATGTGTCCAAAATGAAATAAAATTTAAAAAGATTTTGCATTTGTGGATTAAGTCATATGTTCATACCACTCATACTCTAGTCTCTTAGGGAGTGGGTTTAGGACTTTAATGTCTTTTAATTAAATAACTACCCTAGCTATCTTGCAATTTATAAGACTAGACTACATGATTTTAAAATCATAGGAGGAGTTAGCTAGCTGCCACTCCAGGTAGTTGTAAGCCCAAAAGTCGGATGGGTTTATTCTCTCTTATGGAGGTAATCCCTTATGTCCACCTGTCGCTTATATTTAGGCCATGATTTAGCTCATACTAAAGCTCCCTAGATTTAGGATATAAAGTAGCTATTTTCTTTAGGCTACAAGCATAAATCTTCACCTCTTAGGCATTTCCACAACCTTGTGTTGGTGGATTATAAACCCTAACAATCTAATAAATTTCAATTCTAATAAATAAATAAATCTCTTCACTTTAAAAGATATAAAGCCCAATCATATGATAGATTGGAATGCTCACTAGGCTTCTTAGTATCATGAGCATTTCCTACTTCCTCCCTTTGGATTCAAAAAATAAGTCTTCTCCTTGAACTTTCTCAATTGATTTTTCAAACATAACCAATCGTTTGATAGTCAAACCTTGAAGTCTTTAGAGATAATAATTGTCTACTTTAATTGAGAGTATTCTTAAGAAATTTCATTCCCTAAGATGTAATTAACTATGGAGGCTTACGTCCATAGGGAACTTAAGAATCCATTTTAATATAAATCCTATTTTATTCATCCATGTAAAGTAGGGAAAAAATCTCTAGTATATTCGAAGACCCATCATGCCTTAGGAGTCTTTATTAGGTGATTAGGTCCATTGAAGGGTGATGTTTCTATCTTTCAAGATAGTATATGATACCTCGATGTCATACTAGATCACTTTAATAAGTACCCTACGATCTGCATGGTGTCCCCTCATTTCCGAAAATAAACAACAAAGATTTTTTTGGCAACTCTGCTGGGGAATAGTTTCTCTCTCCATTTTTAGTAGACAATTATTTTCTCCAAGCATCGATAGTGGGCTTATATTTTATAAAAGCCAAGAATATCTTTCTTTCCATTGGCACTTAGCTTATTTCATCCTTAAGCAAAGCTAGCCAACATCCTTTAGGTTTTAGGACCTCACTTCATGTAGGTCTTGAAACCCCTATTAGGTCCCCCAATAGCTAAAAATAAATTAACTAATGAAAGAAGATGACTAAACTTAGAACCTCTTTACCACTAGCTTGGTGAGACAAGGTTCATCCCATATTCAAGAAAGTTTCAATAAAATTTAAACTAAACAAGTAAAGTCTTTTACAAAATTTTCCATAAGCACTTTTTCTAAATAAAAATCATTTTGAAATGCACTTCATATAACATAAAGTTTACAAAATATAAAACTTTCACTCTCTTTTCAAATAATAAAGATAATCAAGCCTCATTTAACTTACTTAAATTTGTTAAATGAGGATCTTTTTAGAAATCAAAATCAAATATGCATCATCAAAATCCTTTTCAATGAATTTTCAAAATCACATTTTTCAAAATAAAATCAATCAATCAATTAACCAACTCCATTTAACATACCCTAATTTGTTAAATGAGGGTTCATTAAATTATTTCAAACACATTTTCAAAATTAACCAACTCCACTTAACATACCAAAATTTGTTAAATGGAGTTCCATTTCCAAAATCAAAACAAAACCAAAAAATCAACATATCACTGAACCTCACTAACATAGCCAAATTTGTTAAGTGAGAGTTCTCTCTTTTGAAAAGCATCGTCACACACAAAATGAAAATATATTTGAACTCCATTTGACATGCACAAATTTGTCAATGAGAGTTCTATTTTTTAAAAACAAAATAAATTGAATTCTATTTAACATACCTACATTTGCTAAGTAGAATTCCCCTTTTCCAAAATGATGAAAATCAAAGCACATTTGAATTCCATTTAACATACCCAAATTTGTCAAATAGGAATTCCATCATTAAACAACACATAAAACAAATTATACTCTATTTAACATACCACATTTCTTAAATAAGAGTTTTCCTTTTTCAAATAAAAAAATATATCAAACACACTTGAACCTTACTTAACATACCTAAATTTGTTAAGTAAGAGTTTCATTTTTCAAATCAACAAAAATATCAAACAAATTGGAGCTTTACTCAGCATACCTATATTTGTTAAGTAAGGATCCCATTTTCAAAATCAAATAAAAAAAATCAAACATATGACAAACATCATCGCAAACAAAAATGCTTTAAAAAATTATTTCCAAACATACATTTGAATCTCATTGGCATACCTAAATATTCTAAGTGAAGATTCCAAAATCAAATTTTCAAATAAAAGATAAAATAAAATAAATTCATCTGCAAAGTCTCTCCAAATGAATGAACCCCACACAACATACCTAAATTTGTTGAATGTGGGTTCCAAATTATAATCAAATCTTATGGAAAATTCTCTCCTCAAATGTCAAAATCTCTCCAATTCAATGAACCCCACTTAGCATACCTAAATTTGTTAAGTGTGGGTTCAGATTCCAAAATTAAAGATCAATGATTGAGGGTAGCTATTAAAGCAAGGTTCTGATTCGTCTATTTTCAACAAGTGAGATAGCGTTGTTTCACTTCTTGAGTCTTCCATCAATGTCTGCTGGAAAGATGATCTTTTACTTTCTGTCTGGTGTGGATTTGGCCTTGGATTAGGCCTACTACTAACACCACAAAAATATGTCATTCAATTTAGGTGTGGATTTGAGGTTGTTCGAGTCACTAGCGAGGGGATAGACCTTAAGACCGTCAACAAAGAGGTGGTGGTAGGGTAGAAGCCACTCCTTCTTTTTGACATCCCATTAGATTCTGAGTTCCCCTCACTGAAGAGAAAGGTTGTTGAGGTTCCCACAGTAATGTCAGTATTAGTTTCATCTCTTTTGGTGTTAGTTTTAGTTTCAGTGCCAGTGCCTGCAATACCAATTGTTTTAGTGCCCATCATTTAGTCTATTGATGCCCTCGCTGTAGTCCCAGCGATGGCCAGCACCTCCTCACTGGTTTCCCCATTCTGAAGGGGAAGGCTATCTTGGCCTTTGAGATAGTCTCCCCCTACCTTTGAGGTAGGTTCTAGCTCACTGCCACTTAGGATGGAATGTCAATAAGAATCAAAGGTTTAAGGGCTATGATCATGGTTAGCGACAGATGTCGCCTCTCACATTTTTGAGGAGGGTTCTCCTCACGAGACCTCTCCACTCTTGAGTGGTAGTAGGTTCCACCCCATCTCAGCTTCGGATGGAGAGGACTATAGAAGGATTGCTACATTACTTCCACCACCAGCATAGTTTGAGATACCAGCTAGAGATAGGAGGATGTCCTATGTTGGTCTATGATCAGTTCTTCACTAGGATGGTGGAGCCCACAGATGCTTGAGTCTGGTACATTATTTAATTTGAGGACTTTGATCCCTAAGAGTGTTAGGGATCATATACACAGAGAGAAAGCCGTAGAGGCTAGAGTTACATCCAAAGAGGGAAAAAAGGAGAGGAGGAGGTACCAACTAGTTAGGGGCCTCCACTTTGGTAGATTTCCTTGATCAGTGAGCTACCAGGGCCGATCATACTGACATCATAGTCCTTACAGACACTACTAACCATAGGAGGAGAGCTCCGGTAGAGAAGCAGTTGGTGTCTCTACCATCACACTACTCCACTCGTCGCCTACCATCACCTATCCAAGTCCCTCCTTACGCAGTCCCCACCAAGGTACATAAGTCTACATATGGAGAGAGTACATCTCCATTGGTGATCCAACTATGGCCTAAGGATCCCACTCCACCTATTCCACCCATTGAGGTGAGGTCGAGCTCCCATTCGACCTTCTACTTCAACTGTCATAAAGAGGGAGTGGTAACCCAAAAGCATCATAGTCGCTCCACCACCATAGCCAGTAGTAGAGGAAGAAGGGGATGTCAATGTAGTCCCCATGGCAGTTGAACCCCCTAGGGAGAGTACCCCATCAGTAGGTAGTGTACGATACATAGCTTCAGATGAGCACAGTCCAACAATCAGTCATCGGTGGGTCTATGTTCTAGTACAGTCAGTAGAGTAGGTGATTGTTCACCAGATGACATCTTAAATAGTTACTTTGCTGAGATCAGGTAGATGGGTGGGAGTGATCATTCTGATCAAGAAGAGGGAGAGTAGATTTTGACCCTGATGAGCATGACCTATTAGAGGATTTAGTAGAAGTACATATAGTTAATACTCGAGGATCCCTCCATAGAGACCATCAAATTTAGGAAGGTGCTATGATCGAGGAAGGTGACACCTCTCACTCAACCTAGCACCTACTTCAATAGCTTAGGTAGAAGGATGAGGAGATCAATAGGATGGAGAAAAGGGTTGAGGATTTGTTAGCAATAGTTCTAACACTCAGTTTCAGCAATCCCATGGAGGTCGATCGATCTGAGCTCTTACATGTCTTAGATCCTCCCAAGAGTACCTCTCCCATAGATCAGAGCAGTAGTAGTTTGCATAGGAAGGTCATAGACAATACCTCCATGCATGAGAAAGACATCAAGCAGATGGTGGAACAACAAAGTGAAGGAAGCGTTGACACAAGCCAGAGGGAGCTCATCCATTCCAAAGGGTAGACCTTACTTGGAGGAATTTGATGTAGGCCAATACCCTAAGGGGTTCATGCCACCATCCTTCAAAAGTTTCGATGGCAGTGGGAACCCACGACAACATATGACACATTTAGAGTAATTGCGGTGGCACACTTCTCTTCCATCATTTTGTTAGCAGTCTGTAAGGTGTTGCATTTCATTGGTACAAGCCAATGATTCAGTGAAGACTTTTGCTAAGTTTGAGCAACTCTTTATCAAGAGATTTGTTGGAGCCCAGTTGAGGGTAACTGTAGGTGACCTCATTATAGCAAAATAAAATCCCAGCAAGTTCCTTGTTGATTGTTCTCGGGTGGCATAACCTGAGTATGAAATGTGAACCATAGCTATTTGAACAACATTCCATTGAGATTCTTCTCAAGAATATTCATGGCCTGATTGCCTTCATGCTCAAGGGCTTTATAATTAAAACATTTAAGAAATTAATCAATAAGGTAGCTAGTTTACAAGAGGAAGCCAAATAATTGCCCTTCAAGACCAATCATCCAAACCCAAGCCACATAAAGCATTTGAGAAGAGGTTGGGGAGAATTGTGTCAGTGGATAGAAGGAAGCAGTCAACTAGAGTTCAGTTTGAGAGAACACGAGCTCAACAGCCTCCTTTGCCACCTCCTCTTCCACCACCTCGACCATCATACTTGCCACCATAACTACCACAACGGTCGCCACCACTTCCTCCATTAGTACACTCAATAGTGATATACATATCCACCACCAGGTAGCTACTATCCACCTACTCTTTTGTACAAGTTAAATAAGCTCTATTCATTCAAGAGGGAGGTAGTCAGGAAGATCTTTAGAAATCTCTTAAAGAAACCTGATTTTCTGCTACTAGAGCCTAAGAGATTGGAGGAAGTGGGCAAAAGTGATGATCCTAACTTTTTCCCCTACCATCGCATGTTAGGCCATATCTTAGAGGATTGCATCACTTTCTAAGACTAGCTTGAGCATAGCTACAAGTGGGAGCCATAGTTATCCCTAAGGAATTCTTGTTAGAATAACTATCTAGTTCTGTTAGAGTAATCCTTGGGGATACTTGCGATCCTCTTAAGATAAAAAAAGGTTGGGATATTTCTTTATTCTGAACCTCTAAAAAGATCGTATCTAAGATCAAGAAGCTTTCCTTGTAGGTTCCTGAGGTAGCTCAAACCTCCAACACCAAGGAGTGTTTGCATGTTTCCAAAGATAACTCAGGGAAGGTGGGAGCTCAGTAGTAGCAGCAGTAGTCCATACTTGCCCGGGATAGGCTAATAGTGCAACCACCAACCAAGTCCAGCATTTCTTCCACTGTTGTAGTTACTATCACTTCATCTAGTTCTTTTTCCACCGATAGGAGCATTGTATCTGTAGACAAGGGCACTAAACCCCTTGCTCCACTTACTTTACTTAATTTTTATCATGTACCTCCACCTAAATTAAAGAAATTAATGAAGAAAGCTGATTTTATTTTCATATGTACTACGCCAAATGATCTTATTGAGTTTATTCCCAAAGAGAACTTTCCAAGTCTAAATAATATAATAGCTAATAATTTCATTCCTTTCTCATATGATTCAGAATCAAACTTTCCTTTTCTGAATCAATCGAGTTCACATATTGAGATTGACTTGGAGTCAGAATTTGAGGATCTCATAGGAGAAGCTGTAAGGTTACTCGACAAGTAGGTAGAACTTTCCACCAACCCGCCACATGAAGTCATTGAAGTCAACCTCCGTAGTGGCAAAGTTCTGCTTCCTAGGGTAGCACCTCAGGATAAGGGTAAGCAAGTCATTAGTTCTAGTGAGCAGATAGCCCCTCCACAGAATACTCCACCTATGGATATGCTTGTGGAGGACCAGCCCATAGTTGATTATAATGTCCTAGCTCATCTTAGAAAGTTGCCAGCTAAGTTAAGCATAAATGATACCCTTGTCTTATCCAAAGAGATGAGGGAATCTCTAATCAAGGCTGTACTTGATCCTGAGATATGCCTAGCTCAGCTGACCACTACTGAAGAGGAGGCATGCCACTCAAAGGACATCTTAGGAGTTACATTCAGATAAAGACTTACTTCTAGGGATGACCGAGCACAACTACCCTCTTTACATTACAATGGATGTTGGCAGACAAAGGCTATCAAGAGTGTTGGTTGACCCAAGTGCATCAATTAATATTATGAGTCTAAAAACCCCGCCTACTTGAGGATAGACATCTCAAAATCCAAAAGAAAGGAAGATGTTGAGAGGATTCAATGACCAAGGTGAGAGGGCCTTAGGCTCCATAGTGTTGCTCTTAGAGATAGATGATTATAAGATCAAAGACAAGTTTCACATTATAGACTTAGATACATCTTTCAATGCCTTTGGGAGACCATGGATACATAAGAACAACACAATTCCATCCTCTCTACATCAGTGTATGAAGTTTATGAGAGGTGGGATCGCCTATTATGTCAAAGGAGATCTTAAGAAATTTATAGTTTATTCTCACAAGGTTGACATATACGAGGATGCAACTACCATCCCTCAAAACCAAAAAGTTTATTCTCACAAACTTGGCCAAAGTTTAAAAATAAAAGAAAATTAAAAAGAAAAGAGAAAAGAAAATGAAAATAAAAGGGAGCAAGAAATAGACTAGGAGGAGGAAGTGGAGCCTGACATTAGATTCCACCCATAGTTCGTTACTCCATTCAAACATATGGGTAGGATGACCCGACGTCCACTAGGCAGAGGAAGAGGATAGTTCAGAGGTAGTCCCATGGGTGGAAAACCTCCTTATTGGCCACCCAATAGGAGATATGTCCTAGCTATCTGGAGTACACCTACTATCCATATAGACTTAGAATCTAGTTCAGAGGATGAGTCTTATATGGTTAGTACACCAGCCAGCTCTTCTCAGCAACAGATTTCCTTGGAGGTGACACTTGAGGCAGACAATGATGAAGATCAGGCTCCAAAGCAAACATAAGTGTATCCAAGTCTATATGTAAAATAGTTAGGAATTCATTGGGAACCTTAGCTCTAATCCCAGATTCCTCATAAAAAGTTGAGGGTTTAGTAGTTAAGGAAGCCCCTAAGTCATCCACATATGTGAAGACTCAGAGGTTCTTTCAGGGAGCATCATCCTCAAGTCAAGAAATTGATGTAGAAATTGAGGATGATTCATATAAAGATTTAATAGAATTACCTTTTGATTGGTACTCGCATTGTGTTCATAATTTAATAAAGAAAGTGGTTAATCCCACATACTCGGTCAAAACACATGTCAGACTATTTTGAAAGAATATGGAAGAACAAATATGAAAGCTCTCAATCAAGACCAGGGATTTAATCTGGGTCAACGATGATGATTACTGCTTAGTCATCACCAATCATTTGGAATCTGATAGGTTCTTTTTAAATCACATTAACTCATATGAGGAGGTGTACTTAGAAACTTTAGATGGTTGAGATGATTTTAAAGTCAAAGTTGCACCGCCAGAGTTCTAAGAAGAGATCAAGTCAACCATCGACGAGCTCAAGGAAATCAATTTAGGAACTGAGGATAATCCATGCCTAACATACATCAGTTCCTTGTTGAATGAAACTGAAATGAATGCTTAGTTAGGTTATTGACTAAGTTTAAGGGCTACTTCCATGGAGTTATGAAGAGATGTTTAGTTTATCTCCTAATGTAGCAGTCCACAAACTAGAAATAGAGCTTAGTGCTAACCCAATCAAGGAAGCTCCTAGACACATGCAATTAGACATTGAACAACATGTCATTTATGAAGTTAAGAAACTGATTGATGTTGGTTTCATCCGGGCAGAAAAATACCCTACCTGGTTGGCTAGTGTCGTCATAGTTAAGAAGAAGAATGGTCAAATTTGCATATACGTCAATTTTAAGGACTTAAATAAGGCATGTTCAAAATCAAATTTTCACTACCGATACTAGAACCGATGGTGGACATTGCCTCATCTCATGCAGTCTTCTCCCTCATGGATGGCTCATCTAGATATAACCAAATAAAAATGCCTCCCGAAGAAAAAAAAACACTATATTTAGAACCCCGATCAGAATCTATTATTATAGGGTCATACCTTTCAGTTTTAAAAATTTTGGTGCTACATACCAGGCTATGACTCAAATCTTCGATGAACTCATTCATCATCAAGTCAAGTGCTATGTCGATGATCTCATGGTCAAAAGTAAAAAAAAAAAGGAAGACCATCTCTTTGACTTGAGAGTAGTTTTTGAACGATTAAGATAATTCAACCTCAAAATGAACCCCCTGAAGTGTGCATTTAGAGTAGGTTTAGGGAAATTCCTTGAGTTTATTGTTTGACACCGGAGAATTAAAATTGATCTGGAGAAGATCAAGGCGATATTAGAAATGCCATCCCCTAAAAGTTTAACTTAACTCAGATCATTCTAAGGGCAATTGGCATATCTAAGATGCTTTATTTCCAACTTATCGGGAAGATGCCTGCCATTCTCAGCATTTGTCAACTGGGATGATAAGTGCCAGCATGCCTTTGAAGACATCAAGCACTACCTGATGATGCTACCAGTTCTAGCAGCCCTATCCCGGGCAAGCCATTAATTCTCTATATTGTTGTATTAGATGATTCCTTTGATGCTTTGTTGGCACAAACCAATGATGAAGGAAAATAAAATGCTCAACCATCCTCTAATCCCTACTGAAGCAAACTATCCACCCATTGAGAAACATTGCCTGGCTTTAATCTTTGCATCCCAAAAGCTATGACACTACATGCTTTTTCATAAGGTGGACTTGATCTAAGATCAATCTACTGTAATATCTTATGACACAAGTGATGCTATCCGAACAGTTAGCATGTTGGTCCATGATTCTATCGCAGTTTAATATCACTTTCATACCCCTCATGCGGAAAAGACTAAACACTTATGAATTTCTTAGCAGCACACCCACTCTTGCTAACTCTGTGCTTAGTAATGACCTCTCTAATGAAAAAATCATAAACTTAGAGGACACTAGCATCCACTACTGGGAGATGTACTTTGATGGTGTGGCTTCCTCTCAAAGAGAAGAAGAACCACAATATACTCTTCCAAGAAAGGCAAGGGTAGGAGTAATTCTTCTAACTCTGGAATGCGATGTGATGAGATTCTCATATCATCTGTCCAATCCTTGCACCAACAATAAAGTTGAATATGAGGCTCTGATTGCTAGTCTGGAGTTAGCCGTTACTCTAAGCATCCAGAATATCAACATCTTCAAGGATTCTTAGTTAGTCATCAACCAAATCTGTGGGGCCTACAATGTCCTAAAGCCTAAGCTCTATCACTACCACAAGTACACTATGGAGTTATTGGCCCAAATCCTAGAGGTTACCATCTATAAAATTCCTCGAGGAGAAAATGCCATAGCAGATGCTTTAGCTAAACTTGCCGAGAAGTTGATATCATTGAGAAATACTCTCTTGAGAGGTTTCCATTGCCAAAAAAGGACAATGAGTTAGATTAGAAGTAACCATTCATGGATTACCTAAATAGAGGAAAACCTTAACAGAAGTCCCTAACCCATCAAATGAAGTAGAGAACATTCCTATGCTCTCATATAATGCACCTTGTACCGATCCTTCGATCATTTATGGTTATACTGTTTGGATAAACACGAAGCTCGTAAGATTGTGACTGAGGTACACTCAGGATTATGTGGAGCTCATCAATCTAGTCTACAAAAAAAAGCCAAGATCAAGAGACTAGGATACTATTGGCTTTGATGATCATATATTTCATAGATGTAGCTAGGTGATGCCACTGTCAAGTACACGGTGTGATCTTATGCCAACCACCCAACATTCTACATCCTACACTAGCCTCATGGCCATTCTATTATTGACATCCCGACGATTCTTCTTCTTTCAAAGGTCATCGGTTCATCCTAGCTGCTACCGACTAATTTTCCAAATGGGTGGAGGTGATTTCACGCAGAGAGGTCACAGCTCAGTATGTGCACCAATTTTTCAGGAACCATATCGTATATAGGTTCGAGGTGCCTCGATAGATTATATCCAATAATGGTACTGCATTCAAGAGCACCAAGATCAACAACTTTTCCGAGAGACACAACATAGATTAGAAGTATTCTGCCATCTACGACCTGAGGAAAATGGCTTGCGTAAGCCTTCAACAAAACTCTTATCCAAATATTAAAGAAGATGCTCAAGATAATAAGTGATAGTTGCATGAGAAGTTGAAGCTTGTGGGCTTACCACACCACATATAGAACTCCAACTCAATCTACCACTTTCTCCTTAGTGTATGGGTCTGAAGCCATTCTACCATCAGAAGTCCAACTCCCATCATTAAGGATAGCTATGGGTAGCAAGATCACTAGAGTAGAATGCCAAATTATGGTTGGAAGAGCTCAAGGTGTAGAGGAGAGATGCCTACGGGCATGCCAAAATCTCGAGTTATACAAAGCCAAAATGATTCAAGCTCACAATAAGTTAGTCTGTCTTAGAGAATTTTCAAGTATGAGAGCTTCTTTTAGTTCTAAGAAGACCAATTATTGCCCATCATAAGATGGGAGGCAAGTTTGAACCCACTAAGGAAGGCCCTTTTGCCATAGATAAGGCCTACCAAGGAGGATCTTATCAACTTATTAACCATAAAGGAGAGCGCCCAATGCTTTTGATCAATGGGCATTACCTAAAGAAATATTATCTAAAAAATCATGTTTAAAAAAATCATCAATGAAAACTCCATTTCAAAATCAATATATTTCATGTTGAAAGCATTCTTTGTTTGTGAATCCACCATAATGTGTTTATGATAGGTGTAAAAGAACCCAAGTGGCATTTTATTTACTTTAACATAATACAAACACAAACTACACACAAACGTATAAAATAAACACAAATATTTTGTCTCAGGCTACTTTGAGTTAGGATAAATCCCTCAAGACACTCACTAGATTTCTAGGTCGTGCACATGCACTGTGTGTCCAATGATATTCTTGCTTTGGAGGATGTAAGTCTGCTATGCTTTCCTTCTTTACTTGGCCACTACACATCGATGAGCACTTTGTTAATATAGTAGACCTTACTGTGTAGTCAGTAAGCTACCTCATGATTGGATTCATTTAAGAAGATATAAGTCTACTATGCCTTCTTCTTGAACTAGCCATCATGCTAACTCGATCGAGTATATTTGAGGTTTAGGGTAGTCCCCCAATGACTCCTTTCCTCCTAAATACTTCAAGTTTGGGTCCAGTCTTTCTTTGTGACTCCCTACTTAGTAGTTTCCCTTAGGTTGGGTTAACTTATTGTGCCAACAATGGGTCACCCCAGTGATTATTCCTTGCTTTGAAAGATGTAAGTTTGCTACGCTTTCTTCCTAGCACAACCGTTGCACACTGACGGGCATCTCTAGGTTAGATAGCTCCAGTTGAGCCGACGATAAACTATTACAATCAGTTCTACTTTAGAAGATATAAGTCCACACGCCTTCTTCCTTGATTGATCTTCACACATCAATGAGTACCTTAGGTTAGTTAGTGTTTGTTATACTGGTAGCGACCCACATGGTGGATACACCACTCATGGCATGTAAGTCTACTACGCTTTCTCCTTGAGTTGGTCACCTTCACCTATAGGATTTCTTCTTTATAGGGTTTAAGATAACATCCCTAGTGGCACCTCCTTTATGGGCACTCTATTTGGATCATGTCCCTTATGACTCCATCTAGATGCTACCTGAGTTACTACCAGATTTGTTGTTTCCTTTCCTAGTGACCACCCCTATCATTGGAGAATCCATCCTGTGGATGTGCAGATTCTCCCTTGGTCCAGTCAATTTGAGATAGGTCAAGGCAACATTACCCTTCTCAGTGTGGTCCCTCGCACACCAATAGGGTTCACACAAATATATAAATAACATAAAATATATATTTGCTTGTGGATTAGGAGAATTCCCTCAGTGACATCTTTCCCAAGCAAACATCCTATCTTTAGGGCGGTGTTAGCAAAACTCCCTATAAGAATCGCCTGACTACTCTTGAGTTGAGATAAATCCCCAGTAGCACTCTCTCAGTAGTTGCCCTTAGGTTGGGTTGACTTGTTGTTCCATTAACAGGTCACCCCAGCCATCGTGCTTGCTTTTGATAGGTAAATTTGAGATAGACCTAGGCTGACATTTCCCCTTCTCAGTGCGATCCATCGTACATCGATGATCCATTAAATGAAATCAATGAAAATGAAAATGATCCAAATTAAATTAAAATAAATCAAATGAAATTAATCTTGACTACTTTTGAGCTAACATAAGTCCCCAACAACATTCACTCAGTAGTCACCCTAGGTCGGGTTTGATTTGTTTCACGCTATTGTGGTGTTTTTTTAGATGTGGGGGGAGGGGGACACCATGAAGATCATAGGGGATACTTATTGAAGTGATCGAGTGCGATATTAAGGTATGATATACTATATCAAAAGATAGAGACTTCACCCTTCAATGGACCTAATCACTTAATAAGGACTCCTAAGGCAAATAGCGTCTTCGAACATACCAGAGATTTTTCCCCTACTTTACATGGATGAATAAAGCAGGGTTTATATTAAAGAGAGTTCTAAAATTCCCTATGGAGGCAAGCTCCATAGTTAATTACATCCTAAGGAAGGTAAATTCCTTAGGAACACTCTCAATTAAAGTAGATAATTAGGGTCTCCAAAGATTTCAAGGTTAGACTATCAAAGGATTGGTTATGTTTAGAAAATTAATTGGGAAAGTTCAAATGGAGAGACTTATTTTGGAAGCCAAAGGTGATGAGTAAAATGCTCATTATACTAGGAAGCCTAGTGAGCATTCTAGTCTATCTTATAATTGGGCTTTACATATTTGAAGTTGAAGAGACCACTAACACAAGGTTGTGAAAATGCCTAAGAGGTGAGGATTTATACTTGTTGCCTGAGAAAAATAGCTACCTCAGATCCTAAATCTATGGAGATTTAATAAGAGCTAAAGCAGGACCTAAATCTAAGCAATGATGGGTATAAGGTTTACCTCCACAAGAGAGAGTAGTCCACCCGATTGCTAGATTTATAATCACCTGGAGTGGCTGCTAGTTAACTCCTCCTATGATTCAAATCCATGTGGTATGGTCATATGAATTGCAAGATATCTAGAGAGAATAAAGTCATAAACCCACTCCCTATGATACTAGAGCATGAGTGGTATGAGCATATAATTTAATTTATAAATGAAAAATCTTTTCAAATTTTATTCCATTTTAGACACATCTTTTTGGACAAATGCTTTAGAATTTTGAGTGCCTAAATGCATGATGAAGTAAAATTGTTAGCCAAATCAAAAGAGAAAGAGGGTGAAGCTCCGTCAGTAGGGGTTACTCTCACAGGTCAAGTGGTCCTTATGCATGTAAGCATGAAGGCTCTCATTTTGCAAGAGTGATTCAAGATGCATGCATGATGTGAAATATACAACATTTAGCTAAGAGGTTACTAAATATTTTAATTATCTTATTTATAGCCCAAGCTTTATGGTAAGATTACGAGTTATTTAGATTTTAATTATGAGTGATTAGTTGGGGTAGAAAGATTAATTTTTTCCTAAGAGCCTAATCACATCCAGGCCACAAATTAAAACATCAATAATTTAAGAAACTATGAAAAGCATGTTGTTTCTAAGGCACAAGCTAAATAAAACATCAAATAATTCTATAGCTACCGCAAAAGAATAAGAGGTCAGGTCGGGTACCGCCGTACAACCCGAAAAGAAAAGATGGTAGCTAAGCTCTACCATTATATAACCCATAATTACAAAATAATAATTACAATTTATAATGAATGAATGCTATGAGGGGTATTCATTCTTCATTCTTCATGTCTTCATGTATTCATTTCTTTTCTCCTTGCTTCTTTGATTTGATAGTTTTAAGGCATCACAGGGCACCCCATGACAAAGTCTTATGGCCACTATTCATCCTAATCCCCCATAGCATTAATCCTAATTCCTAATGTAAAATTACATTAAAAATAAAAAAAGTAAATATAAGTACACTTATAAAATAGAGGTTAGCTAAACATACATACATCCCCAAGTAGTTATATTTATAATTGGGACTTAGCACCTTGCACATGGGTAACCAAGCCCACCTATCTAACTTTATGGGGTTTAAGAAACACCAAAGAGAGCATTCATATTTATTTTTAAGCAACCCCCTAAGCATAATCCCCTGCAAAAAATAAGGTTTGGCTAATATTGACATACCATCTAGTCTATAAGGCATTCACCCTAACATCTAGTCTAAAATAATACATCATAAAATAAAATATACACCATACATACATCATCCTAACTTAGTAATATAAGTGGTGACTTAATTCTAATGTGTGTGTTGAGGTTTGTGTGGTGTGTTTCAAATAGGCATTCAAGTTATATTCCTCTAAGTATAGAAGATTCAATTTAGCATGAAAGGTTGATTTCACTTATAGTTGTTTAATTAATTTGAAATTTTTAATTTGTGTTTTCTTTTGTTTCATATGATTTACACTTAGCAAGTAAGTGTTGTAAAGAGAACAAAGATGATTTCCCTCTTTCATCCCTACCTTAAGTCACTTTCTAAAGCTTATTAATTTGATTTAGTTCTCTTTAGTGAATGGCTTATTAAATATTTTAGTTAATCCTAAGTTTAGGTTCACTCTAAATAATTCTATTCAATGTGAAAGGCATCTTAAGATTAATCTAATTGGATTACTATCACATGACATATGTTAAATTATTCCTTTCCATCAAATGTAACATGCATATGATTCAATTCTAAGAATATCTATACATGCAATATGTTTTGGCACACTTTTATGATGAAATGTAGATATGTATTTGAAGTTTATATTTATCATTTGATTGAATTATTTAATCATATTAATTTAAAGCTCTATATAAATTCTTATACAAAAATACATAGGGATTAAATTAAATAGATACGTGCCATTGTTAATCAGGGAAGTGAGGTAATCAAATGACCTCTTTAGGGCTAACTAAAGCCTCATATTCCTGGGATGTCCAAACTATATACCCATTTGCATTCAAACAAATGTAAATTTGTATGCATGAATGTAAGAAACAAAGCTCCCAAGTTACATGACCAACCAATCCAATTACTTAGTCAATTATGACTGCATGTATCCTTGATAAAAGAAAAGGGGGTTTTAATTCCATAATTAAATACACACACATATATAAGAGACATAAGCTAGGACATGCCATTGTTAATTAGAGAAGTGAGGTAATCAAACCTCCTTAGGGCTACTTAAAGCTTCATATTTTTGGGATTTCTAGGCTAAACACTTGCTATTCTCAAATATATATGAATGTATGCATAAATAAAGGAAGAAAAACCTTATAAAAGTTGTATTTCTATTTGATTGAAATGTTTATGCATGTGGAATAAAGTTATATCCAAATTCTAATGTAGGAACACATATAAAAGAAATCAAATAAGTACGTGCCACTATTAACCAGGGAAATGAGGTAATTAAATGACCTCTTTGGGGCTAGCCTTGTCGGGATGTCGGACTATATACTTATTAACATTCAAATACATGTAAAACTACATATGAATTAATGAAAAGAAAGCTTTACTTCACATGTCTAGCTATAAGCATAGAACTTATATATGTTCATAACTACTATCAATCTAATCAATGTAATTGATTTATAAACTTTAGAAAAATAATATCAATTTATTAGTGATAATAGCCACACATATTATAAATTAATCCAACAGTTACAAGCTTACATAAAGGAAAATCATTTGATTCAATTAACTTTGAAAAGATGAATGCATGATTTCAAATGACATACAACATTTAACATGATTGGAAAGGAATAAATAAACATAAACACATGATTTCATTCAATCAAATTAATTCTTAGGGATTATCATATCAAATAAAATAATTTAAGGTAAACTAAAGATTTCTTAATGTCATTTTTAATTTCATGTTTTGATTTGATTTAAGGATGTGAGAGGAGGTTTGTTGATTCTAACCCATTCCCATGTTTGTTAATTGATTTAATTTAATGAAAAATAATTAAGTTGATTTTATGGGTTAATTAGGTTGTAATATGCATTAAAATGTTTAATTAACCCTTTTTTATGTTGCCTTAGCATAATTACCCAAACAATTGTGAGACAATATGATATGCACATACATTGTAAATTAAATTAATAACGGTCTTAAGAAATGAAAGGGCTTAATGCAATTAGCTCATAATTAATGATTAATTAAGTTAAGGAACTTAATTAAGTACTCCTATAATTCCACGACACATGTGGGTTAACTATAATTTCCTTAAGATTTCTTTACATTGTTGAACACCTAAGGGTCTACCCAAAATTTAATTAATCAAGTTCTGATATGATTATAATTATAATTTAACTAATTAAGACATTTAATTAATTAATTAAACCATTTGTTTAATTAATTGAAAAAGAGAAATGAACATAGGGAAATAGATTGAGGAGGAGTCCATAGGTTCATTCACTGTTGGATAGTGATTAACCACTTAATTAGTTGATATTCTATTGTTCATGTGATTAATTGATGACTAATTAACTTAAGATGGTAATTAAAGCTTAATTAGTCAATTTTCCTAATTAATTAAGCAACAAATCCCAAGAAAATTATGGGAGGCAGAGGTCATCCCATTGAATTAACCCATAAAGTTTGGGATTAATAACTTAAGTAATTAAAGAGTAATTAAGCTAATTAATTTCTTAATTAAACTTTATTTAAGTTTTGATTACTGTTCCAAATTAGTTAAGAATATTTTAAATAAATTCTCCTCTGAAATACCTTTAAAATGAGTATTTATTAATTTTTTTTTCAAATTTTCTACAATTAGTTATGATTTTAAGAAGTTTCAGCCATTAAAACACATTAATTAGGCCTAATTAAACTCCTAATCCCATTGGTGCCATGTGGCACTGACGGTATGCTTTCCATGTGGTATCATGGGATTGGCTATTTAAGTTTTCCCCATCAATGCTGAGTCAGATGGCGGGAGGATGCGCGAGGATGCGCTTCCTCGTGCACCGTCCAATCCAAGATTGGATGACCATGATTAATATCATGGTGTTAAAAGATTAAAATGGAAAATTATATCAGATTTTATCACCGTCCATTCCAATCATGCAAAATGGATGGTGCATGATCCCTCGTCTATCGATTGATAGAAGCCAGACACCGTCCACCTTCCATTGATCAATTCGAGCTCTCTCGAGCTTGATCGATCTCAAATTGATACCACACCTTCATAAGAAGGATCCAAAGGGATCCAACAGCCAAGATTATAAGAGATGCAAGTTTTCTTCAAAAAGCTCTGTGGTGTTTATTTTTGAGGATGTGGGACACCATGTAGACCTTAGGGGATACTTATTGAAGTGATTGGGTACGACATGAAGGAATGATGTACTATCTCAAAAGATAGAAATCACCACTCTTTAATGGACCTAATCACATAATAAGGACTCCTATGGCATGATGGGTCTTCGAATGTACTAGAGATCTTTCCCCTACTTTACATGGAAAAGTAAAGTAGAGTTTATTTTAAGCTGGGTTCATTAAGTTCCTTATTGAGGCAAGCCCCCATAAATTACATCCTAAATGGGAATTCTTAAGAATACCTAATTAAAGTAGACAATTAGGGTCTCCAAAGATTTCAAGGTTAAGACTATCAAAGGATTGACTATTTTTAGAAAATCAAATGGGATAGATCAAAGAGAAGACTTATTTTTGGAGTAGGAAATGCTCATGATACTAGGAATCCTAGTGAGCATTTCCATTTATCCTATGGTTGGGCTTTATATTTTTGAAATTGAAGAGAGTTAATTATTTGAGTTGACATTTTATTAGAATACTAGGACTTATAATCCAACAACATATGACTATGGAAATGTCTATGAGGTGAGGCTTTATGCCTGTAGGCTGTAAGAAATAGCTACCTCAGATCCCAAGCTAGGGAGCTTTGGTACAACAAGCACATCCTAAATCTAAGCGAAAGGTGGACATAATGGTCTACCTCCATAAGAGAGGATATACCGTCTGACTATTGGACTTACAATCACCTAGAGTGGCCACCAACTAACTCCTCCTATGCTTTAAATCCATGTAGGCAAGTATTATGCTTTATAAGATGGATAAGCTATTATTTATTTAGAAAAAAAGACTAAGTTCCAAAACTCACTCCCTAAGAGACTAAAGTATGAGTGGCATGAATTCATGACTTAATATAATGCAAATTTTATCAAATTGATTTGATTCTTTTGGACTCTTTGTTTTGACAGAGGCTATGAGATTTTGTATGCCTAAATGCATGAGAACTTGATTATGGGCCAAATCAAGATAGAAAGGGATGTTCTTCCATCAAAGACTCTCATAGGTTAAGCCTTCATTCTCTAGCATCGATGGAAGCCCTCTTAACAAGAGTGGATAAATATGTCCAGCTAAGGGGTTGCTAAAAATTTTATTATCTTGATTTAATTCCTAGGCTTTATGGTGTGGTTATGAGTTATTTTAAATTTTAATTGCAAGTTATTAATTGGGGTAGAAATTAATTTTTATCTTAAGATCCTATCGCATTCAGGCCACACATTCAAACATCAAACATAAAAAAACTAGGAAAAGCATGCAATTCTAGTGCACAATCTAAACACAACATTAAACAATTTTATAGAGTACCGTAAGAGAATAAAAGACCAATGCGGTCGGGTTTCGCCGTACACCTCAAAAAGAAAAAAGGATGGATAGTTGTTGACCACATTTTTAGGATGAGTTCTCAACCCCTCCATCTTAGACATATGATTCCTCTTAGACTTTAAGAGTTCCTTAGTGTTAAGACACTTCTAGTGTTTATGTGGACACTCAACCTAGTCTTAGAGACTTAGAAGGGTTAGCCATAGGAATAAGTCATGCCCTAGGGGTGTTAGGAAAATTTCCCTACCCTTAGCTTGAACCATTCCTTACCTTCCTTCCTTCAAGTCAAACTCCAAATGAATCCTAATTGATTTTCTCAAATTCCAAATCAATCTTATTTGATTTTCTCCAAACTTAAATCAATATCACATGATTGAAATCCATGATTGAAACTTGTGATTGAAACCCATGATTGAAATTCCAAGTTTGAAATATTTCCTAAGTCCTTTGATCCCTCTAACTTAAATTTAAATCAAATCAAATCAATTCAAATTCATGAAATTTTCTCATAACTCATTTATATTCTCATTTATATTCACATTATAAATAAAATATAAATTCAAATCAATCAAACAAAATCCAAAATTCAAATCCAAAATTCCAAATCTTTCCTAAGTCCTTAATCCTCTCTTAAGGATTAAGCCTAAGTCATGTTCAAATCACTTCAAATCCTTAAGATTTTCTCATAATCCATTTATATTCTCATTTATATTCACATATATAAATGAAATATAAATTCAAACAACCAAAACCAAATCCAAAGATCAAGTGCAAATTCATTCAAAATCTAACCTAAGCCTTTCAAGTTAAAATACTGAACTTAGCCAAATCAATTTAAAATCAAGCCAAACTCTTTCTTAATCAATCCTTCAATCATGAATCCAAATATAAATGCAAACTTCAATCACTTAACCAAAACTCAATTCAAAATTCAAGTCGAAGTTAAGCTCATGTTTACCCCTTGAACTTGAAATTGTCAAATGAATCAAAACCCATTTGACTTCAAACCACTTGCAAATGGATTTATATTTCAATCATGAGTCCATATGTGAGTTCAATCAAACTCCAATCACGCTTTGACCAAGAAATTTAACCCACTTAGGCTCACTTGACCCAAAGTGACCTAAAGTACCCTTATGAACCAAATTCTAATCCTAACCAAATTGGATTGAACTAAGCCCACCTAAACCTCTCATCATGATCAACAATCACCATGAATGATCAATCACTCAAATTGGGTCAAATTAAGTCAAACCTAAGGGTTGACCAAGTCAACGCTTAGCCAAAATGAAACCCAACATAGTCAAAATCCTCCATAGGCCAAATTGATTGAAACCATTGATCTAAGTTCATTCATGACCAATGTTCAAACTTGACCAAGTTAACATTTGAGCCTAACCTAGCCCAATTGGCCACTTGAACCAAGTTGACCCAACTTGACCTAAAAAGTCAAAATGTGTCAAAACTTGATCTAAGAAAATTGATTGAAACCAATGGATCAAGTTCTTTCCAAAATAATTGTTGAACTTGATCAAAGCCCCAATTGGCCAACTAGACCTAACCTAGCCCAATTGACCATGAACGCAACTCAACCTAAAGGGTCATACTGAGCCAAATTCAAACTTGGCCAAAATTGATTGGAAACAAAGATACCAATCCCTTTCATATGACCAACTAAACATGAACCAACCCTTGTCATAATCGAAATAAGTCAAATGGGTCAATTTGGTCAACTTGACCCATTTGACCTAAATGAACTTAAATGAACCAAATTCAAACCTAAACCAAATTGAATCAAACTAAAGTTACCAAAATATTTCAAATGGTCATATGAACTTGAACCAACCCTTGGTTTGACCCAATTTGATCATTTGGTCAACTTGACCCAAGTTGACCCATTTTGACCTAAATGGGTCAACATGAGACAAATCACATCAAACCAACTCCAAATTCAGTGAAACTTGGCCAAACCTATTTTCTCATCATACCAAAGATGCCCAAATGAAATCAAGGTCAAATGACCATTTTACCCCTAGTCCAAAGTATAAAGTTTGGCCAATTTCACTTGGAATTTGGTCAAATCTTCTTCATAACTACTTGACACTCTCTTAGTGGATCAAGTGAACACTAGGGAGAGTGGTGCACTCAACCCAATGGGTTTGGGTCAGCCCAACTTAGCCCAATGGCCAAACCGGGCACATGCTTTGAAATGGCCACATGGAAATCATGCTTCCACTCAATTCAAGCACATGGCCACCTCACCCACTTCTTCCCTGGTCAAAATTGAACCACATGCAATTTAAAATAACATAACAAACCCACTAAATCAAGGCAATTGATCAAAAATGGCATGGCAAGCTTTGACCATCCGATTCCTTAGGGGGAGATATACTCCCCATAATTTCATTTGATTCCAAGATTCCTCAATTTCATTGAACCTAGGGAAGTTCAATTACCTCCTCAAGCTTCCTAGAGTGAAATCAACATCTTTTCAGAAAATGGGAGCTCCAAAAACCAAATTCACTCCACACTCAAACTAGTGCAATTCCCTTTGCACACTCCTCGTGGACCCCAATCAACTGTAAAGCTCTTCCTATGTTCTTAAAGCAAGGAAGGAGCCAACTTGATCAAGATTGAGCTCAAGGAAAAAGAGAGTTGGTCCATAGAAGCATCCACTCAATTTCAAGAGCTCAAACCTTCAGCAAAGCTTTGTCTCAACCAGATGAAGGTTCTCCAAGGGAATCAAGCGTCGGTGAT
Organism: Cymbidium sinense; assembly: GCA_021442155.1. Taxonomy (NCBI): domain Eukaryota; kingdom Viridiplantae; phylum Streptophyta; class Magnoliopsida; order Asparagales; family Orchidaceae; genus Cymbidium; species Cymbidium sinense. Next base: position 29,947,434 of record CM038220.1, on the reverse strand, counting down.
CACCTCCAGTGAGGTTAGCCATTTTTTGAGCTTAATCTAGCTATGGTTTGGAGCTTTGTAAAGTGAATGTTAATCCCATAGAATTTTTGCCATTAGATGTGTTCTAGGTTGCATGTTGATGGTGTGGGTTGAATTTCATCTCAATCCAAGCTCAATCGAGCTCAATCATGGCTTCAAACATGGACGATCTTTATGTCTCACAGAGAGCAGCAGGGATGGATCCATCCATGCATTTTGGATGGACAGTCAAGATTAAAATGCATAATATCCATATTTTCCTTCGATATTTAACTACTCAACCATCCGATCCTCGAGGAGAAAGTGGCGCCATGTGACACTATGATGTGATGGGTACCAAATCGATCATTATGTGTAAAAAATTAATGCGGTACACCATTAAGATTAATAATATGATTAGGGATTATTTAATTTCTAATTAATCACCAAATCTTCTAAAATTCATATCTAAATATAAAAAAATAAAAAAATATGAAATAAATTTTATATGAAAGATAATCGATCATAAATACTCTAAAATTAATTTCAATGGATTTTGGATAGTATTTTTCTCTGAATTTAGGTTTTATTGTAAATGTTATTTTGCTAATTATCCTTTAATCACTCCTCTGATTAATACCAAACTTTTTGCTTAATTAATGGGATGACTACTAGCTCCCCTAATTTTCTTGGGATTTATTGGTGGCTTAATTAGGGAATTTTGGTTCATTCCTTAATCACTCCCTTAGTGTAATTAATCCTAATTAAGGGCATAATTAGTTGTTTAACCCTCTAATTGAGTCAATTAAGTTTTTATTGAGTGAGTATGAGGTTTAGGGAATAATTTTGGGATACTTTCCTGGAGATATTTCCTAAATCCCTTTTTCTTCCTTAATCCATCTTTAATTAAGGGTTAATTCACTAATTACCCCCTTAATTAATTTTATAAAAATTTAAAACTTTCCAGAACTCAATTAATCTATCTTGGGTAGATGCTTAGTTATTCATGAACCTAATTACATTAAGGAAATCAAAACTCAACTCACATGTGTGAGGGGAGGTTATGAAATTACTTAAGTTAAAGCCCCTTAGTTTAATTAATCATTAATCATGAGCCAAATTGCATTAGGCCCTTTTCTTCTTAAGTGCATTAAAAATTTAAATTTCTTGTGAGATTTTATGTTATCTCATTTGCTCATAATTATTTGATTAACTATGTTAAGGTGGTATAAGTAAGGGGTAATTAACATGTTTAATTCATACCTTAACCTAAACAACATATAAAAATTATCTAATCACTTAAAAATTAAAATAAAATAACCAACACATGTGGGAATGGGTTAGGAATAGCAAACTCACCTCACATCTTTTAAATTAAACTAAACTCAAAATAAAATCAAACCTTCCTTAAAAATAATTTAATTTGCTTTAAGCTTTCTTATTTCATAATATTGTCTTTAGGAATTAATTAGGGTGAATGTGTTTACTTGCTTTCATCACTTGATTTCTTCCATAGCATGCTAAATTTGTATGTAATATGGATTTCATGCATTCATGCCTTTCTAAAATCAAAATTAAAATGAAATGTTTTCTTTATGTTAAGTTGCATGTTTTGGCTAAAGTAAAAATATGAATGGCTATTATCACTATTAAATTCCAAATTATTTTAAAATATATGAATCAATTCTGAGAAATGAAATTGTGCTACTTGTAATTTATTTATGATTTTACATGTGAATATAAAAATATGTCTTATGTTTGTTTCCTTTCTTTCCTCTTAACATGGATTTGAATGAGATTTGCAAATTGTATAGTTCTTTTAAAATAACATAACACTTGCTTAAATATACTCTTATCCCTTTCCATGTTATAACCTAAGAAGGATCTTCATATTCACACATATAAACTGCATAAGTAAATCTAAAATACAAATATAAACTTTTTTACATCTTCTTTTCCATTCATTTCTTTTATATATATGCTTGTATTTAAAAAAGTGGTATATTAGTCTGGACAACCCATGGATTATGAGGCTTTAAGTAGCCCTAAGTAGGTCTTATACCTTACACCCCTAGTGCTAACAATGGCACTGTACTCACTTATGCCTTTCATACATTCCTATGTGCATGTGAAAGGTGGATAAGAAACCCCTTTTCTATTTAATGAAAATCATGCATCATAAGCATGCAAATTTTCTTAAGTAACTCACTTGGAATTCATTATAAAGTGTGCTAAACATTCTCATTTGGTGTGTATATATTCATACATGTTGGGAAAGAAATTAAGTGATGTGTGTTTTGTGAATTTAATTCACTTTACTTAATCTTAAAATGCCTTTCTTTTGAGTAGGTTTGTTTAGAGTTTATCTAAACTTAGGATTAATTAAAACACATAATAAAACATTCACTAAATAAAACTAAAACATGAATCCATTTTTTAGAAATTACTTAAAGGAGAAGTTCTCTTTTCCCTCTTTTACAACGTAGTAATTAATTGTGGATTCACTTGAACCTAATCAAAACACAAAATAAAATCAACCCAAAACATCCAAACAACTTAAATGTAACCCTCCTCTAAGTTGAACATTTTTCAAACTTAGAAAATTCTAACTTAAAGCCACAGCTAAGCATACCATACAAACCTTAAAAGCACACACATTAGGCTGGGTCACCACTTCTAGCTTTAGGTTAGGATGGTGCTTGGTTTGATGTTTGCTTTTATTTTGGGATGTAATATTTTAGACTGGATGCTACGGTGTATGTGCGTAGACTGAATGGTAGGATGATTTAGTCTAACCATTATCTTCTGTAGGGGATTGTGCTTAAGGGGAGTGTAATAAATAAAAATATAATTGCTTTTGTTGTGCAGGTGCTTATACCCCTAATCAATTGATTAGTCACACCCATGTGGGTGTTAAGTCCATTATACATGCTTGGGATTTATATTATTTATTTAGCTAAACTCTCTATTAGTTCAGATTTCCATTTTCTTTTCATGTAATTTTTATAGTGGGATTTTGGATGATTATTATGGGGATTGGATGAGCATTAGTCATAAGATCTTATCTTATTCTTATACCATGTGAAAACCCACCTTCAACCATCAAGAAAAGAAAGAAAAGAAAAAGAAAAGAAGAAATGAAGAAGAAAGAAGCGAAGAAATGATGCTTAAAGACCCCTATAACAATGAATTCCTTGCTTAATTGTATTTAATTCATTTGTAATCCAGGTTGTATAAGGGTAGAGCTCAGCTACCAAATTTGTTTTTGAGTTTATGCGATGGTGCACAACCTTAAATGGCTTCTTATTCTTTTGCATTAGCTTTATAAATTGATTAGTAATTTGTTTAGCTTGTGCATTAAGATGATATATTTTTATAGTTTCTTCCTTACTTTATGTATGGCCTGGATGATGATTAGGCTATTAGGGAAAACTAAATCTTCTACCAAATTTAACAATTCAAAATTAAAATAAAGAACTATAACCTCACCTAAAGTTTAGGCTAAAAATCAAGATAAAAGAATTAGCAACCCCTTAGCTGGATGAGTATTTTTTTTTTATAAATGCATCTTATTTCACTCTTGATTTGAGGGCTTCCACCTTTTCCAGAGAAACTTGGCTTGACCTTTGACAGCCATGGTGGAAACACACCTCTTCCCTCTCACTAATTTTGGCCAATAGTCTTATTTCTCATGCATTAGACATATGAATCCTATAAGCCTGAGTCAAAATGATTGTCTAAAAATAAAAACAAAATATAATATTATTTGCATTAGAAATTGGTCATTACTCATGCCCGTACATGATCTAGTCTCTTAGGGAGTGAGTTTAAGGACTTAGTCCCTTTCTAAATAAATAACAACCTAGCTATCTTGCATAAAGCATATGACTTGCCTACATGAATTTTCTGGAGTTGGTTAAATGGGATGCCTCTCTTGTGGAGGAAAACCAAATACCCATTTTCTCCTTAGATTTAGGTTGTGGTTTTGGCCCTCGCCTTAGGCATGTCCATAATCTTCTGTTATAGAATTATAAGCCCTAAATTTCTAATTAAAAATTCAACTCAAACAAATTAAATTAATTTCATAAAGCCCAACATAGGATAGTTTGAGATGCTCACTAGGTTTCCTAGCATCTCACCTATCTTTAATAACTCTCTCTTTGATCAATCCATTTGATCTTCTAAAATAAAATAATTGATAGTCCCTATTGAAATCTTTAGAGACAACGATTTATCTTAATCGAGTATTCCTAAGAAATCTCCTTCCTTGGGATGTAATTAACTATGGGGCTTGCCCCTGTAGGGAACTTAACGAACCTTATTTAAAATAAACCCTGCTTTACTTTTCCATGTAAAGTAGGGGAAGAATATCTAGTACATATGCACACCTATTGTCCTTAGGAGTCCCTATTCGGGTGATTAGGTTCATTGTAGGGTGGTGACTTATATCTCGAGATAGTACACCTCTCCTCAATATCGTACCTGATCACCTTAATAAGAACATCATGATTTACGTGGCATCCTAACAAGGCATATTTTTATATATTTCTATTTTCATTTATCCTTCCTTTACCAAAAAGGGGGATAGATGGAAGGCAGGAATGTATTAAAATATTTCACCACAGATTTTTCTAGCGACTCCGCTGGGGACGGTTCCTCTCTCCATGTTTGGTAAATGATAGTTGTCTCTAAGTATCGATAGTAGGTTTGTACTTTTGTATTAACCCTAGAATATCTTTCTTTTTGTTGGCTCTTAGGTTATTTCATCATTAAATTAAGCTAGCCAACATCTTTAGGTTTTAGGACCTTACCCCGTGTTGGTCTTAAAACCCTTGTTGGGTTCTCCAATGGGTAAAAAATAAAAATCTAATGAAAGAAAACATTCAAATACTTTTTCTTATCATTTTTATGATGAGGAAAGGTTCATTCTAAAATAATAAAGACAAAATAAATTTTTCATAAAACTCTCACTTTTCAAAAGAACTCTTTCAAAAATGCTCATAATAAAATATTTTCCACAAAAATTTTCTTAAATCACCCTCATCTAATAATTCTCATAATTGTTACATGTAGGAATCTTCAAAAATTAAAACCAACAATCTTTTCCAAAAGCACAAATGAACATCTCTTAATATATTTTGATGAAGATTTCATTTAAAAAAATAAAAATAAAAATGAACAATCATCTTTCTAAAAATCAAAATCATAATAAAAAAAATAAAACTTTCAAAAAGCACATATGAACCTTTCCATTCAATATATATATTGAATGGGTTTCATTCCCAAATAAAATAACATTATTTGGAGATCCCACTTAAACATATCCCATTTATATGTTAGAATTCCTCCTTCAAAAGGCAATAATTACACACAAAACAAAATTTTCACATTTCAAAATAAGATTGACTTCCTACATACCTAAATTTTTTAGATGGAAGTCTTCTTTTCAAAATCAAAACTTAACATCATATTTTTTTAAAATTCAAAATTTGGAACTTCATTTAGCACACTCAAATTTCTAAGTGAAGTCTCCAAATTCAAAAAAAAATTCAAAACATTTGGAACTTAATTTTAGCATATACCACATTTGCTATAGTGAAGTCTCCACTTTTTTAAGACAAAATTTCAAAAATATTTGGAACTTCATTTTAGCATACCACTTTTGCTAAAGTGAAGTCGTCACTTTTTTAAAACAAAAATTTCAAAACATATTTGGAACTTAATTTAGCGCACTCAAATTTGCTAAGTAAAGTCTCCAAATTCAAAATCAAAATTTAGAACTTCATTCTAGCATGCCCCATTTACTATGAAGTCTACTTTTCAAAATTTGAAACACTTTGGAACTTCACTCTTTAGCATATCAAATTTTTGTGAAGCCTCCATTTTCAAAACAAAACTAAAACTCAAAATTTTAGAAACATCTTTTGGGATTTCATTTACTCAATTTGCTAAGTGAAATTTCCATTTCAATTAGTGGAACTTCATTTTTAGCATACCATATTAGCTAAAGTGAAGTCTCTCCTTTCAATCAAATAAATAAATAAATCAAAACCAAAAGAAACATTAGTATTTCCTTAGCATACCAAATTTGCTAAGGATCCTATTTTCAAAAATCAAAATCAGAAGAAACACTTTAGGATTTTTCTTGGCATACTCAAATTTGTTAAGAATCCTATTTTCAAAAACTTTTTCCAAAAACAAAACACACTTGGGTTCTTCACTTAGCATACCCAAATTTGCTATGTGAGAATGCCAATTTTCAAAATCATTAATAATTCACAAGACAAAAGCAAACAAAAGAAAAAAAAAACAATTATTTTCAAACACCTCACTTAGCATACCCAAATTTGCTAAGTGAGTGAATTGCAAAATATCAAATCAAAAATAAAATAATTTTAACATATTCAAATTTGTTAAAGGAGAGGGTCCTCAAATCAAAATCTAATTTGAAAACATGAACCTATGGAAGCATCTTTCTAAAAAATATTTGAACCCATTTTCAATATACCCAAATTTATTGAAAGTGGATTCATATTCAAAAATTCCTCTTTCTAATCAAATCTTTAAATTTTCTCTAAATCCATTTGAACCCCACTTAACACTTCCAAGATGTTGGATGTGTGTTCAAATTTTAAATTCAAATTTAGAAGTCAATGAAACAAAAATCTGATCCAAATTTATTTCCAACATTGCAGATTCTCAGCATCAGTTTCAATTGCAGCTACAGTTCAATTTCAAGTTTTTTAGTTGACTATAATGGCAGCTTCACAGAAGTATGTGTTTACTTTCCCCTGACATGGACTTGGCCTTGGAGCCAATCTCCCTCGTTCACACCCATCTCATCCATTTTGGTAGAGGTTTGAGGGGTGAAGATTACTGTGAGGGCACTCCCTCATAACTTAGCGGACCAGTGGCGTAGAAGCCGACCATTGATTGATTTGCCATCGATTATAATATCCCTCTATGAGGAAATCATTGACCAGCATCAACAGTCTTTGTGCTGTTCTTTGTCCCAGGGTAAGGCTCTCGATCTCGAGATTGCCTCCCCAGCTTTTGAGGGTGGGTCTAGTTCTTACTTCACTCACCCTACTAGGACTCAGAGATGGAATAAAAATTGCATGATTAAGCGGTATCATACATGTATTGCTAGGGAGATGGAGGCTGCTGCATAGTCAGTTGTTGAGGATTTGTTTATTTTGACTTCCTCACTGGTTATAGCGAACCCATTTCATCCTCTCTCTAGGTCTGAGGGAGAGGATGCTAGGAGGATTCATATTTCACCTCCACTAGTTCATCACCCTAGTGGTAGGTGAGGTATGCTGCCTCGGTTCATGTTAGGTTGGTGGAGCTACGTTAAGTCTAAGCTCAATTTGATTTGAGATTTATCATCCCCCGTAGCATGGGGAAACATCTGATGTAGGAGAGGGCTAGGGAGGCCCATACTACAGTTCATATCACTAGCCAGGAGAGGCAGAGGTTTGGTCGCCAGTAGACAACTTCTACACTCATTGATTTTCCAGCTCGGCCTGCCGACCATACAAATAACATTTTGCTGGGATGACCCATCATAGGAGGAGGGTCTCTTTTTTGAGAGAGTTAGTGGTGTCTCCACCACACCGCTCTACCCTCCATCTGCCATCACCCATTCATGTTGCAGCATCTCCAGTTCTGTCGAAGGCCATGAAGGCCACATCTGGGGGAAGCATACCTTGTTGGTGATCCAACTACTACTGAGGGATCCTATTCCATCTACATCACCAACTATGGTGAGGCCAATCTCTCTCACAGACCTGACCTGGTGGTGAAAGGAATGGAACGAAGTAGTGGTCATCCTTCACCACCGTTCACAATAGAGACATGAAATGGTTGTAGCATTGTATTACAGGGGGATGATGATAGCCCTATTTCACCCATGATAATAGAGTTAGTGACAGGTAGGAATGTGTCTCTTCTAGCGAGTACATTCTTTATATGATTGATTCTTTAGCAGTTGGGAGGTGGTGCCTCTCATTAGATCACATGATTGATAAGACATTTTTTCCTGTTCAGATTGATCATTCTTTAGAGGACATAGTGGCACATTATATTATGGAAAAGAAAGAAATTCTAGGGTATGATTGGTCTGATGAGGAGAAGATCAACTTTGATCTTAAAGAAGATGATTTGTTAGGAGACTTTGAGCATGGTGGATACGAGGATCCCTCCTCGAAGTGGGTTATGGAAGGTGATGATTCAAGGAAGACATCCCACTCACATCAACACCTAGCACAATTAAAATAGAAAGATGAAAAGATAGATAGGATGGTAGCGACTTGAGGACTTGTTAGCGTGGTCTCGGTACTTCAAATAAGCACCGGCTTCATCCCCAACACAGTAGACAGATTAGAGTTGGGCATGTCTTGGACCCAACCAAGACCTCTCCGAGCAAGGTAGCACTAGCATGTATAGGAAGGTAGTGGAAAGTACCTCCATACAAGAAAAGACATAAAATCCATGGTTGCGACAAGTGAAGGAAGAAGCTGGCTCAAGCTGGGAGGATCATCAATTCCAAAGGTAGACCCTACTTGAAAGGTGATCTAATATCCCAAGGTTTCATGCCACCTTCCTTCAAGAGTTTTGATGGTAGTGGAAACCAATCATATCACATTTGAGCCATTTGTTTGTGGATGCGATGCTTTGATTTTTTGCCTCTTCAAGTAGCCTAGCAGGATAAGCTGGTATGCTAAACTTCCCAATAGTTTAGTAAAGTTTGATGAGTTGGAAAATCTTTATCAAGAGGTTTGTTGGAGCTCGAATGAGTTATGGGCATCTTGTTGTAGCACAACAACACCAAGTGAGTCCCTTGTTGATTATATTCTCGATGGCATAATGTATGAAATGCAAAATATTTGCCTAAACAACATGCCATTGAGATTCTTCTAAAGAATATCCATGGCCCGGTAGTCTTCATGCTTAAGGGCTTCACTATCAACACTTTTGAGAAGCTAATCAATAAGGCGACTAGTTTATAAGGAGGAACAAGCGGTTATCTTTTCAAGATTAAAAGCCACAAAAGGTCTATGAGAAGAAGCCATGAACAGTGATAGTGGTAGATAAGGGGAAGCAACCACTAGAGATCAGTCTTAGAGAACACAACCTCAGTAGCTTCCACCTCTCCACCAGGTCTAGGCCTCCATACTGACTCTGTGCCCTCCAGCCACATCAGAGCGGTGGTATACATATCTAGCCATGGCTATGGTCCACTACTCTTTTAAGTAAGCTTAATAAGCCTTCTTCATTTAACAGGGAGGTAATTAGGAAGATCTTTAAGAACCTCTTAAAGAAGCTTCATTTTTAGCTACCCAAACCTAAGAGACTAGAGGAAGTAGGCAAAATCCATGATTCTAACTTTTGCCCCTACTACCATATGCTAAGTCATATTTTAGAAGCTTGCTTCACCTTCAAGGACTGGCTTGAACATAACTTCAAGACCGGTGCTATAGTTATCCCGAAGGAATACCTTGTGGAACAACCATCCAGTTCCATCAGGGTAATCTTTGGGGATACTTGTGATTTTTCAAAACTGAAGAAGGTTGGGATATCTCCTTATCCAAAAACTATAAAAAGATTATTCAGAAGATCAATAAACTTCCCTTGTAGGTGCACGCTCAAACCTCCAACATCAAGGAAGGTTTGCAAGTTGCGGTCCAACTCAAGGAAAGGGGAGCTCAGTAGTAGTAGCGGTAGCAGTATGAGATAGCCAGTGCACAACCATCGTCAGTCCGACCTCAGTCTAGCTACCACATTGAGACTTCTCCTACTTGACTAGCTCTTCTTCTTCTAGTAGAACTCTTGTATTAGATAAGGCAAATCTCTTACTTTACTTGATTTCTACTTTTTTACCTCTCAAATCCAAGAAATTGAAGAATAAAGCTAGCTTGAATTACATGTGCCCATGGGTTATCTACTTCTATTCTTAATGATAACTCTTCAACTCAAAATAACTATAACAATTATGATCTCCCTCTTTCTGATTCAGAGTTGGACTTTCCTACTTTGAATACTATGGGTTTGCCTCTTGAGATTTTAGAATCATCTGATTCTAAGGGCTCCATAAGAGAAGCTGCAGGTGAGCCTGATGTGCAAGTAGAACCTTCCTTACCCTGCCACAAGAGATCACCAAAATCAACCTCCAGTGGTGCAGGTTCTACCTCCTAGGCGACACCTCAAGATAGAAATAAGTCATTGGTAAGAGGATCAGAAGCCCCTCCACAGGATGCTCCACCCTTGGATATGCTTATGAAGGATCAACCCAAGGTGGACTACAATGTCCGCTTTCATCTAAGAAAGTTGCCATCTAAGCTAAGAATACACAATGCTCTTGTCTTATCCAAAGAGATGAGGGAGTCATTAATCAAGGCTCTCCTTGATCCTGATATATGCTTAGCTTAGCTGACCGCTATTGGTGAAGAGGCACATTATGCAAAAGAAGCCAGGATCACTCACGATGAAGACTTGGAGCACCAGCCCCCTACATCATCAGTTGACATGGGCAGATTCAGACTAGCCAGAGTTCTCATCGATCAAGGTGCATCGATAAACATTATGATTCTAAAGACTCTTGCCTATTTGAGGATCAATGTCTCCACACTCTGAGGAGATCAGGTGATGTTGAGAGGATTCAATGAATAAGGTGAGAGGGCTTTAGGTTCCATAGTGTTACCCTTGGAGATAGGTGACTGGAAGGCTGAAGCCAAGTTTTACATAATTGATTCAAATACTTATTCATTGCTTTGCTCGTGCCTTGGATACATCGAATAAGATAATTCCATCCTCCCATCATCAAGTTGAGAAAGGATGGGATTGAATCATGTAATGGAGATGAAAAGCCATTTTCAATTAGAGAGGTTGAGATTTATGAGAATGACCTACTATCTTCCTCAACACCCTTTCTCATGAACTTGGACAAAATTCAAACACAAAAGAAAAAAATAAAAGAAAAAGAAAGAAAATAAAAATCCAAGTGAACAAGAAGGGGAATTGAAGAAGAAATAGAGCATATCATCCACCACATTCCATTTATATGGACATGTGGGATAGAACTCAACCTCCACCGAGGTAGAGAGGCAAAAATAGAGGCGTTCTAGAGGTGGAAGACCCCTGGCCATCGAGGGGTTATACTCAGTTGGAGTACCCTACTATTCATATAGATTTGGAATCGGCTTCAGGTGATTAGTAGATAACCCTCTCTGTTCCATTGGAGGTGACTTTCGATCAGCGATGAAGATCGCCTCGACAAGCAAAGTATTTGAATTAGGTTTATGTGAGACTATTAGACAGCAACTGGGAACATTAGATTTAACCTCTCTTTCATCTTAAAAAGCTGTAGGTTTAGTATTTAAGGAAGCCTCTAAGTCTTCCAAAGATATGAAGCCAAAGAGATTCTTTTTGGGATCATCATCCTTAAGTCTTGAAGCTGATGTAGAACTTGAGAAGCATTCATTTAAAGAATTAATGAAAATATCACTTGACTTTTACTCGCCTTGTGTTTATAATCTTATATAGAAAGGTTTGGTTCCTCATACATGGTCCAGGAACATGTTAGAGTATTTTGAGAAATTGTAGACCAATACAGGCAGAGAAGCACAATTAAGAGCAGGACTAGGATTTTAGTGGTAGTTGATGATGACGATGATTCTTAGTTGTTACCAATCATTTGGAGTTTGATAGGTTCTTTTCACACAACCCCAACTCTTATGAGAATGTGTGTTTAGAAATCTCAGATGATCCAAATGATCTTCAAAGCAAGGATGCACCTCTAGAATTTGAAGAAGAGATTCATTCAATAATAATAAAAGAAATCAACCTCGTGGATAGAAGAAAATCCACGTACATCGGTTCATTCTTTGAATGAAAAGAAACCAATGACTTAGTTTATTATTGAGTTTAAAGGACTTCACATGGAGTTATGAAGAGATGCCGGTTTATCTCCCGTGTAGTAGTCCACTAGCAATAAATCCTACCACATCAAGCTAGGCATGCAATTAAAAATTAAATAATAGGTCATTTGAAGTCAAGAAAGCGATGATCGGTTTTATCGGGAAGAAAAATACCTACAGTTGCTTGATGTTGTACCGATAAGAAGAAGAATGGAAAAATTCACATTTACGTCGATTTTAGGGACTTAAATAAGGCATGTCCTAAGGATGGGTTTTCTATTCCTATACCAGAATTGATGGTGGACATCATCTCATCTCATGCAGTGTTCTCCTTCATGGATGGGCCATCTAGCTACAACCAAATTAAGATATCTTCTGAAGATGAAAGAAACATCACTTTTTGAACCCAGATTAGAATCTTTTTTTTAAGGTCATGCCTTTCGGCCTTAAAATACTGGTGCTACATACTAATAGGCCATGACTCAGATCTTTAATGAACTCATCCATCATCAAGTTGAGTCTTATATTGATGATCTAGTAGTCAAGAAAAGCGAAGAAATCTATTTGACTTGAGTAGTTTTGCGGTTAAGATAATATAACGTCAAAATTAATCCCCTGAAGTGTGCATTCAGAGTAGCTTTAGAGAAATTCCTTGGGTTTGTTGTCGGGAATAGAGATTGATCCTAAAAAGATCAAAGGTATCTTAGAAATTCTACCTCCTAAAAGTTTAACACAACTTAGATCATTCCAAGGATATTTGGCAAATTTGAGATGCTTTATCTCCAACCTATCAGGGAGATGCAAGCCATTTTCAGTACTTTTCAAAAAGGATGCCAAGTTCAAGTGGGATGACAAGTGCCAGCATGCCTTTGAAGACATCAAGAAATATTTGGTGAAGCTGCCAGTTCTAGTAGCTACTATCCCGGGCAAGCCACTCATCCTCTACAATCGCATTGGATGACTCTCTTGGTGCTTTCTTGGATGGGAAGGAGTGCTCTCTCTACCTCATCATTTTTGATTTCTGAGTGAACTACCCACCTATTGAGAAACATTGCCTAGCTTTTAATCTTTTGGTTCCCAAAGCTCGACATTATATGCTTTCTCATAAGGTGAACTTAATCTCAGAATAATCTAGTATCTCATGACACAGCCAACACTATCCAGATGTTTGGCACGTTGATCCATGATACTTTCACAGTTTGATATTACATTCGTACCCCGCCATGCGATAAAAGTATAAGCACTAGCATATTTCTTGGCACTCACTTCACCTAATTCTCTATTTAGTGATGATCTCACGATGAACAAATCATGAACTTAGGGAGGCGACAGCTAGATGGGAGATGTATTTTGATGGTGCAACTTTTCACAAAGGAGAAACACCATGATCTATTCTCCCAAGAAAGGCAAGGGTAAGAATAGTTCTTCAACTCTAACCGAGATTTGAGATTCTCATACTATCTTTCCAACCCACCACCAACAATGAAGTTGATGAAGCTTTGATTGTCTAGAGTTAGCCATCACATCTGTCAAGAGCATCAACATCTTTGAGATTCTCGGTTGGTTATCAATCGGTGATCCTACAAGGTTCTCAAACCCAAGTTTCTTCATTACCATGAGTATACATGAAGCTATTGACCCAGATTGCCAAAGTAACCATCTACAAGGTTCCCCAAGTAGAGAACGCAGTAGCAGATGCTTTGGCCAAACTTGCCAAGGAACTTGCATGTCTGGAAGATGAGTCCATTTTAATAAGGGTTCAAAATTGACAAATCCTATCCCTTATTGATGCTGAACTCATCGAGAGACTTTCTCTTGAAAGGGAGGTCACCGTTGACAAAAAGGATGAGGAGCTGGATTGGAGGCAACAGTTCATTGACTATTTGAACATTAGAAAACTACCTCAAGAAAAGTCACAAGTCCATCAGGTGAAATAAAGAGCTCTCTCCTATGCTCTCACTGATGGAACCATGTATCGTCAGTCCTTTGACCAAATGTGGTTATGCTGCTTAGACAAACATGAAGCCCTGACATTATAACCAAGGTACATTACATGTGGATCATCGTCCAAAGATGAAGATGAAGATCAAAACTTGGATACTATTGGCCTTCAATGATTAGGCATGGATGTAGCTAGAAAATGCCATCGAGTGTACATGATGTGGTCCTCCACTCCACCCAACATTCTTCTACATTGGCTTCATGGCCATTTGAGTGTTGGGTACGACATTGTGGGTCCGATTGATCCTCCTTCTTCCAAGGGTCCGGTTCATTCTAGCCGATTACTTTTAAGTGGGTGAGGCCATCCCACTCGAGAGGTCACAAGTCAGCATGTGCTTCAGTTTTTAGAAACCATATTATATAGGTTTGGGGTTCCTCAATGAATTATATTTGATAATGGTGCGCATTCAAGAAGATCAAGCTTTTTAGAAGACATATATAGATTGGAGATACTCTACTATCTACTACCCTAAAAGAAATGGCGAAGCATTCAACAAAACTCTCATTCAGATATTAAAGAAGACTCTTGATGACAATAAACGATAGTGGCATAAGCAGTTGGTTGAAGCCTTGTGGGCTTATCGCACCACATACCAAACTCCAACTCAGTCTACTCCATTTTTCTTAGTGTATGGGTCTGAAGCTGTTCTACCTTTAGAAGTTCAACTCCCATCACTAAGGATAGCATTGGGTAGCAAGATCACTTGAGAGAAGAATGTAAAGTTACTTAGAAGAGCTCTCAAGGTTTGGGAGAGTCTCTATGAGGGTGCAAAACCTCAGTTACAAGGACAAAATGATTCAAGCTCCCAACAACTTGGTCCGACTTAGGTCTTTTCAAGTAGGAGAACTTGTGTTTGTCCTAAGGAGACCAATTATTACCCATCGAAAGATGGGAGGCAAGTTTGAACTCACTTGGGAAGGCCCCTATGCTATAGAAGGCTACCAAGGAGGATCATATCACTCATTGTAAGGGAACGATGCTTCCAATTAATGGGTTTTACCTAAAGAAATATTACCCATGAAATAAATCATGTTTGAAAATAATTCTATTAATCAACAAAATTTGATTCCATTGCATCAAAATATTCTCTTCTTATAAAGCATTGTTTGCTTGTCTTGTAAATTTGCCATAATGTGTTTAGGGTTGGTGTAAGAGTCCTCCAGCGGCATCCTATCCCTCTTTTACATCACAAACTTCCGGCTATTAGAATAGGTGTAAGAGTCCCCAGAGGCATCCTATTCCTATTAACGCATGCACAAAAATAATACAAATCTTTTGGCTCAGTATTTTGATGAGGTGTGACACTCACTCATTAGCTTTTGCTCTTGGTGGTCTACTACCTTGCTAGTATGTCACCCCAGTGATATTTTTTTGGAGGATGTGAGTCCCCACACTTTCTTCCTAACTTGATCATTGCAAACCAATGAGTACATTGTTAGTATGGTAGGCTTCACTGCCCAGCCAGTAAGCTACCTCATGTTGACTTTGCTTAAGAAGTCCCCATGCTTTCTTCTTGAACTAGCCATCATGCACTAACTAGGTTGAGTATATTTGAGGTTTAGGATAAGTTCCCAGAGGCTCCTTTCCTCTTATCTATGTTTGAGTATAAGTCCTCCAGTGCATTCACTTAGTCTCCCCTAGGTCGGATGGCATGTCGAGTAAGGCAGACTATCTAAGCAATCAGTTTCGCTTTAGGAGGATGTGAGTCCCTGAGCTTTCTTCTTAGACTAATTATTGCAAATTGATGGTCACCTTAGGTTGGTTGATGTTCTCTATGCTGACAACAACTCACCTGGTGAGTGCACCACTCTTGGCAGATGTGAGTCCCCGAGCTTTCTCTCTGAGTTGGACATCGAATAACTATTTGATATATGACTAGCCATGTCATCTTCTCTAGGGTGTTGGATTAAGCCCTTTGCAACCCCATCCCCTATAGGCACTCTATTTGGATCACATTCTTTGTATTTAGACACTCAGGGTTACTTTGGATTGGGCGTCCCCTTTCCTAGTAGCCACCCCTATAGTTGGAGAATTTATTCAACGGATATGCAGATTCTCCTTGGTTCAATAAATCTAAGATAAGTCTAGGCTAATATAAACTCCTTTTTAGTTTGATCCCTAGGAAACAAACAGGGTCCATGATAAAACAAACTAAACAAAACAAACAAAATTATTTCACTTATGGATTAGGAATTCAAGCCCCCAAAGGGCCCCCTTTCCCAAGAAGGCATCCTATCTTTAGGACAGTGTTAGCAAAATTCCCTATAGGAATTGCTTGATAACTTGAGTTGAGTTAAATCCCTGGGTTGATACTCACTCTATAGTCACCATTAGGTGGGTTCAATCTATTTAAACAAATCAGTATATTCTACTTTGGAAGATAAATAATATGACACATTCTTTCTAGCATGACTGTCGCAAACTGACGGACAGCCCTAGGTCAAGTTTGATTTGTTTCCCAAAGAAATCGATCACCCCAATGGTCTTTTGTTGTAGAAAGATGAGTCCCAGCTTTCTTGGATTGATCATTGCAAATCAAAGGCACTCCTTTGGATGGATAGTTCCCCATCGTAGGAAGCTACTCCTTTGGTTTAGTAAATCGCGAGATAGGTCTAGGCGACATAAGCTCCTTCTCAGTTTGATCCATCACAAACCAACGAAATTCATCAAAATAAACTAAAAAATGAAATTAATCTTTGAGTTGATTTAAGTCCCCAATGCATTCACTCAATATAGTGGGTTTGATTTGTTGCCCAAAGCGGATCACCCTAGTGGTTCCTTGTTTCTAGAAGATGAGTCCCACTTTCTTCTTAAGACTTGAACATTGTAAATCAAAAGGCACCCCTTTGGTTGGATAGCTCTACCTTGAGGTTGGTAGACTATTCCTTTTAGATTGGTAAATCTGAATTAGGTCTAGGCTTCCATGGACCCTACTCAGTACAGTTCATAGCAAACTAATGGGACCCATCAAAATAAATCTAAAAATGAAACTAATCTTTGACTATCATTGAGTCGATCTAAGTCCGTCAGTGACATTCACTCAATAGTCAGCCTTAGGTTAGGTTCAATCTATTGCTTTTCCAATAGATTACCCCAGCAACTGGTCCCTACATTGTAGGATGTAAGTCTACTATGCTTTCTTTCTAGTATACCATCAAAAGCATCCCTTTGGTTGGCTAGTCCTACTATGTGTTTAGTAGACCCTTTGGATTGGTAAGTTAGGTCTAGCCTCAGGTCCCTTTGGTCAATCAAGATCCATCTCAAAATCCAAAATCTAAAAATTTGAAACAAATTCAATAAAATAAATTCAATGAAACAAACAAAATAAAACAATCAATCAATTTAAATCAAATCTTTTGCTTCTCCTCAGTGAGATGCAAATATTTCTAGCTCCCCAGCAGATCTAGAATTCTAATCCCTCAGCAAATTTCACAACCCCTCCGCTATGGTTGACTTGAATTTGCTTCCCTAGTCGAGAGTTCACTTTTCTGTCCCCCGTGGAGTTAAAACAAACACAATTAAACAAACAATAAATGGAAACAAATTCAACGCTCTTCCCAGTAGAACTTAATTAAACAAATCAAATTTCTCTTTCTAGTGAGACTCATTTCAAATCAAACCTCTCATCTTGAACCATTCCTCACCTTCCTTCCTTCAAGTCAAACTCTAAATCAATCCTAATTGATTTTCTCAAATTAAATCAATCTTATTTGATTTTAAACTCAAATAATAACACATGATTGAAATCCATGATTGAAACATGATTGAAATCAAAATTCCAAGTTTGAAATATTTCTAAGTCCTTTGATCCTCTTATGGACTTAGCCTAAATCAAATCAAATCAATTCAAATTCATGAAATTTTCTCATAATTCATTTATATTCTCATTTATATTCACATATAAATGAAATATAAATTCAATCAATCAATCCAAAATTTAAATCCAAAATTCCAAATCTTTCCTAAGTCCTTTGTCCTCTCTCTTGATTAGCCTAAGTCATGTTCAAATCTTCAAATTCTTGAAATTTTCTCATAACCCATTTATATTCTCATTTATATTCACATATATAAAAATAAATTCAAACAACAAAAAGCCAAAAGATTTAAATTCATTTAAAATCCTAAGTTTCAAGTCAAAATCTTGAACTTAGCAATCAATTTCAAATCAAGCCAAATTTTCTTTCGATTCAATCAATCCTTCAATCATGAATCCAAATATAAATAAATTTCAATCACTTCAAAACTCAATTCAAATCAAATCATTCATGTTTTACCCTTGAACTTGAAATTATCAAATGAATCAAAACCATTTGACTTCAAACCACTTGCAAATGGATTTATATGTCAATCATGAGTCCATATGTGAGTTTCAAACTCAATCAAGCTTTGACCAAAAGCCATTTGACACTTGACCCAAAGTGACCTAAAATTCTTATGAGCCAAATTCTAATCCTAACCAAATTGGATTGAACTAAGATCACCTAAACCTCATCATGATAAACAATCATCATGAGATGATCAATCACTTTCAAATTGGGTCCAACTAGTCAAACTGGGGTTGACCAAGTTACAACAAAATGAAACCCAACATAGCCAAAATCCTCCATAGGCCAAATTGATTGAAACCCATTGATCTAAGTTCATTCATGATCAATGTTTGAACTTGACCAAGTCAATATTTGAGCTAACCTAGCAATTGGCCACTTGAGTTGACCCAACTTGACCTAAAAGTCAAAATGTGTCAAAACTTGATCTAAGCCAAATTGATTGAAACTAATGGGTCAAGTTCATTCCAAATGATTTTTGAACTTGATCAGAAAATTGGTAGACCTAACCTACTTGATTAAACTTGACTGGGGTCATGTTGAGCCAAATTCAAACTTAACCAAAATTGATTGGAAACAAAGATACCAATCCCTTTCATATGACCAACAACATGAACAAACCCAACCTTAAATAGGTCAAATGGGTCAATTTGGTCAACTTGACCCATTTGACCTAAATGAACTTAAATGAACCAAATTCAAACCTAAACCAAAGTTACCAAAACATTTTAAATGGTCATATGAACTTGAACCAATGCTTGGTTTGACCCAATTTGACCATTTAGTCAACTTGACCCAAGTTGACCCATTTTGAGCTAAATGGGTCAAGATGAGCCAAATCACATCAAACAAACTCCAAATTTAGTGAAACTTGGCCAAACCTATTTTTCATCATGCAAATTAAAATCAAGTTAAATGACCATTTTATCCTAGGCCATATGATAAATTTTGGCCAATTCCACTTGGAATTTGGTCAAATCCTCTTCATAACCACTTGGTACTCTCTTAGTGGATCAAGTGAACACTAGGGAAGTGGTGTCAACCCAAGGTTGGTTTAGGAACCCAACTTAGCCCAATGGCCAAATCGAGCACATGATTTGAAATGGCCACATGGAAATCATGCTTCCACTCAATTCAAGCACATGGACACCTCACCCACTTCTTCCCTGGCCAAAGTCGAACCACATGCAATTTAAAATAGCCTAATAAACCCACTAAATTGAGGTAATTGATCAGAAATGGCATGGCAAGCTTGTCTCCCCCTAATTTCATTTGATTCCATGATTCCTCAATTCAATTGAACCTAGGGAAGTCAGAAGCAATTCCTCAGCCTCCTCAAGCTTCTTAGAGTGAAATCAAACTTCATCTTCTCGGTTTTCATAGTGTGAAAATAGGGGAGCTCCACTGAAAACCAAATTCACTCCACACTCAAAACAAGTGCAATTCCTTTTGCACACTCCCTTAGGGACCCCAATAGAACTCACTCAAGCTCTTTCCTACGTTCCTAAGATAAGGGAGGAGCCATCTTGATCAAGACTGAGTTCAAGGAAAAAGAGAGTTGGTCCATAGAAGCATCCACTCAATTTCAAGAGCTCAAATGAAAGCTTCATCCACAGGGAAGCTTCTCCAAAGTCAGTGATCACCTCCGATGAGGTTATTCATTTTTTGAGCTTAATCTAGCTATGGTTTGGAGCCTCATAAAGTGAATTTTAATCTCATAGAAGTTTTGCCATTAGATGTGATCTAGGTTGCATGTTGATGGTGTGGGTTGAGTTTCATCCCAATCTGAGCTCAATCGAGCGGATGATTCAAACATGGGCGGTCTCCATGGCTCACAGAAGCGACAGGATGGATCTCGGCCATCCATCCGCATATTTTTGATGGATGGTCGAGATTAAAATGCATAATATCCATATTTTCTTCCCTCAGATCCGTGGCTTTAATCTCAATCATCTTATCCTTGATCGGACGGCTGAGGAGAAAGCGCATAGCGCCGCCACATGGTGCTATGATGTGATAGGTTAAGTACCCAATCTGATCATACCACATGTACAGTACATGCCGCATTAGCGGCACACATGGCGCTGACGGGATTAATAATATGATTAGGAATTATTTAATTTCTAATTAATCACCAAATCTTCTAAAATTCATATCTAAGTATAGAACAATTAGAAAAATATGAAATAAATTACATATGAAGATAATTTAACATAGAATATTCTACAATTAATTTTAATGGATTTTGAATAGTATTATTCTCTGAATTTGGGTTTTATTGGGAATGTTATTTTGCTAATTACCCTTTAATCACTCCTCTGATTAATCCCAAAATTTATGTGCTTAATTAGTTGGATGACTCCTACCTCCCCTAATTTTTCTCGGGATTTATTGGTAGCTTAATTTGGAGAATTGCTGGTTCATTCCTTAATCACTCCCTTAGTGTAATTAAGCTTAATTAAGGGCATAATTAGTGGTTTAACCTTCTGATTGAGTCACTTAAGTTTTGATTGAGTGAGTATGAGGTTTAGGGAATAATTTTGGGATACTTTCTTAGAGATATTCCCTAAACCCCTTTTTCTTCCTTAATCTATCCTTAATTAAAGGTTAATTCACTAATTACCCCCTTAATTAATTTCATAAAATGCTAAAACTTTCTAGAACTCAATTAATCTATTTTGGGTAGATGCTTAGGTGTTCAAGAACCTAAGTACATTAAGGAAATCAAAACTCAACTCACATGTGTGAGGGGAGGTTATGAAATTACTTAAGTTAAAACCCCTTAGTTTAATTAATCATTAATCATGAGCCAAATTGCATTAGGCCCTTTTCTTCTTAGGTGCATTGAAAATTTAAATTCCTTATGATTTTATGACATCTCATTGGCTCATAATTATTTTATTAACTATGTTAAGGTGGTATAGGTAAGGGGTAATTAACATGTTTAATTCATACCTTAACCTAAGCAACATATAAAAATTATCTAATCACTTAAAAATTAAACTAAAATAACCAACACATGTGGGAATGGGTTAGGAACACCAAACTCACCTTACATCCTTTAAATTAAACTAAACTCAAAACAAAATCAAACCTTCCTTAAAAATAATTTGATTTGCTTTAAGATTTCTTATTTTATAAGATTATCTTTTGGAATTAATTAGGGTGAATGGGTTAACTTTCTTTTATCACTTAATTTCTTTCCTAGCATGATAAATTTGTATGTCATATGGATTTCATGCATTCATGCTCTAAATCAAAATTAAAATGAAATATTTTCTTTATGTCAAGTTGCATGTTTTGGCTAAAGTAAAAATATGAATGACTATTATCACTATTAAATTCCAAATTATTTTCAAAATATATGAATCAATTACCAAAATTTAAATTGTGCTACTTATAATATATTTATGAGTTTACATGTGAATATAAAAATGTGTCTAATATTTGTTTCCTTTCTTTCCTCTTAACATGGATTTGAATGAGATTTGCAAAGTGTATAGTACTTTTAAAAGAACATAACACTTGCTTAAATCTGCTCTTATCCCTTTCTATGTTATAACCTAAGAAGGATCTTATATTCACACATATAAATTGCATAAAACAAATCAAAATACAAATATAAACTTTTTGCATCCTTTCTTTTCCATTCATTTCTTTTATACATATGCTTGTATTTAAGGAAATTAGAATATTAATTTGGACAACCCTGGGGTTGCGAGGCTTTAAGTAGCCCTAAGTAGGTCTTTTACCTTATAACCCTGGTGCTAACAATGACACCGCACTCACTTATGCCTTTCATACATTCATATGTGCATGTGAAAGTTGGATAAGAAACCCTTTTCTATTTAATGAAAATCATGTATCATAAGCATTCAAATTTTCTTAAGTAACTCACTTGGAATTCATCATAAAGTGGGCTAAACATTCTCAGTTGGTGTGTATAGATATGGTTAGGTTATTCATATGCATGTATACATGTTGGAAAGAAATCAAGTGATGTGTGTTTGTGAATTTAATTCACTTTTTCTTAATCTTAAAAAAACACCTTTGAATAAGTTTGTTTAGAGTTCATCTAAACTTAGGATTAATTAAAACACATAATAAAACATTCACTAAATAAAACTAAAACATGAATCCACTTTAAAATTACTTTGGTTAGGAAGGAAAGAGAAGTTCTCTTCTTTTTCTCTCTCTTTATAACAGTAGTAATTGTAGGATTCACTTGAACCTAATAAAACACAAAATAAAATCAACCCAAAATATCTAGACAACTTAAATGAAACCCTCCTCTAAGTTGAACATTCTTAACACTTAGAAAATTATAACTTAAATCCACAGCTAAGCATACCACACAAACCTTAAAAGCACACACATTAAGCTGAGTCACCACTTCTAGCTTTAGGTTAGGATGGTTTGATGTTTGGTGTTTATTTTGTGATGTAATGTTTTAGACTGGATGCTCGGGTGTATGTACATAGACTTAATGGTAGGATGATTTAGTCTAACCATTATCTTTTACAAGAGATTATGCTTAAGGGGCATTGTAAGAAATAAAAATATAAATGCTTTTGCTGTGCAGGTGCTTATACCCCTAAGCATAATCCAATAGGCTAGGTGGACTTAGTCACCCATGTGTGGGGTGTTAAGTCCAATATACATGCTTGGGATTTGTATGATTTGTTTTAGCTAATCTCTATTTTGTATGTATTAGTTAGATTTTTATTTTCCCTTTTCATGTAATTTTTGCAATTAGGATTTTGGAATGATTGTTATGGGGATTAGAATGAGCATTGTTCATAAGATCTTATCTTATGTACCATTATTGAGCATCCACCTTCCAACCATCAAAGAAGGAACCAAAGAAGAAAGAAAAAAAGAAGAAGAAGAAAGAATGAAGAAATGAAGCTTGAAGACCCCATAATAATGAATTCCTTGCTTAGTTGTATTCAATTCATTTGTAATCTAGGTTGTATAAGGGTAGAGCTTTATCCAATTTGTTTTAGGTTTTATCGTACCACAAATGGCCTCTTATTATTTTGCATTAGCTTTATAAATTGATTGATGATTTGTTTAGCTTGTGCATTAAGATGACATATTTTCTAGCTTCTTCCTTTACTTTATGTATGGCATGGATGGAGATTAGGCCTTAGGAAAATAAATCTTCTACCAAATTTAACAATTCAAAATTAAAATAAAGAACTCTTAACCTCACCTAATGCTTAGGCTAAAATCAAGATAAAAGAATTAGCAACCCCACAGATAGATTTCTTTATAACATCATACAAAGCATCTTATTTCACTCTTGATTGGAGGGCTTCACCTTTTCCGAGAAACTTGGCTTGACCTTTGAGAGCCATGGTGGAAATACACCTCCTCCTCCTGATTTTGGCCAATAATCTTATTTCTCATTAGACATATATGAATCTATAAGCTAGTCAAAATGATTGTCCAAAATGAAAACAAAATGTATGATTTGCATTAGATTTATGTCATTACTCATGCTACATGATCTAGTCTCTTAGGGAGGGAGTTTAAGGACTTAGTCTCTTTCTAAATAAATAACAGCCTAGCTAACTTACATAAAGCATATGACTTGCTTACATGAATTTAAAATTATAGGAGGAGTTAGTTGGCGGCCACCCCCAGGCAGCTGTAAGTCCAAGCAGTCGGGTGGTTTGTCCTCTCTTATGGAGGCAAACCAAATATTCATTTTTGCCTTAGATTTAGGTTGTTCTTTGGGCCCTCACCAAAGCTCCCTAGATTTAGGTTTTGAGGTTGCTTCTCCCCTTTGTGGGCCATAAGTATAAATCCTCACCTCTTAGGCATATCCATAATCTTGTGTTTATTGGAATTAAACCTAAATTTCTAATAAAAATTTAACTCAAACAAATTAAATCAATTTCAAAATATAAAGCCCAACTATAGATAGTTTGAGATGCTTTGGGTTTCTAGCATATTGAACATCTCCCACTATCTTCATTTGGTTTGATAATAACTCTCTCTTTGATCAATCCCATTTGATCTTCAAAATAAACTAATCAATTAATAGTCCCTTGAAATCTTTGGGAATGATCATTTACCTTACGAGAGTATTCTAAGGAATTTCCATGGGATGATGCTTATGGGCTTGCCTGCGGAGAACTTAATGAACCAGTTTAAAATAAACCACCTTTACTTTTCCATGTAAAGTAGGGAAGAATCTTTGATACATATAACCCATTGTCCTTAGAGTCCTTATTGGATGATTAGGTTCATTGTAGGGTGGTGACTTCTCTGAGATAGTACACATATCCTCATATGTGCGTCACCTTAAAGACATCATGGATCTATGTAGCATCTAACAAAAATATTTTATATGTTTCTATTTTCACTTATCCTTCCTTTTCCAAAGGGGATAGATGGAAAGGCGAATGTATAAAATATTTCCTGACTGCCTACAATCGGATTAAAAAAATAATACATGCTTGTTGGGGTCTTCTTTTCTTCATTTCTTCCTTCTCTTTCATTTGATTTGATTTGCTCCAAAGGCATCACAGGTCACCCTAGGGACTAATTCCCACTACTCATCTAATCCCCATAACATTAATCCTAATTCCCAATACAAAATTACATATAGGAAAAGTAAATATACCAAAAGGTAAATACACCAAACAACTCAAGTTATATGAATAATTTAGACTTAGCACACACATGGGTAGCAATGTCCTAATGAGTTATGCTTAGGGGTTAAAACTTCAAACACATTTATATTTTTTATTACATTAAGCACAACCATAGAAAATATGATTAGGCTAATCCGCGGCCCATCAGCCTCTGGCATACACCCTAACATCAGTCTAAAATATTACATCACAAATAAATACAACATCATACATACCTAACTTAGCACTAGAAGTGGTGACTTAGTATTCTAATGTGTGTGTTTAAGGCTTGTGTGGCAAGATTTTACTAGGCTTCTTTAGTTTAAGCTTTAATTTAGAGTTAGAATTTGTTTAAATTTTACCTTTGGATGATTCCAATTTTAATGATTTTATGATTTATTCTTCACTTTTATTTGATTAAAATGATGTTTAGCTTTTCAAGAATGAAGAGTAGAATGAATTCCATTTGTAGATAGAACTCACCCTATTCTACATCCTAACTCCCAAAGAATCTAACAAAGGTCCTTAAGTATCTTAATTAGCCCATTTGTATTTGCATAATTCATTTAATTTGATTTATTTGATTTAATTTAGAATTTAAAATTTGAGTTTGTTTAAGTATTTGATTGATTGATTGATTTAGATGTTTTGTTTAATTATATCTTGATAATTTAAAATCCTTAATATCTAATAAAGTTTAAGTTTATTTAAATTCATATGTTTTTGATTGATTAATTTTAGATTATTTGTTTTGGTTTAATTAAATCTTGATAATTCAATATCCTTAATCTTTAATGAAGTTTAAGTTTGTTTAAATTCATGTGTTTTTGTTTGATTAATTTTAGATTAGATGTTTTGGTTTAAGTAAATCTTGATAATTCAATATCCTTAATCTCTAATGAAGTTTAAATTTGATCAAATTTGTGTGTTTTTGATTGATTAAATTTAAATTAGATGTTTTGGTTTAATTAAATCTTGATAATTCACTATCTTTTTAAATTAATAGCTGATTCATTTTTTTGATTATGGTTATGTGACTTAATTTTATGCTTATTTGATTTGATTATGGTTCATTTATTTCTAGTTTGATCGGATTAGATTAATTAAAATTTTATTTTTATTTTAATTGAGTTTGATTCTTTGTAATTAGGATTTTATTTTTAATCTCATCCATTTGTCATGCTTATCAAAGTTTGGTTTGTATTTTGATTTATACATTGGATAGTTTAGTTTATCTTATTTAAGTAAGTTGAATGAGATTTGATTTTATTACATAATAAATTGATGAGTCTTTCTTAATAATTTAATTTGATTTAATTTGATTTGATTAGCTTTATTATTAGTCTATGGGTTTGCTTAGGTTCAATGTGATTATGTAATTAGTTTAATTAAGAGGTCTATTTATGTTAATTATAAATATTTGTTTAATTTTCAATTTGATTTAATATTTGTTTATGTTAATGATGTAATTAATGACTGAATAATTTAGGTTTAATTTAGGTTTTGATTAGTATTTAATTATATTTTTGTTTGATTAAGTTTAAGTTTAATATGATTAATTTTATTGACTTAATTAGCTTATTTAAGATGTTTGATCAAATTAATTAGTAGATTAATTAAGTATTTGATTTGAATTTTATTTAAAAAGTTAATTTAGTTCATTAAGATGATGGATTAATTCATTAAGTTTGTATTAATTAGGTGTTTATTCAATTGAATTAGCTTAAGAGTAATTAGTTTAATTAAGAGGTGTGTTTAAGTTAATTATTAAATTAAATAAGAATTTATTTGATTTTTAATTTTGTTTTATATTTATTTTGATTAATGATGTAATTAATGGCTTAATGATTTATGTTTAATTTAGGATTTGATTGATATTTAATTGCATTTTATGTTTGATTAAGCTTAAGTTTAATATGATTAATTTGATTTAATTATTTTACTTGAGGAGTATGATCAATTATTAAATTAAATAAAGATTTGTTTAGTTTTTAATTTGATTTCACATTTATTTAGGTTAATGATATAATTAGTGACTTAATGATTTAAGTTTAAATTAGGATTTGATTAGCATTTAATTGCATTTTATGTTTGATTAAGCTTAAGTTTAATATGATTAATTTTATTTAATTAGTTTACTTGAGAAGTATCATCAATTATTAAATTAAATAAAGATTTGTTTAATTTTTAATTTTATTTCACATTTATTTAGGTTAATGATGTAATTGGACTTTTTGATTTAAGTTTAATTGATTTGATTGCATTTAATTGCATTTTATGTTTCATTAAGTTTAAGTTTAATATGATTAATTTGATTAACTTAATTAGTTTATTTAGAGGTGTGATCAAATTAATTGGTAGATTAATTAAGTATTTGATTTGAATTAATTTAATGTGATTTATAAAATCAATTTGGTTTATTAAGTTGATAGATTAATTCATTAAGTTTGCATTAATTAAATGTTTAATTAATTAGGTTTGATTAAGGGTAGATAGATTTTTAAATCATTTGATTAATTAAAGGTTTGTTTAATTAGAGATTAATGACTTAATTGCCTACATATGACTTGTTTGATTTGATAGTTTTAGTTAAGCATTTACTTAAATTTTGTTGATTAAGGGGTTATCATTGTTATTATCATTTGATTAGATTAAGTGATTTAATTATTTATTTTTATGTCAATTAAACTTGATTATTCATAATCATAGTTATGTTTGATTTTCTTCATTTATTATGTTTATTAGATTTCATTCATGTTTGGTTTAGTTGTTAGGTTTATGTATTAATGGCTAATTAATCATCTTATTCCAAATGGATTGATTTTTAAATGCGCTTTAATCATGTCTTAATTAAGTTTACTTTAGCTTTATTTGGCTTAATTTGATTAATATTAAATGATTATGTTGAATTGGTTTATTAATCAATTTGATTTTTAGTTTATTTAATGATTAATTAGTTTCAGTTTATTTATATTCAATAAGGAGTTTCATATGATTAAGATTCCATGCTTAGTGTAGGAATTTGGAATTGGCTTAATTGCATTTAATGATTAATCCCTCCAAATTTCAACTCAATCTAAGTTATATTTTTAGAGAAATTAAGGAAACTTTACTTTCATTAAAACTTAAATTAAGCTCAAACCATTCAGTGGAATTTGGAAATTTTTGATTCTTTGGATTCCTCTTGAAAGGGAAAATCTAACAAGCCCTTATTTATAATTTTTCGCTAAGTATTTTATATTTTTTATAAATTTTCAAAGTTTCAGGATACTTAAATAATTTTTAAAATCAGAAAATATGTGATTGTCTCACTTAATCGAGTCAATGTCATGCGGGCACTGACGTGACAATGCAGTGCCATGTGGCACCACGTGATTGGGTGCATGCGTGACATAGCGTGGCGAAAATATCGGGAAATGATGCATGGTTCGATCTGGACTATTTGATCATGGATCAGATGGTCTAGTTTGATTCGGAGGATCGGCGGATCATGTGTTCGAGGATCGAAGGACTCGGTCCGACTCGTGAGGCGATCCGATAATGGGATCGGACGGCTCACGATAGCAAAGCCAATGGAAAAAAATGCAAAATAAATTTGAAATGACGTCCCATTGAGCTCATTTTTACACCAATTTTCTCCAGAAAAATTCTACTTTGTGTTGGGATGAAATAAAATGATAAAAATGCGGGGTTTATCTAAGGGAATTTCCTAAAATTGCAAGAAAAGTAGCATAAAAAATGAGAAATCCTAAGGCAGCTAAAGTTTGGTGAAATTTACCTCGTCAGGGATGGTTTTCGGTGGTGGTGAAGATCCGAGCAAGCTATTATGTGCAAGAGAAAGCTTCAGAATGTTGTCTTCTCTAATGTTCATCATCGCCGAAAAATCTTCTATTTACATTTTTATGCTAAAAAATGGCTCAAAGAGGTGGGGGATGGGTTTCTTTTTGCTTTGGCGAGCTCTTGGGAGCAGAATGGTGGTAGGAGGAAGAGGAATGAAACCTCATTTTCTCCTCCTTTAATAGTGGCAAAAAATCCACCATTTTCTGAATTTTTTGGATCCAAAGTATTGTCATCTTATTTGGGGTGGTTGGGATGGATGATGGATTGATTGAGGACTTTGAATTTTTGCTCCAAAGTCCTCTCTTGTTGCCATATGATAAGTTCCATTGAATGCAAATATTGGGGAGGAGTTAAATGCATGTGATGGGGAGAATTAAATGAGGTTGGGTGGAATCCTATGTGGGGGAGGATCCATGAGGGATTTAAATCAGTTGGGTTGATTTTAGGCTGATCCGAAATGAGTTTGGGTCGATTTTGATCAGCCCCCAATGGGTCATGGCTTGGTTTCAAAGGATTTGACTCAATTTGGGTTAGATTGGGTCATATTGGGTCAAGTTGACCAATTTGACCAAAATTGGCCAAATTGGCTTGGGTTATGGGTTGATTCATGTTCAATTTGCTAAGTGAAGATGAATGTTGTTTTTGATTTGAATCAATTTGGATTTAGGCCAAATTGATTTGGAAATAATTTATGCTAGGTTAGTCAAGTTGATTGTCAAATTGATAGGCTCAATTATGGCTTTGGTCAAGTTCAATAATCAATTTGGAATGAACTTGAGTCATTGGTTGCAATCAATTTGAGATAGATAATGATTTGACCCAATTTGGTCCTTTAGGCCAATTTGGGTCAACTTAGATCAAATGGCCAATTAGGCTTGAGTTGGCTCATTTGGTGGTCAATTCATATTTAAATATTGATTTTGGGTTGATTCAAATCATTGGTTTAAATCAATTTGATGTAGGATGATTTTTGAAAAGTTTTGGTTCATTTGGGCTAAGGGTTGACTTGGTCAAATGACTAAGTTGACTTGGTTTGACCCAATTGATTGCAATTAATCATCTTGGGGTGATCAACAATCATGGTGGAAGGTTTTGGTGAGCTTGGTTCAATCTAATTTGGGTTGGATTGAAAGTTGGCTCAAATGAGTCCTTTAGGTCACTTTGGGTCAAGTTGACCTAAGTGGGTCAATTGGTTTGTTTTGGTTCGATTTGAGTAGTTGAACATATATATGAGGCCTAGATTGAAATATAAGTTCAACAACAATCAATTTGGAGTCCAATGGGTTTTGGCTCAATTGAAAGTTTTAAGTCAAAAGAGCTAAGTTAGGTTTGACTTGGGTTGAATTGAATTTGGTTTGATGATTGTAAGTTTTATTTATATTTGGATAAATGATTGAATGAATGATTGATTTGAGAAAAATTCCATTAGTTTTTACTTAATTTGAATAGAATTTAGCAAAGTCCAAAGAATTGGCTTAAAGCTTAGATTGAGTTTGGATTTGATTTTTGATATAGGTTTGGTCATTTGAATTTGGATTTCCTCTATATTTGTGAATACAAATGAAGGACTAATTTATTTATAAAAGAGATCACTGAAGTTTGGATCTAAAGGGAGTTTTGCCGAAGCTATGAATGGTTCATATGGCTTAGGAAAGGCCTTAGATTTGAATTTAATTTTGGGTTTCAATCATTTGGAGTCAAATTCAGAATTAGAACATGAATTTGAGGTTAAATTTGAATGGGTTTGATTTGAGAAAGTGTATCTAGATTGGGTTAGGCAGTAGGATAGGTGATTTCCTTAAGTCATGGCCTAATCATTAACCCTTCTAAGTCTCTAAAGGCTTAAGTTAAGTGTTCACCTAATCACCATAAGTGTCTTACTGACTCAAGGAGGTTATCTTGAAGAGTCCTAAGTC
Organism: Cymbidium sinense; assembly: GCA_021442155.1. Classification (NCBI taxonomy): domain Eukaryota; kingdom Viridiplantae; phylum Streptophyta; class Magnoliopsida; order Asparagales; family Orchidaceae; genus Cymbidium; species Cymbidium sinense. Next base: position 29,916,792 of record CM038220.1, on the reverse strand, counting down.
TAAGAAGAGAAGGTTAAGAGCTCACCCAAAAGTGAGGTGAGGACAACAAATGTGTGTGGTGTAACTAATGCACACCGACATATTTCATGCTGGATCGATCAACATGCATGAAGATTGCAAAACACTAATGAAAAAAATGATCTATATCTAAACCCAGTAAGAGGGAGTAAGATCAAGATCCTAGTGGATGCATCTCTCTATGCCAATGGCATAAGAGTAAGAACCTTCCACTTGTAAGAAGGGTTAAGTTATCCATTGAGGGATAAGAATTTGGTTTGATGGTTGTGAATATGAGGAAAGCAGTGTGTATCCAGTGAGGATAAGAATCTATAACCTGATGAGGAAAAAGATCAAATTAATTTTAATTTATTTTATTTTAATTGATGTGGAGGCATATCCACTATGGATATGTGTTCGAATCCATTAGGGATTGGGTATGTGAACCTTCCACTAGGGAAGTTGATTAGGTATATCCATTGGGGATAAGAATTTGATTAGATTTCTTTGATTTGTTTGATTAGACTCCACTAAGGAGGTTAGGTTAATTTATGATGGCTCCACTTGGGAGAAGGATTCTAAATTGAGGGCATATCCATTGGGGATGTACAATCGATTGAATTTGCTTTGATTTAGATCTAAGCTCCACTAGTGAGGCTAATTTGACGGCACCTCATAAATATGGTTTATATGTTTAATTTGACTCCACCTAGGGAGGTTGGTTTTGAATTTATTTTTTTATGGACCCTATCAAAAGCGAAGGGACCACCAAGAAGGAGCCACTGGGCCTTAGCCTATCTTAGATTAACAAGTCTAAAGGGATAGTCTACCCGCCATAAGCGTGGACTAGACATGGGGGTTGCCTTTCAGCAGCAACGACATGCTAGAAGAAAGGCCTCTTACTTATCTTTCAAAGTAGCGATCAGCTGTTGGGGTGATTTATCAATGGTGCAACAAATCGAACCCTACCTAAGGCTTAATTACCGCTGAGCATCTACAATTCTACCTCAACACAGAGTAGTCCTGATGATTAATTTGATTTATTTTAATTTGATTTGAATTGATTTAATTTAATTTGGTGTGTTATGTTGTGGACCCTATTGCATGCGATGACTACCACTAGCCTGACTGTTGGTCTCAACCAGTATACAAGTCCAAATGGGTAGTCTACCACAAGGTAGACAATCCAGCCCTGCGGTTGCGGTTGCACAACTATATTAAGAAGAAAGCGTAGCGCACTTCCAAAGTAGGATCAACCGTGGGGTGTGATCTATCACGGTGCAAACAAATCAATCCCGACCAAGGGTGACTATTTGAACTAATGCCACCATGGAGTCATATCGAATTTCAAGAATAAAATTAATCTAATTTGGGCTGACCCTATCAAGAATGATGGATCTACTAAGAAGGAGCTAATATCATCTTAGACCTATCTTAGATTTACAAATCCAAAGTGGATAGCTCCAACCATAGTAGAACTAACCAACCTAAAGGGTGCCTTTTGGTTTGCAATGGTCAAGTTAGAAAAACCACAGACTGGAAACCACCGGGTGATCGATCACTTGGGAAAAAATCGCCCGACCTGTGGTCCCGGCTTGCAACAATCGTGATGGAAAGAATGTATAATAGACTTATATATTTTAAAGCAAAGATGACCATCAGGGTAACTCGTTGGTGGCACAATAAGTTGAACCCAACATAAGGGAAACTACTGAGAGAGTGCCAACCCGGGGACTTATCTCAACTTAAATTAGTCAGGCAATTCGTGAGAGTTTTGCCAACACTGCCCTAAAGATAGTATGCCTACTTGGGAAAGGGGCTACTGGGGGATTGAATTCCTAATCCACAAGTGAAGATATATATTTTTATTTTATATTTGCATGGACTCTATTGGTTTAATGAGGGACCACCGAAAGAGAGCTATATTAGCCTTCCTCTGGACTAAGACGTGCATCCACAATAATTCTCAAACCACAAGGGTGGTTACTAGAAAGGGGACCAATCAAAAAAAATTAATTGGGGTCGCTAAGGCATCCAAATAGAGTGCCCATAGGGAGGTGCGCTAAAGCATCATCCATAAAAGAAAGCCTATAAGTATGGCTAACTCAGGAGAGAATGGGACCGAAGACGGCATTTGTGAGTGGTGTATCCACTGGTGGGTCGCTTGATGGTGATAACCAACCAACCTAAGTGCCTATATTAAATAATAGTCTAAAAGAAAGCAGGCAACATCTCTAAAGAGGAATTGATTATCGAGATAGTCTATCTTTAACTCGACAGGGGCTATCCAACCTAGGGCGACTACCAAGTGAGGAGTCTTATGTTGGGACAAAATCAAGGCTTGAAGTAGTCAAGAGGAAAGGAGCCACTAGGGGACTTACCCTAACCTCAAATATACACGACATAGTCAATGGATATTAGCTAGTCTAAGAAGAAAGCGTGTAGGCTTACATCCACTTAAACAAAGTAAATACAAATTTCAGCAAGAAGGCCTACCAAACTGACAAGGTGCTTGTTGGTTTGCAATGGTCAAGTCAGCGAGAAAGCGCGGGGACTCACATCTGCCAGACAAGTGACCACTGGGGTGACACATTAGCAAGGTAGCATGTCATCCTGACCTAGAGCAGCTAATGAGTGAGTGCCACGGGGGGATTGCTCTCACATCAAAATAGCTCGAGGTTAAATATATGTGTTTGCTTGCATTATGAAAGAGGGAATATGATGCCACTTGGATTCTCTTACACCTATCCTAAACACGACAAAGAATGAATGAAATGGTGTCGTAGGGTCAATTGTGACTCCACCAAGAAAGGATGCTGCTTGGGTTCTCTTATACCTAACTTAGTTGTACTAGTCAAAATAGGATGCCTCTTGGTTCTCTTACACTTATCATAATAGCACCGGGGAATAGTTTGTAGTTTGTGTTTATGTTGTGGAGGGATAGGATGCCTCTTGGGTTCTCTTATACCTACCCTAAACACATCATGGTGGATTCACAAGCAAAAGATATTTCTAACACAAAAGAGATGAAATTTAAGATGACAAAAAGTTTTATTGATGATTATTTTCAAATAAGATTTATGGATAGTATTTCTTTAGGTAGAGCCCATTGATTGAAAGCATTGGATGCTCTCCTTTACAATTTATGAGTTGATAAGATCTTCCTTAGTAGGCCTTCTCTATGGCATAAGGGCCTTTCCAAGTGGGTTCAAACTTGCCTCCCATCTTTCTATGGGCAATAATTAGTCTCCTTAGAACTAAAACTAGCTCTCCTACTTAAAAAGCTCTAGGACAGACCAACTTATTGTGAGCTTGAATCATCTTGGCTTTATATAACTCGAGGTTCTAGCATACTCGTAGCATCTCTCCTCTGAACCTTTGAGCTCTTCCAACTACAACCTGGCATTCTACTCCGTTGTGATTTTACTACCCACGGCTATCCTTAATGATGGGAGTTAGACTTCTAATGGTAGAACGGCTTCAGACCCATACACTAAAGAGAAAGGGGTGGACTGTATTAGAGTTCTATGGGTGGTAGTACGCCAACAAGGCTTCAACCAACTATTCATGCCATTGTTATTTATTATCATCTAGTGTTTTCTTTAATATTTGGATGGGAGTTTTGTTGAAGGCTTCTGCGAACCCATTTTCCCTTGGATAGTACATGGTAAAGTATCTCCAATCTATGACGTGTCCCTGAGCAAAGCTGTTGATTTTAGTGCTCTTGAATGCAGTACCATTATCAGATATAATTCATCAAGGCACCCCAAACCTATATGAAAATGGTTAAGGGGCATATAGCCGAAGCTCTAAGTGGGATTACCCACTTGGAAAAGTAGGTGGCAGAAATGAATGACCCGAAGCGATCTCACTGTGTCAGCACTCAACACTCAACCATGGGGTCAATGTAGGATGTAGAATGTTGGGTGGTTGATGTAAGACCACACCATGTACCTGACATTGGTGGTATCTCCTAGCTACGTTCATATAGTCTATGATCATTGAAGGCTAGTAGGATCCTAGTCTCTTGATCTTGGCTTTTATCTTCAAACCAGATTGATGTGCTCGATAAACCGATTGCATCATGATGATCTGATCTTCATATTTGTCCGAACAATGTAACCATATATGATCGAAGGACCAAGGTGCCATCTACAAGAGCGTAGAAAGGGCTCTACGGTATGCTAGTGATTTCTCTTAAGGTAGTTTGCCTATATTTAAATAATCCATGAATGATTGCCTCTAATTTGACTCCTCATCCTTTTTGGCAATGGAAACCTCCTCTTCAAGAGATAATCTCTTGATGAGTTCAACGTCAATAAGGGATAAGAGTTATCTATTTTGGACCCTTATTGTAATGGACTCATCTTTTAAACATGCCAACTCTTTGGAAATCTTAGCTAATGCATATGTTATTGCATTCTCTCCTCAAGGAATCTTGTAAATGTTAACCTATAGGATTTGGGCCAGCAACTCCATAGTGTACTTATGATAATGATCGAGTTTAGGCTTTAGAACTTTATAGGATACAACAATTTGGTTGATGAATAACTGAGAATCCCCAAAGATGTTGATGCTCTGGATGCATAGTGTAATGACTAACCCATCGAAATTAGAGCCTCATATTCAAATTTCATTGTTGGTGCATGGATTGGATGAGAATCTCATCACATCGCGGGTCCAAAGTTAGAGAACTATTCCCCTGCCTCGGAATAGTAAATTGTGGTTCTTCTCCTATTTGAGAGGAAGCTACACCATCAAAGTACATCTCCTAGCAACGAGCACTAGTATCCCCTAAGTTCATGATTTAATCATCAGGGAGGTCATCATTAAGCAAAGAATCAGCAGAGAGTGGATGCGCTGCTAAGTAATTCGTAAGTTCTTATCCTTTCATCAAACGGACAGGTATGAATGTGATGTCAAACTGTGATAAAATCATGGACCAACATGCCAATCATCCGGACAAATGTCAGCGAGATATCAAGTGGATTGATTATGGAGATGATTTACATGAGAAAGCACAGTGTCAGCTTTGGGATGCAAAGATTAAAGCTAGGTAGTGCTTTTCAATAGGTGGGTAGTTTGCTTCAGCAGGGATTAGATGATGACTGAGGTAGTAGATAGCATTTTCTTTCCCTTCATCATTGGCATGGGCCAACAAAGTGCCAAGGGTGTCATCTAATGCAGCGGTGTAGAGGATTAACGACTTGCTTAGGATAGGGGCTGTTAAAATTGGCGGTGTCATTAGGTAGTGCTTGATGTCTTCAAAAGCATGCTGACACTTATCATCCCACTTGAACTTGGCATCCTTTTGACAAAAGAAGAATCTTTTGATATGTTGGATATGAAGCATCTTAGATATATGCCAACCCCTTGGAATGATCCAGTTGAGTTAGACTTTAAGGGGTGGCATTTCTAAGATAGACTTGATCTTCTCTGGGTCGATTTCAATTCCCTGTCAACAAACCTAAGAGTTTACCTAAAAGCGCACTGGGTTCATTTTGAGCTTGTATTGTCTTAACCATTCAAAAACTACTTTCAAGTCAAAGAGACGGTCTTCCTTTTCTTTGCTTTTGATAACGAGATCATCGATGTAGCATTGAACTTGATGATGAATGAGCTCATTGAAAATTTGAGTCATGGCCCACTGGTATATAGAACCAGCATTTTTGAGGCCAAAAGGCATGACCTTATAATAATAGAATCTGATCAAGGTTTGAAAGGTAATATTTCTTTCATCCTCTAGGGTCATCTTAATTTGGTTTTAGCCAGATGACCCATCCATAAAAGAGAATACTGCATGAGATGAGGTGATGTCCATCATTAATTTTGGTATAGGAAGTGGAAATTCATCTTTAGGACATGCCTTATTTAGATCCCTAAAATTGACACATATGTGAATTTGACCATTCTTTTTCTTAATTGGGATGACACTGGTGAACCGGTGGGGATATTTTTCTACAAGTTTTGATTTCTTGATTTCAAGTGACCTATTCAATCAGGAGTCAGGAGCCTACTTGATAAAGCAGATAGATTTATTGCTAGTTTATGGACTGCTATGTCAAGAGATAGACCTATCATATCTTCATAACTCCATGCAAAGAAATCCTTAAACTCAATCAATAGATTCACTAAACCATTGGTTTCTTTTTCATTCAATAGAGAACTGATGTATGTTGAGCATGGATCTTCTTCAATTCCTAGGTTGATTTCTTTAAGCTCGACATAGTTGATCTCCTCTTGAACTCGGCAACTTCGACTTCAAAGTCATTTGGATCATCTGAAGTTTTTAAACACACCTCCTGATATGAGTTAGCATGATTTGAAAAGAACCTATCATATTCCAAATGATTGGTGATGACTAAGCAATAATCTTCATCATCAACTGGACCCACTATACCGAATCCTAGTCCCGATCTTGATTGTGAATGTCTGCATTTGTTATCCCATAACCTTTCAAAGTAATTCTACTTGTGTTTAAACTAAACATGTAAAATTAATCATTTCTTTGTTAAATTAAGAACACAAGGTGAGTACCAATCTAAAAGTAATTCTATTAAATCTTTGTATGAATTATCCTTAAGTTCTACATCAGCTTCTTGACTTGAGGATGATGCTCCAAGAAAGAACTTCTGCACCTTTACATTTGTGAAATACTTAGGGGCTTTCTTAACTATCAAACCCTCAACTTTTTGTGAGGAAAGTTGGATTAGAGCTAAAGTTCTCAACTGATGCCTCACTATTTCACATATAGACCTAGATACACTTATGTTTTTCTTAAGAGCTCCTCCCCTCATCGCTGCCTGTCACTTGCATGGGGATAAGTACTAGCTAGCATACTAATCATATATGACTCATCCTCTAAACTAGATTCTAAGTCTATATATAGTAGGTGTAGTCTTGACATAACTCTATTGGGTGGCCAATAAGGAGGTCTTCCATCCCAGGCATGTCTAGATCCACCTCTTCCGCCTCGGTGGAGGTAGAGTCTCATACCATATGTTAGAATGGAGAAACTAAGGGTGGAATCTAATGTTAGGCTCTACTTTCTCCTCCAAGTCTATTTCTCGCCCTTTTATTTTCTTTCTCATTTCATTTTTTTTTCCTTTTCTTTTCCTTTTTCTTTTTTATTTTTTGAAAATTTTCCAAGTTCATGAGAATAGACATTTTTGAGAGGAGATAGTAGCATCCTCATATATTCTGATCTCATAAACTATGAATGGTTTAAAATCTCCTTTGACATAGTATTCAATCCTACCCCTCATGAACTTCATGCACTGATGCAGAGAGGATGGAACCACGTTATTCTCATGTATCCAAAATCTCCCATGCAAAGCATTGAAAGATGTATTTGAGTCTATAATATGAAACTTGGTGGTAGTCTTCCAATCATTTAAAAACATTATAGAGCCTAAGGCCCTCTTTATTCAAATCCTCTCAACATCATCTTCTCTTTTGAAAGTTTGAGATGTCAATCCTCAAGTGCGAGGGTTTTAGACTCATAATGTTCACTCAAGCACCTGTCAACAAGAACATGATATCTTGTATCTTCCATCCACCGTAATGTAAAGAGGGCGCTTGTTTCAAAGCAAGTCTCATGAATGTAACTCCAGAGTGTCCTCTCCTCCCAGCCTCCCAGTAGTAGTTAGATGGGCTAAGCATATCTCCTGATCAAGAAAGCCTTGATTAGATTCCCTCATCTCTTTGGATAAGATAAGGGTGTCATATATGCTTAACTTAATGCCTTTCTAAGATATGACAGACATTGTAGTCAACCCGTCCTCCACAAGCATATCCATGGGTAGAGCATCTTATGGAGGGCTATCTACTCTTAGAACCAATGGTTTGCTTATATCCTTATCCTGAGGTGCCACCCTAGGAGGTAGAACTCTTAATAAGGTTAACTTTAGTGACCCCTTGGAATGATGAATTTGTAGGACATTTCGTGTAAACTTTACCTATAGGATCATCGATGGATGACTCCAAATTAATCTCAAGAGATGAACTCATGTGATTTAGAAATAAACTAAATTAGAAGCATGATAAGAATTAGAATTATCATTATTATTTTGTAGACTTGGATGGTCTTTGAGAGGGATAAAATCTAGAGTATCAAAGTGGACAATATGTAAGTGACAACTTTCTTCATTGATTTCTTCTTAGATGGAGGTACATGATAGAAATCTATTAAAGTAAGCATGGTAACGGGTATAGTGCCATTGTCCACTGATACAATGCTCCTATTGGAAAAAGAAGAGCTAGTGGAGGAAGAAGTAGTTGATGCAATGGTGGATGGACCTCATGTTGACCGGTTGTCTGCCATCCCGCAAGTAAGGTGCCGTGGTTTTACTTCAAGTTGTCTTTGCAACTTGCAAACCTTCCTTGGTGTGGGAGGTTTGAGTTACTATAAAAGAAAGCCTTGATCTTAGAGACCACTTATTTAGGTTGATAAGCAATATCCCAACCTTCTTTGTCTTAAGAGATCAAAGTATCCCCAAGAATTACTTTGATAGAATTAGAGGTTGTTCTATCAAGTATTCCTTGGGATAACAATAGCTTGTAACTACCGCTCAAGCCAAAGGTGACATAATCCTTTAAGACACTAACATGAGGAACAAAGTTAGGATCATTACGCTTGCCCACATTTTACCTGTCAACCGAAAGTCGTTTCTTAAGAGATTGTTAAAGATCTTCCTAACTACCTCCCTCATGAATGAATATCTCTTATTCAATCTATTGGCAAGAGTATGTGGGTAATAGCTACTTGGCAGTGGGTATGAGTACCGCTGCTAAGTATGCTATGGAGGAGGTGGCGGACGCCGCTATGGTAGCTGTGGTGGCCTGTATGTTGGCCAAGGTGGCGGTAGAAGAGGTGGAAATAGAGGCTGCTATGCATGAGGTCTCATCTCTCGGGTTGGTTGTTTCCTTTGTTCACCTATATATTACTACCCCGCTTCTTCTTGAATGCTTTCTTGGCTTGAATGAGGTTTTCCCTTTGTGCTTTTCTAGCTTTGATAAAGCCAAAGGTTTTGATTACAACCGTTGAGCATAAAAGCAACCGGGCCATGAATGTTCTTGAGAAGAATTTATATAGCTTGCTGCTCGGGCAATTATGGTTCACATTTTATACTCAGGTTTCGCCACCTGAGAATATAATCAGTAAGAGACTCATTGGGATTTTGTTACAGGCCTAATATTCATCTCATATTAGGTTTGTTATTTTGGTCAACCAAATAAACCAAACCTTAATTTTAAAACTGAACCGACCAAAGTAGCACAAAAAAATTGTATAAACTGATCCAAATAAACCAAATTAGATTTCGGTTTATTTAGTTCGGTTATATAGGGATGTGCACTGCAAGTCTGAAATAAATTCATAGACACCCTACACTTTACAGTAAAAATACTAAAAAATATAGAGAAACATCTCAACAACAACAAAGATAAAACCAATTGACATCAGGAGTCGAGAGACCATACCAAGATATACCATAACAAATAATAAAGATAAATCCACTTGACCTACTTTAAGCCACCCATGACACGCTCACAAAGATCAAACCATCAACAACGCCAACAAACAACAACAATGGTGTGATAGAGAGAGAGAGAGAGAGAGAGAGAGAGGAGATAATGAGGATTTAGTTCTTACCTCCTCAGAGAGACTTAAATTTGAAATCAGAGGTGAAGAGTGAAGACGGAACACACAGAAGCTATCCACTAGGGCAAAAAAATAAAAAGAAAGGAGAATAGGAAAGTGACAAAAATCTGAAAGTTGAATGTGAAAATCGGGATAAATCAAACACGGGCACGAATGCCACCAAATGAGGGCGTGCATGCCCCTAACTCCTCCAATCCTCCTAAGGAATGAAGTAGAAGCGAGAGTCAAAGTGAGAGTCGAGACTCTCGATTCATGAAGAAGTGTATGGCATCGGCTATCGAGGAGTCGAGGACTCAAAGGCCGCCGAACTTTGAAGCATCAAGGAGTCTTAGACTCTTAATTGACTCAAGCAGTCGAGACTCGAAGGCAGAAGGCCGAAGCTATGGAACTGAAATAATTTATTTTATGGTATAAACCAAAATTTTTTAAATTAAAACTGAACCAAAAACCAAAAATTGCATAAACACACCATTTCAACCAAAAACCAAATAATAAACATAAAAATAGAACCAAATTAACCAAATAAATTCAGTTCAATTTAGTTTTATGGTTTAGACCAACTAATGCACACCCTAGTCAGCTACAATGAGGTCACCCACAAGCCTTTTTGTTTTACAAGAAACCTTTTGATGAAGAGGTACTCTAAAGAAAAATCTTCATCAATCATCATTTGACAGCCAAAGATACCAATAAAATGCAATTCTTGGTGACTGCTAATGAAGAGTTAGAAGATAAGTGCACTACCTCAGATTGCATTACAAATTTACCTTTAAAGTGCATTATATGCTACTGAGAGTTTCCACTGCAATCAAAGATCTTAAAGGATGGTGGCACAAACCCAGTTAGATCGATCAATTCCTTTGGGTAGAATGAGCCACCAGCTCACTAAAGTTTCCTTCACTCTTCCATCATATGCTTTATATCTCTTTTCGGAGGTACCATGGGACTCACCGCGACCCGCCATTCATGGGAGATATACTCTGGATGATCTAGAACATGCAACAACCTGTGAGTGGTCACTCTAGAGAGGTTGCGATGGAACCCGGCCTTGAAGTGCTAGGACTGCCACTAACAAACCTTCAACTCTTTTCTCCATCTTACTGATATGCTACCTTTTATAAATTATAAAGATCTTTGTTTTATTATGCTTTATTTCTTTTGTTTTCCACACTAAATTTTCTTTATATTTACACTCGAATATGTGTTTTCATGCTTTGAAATATTCTTTACACTGTTAAGCTCATATATGTATGTAGAGCTTCTATTTCAAAATGCTTACTAAAGATCACAACATATAAATTAAGTCAACTACAAGTACAAGTCGGGTAAAGTGCTGAGCGCTAATGAGCTCAAGCTGACTATTTACACCACTAGCTAAAGGTAAATTTTATTATCTCTTTTAGATCCCTTTATGAATATATAAGCACTATAACACACAATGAATTGGTTGAAAACATACATATATTTCTTAAAAGAGGTAGGTGTTGACCTCACTTTTGGAGTGAGGATTAAATCTTCCCATCATATGTCCAGAAGTCTTCTAGACACTAAGAGCTCCTATAAAGAGAGCTTCTAGTGGCTAAGTGAAATACTTAACCCAAGCCTAGAGACTTAGGAGGATTAGCCCTAGGGTTTAGATCATGCTTGGGATTAGGACCCACCTTGTAGCCTAAACCCAATTTATGCCTACCTCCTTAGCCTAAACCAAAACAAATTCAATCCAATCTCAAATTCACATAACTAAATTACATTTGAATCTTAAAATCAAACCAAATCTTACGTAAGCTTATGATTCAACCTCATGGACTTAATTAAATTTTCCTTCAATCCGTACCAAATTAAATTGCATTTCTCATAAATCAATCAATCCTTCAATTATCATTCCAAATCAAATCTTAAAAATGTATCAAGCCAAAATCAAATCCAAATAACCAAACTTGCTCTATGATTTGATCATATGGACTGCCAAATTTTCCTTCAAAAACCAAATTCAATTAATTTTCTCAAATCAATCAATCTTCCAATTATCATTCCAAATCAAGTCAAAGTTACACAATCAAAATCAAGCCAAATTCAATCAAACTAACCTAATCGACTTCAAACATTCAAATGAGCCAAAACCCATTTAAACTCAAATGCAATCAAAGCCTCCAATAAATTCCAAATCATATTCAAACCCATCTCAACTCAATTCAACCTAGAATCCAAATTGGCCTATTAACTTGACCCAAAGGACCTAATTGAGCCAAACTCCAATCCAACCCAAATTGGATTGAACCAACCATTCAAATCTTCCCCATGGTGATTGTCGATCATCTTAAATAGCCTAAATATAATTAATTCAACTCAATCAAGCCAATTAACCTATTTAGGCTCACTTGATCGAAAGTCACCTAAAGTACCCATTTGAACCAAATCTCAATCCAACCAAAATTGGATTGAACAAAACCATTCAAAACCTTCCATGATGATTGTAGATCATCCTTCATTGATCAATTGCAAAAGTCAAATTCAAGTTGGTTGGTTTCACAAGAACCCAATGAAATATCTCATAAGAGCAATGAGAAATACAAATTGAAACCAATGATTTGATCATCAATTTGAAGGGAAACCAAATCTAATTGATTACCCAATTTTAATTGGATCAAATTTCAACCTAAATTGATTGCAATCAATCAATTTTGAACCAAATTGACTAAATTTTGATAATTTTCAGACAAATTTGAATGCAAGGAATTAAAGGGTTACCAAATTTCTAAATTCAAATTAAAGCCTACAATCATTGATCAATTGAACCTAAACCAATGCCTAACCTGAGCCAATTTGGCCAAATTAGTCAACTTGACCCATTTAACCCATTTGAACCTAAATAAGCCAAAATCAAATCTAAGCCAAACCAACCCAAACTAATGACACCAAAACACTTCAAATCATCTTTTGAACTTGACCCAATGGGTTGGCCCAACAATTGAGCAATTGGTCAACTAGCCCAATTTGACCTACATGTGCCAAATTGAGCCAAACCCATTCAAACCAAGCCCAAACTCATTGAAACTTGGCATGACCCTGCCTTAGGACACCTTAGGTTAGCCTAAATCTAACCCAATCCATGCTTGACTCGAATTGACCCAAACCCAATCGAAAAGTCTTGCAAAATGAGATAAATACCCCAATTGAATGGTCAAATCCACTTCACCTCCACACGGCTGCCTCCTAGACCTCCACCTAAGCAAAACGGACACTGGTTCACCTAACCCAAAGGTGATTGCGTTAGGTATGAGCCAAGTAGAGGTGAGTTCACCTCTCCAAGCCCATTGGCACACTTGGCAACCCAAGGACACCCACTCTCCTCCCAAGGAAACCACCTTCTCACACTTAGCTAAACAAACCGAGCCACCTCAGCCTCCTCCTGCCACCCATGACCACTTGCGGCAGTCAAACAGCCACTAGAGGCTAAACTAATCAAGGAATTCTGAGGAGGGGTATACCCCTCAAATTGAATCAAGAACCCTCTCGTGAGCTCCCTTAGGTAGTTTCAAATCCGCCAAAGAGTTTCCAGACTACCCTAAGCATTCCTGTCATCAAAAAATATCAAATCGAGCTCACCCGAGACAGGGCAACCTCCATCTCCATCCAACTCCAATGAAACTCAACCCTATTAAAATTAAGTCTCCCCACACGTTTGCCAAACTCTAGTGAGTCGAAACGAACTCCCTCACAAGTGATTTGAGCACTGAAAGTACCTCCTAACATAACTCTAGCAAGTATTTTAGTGGTATTTGGTGCACGGAGCAACCGGTGGGGAGGCATCGACCATCTTCTTCAGGCTTTGCCAAGGTCAAGCTACCTGGGTTCACTTTCTGGCCTTGAGCTCACGAGGTACTATTCCATTAAACTGAGATTTCTTTAAAAAAATTTAGGCCTTTTTGAAGAGAATGTTGATGTTGTGTGAATCCAACTGTTAGATCCTCTAGGATTCCCCTTGTGAAGGTGTGGGATCAATCCCAAGCTAATCCATGCTCCGGCAAGCTCGAATTGGGTGGAGGAAGGTGGACGGTGTCCATCTTCCACTGTACGGAAGATGATAGATCATCCATCATCCATTCCACGTGATCAAAATATACGACCGCGATCTTGCAACTATATCTAATCTAATTTATCCCTTTGGAGCCACAGGATTAAGCTCCACCATCTGATCTTAGATTAGACGGCAGAGATGAAAGCACGTCCGTTGCCAGCCATGTTAATATTGACACGGATGGTTTTAAGTATCTAATCTCATGGTGCCACATCAGCAATCCATGTGGTGCTGATGAGATTAGGCTTAATTAAAGCTTAATTATCCATTTTAATCAATAAAATTTTGAAAAATCATAATTAATTGTAGAAAAATAAAAAAATATGAAAAAAAATACTCATTTTAAATATAAAATAGAAGAGATTTTAATAAAAATAATTTCAATTAATTATGAATAGTAATTAAGCTTAATTAGGTTTGAATGAATACTTAATTAATCAAGCCTTAATTTAATTAATTCCAAACTGAGTTGTTTTAATGGAATGACTTATGTCTCTCAGGATTTTCTTAGAATTTATTGCTTTGGTAATTAGGGAAATTGATGTTTTTATCCTTAATTACCCTTTGATTAGTTTAATGATTAATTAATGATTCAAACAATGAAAATTAATTAACTTAAGATCATTGATCATTGTTAAATAGTGAATGGATGAAGATGTGGGATTAAGACCTCCTTCTTAGTCTCTTTTCTAAATTCATCTCATTATTAAGAGGATTAATTAATATGGTAATGTGCTAAAAATTATTTTCGAATTCATCATCTAATCTTTCTAAAAGAGAGAAAAGAAATAAATGAAGAACCCAAAAATATTCTCAAACACTTCTTATGTTGGACACCATGTAGATCCGCAAATGTTCTTATTAGGGTGATCAGGTACGATAAAGAGAAATGATGTACTATCTCGAGAGAAAGAAGTCACCATCCTACAAATGGACCTAATCACCTTAATAAGGACTCCTAAGGACTGGTAATATTCTTCCCTACTTTACATAAAAAAAAAGTAAAATTTTAAATCTTTGTTAAGTTCCTAGAGGCAAGCCCCCATTATTAATTACAACATAAGGAATGAGATTCCTTAAGAATACTCTCGATTAAGATAAATGATTGTCTCCAAAGATTTCAAAGATGGATCAATCAAATTTATTTTTAAAAGATCAAGTATGATTGATCAAGAGGAGGGAGTTATTATCAAAGCCAAAGAAAGAAGTAGGGATGCTTACTAAGAAGCCTAATAAGCATCCCAAACTATCCTACGGTTGGGCTTTATAATTTTGAAATTAAGGGGAATTATTTATTTGAGTTGAATTTTTTTATTAAAAATCTCGGGCTTTCAATTTCATAACACAAGATCATGAAAATACCTAAGAGGTGAGGATTTATGCTTATAGCCAGTAGCAAAGCTCAACCTAAATCTAGGGAGCTTTGGGGCCAAAAGCACACCTAAATCTAAGACAAAATGGGTATTTGGTTTACCTCCATAAGAGAGGATAAACCACCCAACTTGGATACATACAAACCAGCCCTAACCTGATTTTAAATACATGTATAAGTCATATGCTTTTGCAAGATATCTAGGTTATTGTTTATTTAGAAAGAGACTAATTTAAACACACTCCCTAAGAGACTAGATCATGTAGGGCATGGTTAATGACTTAAATCTAATGCAAATTTTGTTATGTTTTATTTTCATTTAGGATAATCAATTTGAAATAGCTTTAGGATTCATATGCCTAATGCATGAGAAATTGGATTATGGGCCAAAATTAGCAACAAAGGAGGTGTATTTCCACCACGGCTCTCAAAGTTCAAGCTGAGTTCTCTAACAAAGGTGGAAGCCCTCCATAACAAGAGTGAAATAAGATGCTTTTTATGCATGATGTGAAAACATACAACATCCAGCTAAGGGGTTGCTAAATTTTTTATCTTGATTTATAACCTAAGCTTTATGTGAGGTTATGAGTTGTTTATTTTTAATTTAAATTGATTAGTTGGATAGAAAATTTATTTTTCTAAGAGCCTAATCATCATCTAGGCCAAACATCAAAGCAAGGAAGAAACTAGAAAAAATATGCCATATTAATACACAAGCTAAACAAAAATCAAACAATTTATAAAGCTAGCGCAAAAGAATAAGATGTCATTTGTGGTTGGGCTCCACTACATAAGCCTGAAAAATAAATTGGGTAGCTAAGCTCTACCCTTATACAACCCGAATTACAAATGAATTAATTATAATCAAGAAGAAAGTCATGTTATGGGGTGTCTTCATTCTTCATTTCTTCATTTCTTCTTTCTTCTTTCTTCTTTCTTCTTTCTTTTTTCTTCTTTCTTCTATCTTCTTTCC
Source organism: Cymbidium sinense (assembly GCA_021442155.1). NCBI lineage: Eukaryota > Viridiplantae > Streptophyta > Magnoliopsida > Asparagales > Orchidaceae > Cymbidium > Cymbidium sinense. The sequence goes on along the minus strand of CM038220.1, from coordinate 29,900,711 downwards.
ACTTTTTTCTTTTGATTGGTTGGAATGTGGTTGCTCCAAAGGCTTAACACGGTGCATAATATATAGTCTTATGATCAATGTTCATTCTAATCTCCCATAACAATCATTCCAAATCCTAATAGCAAAATTATATGAAAATGGGAAAAGTAAATCTAACTAAAACCCAAAATAGCTAAAGAAACCACGTAATCCCAACCATGTATATGCATAAATCGGACTTAGCACCCCACATGGGTAACCAAGTCCACCTGGCCTATTTTGGATTATGCTTAGGGGTATAAGCAACCTACATAATAAAAGCAATTATATTTTTATTAAAGTGCCCCTTAAGCATAATCACATGTAGAATATAATGATTAGACTAAGATCATCCTACCATTCAGTCTATGCACATACACCCTAACATCCAGACTAAAACATCACATCACAAAATAAAAGCAAACAACAAACCATCCACCACCCTAACATAGGACTAGAAATGGTGACTTAGCTTTAATGTGTTTATTTAAGGTTTGTGTATACTTAGCTAGTTTAAAGTTTAAATTTTCTAAGTATGGAAATGTTCAACTTAGAGGGTTTCATTTAAGTGATTTAGTTGATTTGGTTGATTTTATTTTATGATTTATTTTGGTTTGAATGAACCTATAAATTAATTACTAAGTGTTGTAAAGAGAAAAGAGAAAATGACTTTTTCCTCCCTACCTTAAGTAATTTCTAAAGGTAGATTCATTATTGATTTTTATTTAGTGAATATTTTATTATGTGTTTTAACTAATCCTAATTTTATATTTTCCCTAAACAAACCTATTCAAAAGGAAAGGAATTTCAAGATTAATTAAAGTGAATTACTATCACAAAATACACACAATACTTTATTTTTCCAACATGTGTAACATGCATATGGATGAATCTAATCATATATACATGCAAATGAATAATAGCACACCTTAATGATGAATTCTAAGAGAGTTTATTAAAAAAATTTGGAATGTTTCATGTATGCATGATTTTGTTAGGTAAAAAAGAGGGGCTCTTTTATCCATTATTTATTTGCACATTTACATGTATGACATAAGTGAGTAGGAGTTATTATTTTCTATAATAGGGGTGTAAGGTATAAGGCCTACTTGGGGCTACTTAAATCCTCGCAATCCCAAGATGTCTAGTCTAATATACCACTTTTCTAAAATATATGAGCATGTATAAAAAGAAATGAATGGAAAAAGAGACATGCAAAAAATGTATGTTTGTTTGATTTGTTCATTGATTAATTTACATATGCAAATGTGAAGAACCTTCTTAAATAATAACATGAATGAAGAATGGATTTAAGCAAGTGTTGTGTCTTCAAATGAACTATACACTTTACAAATCCTATTCAAAACTATGCTAAAAGAGAAGAGAAGGAAAGTCACATCATGCACATCTTAATATTATATTCACATGCAAGCTCATAAGTAATTATATATAGCATACCTATCATTTGTAATTTTTGATTTATAATTTTTAAAAAAAATTTTGGATTTAGTAGTGATAATAGCCATTCATATCCTTACTTTAGCCAAAACATGCAATTTGACATAAAGGAAATATTTCATTTTATTTTATTTTTCAAAAGACATGAATGCATGATTTTCATATGACACATTTAGCATGCTAGGAAAAGAAATAAAGTGATGAAAGCATGTAAATTCATTCACCCTAATTAAGGACAATCTTATGGAATAAGATTATTTAAAGTGAATCAAAATTATTTAAAGAAATTTTTAGTTTTGTTTTGAGTTGGATTTGATTTAGGAAATGTGAAATGAGTTTGCTGGTCTTAGCCCATTCCCCTCATGTGTGAGTTGATTTAGTTTGTTTTTAAAACCATTAGATTGATTTTATATTTTGTTTAGGTGTACATTAAGTCCATTAATTACCCTTACCTACCACTTTAACATATTTAACCAAATAATTATGAGCCAATGTATGACCTAAAACCATAAGAAATTTAAATCAACAATTCACCTAAGAAAGAAAAGGGCCTAATGCATTTGGCTCATAATGATTAATTAAGCTAAAGGTTTAATTTAAGTACTATTGTAACCCTTCCCACATATATGGGTTAGATATGATTTTCTTAAGCTACTTAGGTTATTGAACACCTAAGTATCTACCCAAGAAGGAATTAATTAAGTTTAGATTAATTTTATTTTAAATTTTTGATTAATTGAGCCATTTAATAAAGTGATTAAACTATTTAATTAATTTGCACCTTAATTAGATTTTTATCCAAGTGAAATAAACTTAGGGGAAAAGATTTGGGAGAGAAATCCTAATCTCATTCCCTAAGTCCATTTAGTGTCATAAAGTAATTAGAAAACTTAATTAATAGATTTATCACTATTTAATAAGTTAATTAATCATTTAATTAAGTAAGAAAGCAATTAGGAGTGAATCAAGCAATTCCCCTAATTAAATCATTAATAAATCCCAGGAAAATTAGGGGAGGCAAAAGTCATCCCACTAAATATACCTAAAAAGTTTGGAATTAATCAATAAAATAATTAAGGAGTAATTAACATAATTATATTCCCAAAAAAACCTAAATTACATGAAATTTACTATTCAAAATCAGTTAAACTTAATTTTATATTATTCCCCTTTGAAATATCTTCAAAATACATTTGAGTTTATATTTTTTTTATTTTTCTACATTTTGTTATGTATTTTTGATGATTATGTGATTATTAGATAATTAAATTTTTAATTATATAACTAATCTCTCGCCATGGATGATGCGAACACGCTTTCTACTGATGATTGGTTATTTAAGTTTTCACATCCTGTCAACCGCGTTTACCGCTTCCTGATCTCGATCAAGGATCAGCTAGATTAAACCCATCATTCTAATAGGATAAATTAGAGGATCTCATGTGTTTTAATCAGGATCGTCCATCCAAAATTAGCAGGATGGATGGTCCATGATTCATCCCTGTCCTCGCATGTGGGAGATGGCAACCATCCATCCTCCATGGGATCCGAAATCGACCGGGAGGGATTGATCACACACCAAGAGTAAGAACATCCAACATTTGAATTGCAAACTTTCTTTCACAACCCACCAAGGAATCCATCACCTAAGCTCGCTTTGATCCATACCTCACCTGGAGGCTATCACCTGCTCAACTGTGAGGTAGCGGTCTAGTGGTGGAAGAAGCCATGTTGAAGTTTGAGGGCTTGAGGTTGAGTAGATCCTCCAATTGGTCAAAGTCCTCCTGTGGCTTTTGGTCTCCCTCCTCTCATGCCTTGGAAGCTTAGAAGAAGCTTTGGGTAAGTTTGATTGAGTCTTTTAAAGGTGCTTGAAGGAGGAATTGAGGTATGGAGGTGAATTGGCTAAGTTGGAATTCCTTTCTACCTCCCCTATTTTTGGCTTGAAGAAAGAATGAAGAAATGGGAAGCTTGAGGAAGGAAGCTTTCCTGAGTTCCCTTAATCAAGTGTGAATAAATGAAGTTCAAGTGAAATTAGGGGAGTATATCTCCTAAGGATCACGGCCGAGCTTACATATAGAGTGAGTTGGTTAGGCCATTTTGGTGGCATGTGATTGGGCGGTGAAGGGAGTGAAGTCCCCATGTGCTCATTTGAATGGAGGAGTGATCCCATGTGGAGAATTTCCAAGAGGGAGGTTTGGCCTTGGGTTGGGTTTTACCCAAACCCATTGGGTCATGTGCACTCACTAGTGTCCACATGGTCCACTAAGAGGGTGCCAAGTGGCCATGAAAAGGATATGACCAAATTCCAAGCTATGGTTACCCCTTGACCTAGGGGTAAAATGGTCATTTGGCTTTGATTTCACGTTGGAAAATTTAGAATAGTTTGAAATTAGGTCAAAATTTCAAGAATTTAGAGTTGATTTGATGTCACTCATGTTGAAATGGGTCAACTTGGGTCAAGTTCACCAATTGGTCAAATTAGGTCAAACCAAAGGTCAAGTTCATATGATCATTTGAAATATTTTGCATCATTGGTTTGGTTCAATTTGGTTTATATTTGATTCATTTGATTTCATTTAGGTCAAATGGGTCAAGTTGATTGACCCATTTAACCCAATTAGGTTAGGTCATGGTTTAGGTTTGTTCATTTGAAATATTTTGGTAGCTTTAGTTTCAATCAATTTTGGTTTAATTTTATTTTATTGATTTGACCTTGTCGGGTTCTTGGGTCAATTAGGTTGGGCCAATTGAGGCTTTGGACAAGTTCAACAAGTGATTTAGAATGAACTTGACCCATTAGTTTCAATCAATTTGGCTTAGATCAAAACTTGACTTTAACTTTTGGGTCAACTTGGGCCAAGTGGCCAATTGCTTAGGTTAGCTCAAATGATGACTTGGTCAAGTTCAAACATTGACCATGAGTTTTGATCAATGGTTTCAATCAATTTGGCCTATGGTGGCTTTTAGGTTTCATTTTGGCTAAGTGTTGACTTGGTCAATGCTTAGGCTTGACTTGGTTTCACCTAATTTGAGTGATTGATCACCTTATGATGATTGTTGCTCACAATGTGAGGCTTAGATGGGCTTAGTTCAATCCAATTTAGGTAGGATTAGAATTAGGCTCAAAAAGGAACTTTAGGTAACTTTGGGTCAAGTAAGTAACAATTGACTTGATCAAGCTTGAATCAAGTTTGGTTGAACTCACATATGGACTCATGATTGAAATATAAATCCATTTGCAAGTGATTTGAAGTCAAATGGGTTTTGATTCATTTGACAATTTCAAGTTCAAAGGGTTAACATGAGTTTGATTTGGGTTTGATTTTTGAATTTAGTTTTGGTTTGATGATTGAAATTTATGTTTATATTAGGTTTCATGATTGAAGGATTGATTGAATCATGAAGAAAAATCAAGGGTTTGGCTTGATTTGAGTTTGATTTGAGCAAGTTCAAGAATTTGAAAAGTCATGTTGAATTTGGATTGGATTTGGGTTTTGAATTTTTTTGGTTTGTGATATATTTGGTTTATATTGAAGAATTGATTGAATTGGAAAATCAAGGTTTTGGCTTGATTTGAGTTTGATTTGGCTAAAGAATTTGACTTGAAAGGCTTAGATAAGTTGGTTGAATTTGATTTGAGTTTTTTGAATTTGAATTTATATTTCATTTATATTTATGAATATAAATGAGAATATAAATGGGTTATGAAAAATTTATGAATTTGGGGTGATTTGAATAAGCCCATAAGATGAAATCAAAGGCTTAAGAAGGATTTTGAAATTCAATCATGTTTCAATCATTTGGAATTGATTCATGATTTGAGTAAATCCATTAAAATTGATTTAAGGTTTGAGAAAATCAATTAAGTTGAAATTAATTTGAGATTTGATTTGAAATTGATTTGAATTTGAAGTTGATTTGAGAAAATCAAAGTTGGAATTGGTTTGAGTTTTTGATTTGATTTGGTTTGAATTTGGAGTTTTGAAATTTGACTTGAAGGAAGTGAGGATTTGGTTCAAGCTAGAGTGGGTAGGCAAATTTTCCTAACACCTCTAAGGCATGACCTATTCCATGGCTAACTCTTAAAAGTCTCCCTAATCACTTGAAGTGTCTTAAGACTAAGAAAACTCTTAGTGTCTAAGAGGAGTCCTTTGTCTAAGATGAAAAGGTTGAGAGCTCAGTTTAAAAATAAGGCCAACAAAGGGCACCCAATAGGTGTGGTGTGACTGACAAGGTACACCATAAGTATTGGTGTTGACCAAGACGATCAACAATGTCGAATGATCATAAGCACTAGCAGAAATGATCTACTCCAAACCCAAGGTGTATAAGGAATCAAGAGCTTAGTGCAATGTGACTCTACTGTGTTGACATAACTATGTGCCACTTGAAATTAAATAAAGTAGAGGTTAAAACCACCTCGTGATCAAAATTAATTAAATTCACTTTGATTTGAAAATTGACCAGTAATGCATCAAAATATTAAAATTAATAAAAAAATATTGAATTAATTAATAGTCAATCAAATAATCAAATTTAATTTTTAATGAAATTATGTGCATATCAAAGTCGGGAAGCTTTTACGATGTCTAAACAACCTCCGTTCACAAAATTAATTGCACCATCATCATCGAAACATCAAAACCTATCAAACGATGCCTTTCGCGGGCGATTCGGCAAAGTATGCGTGAACGTCGATCAATTTGAGGTTGCACAATTTAAATTTGATTTCACTTCGACCGTCGCCGACGTTGTCCGAACAGCCTCAGATCACAAAATCGATCACCCCATTGCGTTCGACACAACACAAATACCTAAAATTGACACCCATATTGCTAGGGTTTATTATTAGGATGATTCATCAAAATTTCTGTGATTAGGGCTAATTATCTTAATTATTAAGCAGGTGTGCAATTAGTCTAAGTAATTCTCCCTAAGCTTTACCTAACCCCTGCCTCCCACTCGACCAATGAAAATAACTCACCGCTAATCCCAATTGGACGTCATTTAGGCAACCAATCTAATGGTCAATTTAATACCAAAGCAGCCTAGGCATGTTGACCTCATTCAACATTCTTCCTCTCTATTCTGTGGCTCTTGGCTAAGCTCTGCAAATCCCTTCTTTGATAGGCTCTCTCGCTCGTTGGATGCAATTCCTCTCACGAGCTCCTCTCTTGTTTGATGCTCGGCCAAAGTCACCTCTCCCCTCTCAAATCCGAGTGCCTCCCTCTCCCTCTCTTGTCGCACTGAATTCCCCAGTAGTTCCTTGCTCAAGCACCGAACCCTAGTTGAGCAAAGCAGGGCTCGATCCATCCTCCTTCCAACCCAAACCGGTTGTTGCTTTTCAATCCTAATTTATATTTTGCTATGTGGGCTTTTCTTGAAGGAAATGATTTTGTCTTGTCCTCATATGCACTATGGTTGGTTAACTATCAGATTATCTTCTTATTAGTTTGCTGCCATCTTGGCCTTTTGTTGGTTGTTGTTAGTGAATGTTGACGGGGATTGTTTCATAATATTTGCAAAGCTATTATTTGTGCTTTGTTTGACTCTCCTGATATATATCTCCTTATCTATATGTTCCATCGAGTTGTTTGAGTTTAGATCTTTGCTTTCACGGTTGGGTGTGAGGTTGACCTTTGATGTCATGGATTATTTACATGTTTTGCAAAAAGTTGTCAAAGGAGAACCCTTATTAGTCTAGCAAATTTTGTTCAATGTGTCTTGGAAGCTTTACCGATTCAATGAATGATCACCAAAGGATGCACTTTTGAATTCACTTTTTATTCTAATTTTTATTGGATTCTAATGAATCCATCAAATCTTGTTTATAATGAAGCTCCATGGATTGATATTATATAATAATACTCAAAAGTGTTTGTGCACTCGATATTAGTAATGATCTATGAATTGGAGTGCAATCTCTCCGTGTCGTGTCTTTGGTTGATGAGAAAACCGCTAGAGATTTTCATGCATAGATTATGCCAATTACAAATTTGTTTTCTTTATATGGCAATCATTGCGACACAATCTTGTTGCTAATGAAGGAGAGGATGAAAGGAATGATTGGCTCTTGCATACTTGTCTATTTCTATCACTTGATATCTTATTAGCAAATGAAATGAATGAAATATGAAATTTCATATTTAGAAAGGTGCTAACATGTAATTAAAAGCTTATGTTATAGCTTGCATATATGTCAAATGCAAAATTCAGTGAAATGATGATGAAAATGATGTTATGGCAAGGGGTATCAATTATACTTTAATTTCATATACATGTGAATACAAATTTATTGTTATGCTATAACTGCTCACATTTCTCCCATGTGATGGGAAAACCTTGATAAGTACCGCATGTTTCTCCAACATGGCGGATGTGCTACACACTCATGTGTTCCAACATGTGGGAAACTTGATATAAGTACCTATGTTTCTCCAACATGGTAGGAAATTCTATACCCATACATGTTTCTCCAACATGATAGGAAAATTTGTGATATAAGTACCTACACATGTTTCTCCAACATGATAGGGAAATTTGTGATATAAGTACCTACACATGTTTCTCCAACATGGTAGGGAAATTTATGATATAAGTACCTACACATGTTTCTCCAACATGGTAGGAAAATTTATGATATAAGTACTACACATGTTTCTCCAACATGGTGGAAATTTATGTTATGTATAATACGCCTTTCTGAGGTGGGCAACAATAAAATTGTCTCAATGTCCACCATGCACGCCTTCATGGTGGGGAAGGCATCTCTCCCCCCCCATGTGGGGATGACGCCGATGGTAAATATATATATTATATATATATATATAAAAAAAAAATATAAATAGATTGTTAATTAAAATATATATATATATATATATATAATATATATGAAGCTTAAGTTGGTATTTTTTTTTATCATATGAATGTTTATGCCTTAAATCATATCATGCAAGTTATCTATTTTGTTATGACATGAATTGATTAATGCTTCTTTATGTAAAACATGAATGTTTATATATTAATTTTCTATATCATGCAAGCTATCCTATTACCATTATGACATGTATTGGTTAATGCTTATCCTAAGATTCTACTTACTGACATGCTATGAGATATACATTGGATGTGTGCCTAAACATAAAGCTTAATATGCCATCTCTTTTACTTTACTTATTCATTTTTACAATGATCTACACACATTCATGAGGTATGGTAAAAAAAATAATAGAAGAAGCACATATGAAATGATACTGAATTAAATTTGCAAATGTATAACATCTACTATGAAAATATCAAATTAGAAAATGTCAAATTAGAAAGAACTTACAAGTCAAAGTGGCACAAATTGATTCCTTTTGCAAGTTGGAAGACTTAGACTTGTAGTATGTCTTGTGAGGGAGAAGAGAAAAATAGGAAAGTAAGGTTTCATGAGAGGTGAATCATCTCTTATTTATAGCCCTTTAAGCCTCTCTTGTTATTAATTTTATGACATTGGCATATTTTGTGCTTTATGTCATGAGTTTGCATGCAAGGAGATGAACCTAATTTCATGCCACATATCACATATCACATTATCATTTACCTTTAATGATTATATGACAAAAATATGAGTTTAAGGAAAGATTAACTCTCTTTTTGTCACTTTCTTTCAAAAATATACCACATGCATCTCTAACTTTTGCCATTTGTCTTTGTGGACATGTGCTTATATACATCTTTATCATTTCCTTTAATGCCATATGACAAAAAAAATATGGATTTGAGGGGGGAAAATAGATTCTCTTTTGCCATATCTTCTTAAAGAAATTTGATGGGTACTTGTGCCCCTTTTGTCATGAGCTTGCATGTGAAGGAGGTGGATTTTAATTAATCCACTTATCTCACTTGAATGACATCTAATGTCTCTTCCTCATTAAGAGAAATGGGCCATGGATGCCTTCTCCACTCTCCATCATTATATATATATATATATATATATAAATATGATATATATATATATATATATATATTATATATATATATATATATATATATATATATATATATATATATATAATATATATTTAGAATCGTATACTCTCCTTCACATGAAAGAGTCCATTACTTCATAGTTGATCAAATGGGCCCTTAAAGTAATTTATTTCAGCTCATATCCCTTCCTGATTTGTTGCATAAAAAGGGATTTTTGGCCCAAACAACATGCTTACCATATTTCCAATTAAATGCCTAAGTCTATTTTAGACCCATTACTTCATTGTTGATGAAATGGGCCCTCAAAGTGATTTATTTCAGCTCATATCCCTTGCTGATTTGTTGCAAAAAAGGGATTATGGCCCAAATAATATGCATATCATGTTTCCAACTAAATGCCTATGTCTATTTTGGATCCATTATTTTATGTTTGATCAAATGGGCCTCCAAAATGATTTATTTTAGCCACTTTCTTTTCGATTTTTACATAAGAAGGGGATTTTGGCAATTACTTTATACTTGACCAAATGGGCATTAAAATGCCTAAATTCAGCCCCTTGTCCTCGATCTAAAAGAAAGAGAGAGATTTCTTGTTGTTCGGTCATCAAAAAAAAATGCTATTTATTCATGAATAAGTGTCAAATTTACGCCTTACATGAAAATCCTTACATCTGAAAACCTTCAAAGTATCATATTCGATACATCTTTAAATCTCTATGTATGTTGAAATATCTATACAAAATCAAATATTTAAAGAAATATGCCTCCCGATTTGGTCTTAGGATAGGGTCCGGGTTAACAAAACTTTAAAAAAAAATCTAATGATGCCATTATACTATTTTCAACCTAATAAAATATGAGAAGCTAATTATATCATAGAATGACAAAAGATAAATCTATCGGCATCATTGTTAATGTTTTTCAAGTTCAAGATCTCAAGAAAAAAAATCTCAAACCCGATCCTCTATGTACAATCTAGAGTTGACAAGGTTTGGAGAATGATAGATCTTGAAATAATTAATCTAGATCTGATCCTCTGCAAGAAGATAGTCAGAGTTGACAAGATCTATGCTTCCGGTTTGGTCTTAGGACCAGGTCCGGGTTAACAAAACCCAAAAAATATTGCATCAAGAACTAAACTTGCAAATTGACATCTATATTTCAACTTGACATTCACATGTCCATGTAATTTTCAAAGAACAGATACTCATATGTGTGTTGAAATGTTTAGATATTTAGGACCATATGCAAGTTAGATATGAAACAAAGAACATATGCTATATCTTCCTGGTTTCTGACGTCGGTTAACCCTAAAAAATTTGATATTATAAGAATTTCAAGTTAATAATATCCAAGAAGCTAATTATATAATATAAGATATGAATCAACCCATATAGCTTCTAAAATTCAAAGAAAGAAGAAAAGTCTCAAACCCGATCCTCTATGTCCAAACTAGAGTGGACAAGGTTTTGAAGGATTATACTTCCTGAGATAATGAATTAAGACCCAATCCTCTCAGAAAACCGCATGTAGTAGACAGGTCTATCAATTGATATTAATCAACAGGGTAATTACAATTTAAATTTCAATGATAAATGATCATATATTCAAATTTAAATCAATCATAAAATGATCAAATTTCAAATAAAATAGCAAAACAAAATATAAATGAAAAAAATGAAATTAATTACTTAAATTAAAACAAAAAAATCAATTCACCCTCCGCAACTGTTTGTCTTGGGGTGAAAAATTAAGAAAACTTTTGCTCACAAAGAGTCAATGTCAAATCAAATGCATAACTAACTTCACACTCAAATATTTCTAAAAGTTCGTTAGGACATGGCTGGTCCCTCACATGATTTTTGTGATATGGCATCCACATAAATGGAGGTTAAGCTCCTCCTCGACCGTGGTTTATATGGCACCACTAAATTACACGTCAAAATTCGATGTTCCCCAACGTTTTCTTTTCTTTGAATGTGGAAATGTAGAATGTATTTGGTTGGGCAAAATTCTAGCTAAGGTTGACTTATATTTGTCCCCTTAGATAAACTTCACCATGTGTCTACAAGGACACCTGGACATCCCATGTGTTATCGGATCACAAGCATCTACCTCTAACTAAGCTTGACTAGGGACCATGACGGGATGATGGAACCATGGGATCTGGGATCGCCATTTCCCCACAAAAAAGTTTTAAATTAAAATAATAAATTTCATAAGTTCTAAACTCCACTCACCGCAATTATATACTCTCTTAATCATTCATTAACTAGCCTTAATTGAAAATGCTCTCTCAAGATTGGGAGAGGGGTAATTAACTATAAAGGCTTGCCCTAGGAAACCCGGAACCAGATATAAAAGTTCACCAAATGAGAATGAAATCTCTGGGTAGTGTCTTATCTACTATTCATCTACCAAATATTCACCCACACTAAAACAACTCTTTCTTTTCCAAAAGAGGTCGGTGAATTTTGATCCCAGATTTCCAGACCTGGGAGATAGGTTTCTCTTTCCATCTTTGGCTAGTCAAATCTAAGTTATAATTGCAGTGGAGTATAAAAAAAAATGAAATGACAAAAAAAAATAATAATATTGGAAATGATAAGTCAAAATTGAAAATTTTAAATAAAATAAAGTCTTAAGATTTTATTTATTTATGCTTAGTATGTTCTTATCATACCATATTTTGGAAGAAGGTGATAGCATTATTCAATTGCTAATTTTACCTTTAAACTTCCGAATGGCATGAGCACATCACCGTTACTCTCAGAATGCCAACATCCGCTTGGCCAATGCCATCAATGTGGGAAGCACCGAGCTACCATCCGCTTTGGTAGCATGGATTTCGCCATCTTGAATGAGCAGCAGTGGCCTCAACTTGAAGTCCAAACTCATTTATGTGCAAAGAATCCTAAAAGGTCTCACTGAAATTATGACTCTATCACTAAAAAGAAACCATCAATCTTTGAGAGGCCGCAGAGGCACAATCATGAAGAGGGTTGTTATCTGACCTCTTTAGTCCCTCAAAATAATGCACCGAATCCTTCTCTGGAGGAATGATGTCAAGCTTCTTCAACTGGAAGCATGTTTAGCTTAGAGGCAAAGAAGAAAAGAAGCCTTGAGTTGCTTATAGCTTTAGCACCAAATAACCAATTGTGGAACCAATAAAGAGTGTTCCTACCCAAAATTGATAATAACCTTAAGTGGGAAAACAAAGCTCAAGCAAATCCTTCCGGACCCCACCAGTTCCACTCCTCCTGAGGAAACTATATAGCAAGAGTGCATCGTTCCAAGTTACAAGGAGAGAGATGAGAAGGTCCTGCATCAAGGATGCTAGGACTGCTCCTCCAAGGAGACCTCATCCCATAACTCAAATGGCAGGATGCCAACAATCCATGTCCCACAGAGCATCGTGACACTTGACCGTGTCCAGAATCCACCAAAAGGTCTCTGAAAGGTAAAGATATGGGCCTAGGCTCAAAAATAAATTTCTTTAGAGCAAAGGCGCATGATATCCGTGTGTGAATTCTCCACCAACTCAAATTTATCAATGATGGGAGCCTAAAAAGAGGACCCCCAATGATGAAGAATATGACAGTAGACACATTGGAGAATCCTCAATGGGATCCTGTCATCAATCAACTCCGCCCCATTGAGAAGAGGTCAACTTTGATTGAAGCCCTCTAATCAAAGAAGTCTCGATTCCACATCTAGAATCAGAAGTCCATTGGAGACGTCGATCAGAAATTCATGTCTAAGAGAACGAAGAAGAAGAGGCGGATGCTACAACTTTTAAAATAGTATATATGGTACAACAAGTCGATGAGCCATCTGGTGTGCGCCAATATCAACATAGGCCATAACAAGATTCCCCCTCAACCTCAAGAACAATAAAATGTTCAAATAGAGGAAGCATCCTCGAAGTCTTGAGAGGACCAACAAGAAGAAGAAGAAGAAAGGAAAGAAAATCCCACCTTCACCGATACTACCACTTTTAAGCGCAGACAAATTCAAAGGCCAAAGATAAAGATAAAGAAATCACCTTGAATATAAATGAGCAAAATGATGATGAAGATGACTGTAATGATGCAGTTAATGTAGAGAAATATCACAGGTCCAACACCTGTCCCCCCAAATAATCATCAAGCCTCTAGTAATGCCCATGACAATCCTCCAATAAATCTGATCTCACATGCTTCAAGGGTCCAAATTGAGCCTGAAGCAAGGATTGAAATAAATGAGTCAGCTCAACAACCTGCTTCTCAGAATATACAAACTATATCTGAAGCCGTGATAGCCTCTCAACTTGATATTATCTTGAATGAGAAGATCAAAGCTGTTATAGCGGGCAGTAAAATTGGTGAGCACGCCCATATCCCGGAGTATAATCAAATTCCAAAAAGGATATTCAATGCCAAAGTTCAATCTATTCGATGAAATGGTAATCCCAAGCAACATCTAGCCCGCCAAAGCTTCTGGTAACACAGGGGCAATGATATTATTATTCCATCAATTCATCGAGTCTAACTGATCGCTTTGAATGGTATGCGTCAAGTTATCAAATGACTCGTCAAGACTTTACCAAACTTGAAAATATGTTCATTAAAAGGTTCGCAGTAAATAAAAAGACAACAATTGTTGATCTCGCCTTGAGAAGAGGGAAGAAAGACAATCGCTGACCCGATATATCACACGCTAAATATGAGTATGAAATGTGAGCAAAAAAAGAAAGAAGAGATCCAACTGTTGATGGGCAACATGATAAGATGGTGCCTTATCTTTGCATGACTTCAATTGTCACATTTCAAGAGCTACTTGATAGGGTGGCTAAATTTGAGAAATTAAATTTATCCCATTCTTATAGCCACAAAGATAAATCTAAAAGAGCAAAAGCTCTAGATCTAAAGAAGGGTGAAACACATTTCACCTCATTCAAGAAGGATACGAGTAAACACAATGTCTATAATATAGATAAATTTTTACCAAGAAAGACCAAAGTCATTCAATCCCGCCCACAACCCAAGCTCATACTTGGAGGTAATGATGCCTCGAGGTCGCCAAGAAGGCGCACCAAAGAAAAAAAAACAAAAGGAGCTAATGACTCAATGGCCCCAACCCTAAAAGAAAAGCTAAACAAAGAGTATTCTTTTAAGAGGGAAAGTGTGGCTAAACTGTTTAAGCATGCACTCAAAGCAGGTCTCCAGCTACCAAAGTGTAAAAGGCCCGAAGAGGCTGGACAAGCTGATAGCCCAAATTAATTCCCATATCATCGGGTGCTCGCTCATCCTATTGAAGATTGCTACATATTCAAAGATTGGCTCGAACGGAAATATAGAAATGGAGAATTCACATTATCGGTGTATTGTGCATCAAGAAAGAATCCAAAAGTAATCACCTCATCTCCGCACTATCAAGCAATGATAAAGGCAAAGAGAATTGGTCGATGATGAAAGATGAAGTCGCCTCTAAAAAAAGATGAAAATGTTGAAGCAATTGAAGGTGTTCCGTATGTGGAAATCACCACTTGAGCCATTTGAGTTGAGACAAAACTTAAGTTATGGGAAGGCTAGTTCATCTCATGAAAGATAGCCTAGCCAAATACCGCAAGGGAAGGCTAAGAAACCTGTCAAACGAAAAAAATAAATTAAATAAAAAGAAGAAGGAAGTAGCACAAAATGTTACTACTACTATTGATGGTCACAACGTAACACAAATGATCATCAATAATATGGAAGATTACATACAATTAGCAAGATGACCTATCACGCTTACAGAATTTATTACAAATCTTCAAATCAATAAAGAAGTAGGGGAAGAAGCTGAAGAACTTCCTACTGAGTCTTGCTTGATGATATATGAAGCTGATGACAGCTTAAAAGAACTTTGTTTTCCAAATGAAGATGAATCAGAGCTCTCCATGTCAACAGACATAAAAAATGTAAAGTTGGCAAAATCAATCTTCTAGTCTATCATTAGGCGGGCGCAGATGTCAAAGTGAGTCATCTAAAGATTCAGATGCAAATGAAGTAGCTCAAGTACAGTTGAGAAGTGGTCGAAGTGCTACCATCCCAAGAGGAAAGAGCCAATGAATAAGGACAAAAGAAATTGAAATCAATGAAAGAGTTATCCCTAAGGATTCAAATAAGAAGCCTTCATCAAAAGGGATCGACTACAATATTCTATCCCATCTAAGGAAAATTTCGTTAGTGTATACGAAGCACTTCTAATATTGGAAGATCTCCGTAACACCTTAATTGAAGCTCTCAAAGAGGAAGAAGCATATATGAATGCTATCTAATGAGACTTTGCATGTTCAAGAGCCTTCAACCACATTTTAGAAGATGATCTAATGCTTGGGACTTCAGAGCACAATCGCCTCTGTATGTTACAAAAGTGATGAAATTATGATACCGTGGATCTTAATTGATCCCGGTTCCTCCGTGAATCTTATGAACTCTTAGATGGCTATCTCTAGATGTACAACATCTGGGATGAGATAAAGTCATGGTTCAAGAATTTAATGAGAAGGGACAGAAAACTATCGTGTCATTCATCCTCCCTCTTAAATTTGGAGACCTCTACACAAAAACCAAATTTCATGTGATCGATGCGGATACTTCATTCAGAGCTCTTCTGGGTTGACCATGGCTTCATAAATATGGCATTGTCCCATCTACATTATACCAATGTATGAAATATACAAAGGATGAGGAAGAATGTCAAATTCTGTGCGACATGCAACCTTTTGCGATGCATGAAATGAAGATATATTAAGATGCCAATTATTTCCTTCTGTGGAATTCAAAGCTAACAAAATAACTAAAGAAATACATCTACTTCAAAACCCATAAAAGAACAAGTTAAGAAGGGAGAAATTAAAAAGAATAAAGGAAAGGAGATTGTTCCAAATATCCCTAGGGATATAAAGAACAGGTCCAAAATCAATAACACTGTCCCTCATCTAGGCAGTGATACTGAAGAAGAAGATGAATGTGTTCCTTCCAAATCCAAAGGTCCATGTGTATCTTCGAGTAAAGCATTGATTGAAGAAAATTAGTTTGACTCCGATTATGAGTTTGAATCTACTTTTGAAGGTAAGGTGCAATGCACCTACTTTAAAACAATCATAAATCCATCGCCAGAGACTACACCCTGCTCCTCCCAACATTTTAAAGAAATCCTCATAAAGTCGAGGAACGATCTTCTATGTACCTCCTCCTGGAAAGCACGGGCCAGGAAGCCTATTTTATAAATCTGAGGGGTGTCAAGAAGAAGATCCTGATTGGGTAATGTAGCTATCTGAAGAAGAAGAAGCTATGCCCACAAGGATACCAAAATATTACCCTCCAAAGATGCAAAACCTAATGCTAGCACATGTCCACTGTGAGCAAGTAAGCAAAAGACTAAGCTCTTGAGATGATGTGGTATCCAAAAGGTTCTCAAACCATGGTAAAGAGTGACCAAAGACCTTGGTTTCATCCAAGACAATAACAGAATACACCGCTTAACAGAATAAAAGTTGAGAATAATGATGAAGATGAGAATATCATTTTAATGTCTCAAATAATGAAGAAGTGGAAGCCAGACCAGTACCTGAAGAGCTTAAAGATGGTGGGCAGGTAGCTACTATGGATGAACTTAAAGAGATTAATTTGGGAACTGAGGAGGATCCTCGCCCAACGTTCATCAGTGCTCTACTTCCTGAAGATAAAATAGAAGAATTAAAAATCTTGCTCAGGAATTTTGGACCGCTATGTTGAAATGCCGGACTTATCCCCGATGTAATGGTTCATAAATTAGCAATTAAGCTGCGTACCAAGCAAGCCTCGTGAATGAGATTGGAGGTTGAAGAACAAAGTTGCGTAAAACCAAGAAGCTCATTGAAGCTGGTTTTATTCGAGAAGAAAAATAAGCTGACTGGATAGCTAATTTTGGCCCCGTGAAAAAAAAAAGAATGGTCAGATTTGTATCTATATTGACATCAGGGATTTAAACAAAGCATGTCCAAAGGATGACTTTCTGCTCCCTGTATCAGAACTATTAGTGGATAACACTTCAAACCATGACATGTTCTCATTTATGGATGGATCATCAGGTTACAATCAAATCAAGATGACTCTTGAAGATGAGAAGAATACCTCATTTAGGACACCAATTGGTTGCTACATATTGCCATGCCCTTCGCTTAAGAATGGAAATACTACATACACAAATCAACGAGTTGATTCATCAAAAAGTAGTACTATGTTGATGACCTCATTGTCAAGAGTATAGATCACAAAGATCATCTCGATGATTTAAGGATCATCCTTGAAAGAATTAAAAATATGACTCAAGATGAATCCTCGCTTTGGAGTCTCTTCTGAAAGTTTCGATATGTTGTGAGTCGGAGGGATTGAAATCGATCCCAACAAAATCAAAGATTGTGAAATGCCTCCAAGGAGTCTTCATCAACTTTGCTCCATACAGGACATCTCGCATTCATTAGAAGATTTATATCAAATCGCGATGACCCTTTTGCAAAATTAATGAAGAAAGATACTCCTTTCAAGTGGGAGGAAGAATGTCAAGAAGCCTACGATGGTATTAAAAGATATCAGTTGAACCTACCCACCTAATCTTAGGAAAGCCACTCATCCTGTACACAACATCACTAAAAGAATCTTTAGGTGCTCTATTGGCGCAGCATAATGAGGAAGAAAAGGAGAATGCTCTATACTACATTAATCAAAGACTAATAGGGGCGGAAGCGCATTATTCCCCAATTGAGAAGCATTATTTGGCTTTAATTTTTGCTGCCCAAAAGCTACATCATTACATATTATCTCATAAAATTACCCTTATCTCAAGGATCGATCCGTTGAAGTTCTTGATGATAAGACCAATGTGTCATAGATGGGTATCTTCGCTACAATTTGATATTACATTTGTTCCCAAAAGGGGAAAAATTCTAGCATTTTCTTTTCATCCCATCATGGCAAATTATCATTAACGATGATCTTCGATGAGCAAATCATGCATATATATGAAAAAAAGCAACAAATATGGGAATTGTATTTTGATGGAGCCATTAAATACACTCAACCCTCTCCCAAAGGCTCGTCGGTATTGGTCTCATCTTGATCACACCTGAAGGTAGTATAATGAGACATTCTTATAAATTAACTCAACCACAAACCAATAACGGCGAATATGAAGCTGGTATAGGTTTAGAGGAAGCCATTTCCATGGGAGTCCAATTTGCAAACTTTATGGCAATTCTCAACTCATCATTAATCAAGTGTTGGGCCTTTACAACAAGCTTGAATTGGCCTACTATCACAAGTGAGTTCGAGCAAATTCCAAATATCATTATGACTCGAGGCTGGAATAAATAAAGCGAAGCTAGCTTAGCTAAAGAAATGCGTATGGATGATGATTATACTAATCTGTTTGCACTCGATTCTAGAGCCAATAAGTAAAATCCTCACTGGAAGAGGGTCATCAAACAATCAATCAGGTCTCATGTTGCTCCTCACACTCCTTACAAATTATTTCAAAGTCAACAAGACAGCTTCAATTCAAGAAGAAGAACCTCCAGTAAGAAAACCAAAATGGGAAATTCATACAGAAGAGAAGACTGAGAGACCTTCATCAACTACTTCAAAGAAGGCAAATTACCAAGCAATAAGTCGATAACAACTTGAGAAAAGGCTTCACTATATGCTTATGTTGGCAATATATATCATAGATCCTTCGAGTGCAGATGTTTGGGAATAGAAGAAGCCAATAAAGTGATTGTTGAAATCTATCAAGTACTGTGGTGCATCAACGTCCTAAAATGGCTTTCAAAATTAAAAGAATGATACCATATGGCCTATGGTAAAAGATTGTATCAATCATGGCAAGATATGCCATGAATGTAAGGTCCATGGTAACATAATTCATCAACCTCCAACCACATCCAATGATAGTATCTTGGTCGTTTGAGTGTTGGGGGATGGATGTAATGGACTGATTGATCCATCATGGTCATCACTTCATCTTAGCACCATCGATTACTTCTCTGGGTCGAGCTTCCCCAAAGAAGTTATAGCTGAACAAGTGACCAACTTCTTTACCCACAATATTGTCTATAGATTTGGTGTACCATGCCGAATCATTTTAGATAAAGGATTAGCTTTCAAAAGTACTAAAGTTTATAAATTTGCTGATCGGCATAAGATTGATTGATAATTCATCGAGAGAAATGGCTTTGAGGCATTTAATAAAACACTAATCAAATTTAGAAAAATTCTCACAAGAAATAAAAGGAGTGGCATACCAAACTTGTGGAAGTGTTATGGGCTTACGCCACTTACAAGACTCCTACAAAGTCTACCCCTTATGCACTAGTTTTTGGGGCTGAAGTAATTTTACCACTCAAAGTTGAACTACCTTCGCTCCGAGTAGCTATTCAACAAAATCTTACCCAAGATGAGAATGCTCATCTATGAATGGAAGAGCTTGATGTGCTTGATGAGGTTAGCTCCAAGCTGAAAGTCTATCGAGATGTCCAGCATTGAGATCATACAAGACGCCTTGAGCTTTTCAAGAAAGGGAATTGGTCCTGGTGCTGAGAAGAACAATCATCCCTCATCACAAAATTAGCGGTAAATTTGAACCTAATTAGGAAGGACCTTTGTTATTGAAAAGGTATACAAGGGGAGCACCACTCATTGACTTCAAAGGTGAAAGACCAATGCCAATCAACGTCGATATTTAAAGAAATATTACACATGAAAGTGTGATGACAACTCGCATTTGAAAATCTTTATTGCCAAAGACATATGGAAAATTCTCTTGTATCACAAGAAAGAATTTCCAAAATAAAATAAAAATCCTTGTTAGTAGGGCATTTTTTAAGTTTTATAGTAAAATATCTGCACCCCGTAAGATAGAGGCCTTTCCTTTCCATCATGCCTGCACCGAGATCCTCATACATACTCAAAATTATATGTTCAAATTCTCAAATTTAAAAGTCTTACTGACCAAGGAAGAAAATTTTCAAGTCTGCAAACTTCAACAAACCAAGTTGGATATACATTTATCATCTCACTTCAAATCCAAAGGCTCGAGTTGGTGTATAAGGTCAGACTCAACATGCCAAAATACGGTCGAGTTGCTGACAGGTCTGCTTACTCAACATGCTACAATGGCCGTAGTAAGAGATCCCCATCTCATTAGCTCAAGGATAAAATCCTTCATCAATTGCTCAAATCCATGACTCAAGTAAGTGTATAGGGTCAGACTCGACATGCCAAAATATGGTCGAAGTCACACAGACGCTTTACTCAATACACGCCACAAAGTGTAAGTGATCCTCCTACCAGTTCAAAGACAAGAGCATCCAATCCCAAATCTCTCCAACTTGGTGAGTGAGTGACCTGCATCGGAAGATTATCCCTATTGGTCAAGGTCATTTCTTAAAATTCTACAACAAACAAAGATATCCTTATCAAGAAGGCACTAAGCCGAAGTTTGGAATCAAATACAAATGTGAAATCTCAACTCTTCAATAAGTCTATTAAAGCAGAAAGCAAAGATCAAAGGAAATTCTTCTTTAGTAAATCCAATCAAGCAAAGCGAGGAAAGAAGCCATCCCAATTCATTCAAAAGCTAAAAGCTGAACTAAGGGAGTTTTTGTCATCAATATATCCGTTATGTGCAAAGCACAGGATTGATGACTCTTCGCCATTGACCTAACACAAGCTTTGAGAGCTAGGTCAGCATGTATCCTTCCATAAGCCTACAAAGGTAATTTGTATATCGCCGATAAATCTCCAAGATAAGTGGACTTTCCTCCATCAACCACAAGGCATGAAGCTGATAAAGGAGACAAGATAATCTTAAAGAGGAAATCTTCAACAAGTCTATCAAAGCAAAAAGTATAGGACAAGACATTCTTAGCATCAAGTCCACCAAGGCACAAAGTGGGATAGAATTTCCCAAAGTTCGAGATGAAATATTCAACAAGTCCATCAAAGGCACAGACCAAGACATTCTCATCTCATCAACTCCATCAAGTTCACTGAGGCACAAAGCAAGACAGGAGGAAAATACAAATTTCAGATGGAATCTTCAATAAGTCCGACAAAGCACAAAGCACAGGACCGAAGATGTTCTCATCTCAGCAACAAACCATCAACTCCATCAAATGCGTTAAGGCAGAAAGCCAAGATAGGAGGAAAATACAAATTTTCAAACTCTCAGGAGAAAGTCTTTAGTAAGTCCGTCAAAGCACAAAATTCAAGGACCAAAGATATTCTAAATTCTCTTGACAAGTTGATGATGACAAATCAAAGCATCTCCTTCATCTAGTCCAACAAGCACAAAGCATTGGACTAACGACAATAAATATCGATTCAACAAACTAGTGCAGTCGAACTGATGAAATTCAAATGCTTGCACAACCTGAGAGTTATACTCACTTCTATCAGAGGGCAATGATCAGGTAATAATAAAAGTTGTTGAAATTACAACTTCAGCATGACATCCAAGCAAATCTCTTAGATCCAGCTTCATTACAACAAACACACCGCCCATGCACACCATGTTTGTTGGGGGTGACTACAACTATGTGCCACTTGAAATTAAATAAATAAAGTAGAGTTAAAACCCCTAATCACGACAAATCCATTAAATTCACTTTGATTTGAAAATTTGACAATGCATCATATTAAAATTAATTATCAAAAAAATATCAATTAATAATCAATTCAATTTTAATAAAATTATGTGCATATTGAAGTCGAGAATCGACATCCAAACAACCTCCGCTCACAAAAATTAATCATCACAAATATCAAAACCTATCAAACCACCTTCTGCGATTTGCAAAGTATGCGAACGCCAATCAATTTGAATCGCTAAATCTAATTTCACTTAATTGTCACCGATGTTGTCCCAACACCTCAAAAAAAATTGTGTACATTGGATAATGGAAATACCTAAAATTAACACCCATATTGCTAGGGTTTATTATTAGGATGATTCATCAAAATTTTATGATTAGGGCTAATTATCTTAATTATTAAGCTGGTGTGCAATTAGTCTAAATAATTCTCCCAAAGCCTTACCTAACCCCTACCACCCGCTCGACCAATGAAAATAACCCACCACTAATCCCTATTGGACACCGTTTAGGCAACCAATCAAAAGGCCGATTGACTCTAATACTCAAAACCAAAAGCTAGGGGCTGTTGACTCATTCAGACATTCTCTTCATTCGACTTCCCTCTCTCTTTATGGCTCTACCAAGCTCTCATGTGACTCCCTTCTTTGATCTCTTCCCCTTTCTGACAATTCCCTCTATGCAAAGCTCCCTCTTATTTCTCTCTCGACCAAAGTCTCCTCTCTCCTCATAAAATCGAGCCTCCTCTTCCTCTTGTCACACTGGTCCCCCTCAGTTAGCTTTTTCATCTCTCGATTGAAGCCTAACCTAAGCAAACAAAGCTGATCATTCCTAATCACCCTTACAACCAAACCCGTGTTTCATTTCAATCCTAAGTTATATTTGCTATGTGGGTTTTTCTTGAAGGAAATGATTTCATTTTGCCCTTATATGCGCTTATTTAACATTTCTTGATTATCGCTTTTATTATGGTCACCATCTTGGCCTTTTGTTGGTTGTTAGTGAATGTTCATGGGGACTATTTCATAGTATTTGCAAAGCTATTATTTGTGCTTTGTTTGACTCTCTGATATATCCTTATCTTGTTGTTCCATCGAGTTGTTTGAGTATAGATCTTTGCTTTCATGGAAGTTGACCTTTGACGTCATGGATTATTTACATGTTTTGCAAATGTTTAAGTTGTCAAAGGAGAACCTTATTAGTCAACCAATTAAATTTTATTCAATGTGTCTTGGAAGCTTTTGTCAATTCAATCGATACTACCAAAGGATGCATTTTTGAATTCACTTTTTTATTCCTAAATTTTATGGAATTCTAATGAATCCATCAAATCTTGTTTATAATGATGCTCCATGGATTGATATTAATAATACTCAAAAGTGTTTTGTGCACTCTGATATTAGTAATGATCTAGCTAAAAGGCTTGGAGTGCAATCTCTCCAGGGTTTGTGTCTTTGGTTGAAGAGAAAATTGCTAGGGATTTTTCATGCATGGATTATCCCAGAATTACAAATTTATTTTCTTTATATGGAAATCATTGCTACGACACAATCTTGTTGCTAATGAAGGAGAGGATGAAAGGAATGATTGGCTCTTATTTGCATACTTGCCTATTTCTATCACTTGATATCATATTACATGAATATGAATCAAATATGAAATGATTTGAAAGGTGCTAGCATGTAATTAAAAGTTTATGTTCCTTGCTATTGCATATATGTCAAATGCAAAATTCAAGTGAAATGATGATGAAAATGATGCTATGGCAAGGGGTATCAATTATAATTTAATATATACATGTGAATGCAAATTTATTGCTCATCTATAAGTACTGCTCACATTTCTCCTGTGACGGGGAAACCTGGATAGTACTGCACATGTTTCTCCAACATGGCAGGGAAACTTGCTATAAGTATCTACACATGTTTCTCCAACATGACAGGGAAGCTTGATATAAGTACCTACTCATATTTCTCCAACATGGTAGAGAAATTTGCTATAAGTATCTGCCCTACACATGTTTCTCCAATATGGTAGAAAAATTTGTGAGAGTACACATGTTTCTCCAACATGGTGGAAATTTGTGATATAAGTACACATGTTTCTCCAACATGGTAGAAAAATATGTGATATAAGTACTACACATGTTTCTCCAACATGGTAGGAGAAATTTGATATATACCTACACATGTTTCTCCAACATGGTAGGAAATTTATGATTAATTTATGATAGTACCTACATGTTTTCCAACATGGTGGGAAATTTATGATAAATACCAACACATGTTTCTCATAGTAGGAATGGTTTCAAACCCATGCCCACTTTAGCATGGTGGGCACAAATCATGATTACCACCGCAACGCCTTTCTGGTGGGAAGGCCTAGTCTCAAGCATATTTCTGGATTATATATATATATATATATATATATATATATATATATATATATATATATATATATATATATATATATATATATATATATATATATATATATATATATATATATATATATATATATATATATATATATATATATATATATATATATAAAAAAGAGAGAGATGAAAGGCTTAAGTTGGTATTTTTTTTTCATATATGAATGTTTATGCCTTAAATTCTATATCATGCAAGTTATCATATTTTGTGGCAAATATGACATGAACTGATTAATGCTTCTTTATGTCAAACATTAGAATGTTTATATATTAATTTTTTATATCATCCCATTATATTATTATGACATATTGGTTAATGCTTATCCCAAGATTCTACTTTTGACATGCTATGAGATATATACATTGACGTGCCTAATTTAATATGCCATCTCTTTAATTTACTTATTTATTTTACAATGATCTACACACATTCATGAGGTATGGTAAAAAAAAAATAGAAGAAGCACATATGAAATGATACTGAATTAAATTTGCAAATGTGGTATGACATCTACTATGAAAATATCAAATTAGAAAATGTCAAATTAGAAAGAACTTACAAGTCAAAGTGGCACAAATTGACTCCTTTGCAAGAAGACTTAGACTTGTAGTATGCCTTGTGAGGAGAAAGAAAATAGGAAAGTAAGGTTTCATGAGAGGTGAATCATCTCTTATTTATAGGCCTCTTTAAGCCTCTCCTCTTGTTATTAATTTTATGACATTGACTACATGCTTTCATGAGTTTGCATGCAAGGAGATAAACCTAATTTCATGCCACATATCATATATCACATGCACATGCATGTGAGAAAATTTTGAATTCTCCTTTGTCATTTACCTTTAATGATTATATGACAAAAATATGAGTTTGAGAAAAGATTAACTCTCTTTTTATCACTTTCTTTCAAAATTATGCCACATGCATCTCTATCTTTTTCCATTTGTCTTTTAGGGACATGTGGCATGCTCTTATACATCTTTATCATTTCCTTTAATGTCATATGACAAAAAAATATATGGATTTGAGGGGGGAAAATAGATTCTCTTTTGCCATATCTTCTTAATAAAATTTGATGGGTACTTGTGCCCCTTTTATCATGATCTTGCATGTGAGGTGGATTTTAATTAATCCACTTGTCTCTTTTACATATGACATTCTTTGTCTCTTCTCCTCTCCCTCATTAAGAGAAATATGGGTCATGGATCATATCATATGGGCCACTTTCCATTCATTTGGAGTATATATATATATATATATATATATATATATATATATAAAGAAAGCCCATTTAAAATCAATATACTTCTCCTTCACATGAAAGAGTCCATTACTTCATAGTTGATCAATATATATATATATATGGATATATATATTATATTATAAAAAGAAAGCCCATTGAATATAATTTTTGCATCACATGACCATTTTGATCCAAACAAATGATTTATATATTTTAAATCAAGTCTATTTTAGACCCATTATTTCATAGTTGATCAAATGGGCCCTCAAAGTGATTTATTTCAACTCATATCCCTTGCTGATTTGTTGCATAAAAAGGGATTATGGACCAAATAATAAGCATATCATGTTTCCAACTAAATGCCTATGTCTATTTTGGATCCATTATTTTATGTTTGACCAAATGGGCCTCAAAAATGATTTATTTCAGCCACTTTCTTGCTACATAAGAAGGGGATTTTTGGCCATTACTTTATACTTGACCAAATGGGCATCTAAAATGCCTAAATTCAGCCTCCTTTGTCTGCTGATCGGTTACAAAAGAAAGAGAGCGATTGCTTGTTGTTCGATCATAAAAAAAATGCTATCATTTTATGATTTATTCATGAATAAGTGCCAAATTTATGTCTTACATGAAAAGCCTTACATCTGAGTTAATGGGCCTTCAAATTATCGTATTTGATACATCTTTAAATCTCTATGTATGTTGAAATATCTATACAAAATCAAATATTTAAAGAAATATGCCTTAGACCGTCCAAGTTAACAACACTTAAAAAAAATCTAATGATGCCATTATACTATTTTCAACCTAATAAAATATGAGGAGCTAATTCTAGCATAGAATGACAAAAGATAAATCTATCGGCATCATTATTAATGTATTCTTTTCAAGTTCAAGATCTCAAGAAGAAAAATCTCAAACCCCATGTACACCTAGAGTTGACAAGGTTTGGAGAATGATAGATCTTGAAATAATTGATCTAGACCGATCCTGCAAGAAGATAGTCGAGTTGACAAGATCTATGCTTCCGGTTTGATCTTAGACAATTAACAACCAAAAATATCGCATCAATAACTAAACTTGCAAATTGACATCTACATTTTACGACATGCCACATGCAATTTTCAAAGAATATACTGTATGTTAAAATGCTTAGACATTTAGGACCATATGCAAGTTAGATATGAAACAAAGAACATATATCTTCTTCTTTGGTCGTCCGTTAACAAAAAACTAAAAATTTGATATTATAAGAATTTCAAGTTAATAATACTAAGCTTTTTGTCATATAATATAAGATATGAATCAACCGACATAACTTCTAAAATTCAAACTCGAAAGGAAAGTCCCAAACCCGATCCTCTATGTTCGCATCAGAGAGTGGACAAGGTTTTGAAGGATTATACTTCTTGAGATAATGAATTAAGACCATCCTCAGAGAAACCGCAGTAGTAGACATAGTTTATCAATTGATATTAGTTTTATGATGAAGAAGGGTAATTACAATTTAAATTTCAATGATAAATGATCATATATTCAAATTTAAATCAATCATAAAATGATCAAATTTCAAATAAAATAGCAAAACAAAATATAAATGAAAAAAATGAAATTAATTACTTAAATTAAAATAAAAAAAAATCAATTCACCACTCCGCAACTGTTTGTCTTGGGGTGACAAATTAAGAAAACTTTTGCTCACAAAGAGCCAATGTCAAATCAAATGCATAACTAACTTCACACTCAAATATTTCTAAAATCCTATAAGGACGTGGCATGTGTCCTCTCCACCGATATGGTCGTGATAATGGCGGTTACAACGAGCTTGACAGGTGGTTGCACATATGGCACCACTAAATTATGGTCACGGCCGTAGCCCGTATGTTCCCCAATGGCTTTGCTCTTTGAGTTGTGAAATATAGAATGTATTTGGTTGGACAAAAAGCCCTATGTTAGCTAAGGTTGACTTATATTTTTCCCCTTAGACAAACTTTACCCCAGGTCTACAAGGACACCTTGGACGACATAACCCATGTGTTGTTGACAAGGATCCTTTCAAGTTGGGTCGACTACCTCTAAGACTGTGGGACCATGACAACCCGGATGACGAACCATGGGACCTAGATCAAAGGCCATCATCATTCCCCACAAAAGTTTTAAATTAAAATAATAAATTTCATAAGTTCTAAACTCCACTCACCAATTATATACTTGTTCTTTAACAATTCACTAGCCTTAATCAAAGTGCTCTCTCAAAGATTTAACTATAGGGCTTGCCTATAGGAAACCCAACCAGATAAAAAGTTCTCACCAAAGGAGAATGAAATCTTTGCAATATTCATCTTCTCAAATGTTCACCGACACTAAAACAACTCTTTTCTTTTCAAAAGAGGTGTGATGAATTTTAGATCCCACAATGTCCAAGGCATAAGAGAGTGAGAAAGGAATCCCCTAGGGATAAAGTGTGTGAACCTTCCACTAGGAAAATAGGTTCAAGTCATCCATAAGGGATGAGAGGTTTGATTTGATTTGAGTATTACTAGGGAGAAATTGATTTGATTTGTTTGATTTTTTAATTGTTTTATTTTATTTGACTCCACTAGGGATAGAAAAGTAAACTCTCCACTAAGAGAGTAGGTTCAAGTCATCCACTAGGGAGGAGGGGTTGTGAAATCCGCTGAGGGATTATGATTTGAGATCCATGAGGGAACTTGAAAGGCTTGCATCTCACTGAGGAGAAGTAGATGATTTGATTGATTATTTTGATTGTTTAGTTTTAATTTGACTCAGAGAGGTTGATTGGAGTTTTTTTTCAAATTTTAATTTTTTTTGGATATTGAGATGGACCCTATTGGTTTATGATGGATCCGATAGTGGTGGCTGTTAACCTCATGTTTACCAATTGTTGACCTAATTTTTAGGATGAGCTCTCAACCCCTCCATCTTAGACATGGGACTCCTCTTAGATATTAAGATATCCTTAGTCTTAAGACACATCTAGTGATTAAGTGGACACTCAACCTAGCCCTAGAGACTTAGAAAGGTTAGCCATAGGAATAGGTTATGCCTTAGGGGTGTTAGGAAAATTTGTCTACCCTTAGAACCATTCCTCACCTCCCTTCCTTCCTTCAAAATCCAAATCAATCTTATTTGATTTTCTCCAAACTCACATCAATATGATTGAAATCCATGATTGAAACCCATGATTGAAATTCTAAGTTCAAAATATTTCCTAAGTCCTTAATTCCCTCTTAAGGAATTAGTCTAAATCATATTCAAATCAACTTAAATTCATGAAATTTTCTCATAACTCACTTATATTCTCATTTATATTCATATATATAAATGAAATATAAATTCAAATCAAATTCCAAGTTGAAATTCCAAATTCCAAAATATTTACTAAGTCCTTAATTCCCTCTTAAGGACTTAGCCTAAATCATCTTCAAATCAATTCAAATTCATGAAATTTCACAACCTATTTATATTCTCATTTATAATCACATATATAAATGAAATATAAATTCAAATCAATAAACTAAACATAAAAGTCAAGTTCAAATCACAAATCTTTCTTAAGTCACTTTGATTTTTCTTAAGCTCATCATATTCAACTCACTTAAAATCCTTGAAATTTTCTCATAACCCATTTATATTCTCTCATTTATACTCACATATATAAATGAAATATAAATTCAAAAACCAAAACCTTTCCAAAATCAAACTCAAATTCATTCAAAATTCAACCTAAGGCCTTTCAAGTCAAATCTTGAACTTAGCCAAATCAATTTCAAATCAAGCCAAACTTGATTTTTTTCTTCATGATTCAATCAATCCTTCAATCATGAATCCAAATATAAATACAAACTTCAATCACTTAACCAAAACTCAATTTAAAAATCAGGTCAAAATCTATTGCATGTTCACCATTTGAACTTGAAATTATCAAATTAATTAAAACTCATCTGACTTCAAATCACTTGCAAATAGAGTTATATTTCAATCATAAGTCCATATACAAGCTCAATCAAACCCAAATGAAGCTTTGACCAAACCATTTGACCCACTTAGGCTCACTTGACCCAAAGTGACCTAAAGTACCCCTTATGAGCCAATAAATTTTAATCCTAACCAAATTGGATTGAACTAAGCCCATCTATGCCTCTCATCATGAGATGATCAATCACTCAAATTAGGTCAAACCAAGTCAAACCTATGGGTTGACCAAGTCAACACTTAGCCAAAATGAAACCCAACATAGTCAAAATCCACCATAGGCCAAATCGATTGAAACCATTGATTTAAGTTTAATCATGACCAATGTTTGAACTTGACCAAGTCAACATTCGAGCCTAACCTAGCCCAATTGGCCACTTGACTCAATTTGACCTAACTTGACCTAAAAAGTCAAAATATGTCAAAACTTGATCTAAGCCAAATTGATTGAAACCAATGGGTCAAGTTCATTCCAAATCACTTGTTGAACTGACCAAAGCCTCAAATGGCCGAATTAACCTAGCCAACCTTGAACCCAATTGACCTTGAACCCAACTTGGGCAAATTCAAACTTAATCATAATTGATTGGAAACAAAGATACCAACCCACTTCATATGACCAACCAAACCTAAACCACCCATGACGGTCAAAAAGTCAAATGGGTCAATACTTGACCCATTTGACCTAAATGAAGTTATATGGAACCAAATTCAAACCTAAATCAAATTGAATAAAACCAAAAGCACCAAAACATTTTAAATGGTCATATGAACTTGAATTCCAACCTTTGCTTGGTTTTGACCATTTGTCAA